>JAFIRS010000449.1:0-720315 GCA_018342105.1 Gonioctena quinquepunctata
ATAGTCATTTCAAGTCACAACACAAGATTAGATTTCCATAGAATGAAATAAAATAGTATAAAGAACAGGAAGTCCCACTGCAACTGTCTGCAACACATGAGTAATTTTTTTTAAATTTATTAATTGTCAAATCTAAACATCCGATTTGTCATATACGTACGATATCGCAAAAAAGTTATATTCATCAAATGGATAGAACCTAATAGTAGATATTTAGATATTAATTTCTCAAAAGACATTGCAATCTGAGAGAAAAATAATGGGTGTAATTTGCTCTTTTATTGAAGTTTCTGAACAAAAGCAGATGTCTTACAATGATAACTTTCCAGAATTAATGAAAAAAGAGATTAACAAATGTTTCCACTCACCAGTAGTGTCTCTCAAATCTAAAGCCATACCGTGTTTTCATAGTTAAAGAAAAATGTCTTGAACATTATTTTTGGTATTGTTGCAAATAAAATTCAACATCTGACATGCAGAAGTTTACAATTCGAAATTTATGTTTGACCAGAACTACAGAAATATGTCAAAACCTAGTTCCATTCCAGCAAAAAAGAAAGTTTTTCAAGAATGAATAATTTTTCTGATTACCTGAAGTCAGCTAAAATTGTTCTTTCTTGTGTAAAACTGTAGTGGTTTTTTATTTGGAAGGTATTTTTTTATGCCTTTTTTTTATGAATTGTGGAAATTCTCGACGTAAGACTTTTGCTTATTGAAAAGGGAAACATACTCAATTAAATATTGATAGAAATATGTAGTTCAATGTCCAGCGTGGCTTTAGCCGGGGAAGTAGTTGTTTTCTGTTAGAGATACACAAAAAATTACTTCTTTTAATCGTGGATTTTCAATTCACAGAAAAGTCTTTCTATCAATATTTAATTGAGAATGTTTCCCTTTTCAACATGAATACCCCACAAGAGGTTATCTAATGATGGAAATAGTGACTGAATTTTTTCAGTCGCAGATGATTCTACATCTGATTTTATGAACATCCTGTTTATATTTTCAACAAATCAACTTTTGCTTATGTTCAAAAACTTTAATGAAAGACAAAATATGATTGGAAAATCATTTTATAACCGAATGAATGGACTGTTCTTATTTCTACATCCAAGAGAAGTAGAATATCATAAATGTTTCTCAAATAACGTGCAATGCCTTTTATGATCATTAATATTATCCTCTGATGAAATAACAGACTAGATGCAGAACAAAGCTCCACATCCAAATGCAGGTAACATCTAAACGAGAATAAACAACAACAAATTCACTCAACTACTGTACTACATACAGGGTGTTAGTGAATAAGTGCGGCAAACTTCAGGGGGTGATTCTGCATGAAAAAATGACAGTTTGCTATATAACTTTTGTCCGCAACGTTTTCCGAGATACTTCGTTTTCCGAGATACGGGGTATTAAAGTTTTTCTTAAAAACTGACTATTTATTGCTCCGAAACCGGTCGAGATATGCAAATGAAATTTGGTGAGTTTTAAGAGGTAGGTATTGCGCATTTTTTGACATGCAATTAAGAATTTTATGTTCATCATTGGCGCGCATACGGGTAATCCCAATTTTTTTAAAGAATAAAATGGTACACCAATTTTGAATTCCTCGTTCAATTTGTGACAAAAAATCTCTCTTGCCTTTTTTTCGTTTGGGGCGCCGTTTTTGTGCAAAAAAATAAAACATATTAAGGGGCCGTTCAAATATTACGTAAGCACCAAAGAGGGGGGGGTCTTTGCTTTGCTTATTTACCAATGCTTACCTAAGCATAAGAGAGGGGGCTTTGTTACTTTCGCTGACAAAGGGGGTTGTTAAAAAAGACAAAAATTATTGTTTACGTAATACTTGAACGGCCCCTAACGCGTATTTTTCATTTATTCAAAACATGATCAAGAACTATCTAATACAATAACGTTACACCACAACAATAACAGAAAATAACACTAATACATAAATAGGCGCAAAGCTACAAAAAATGTTCAAAATGACCTCCCTCAGACGTGATACAAGATTCAACTCTTCGCCTTATTGATTGTCGTATTCGCGCAAATATTCCTGGTGTATTTCTTATTGTCTCACAGCCGGCTATAATTCGATTCCTCAGGTCTTCAACATTTTAAACGGGAGTGGAATAAACTAATGACTTGAGAAAACCCCAAATGTAAAAATCTAGAGGATTTATATCCGGAGATCGAGCAGGCCAATGTTCTGTAGCTCCCCTACCTATCCAACGATTTGTATATACTGTATCTAAGTGACTACGTACAATAATACTAAAATGGAATGGTGCACCATCATGCATGAACCAGAAGTGTTGTCTCAGCTGTAGAGGAATTTCTTCAAGAAGAACAGGTAACTCTTTTTGTAGGAAATTAAGGTAAGAGTCGCCTGTCAGTCGTTGTGGGAGGAAACATGGACCGATTAAATGATCATCAAGTACCCCAAGCCATACATTTACTGAAAACTTATGCTGAAAATGAGCTTCAAAGATTCCATGTGGATTTTCCTCAACACAGAGGTGATTGTTATGGAACTTTTGTATACACTGTCGTCCAAAATTAGCCTCGTCAGTAAACAAAACACCATTTGAAAAATTGGGAATTTGAGCGATTTGATGAAGAATCCAATGGCAAAAAACTAGGCGCGAAAAAAAGTCTCTAGGTAGTTGAGCTTGGCTTGTACACGTTGAATATGAAACGGATACAATTGCTGTTCTTTAAAGAATTGCCAATTTTTCGAGTACTTGTTTCAGGTGACTCCGCAATTAACTCGAGAACTGCTTCTTCTAGTTGCACAGTTCGTACTTCTCGAGGGCGCCCGCAGTCAGCAGTTTGTTTCTTAAATGTACCATTTTCGCGCAAACGTTGGTGAAGACGAGCAAATATTGTGTGATGGGGTACCCTACGTCCTGGATACAACTCAGCATACAAACGTCGAGCTTGCCGGCCATTTCCATTACTTCGATCATAGACAAAATGCATGTCTGACAATTCCGCATTTGTATAATTTTCCATTCTTTTCGATAAAAGAAAAATTAATTAGTTATTATCATTAATGTTATACCAAACTAAAAGCTTAAAAATGAAGAAACGCTAATTTGACATTTCGTTGAAATATTCGTATTTAACAGAATGTTGACAGTAGCCTACTAGCTTCGCTACTAGATAATGTATTAAAGTAATGAAAAATACGCGTTAAGATATTTGATTCTTTTGCATAAAAACGGCGCCCCATATTTAAAAAAAAGAAAGAGAGATTTTTTGTCACAAATTGAACGAGGAATACCAGAATGATTTTTAATTTGAAATATCTCAGTGGCTTACCATTTTCTTCTTTAAAAAAATTGAGATCATTACCCGTATGCACGCCAATGATGAACATAAAATTCTTAATTGCATGTCAAAAAATGCGCAATAACTACCTCTTAAAACTCACCAAATTTCATTTGCTTATCTCGACCGGTTTCAGAGCAATAAATAAATAGTCAGTTTTTAAGAAAAACTTTCACCCCGTATCTCGGAAAACGAAGCATTTTTTCATGCAGAATCACTCCCTGAAGTTTGTTGCACTTATTCACTAACACCCTGAATATCCCATAAAAATTATGTAAATATAAAAGACAATTGATAAAAATAAATCAACAAATTTTTTTTCGGTAACTTGTTCACAAAATCAACACGAGAATAATCAGAACATAGCTTCAAGGACATAACGTATAGTGAATACTTCAAGCTAAAATAAAGCTAAAAAAACATTGCATTGATTTCTTAAGATTACAACTCTGAACGAAATAATTTTTTATCATTAGGTTTTGAGTAATTTGAGATTTTCTATTCTACACACGTTTACTCCGACTTCCAAGTCATAGGAATTTATTTCAAAAGCTATTTTATCGAAATAAATAAATACGTGAATTAGTGTTATTGACTGTTCATTTGAGAGTTTGATCAAGTCGGTGGTGTAATCTATGCCAGAAGTGGCAAAACCAAAACTGTTCTCAAAGAAGAAAATCAATTGAACATTTTACTGAGTGTAATGAAAGCTACTGCTATAACTTTCTATGACAACATCAAATATGCATTACTCAGATAGAGAAGTATCTTTTGAATTTTTTAAAAATTTTTTTGATAGGCAAATTCAGAAAACGGCAAGATATTGACAAATTGAATCATTTTTCCATAGGAAATATAATTTGGTGAACGCAATAACTTATCGGGGTGAACTAATCAGTTTGCCCTTTCTACACTTGTATAGATTTTCCTGATTATATTTTCAGACTGTGGAAGGCTACCCAAAAAACATGTCAAGAAACGTTGTTCCTCCACAAAAAACCACATTCATTCAATATTCAGATAGACCATTCAGAAGACAAAACGAATGAAAGTTTGAAACAATTCAAAGGAAAGGATGAAAAGCTAGTCATTGCTCAAAATGACTTCTTGTACATCTAGACAATGTTGTAGTCGATTTTCAAAACTCAAAACCACATTTCTCAAGATGTTCATGTCAATAAGCAAAAAAACCTCTCGGATACAATTTTTCATGTCCTCCCTTGCGGGAGAAATCTCAAACTCCAACTTTCATGTAACCCCATAGAAAAAATCCATTTTCGTCAAATCTGGTGATCTGGGTGGCCAAGAAACTGGTCCTCCTCTTCCTACCTACCTCTCAGGAAATTTCTTTGTCGAGATGATCTCAAATAGGAATTGGATAGTGCTCTGATGCACTGTCAAATTGTCATGCAGGAATTACAAATAGGCTTCTCCGTTGTTTTCCTTCAAACAAATATGGCTCCACAACATAATTTCAGAGTATACCACCCCATATATTCAAGGTCTGTTGAAAGCAATAGGTTGCTCGTGTCGTCAGCATCCTCGATCTCGATTTTCGTATATTTCTCAGTACCTGCCAATTCACCATAACCGAATGAAAATATATTACAATATGCCAGAAGTAGATGATGAGGATAGCTTCAACCGGGCCGATTATGAAAAATTCTGGAAAACAATGCCATTAAATTAGGTGCAATATATTTGTATTAGATTAAAATTCTATTTTCCAGCGTAGATTTGTCTATCTCACTCAAATTGGATAACTGAAATTGTAATGTTCAAAATGCCAAATTGACTCTATTGAAAATTTTTTGGCAATAGTTTAGCCTATACCGAATGGCGTGGTGAAAAAAAGAATGATCAAATATTAATGATCAAGATCTCCAGATTTAATACAGTTTTTTGGTGGTATTGATTGATGCCTCTCCACGAAACCAATTTTGTGGGAAGTACATCGTGAACATGATGTTATTGAAAAAATGTCTTTTCACTTGAAGCCCCTGTTGACCCCATTGATAAAATCGGATCCTTTTTCATGATCATCTTCACACTCAGTAGAACATTGTTGTCACTAGCAGTTTGATCGAAACAGTCCATCAAGGGTTGTCTCCTTTCGGGATATATCTCTTGATAAATTCTAGGTTGCCAATAAACAATTTTTATCGCTAACCCCCTATACAAAAATCATGTAAATAAATAATTTCTTGATTTGGAAAATTCATGATAGTAGGTACTGAAAATAATTATCCTCACCAAACCACACAAAAATCAGTTGATACGACTATACCATAAGACGGAAATAATAGTCAGTGACTCATCTCAGCTCCATCGTTCAGTGTTGCAACCTCCGCGCCGCCGTCGATAAATATCAGTACAATTGCTAATCTCGACCACGAACTTTCGTTAAAATAGAGGCTGCTTCAAATGCTCCGTAAGATCTATTTCACGGGCCGAAATAAATTTGGCACCGGTGCGCTGTGTCCGCATTTAAAACAAGCGGCATATCGGGATACAAAAGATTTTTATTGTAAAATATTATATTATTTTGCCGCTCTTATTGTGTTGTTTCTGAACTAGTGACTGACGTCACTGACTATTATTTCCGATTCATGGTATAGTACTGATTGACTGCAACAGCAAATGACAAAAAATTTAATATTCTTTGATGCAAATGCATAGCCCCCTAAAATCAAGTCGAATGTCTTGGAAGTATAAAGAATAGAAACTCTCAAATTACTCAAAAACCTATAAAAGATAGATATAGGGTAATCCAATACCAACCACTGAAAAATTGAATTCTTTCCGCACATATTTCAGTGTAATTCAACAACCAATTATTTATATTTGTAGATCTGTGTTTCAAGATAAAGTTTTTCATGAAATATTTTTTTGATAAAATTCATTCAGGCATCGCAGAATCGATTCTCACAATGAAGTAATAATTTCTACAGCTGAAAAGCAAACTTCAATTCTGAAAGATGCCAATGAAAGTATGATAATATATCAAATCTCTGCTTCTTGCACCATTTCAAAAATCTGTTGATTCTCTCGAACTACTTTGGTAAACTTATAAAGAACTTGCTGCATAGCGATCCAGTCCAAATACCGCTAATGAAAATATATCTATGGATGAGTCAACTACACAAAAAATGAAAGAAATGTCACAGTCAGTACAAAGAACTTCCGGTAAGAGCAAAAATATAAAATGCCTGCGAAGGGTGGAAAACTAATAGACTTTTTTCCATTTCCGGAAATATATATGATTTGAAATTAGTTCACCAACACCCGACTGGAGAAGACACTGCGAAATAGTAATTTCGAAACTTAACTCTATCAGCTATCTATTCAAAAACATGGGAACAGTTCTGATGGAAAAACAATTGATAATGTTATCAGACTAAGATAGGGAATATGTTTCTGGAGGCTATTCACCTGTTTATTTATAATGTATTTATCTGCAAAAAAATATTCATTGTTCGCAGGTGTCTCTCATACCAGTAGTTAAATTTCTTTAAAACTTATGAAATTTTAACATTACCGTGTTTGTATATTTTTGAAGTAACTGTTTTTGTAACCTAACCGCTCTTAAGTCTAATAAATAAATTCACTCTATTAATACAAAGACAGCAAAATGACTTACATGTTCAAGAACTAATCTTTTATATAGATCACCCACTGTGATTGGGCAAAGGTTGTTCAATAAATTAATATTAAATCATGTGAACAATCATTTAAGCAATGTCTTAGGAAATACCTACTAAAAGCTGGTTTTAACTCCTTGGAAGAGTTTTAAAATGTTAGTCTTAGTTTTGTAGTCCTACTTCCTATATTTTAGTTAATTATCCTTTGACAAATTCTATACATGTTTCTTCATGTCACTAAGAAACTAAAGTATTATTATAAGGTGGAAAGTTTGACTTTCTACATCATAATTTAGAGAAATTGAATTATGAATATAATAAAACATTTATTTAGAATTATATCATTTTCCTGGATGGTTTTTAAGTTAATGATCTCAGTCTTCTGGAATATCTGTGATTATTGATTTTTCAAGTTTTACCTAAGTTGTCTGGGTTTTAACCTTCCACAGCCTGGAACTTGTCAGTAACTTATATCACATATTTGTTTATTTAAAAAATGAGTTGGGGGAAAATGAAGCATGTTCTGTAATAAGCTTATGTTTCAGAGACTATATTTCCATGTTGTGGAAGATTATAACATAGAAAACTCGAATATAACTTTGAGAAAAATAAGTGTTGCAAATGGGGGACTTTTTCACATGGTTGCCAATCTTATTTTCTCTCGTGCAAACTAGGAGAGGTTCCACTGTATATATATATATATATATATATATATATATATATATATATATATATATATATATATATATATATATATATATATATATATATATATTGTTATGTTTGAGAATTTGGATTTTTTTTTATTATTATTATTATTATTATTATTTTTGCCCGCGTTGGGGCTATTTATATGTTTTAAAAAAATATAATTGGCTTTATATAATAATGATATAGCTAATAATCTTCAGTTATTCTTTAAGAGCCAAATTTATATGATATAAATAGATATTTCTGCCCCTGTATTGTATGCTGTAATAATAATTGCCAGCGAATGTCACTGTTCTCTCGTCACGCTACCAACAATTATTATTTTCCTCACCACGGCTAAGCAACAGTTCAAGGTGGCCGGTTCAAGGCAATAGAGACACTGCCACTGCTGGCTAACTTCAGTTTATTGAATGGTCTTTGGTATGTTATTGATCATTGTGAGAAAACAAAACAACAAAATATCAAAAAGCAATTATCTCCTTTATTCAGGAAGACTTAATAATACCTGGCCTACGAGAAATAACTTATACTAGGGTGAATCAAACAAATATTCACGGATAATAATAATAAATCAGATCATGGATAGATAAACAGAACCTCACTTTTTCCGTGACAGTGAAGTTTTCTGTTATTGTTCAAAATAGGGTGACATAAAGTTCTTCGAATGTGAAATATGTTATTTGTGAAATAGTTCAGGACCGGAAGAGCACTATTAAAGTTTTATACCTGGTTGGAACTGTTGGTGTTCTAATTATACCATGAATCAGGATGTCTCCTCTCTCCAATCGCTGTCAGGACTGCAATACCATGAATCAGGAACTATATAGATGCGGAAATCAGCATTTGGATCCGTGGATATGTTATCATTAAGGTAATATTGGTTTTGTTTACCAAATGATGGGATTATTCCAATTTTTTTTTAGTAAAATTTTTGCGTGGCATCCGCTTGAAAATTTATTTTCGATCTTCTGAAGCTTTGTTTTCTATCGCCTAGATACATCTTTTTCTCCTTGTTTTTTCATTTGATTTTTGAATTCGCGCACTAAATTGTCACTTTTCACTGTTTATATTTATATTGCATAATTTATATATACAATTATTTTTCCACTCATTAATTACAAATTTCAATAATAATTGCTTCTGATACCATCCCATTGCTACTCTCCCACAATTTCCAATTTTACACCTGACCATCTATTCCCTGATTGGCTATTTTTATAAAGACATTTGCTGTTCTATCATTGGCTACTTTTAGTTAGCTACAATTTCATATACTGTATGTTTCAAATTTATAAATGTGTTGATTACTTTTTATTCCTGAAAATTTTGTAAATTTAGACTTTTTGTTGTCTTTTGAGCAATTATGGGTTATAATAATTTTGACAGTGTATGAAATTGATTGTTCTATAGTATTTTTACATTTTTATCTATCCATATTCTACCTAGGCTCACAATATACATAGAATTTCAAAAGTTATTCACAAACAAACTCTTGAAACCATTAACCATCTAGTAATTATTCTGTTTATGGGTTTTTAGTCTTTTAAAATTTACAACTGGCATAACATAACATAACAATATATATATATATTTATATATATATATATATATATATTTACAGGGTTCGCAAAACGGCGTATAAATAAAAATCTGACATATTAGGTTTCTTCGTTTGTTTAGTCAGTAGCTATTTGACATGTTATCTATCTCATGCAAGTCTTTTAGTTTTAAATAAATGATAAATCTGCGAAAAACGAACGAACTCATGTTTTGTAGTGTCATCCATCTTTGACTTGGCGTGCCTAAAGCTGTTTTTCATTTGTGGTGTTCGAGCATTATTGACAGACTCATCTAGGAAATAATAAAATATTTCAAACTGGACGATTAATCCAGTAAAACGGACTGGATTCTTTCTCAAGTTATTGTAAACGTGTTTTCATCAAGTGGTATCGTCTGGATTGATTTATCCAAGGGAATACTTTCATTCGATTCTGGTTCCAAAAGGTTATCTCGATTTACATCTTGTTCATTGTTTTCATCTTCGATTGTGACGACCAGGTCTATTTCGTTGATTTCACAGGAGAATACGGTACTGGTGCTGAATCTAGTGAATTTTTCCCATGAAATGCTTGCTACTTATATAAACTTCTTTGGTCAAGTTTAGCAAAAGCATGTGTTCATTGACACATAGCTTCAACCATTTTAAATATTTTTCATGGCTTTTGATAGGTTTGGGAAATCTCTGACATATTTTGAGTAAGTCTCTATAGAAACATTTCTTGGTCATTATTGCTATGGCACATATAACTTTCACTATGATCAACAAAATGGTTTTTCCAATAAAAAAAAAACCCTTTTGAAAATTTTCATTTCTCAGATTGGAATATCTTGTTTATTTTTTATCCAGAGAAATTTTCAATGCCTTACTCGATTAGATTAGTCCTAGGCTGGGTAATGAAGCTAACACGAGTCAAATCAGAGTTTCCCACATTACCTGAGTTCAAAACCCGTCTGGCCCTTCATGTTACCACGCAATTAGTTATTCATCAATTTGGCTTTCTTTTTGAGTTCCTTTTCCTATCTCTCCCAATGATCAAGCAAATCCATATTCTGTATTTTAGCTATTCTCTTTCTTAAATTGTAAATGTGTAACATTATTCAATCTATCCACTTACACTGATAGTGAAATGTATAACTTGTTATGTATTCTCAAATTATTCAAAACCATGTTTGTACCTCTTCTGAATTGTCATAGCTTGTAATTGTTCTGTACTGGACTTGTTTCGTTGAATAAATTAAAAAAAAAATACTGCATTCAATCATATCATGAAATTTGACCAAATGAAGATTTCTATTCTGTATCCCCTTCAAATACACCTTGTAGATATAAGTAGCTTGTTTTTACTAGAAGCTCTAATTATTATCAATTGTAGTTAGATTTTTTTATTTTTTTTCAAGTTATTAATATATGATATCCATGGACGGGCAATCTCAACAACAGTCCAGGGTCCCGCGACTAGCGCATAAGAGGTAGGTACAATTCCTGTCACAGTAGTATCTGCTGAAAGGTGCTTCTCCAAGTTAAAGCTTATAATATCTAAGAAACTCTATGATCAAGTCAACTGCCATCTTTAGCCCTCACTCCATCGAAAACACGTTGGCAACCAGTGTAGATTTTAGTGATTTGATAGAAGACTTCAGCGGGAAAAAAGTCGTAGAATTACATTTTTATGAAGTGGAGTAAAAGTAAAAAGTCACAATAGGCTATGTTGTGTGATGATGATCTTCCCTTGAAATGTTGCCGTTGGAAGTCTCCCATAACAATTTCAGTTTATTATAACAAGAAAAAAAATTTGTTCATGTGATGTTTTTACTAATTCTATTTTACTGGTAGTTTATATATATATATATATATATATATAGTTTATGCCTATACTTATTTACTCTCATTGCATGTGATTTACAAATTTGAATTGTGAATGAAAAAATAAAAATCTTTTACTGTTTTTTTTTTTTTTTTTCTTTTGTTTGTCTAGTTTTTGTGAAAAATATGGCGCGAATTGACCGGAATTTGAACGGTAGCATTGACAAAATTAACCAGAGTATAATTTATCAGAAAATAATATCAAATTTTTTTAAGAGACATTGTCAAAATTTAAATTGTAGGTTGGCTTAAAAACCTTGTTTTAAAGATTAATTTTTCAAATTTTCCTGGGAGGGGACCCCACAATAGTAAATGGCCCAGGCTCCCGCAAAGTCTAGAACCGCCACTGTTTGAAGCACTAGAAAGAAAATACTTGAAGGGTTCAATCTATAATACAAATTGTTCTACTAACCTCAAAAATTATAATAAGCAAATAATTCAATGAAAATTTGATTTATGCATATTGGACATGTTATCATTATGTTTGAGTGATTACACCTATATACCATAGGTACTTTTATTATATGTTGAAATGATAATGTTTTCTCAAGTAACCATGTATGTTTTAATTATTTATAATTCAAAAACTAATGCCAGTAAACTTGTAAAATCGCTTATAGCAAACTGAAGTTATTCATGCATTTCATTGCCCTTGGATGTGGATGGGGCAGAAGATCACCTGTGAATACTCATATTTGGGGTCACTTATACCTACCTCATTACATGTGTATTCATTTTAAGTGGAAACTACATGGTAACAGTACATTTTTGCATGGGAAATGTTGAACAAAAGGTGAACGTTCCCATTTTTATTTCAAAATGTGTACCATTCATAAATTTTAATTATTTCCTCATTGTCTTTTCTGAGAAAATCCTAGATGACACATCTCCAGATGAATCTTAATGAGTACCAAAATAAAGAATAAATCCTACCTTGTAAACCTGTCCATATGTGCCATTTCCGACCACTTCGATCAACTCGAAAATTCCTGCTGGATCCTGCAACGAAATTGTTTTGAAAACAAAAGAAGAACTAATGTTCAGAGGATGATTCACACCCATAGACTTGACATGTTTACACATGAATTAACCAGGTACATATTTGATATTATGGCATTTTCTCCATTGAAATTAAAGTGGTATTGTATTTTACAATGAAAGCTTACCTTCAGGGCTGTCAAGTCAATATCATCCAGTGAACAGTTCACCGATGGGGGCATTTGATGCGCCATTTTGATTAAGTTCACTCACTTTACAATCAAAATAACACTTTACTCAATAATAAGGCGATATCACACAAGAAAATCAAAAAAACACATTGAAGATGTGACCGTAGATTTGAAAAAAATCGGTATCACACCGTACAAGGTATGAAACTCATTTTTAAATGAAATAGTTGTTCTCCTCCAACAGACAAACCATGTTTTTCGTATTCTCGGCGCACCCTTCTCTGTCGACACGACAACGAGGACAGAAGACAGCAGAGAAAAGCAGTAAGTTGTGCCACAACACTTTTTGAAGTATCCAATAGTGACATCATGAAATTCCCTACTTTTACACTTTACTCATGCGAAACGCAGTGGCGGAGATGTAGGTGCACTTCGGTAAGGCTGCCGCATACATTCGACTTCTATTTAGTTTTTTCTTCATACTTTGTACCTAACTAACAAAGGTAAAATTTTGCGTATTTTCATGGATTCCGTAACAATACATTTTGGCAGTGTTGTTATAAAATGAATAAAAACAAGATGGCGGAATAGTTTGGTGATTAGTGATCAGAAACTATTCAATCATGAATTTGTTAGTTATTGTCAAGATCTGATCAAAATGGGAACTTCTTTGGGCGCGATATCTGTAAAATTTGAAGGTTGAATTTGAGTGTAACGTTTTGCGTCAGAAGCGTTTTGTTCAGGCGCAAAAACGACGGAAAATACACATACCTACTTCACCTACTTGGCCAGAGAGAGAAAAATTGAGAACTAAGTTATACAAGTTGCCGGGTAGTATCGGCAGAAATGAAAAAAACGGTGATAGAACCAATGAACATCTCCGGCCATAAAAAAGGTTAGAGAAAAGATCAATTTCCGGCATTGCTAGTGTTACGAAAATAAGTACAATACGCCCTTGTGTGTTTATCATAAGCCAGACGGTGTAACGGTCGAGAATTTTCAATGACAAACATAGGACCATCTAGATGTTTCCGCGAACTGCTCGAAGATTCTGGAATCCAAGAACGAGGATATATATATATAAGGTCGGGAGCCATTCATTGAAGAAGTAAGTCAGTTATAGCGAGTTCAAGGTGAATGTTTATTTAATGCAGTGCGGTACGCGGTACATTTTAGTAGTGAACTGTGATTGAGTATTTTATTTTCAGAATGTATTATTGTGTTGTGTTTTTGAAGTGTAATAATCGGACATTAATTAATTTCAGTATTTAAGTAAACGGACTCGGTTACGTAACAGTTGGCGTCAGGAGTGAGGATATTAGTGACTATTTGAGAACAGTTAATGGTGTTGAATGAATGTGGTTTTTTGTGGAGGAACAACGTTTCTTGACATGTTTTTTGGGTAACCTTCCACAGTCTGAAAATGAAAATATAATCAGTTAATGGTGAATACGAGAAATACACCCTACGACGAAATGGAGGCCATAATGGAAATGATCAAGCAGCAGTTTGCCGAGGAGAAGGAACAGAGACAGAAAGAAAGACATGAGGATGAATAAGAACGACGGCGGAGCGAAAAACAAGAGGAAGGGGACCGACGTCGACAAAAAAAGTGACACGACGAGAAAGAGAAAAACAGGAGTAGAAGGAACACCGAGAACAACAGTAAGTACTTCTTGAACTCGTTCCTCGAAAGTTTTTCATTAACGCCTCAGATATCAGAAGAATGAACAAAATAACTTATGGGTCGAGGTACGGAGAGGCTGGAGAGCCATACGACCCCCCTACCAATCTACTTTTCGAGCAGATTATCCAGAAAACCGATTGTCAGATCGTGGGCCTGAAGCAAGATGTTGATAAAATTGGGGCCGAAATCAACACAGTCTGGGAAAGATAGAAGGAATAGACAGTGACATGAAAAACGAAGTCAAGGCAGTCCGAGAAGAAGCAAAGAATGAAGGGTGGGTGGTGCATGAGAAAACAATGCAACATTTGAAAGAACTAGAGAAGAAAGTTGCTTCGTTGAAAATCCAAGACTACCCCGACAGGGTTGCCACATCGAACAATTCCGTGAAACCTCTGTCTTTTAATGGACAGTCACCATGGTCCGTATATAGCACCATGGTCACCAGTCACCATGGTCCCTATAGGCAGTTTGAAGATGCGGCAATAACCAATGGATGCGAAGATGAAAAAAGGCTACTCTACTTATCGTGGCTTTGAATGGATCTGCTTTGGCAATGTTACAGACCATCCCAGAAGACCAAAATCGCAAGTATGCAGACCTTATTGCTGCTTTAGAATTGAGATATGGCGTCCAACATCGAGAGCAGCTATATGAGGCACAGTTGAAAACACGAAGTCTGGTGAAATTCTGCAGGAATTTGAAGCAGACGTGCAGATACTTATCCAGCGGGCCTACCTAGATGCCCCAGAGAATTTCAAATAACAGTTGGCGGTGCTGGTATTTATTGATGGATTGAGAACTATCGAAATACAACTCGTCATCATCTGCCAGGACCTCCCCCTCGTTCTTACTCTCCCGCGAGGGCAGGATCGTCTAGAGGAAAACTAAAATTAGCCAGCATATACAGTGCTTCTCAAAAGTCCCCTCCCCCCCTCTTATTTTTGGAACGATTATATATAAACAAGTGAAATTTGAAAACTGAATATTAAAGGTTGTAAACTTCCCTACTAGTGATGATAGATGACGAAATCGTCAAAGATGACGTCACAAGGCCATTGTGACCAATAATTTTAAATGGAACCCTACGGCACGCGACACCTCTTTTAAAAGGTATCGAAAAAACCTATTCAATGATACTAATTTTGTTTGTGTTTATGGCAGTTTTAATGGCTCATCAGTAAACATTAAAATTTAAATTCCATTCAGTATGATATTAATTACAGATTTAAGAATCAGTATCTACTTAAATAAATTGCTCGAAGTGACCTCCATTTACTTCCTGACAGTGAAATATCCTATTTTTAAACTCTTCTCGTACTTTTGCAAATGTGTCTGCGGAAACAGCCTCACATTCTGCACCAATACGTTGTTTTAAAACGTCAATATTGTTAGGTTCAGTGGCGTAAACCTTCGATTTAAGGTACCTTCACTGAAAAAAATCCAAAGGTGTGAGGTCCGGTGATCGAGCTGGCCATTCCGTTGAACCTTGTCGTCCAATCCATCTACCACGATACTTCTCATCCAAATACCGTCTTACTGCACCGTAATAGTGTGGAGGAGCACCATCCTGTTGGAATGTTATTTGCAAATTGCCGAATTCATCTGGATTATCTTCCAAAATTTCAAGGATTAACGGTTCTATTGCGTTTTGCAACAGCTCCAGATAAACCTCACCAGTTAAATTAGTATTTAAAAAAAGAGGCCCAACGATGTGGTTTCCCAGGATACCTGCCCAAACATTCACCTTCTGGGGAAATTGGGTATGTGTTTCACGAAACAGGTGATGAGGATTTGCGTCACTCCAATACCTCACATTCTGTGTATTTACATTTCCATTTAGATAGAAAGTACTTCCGTCACTGAAACAAATTGTTTTGACATAGTCTGGCTGTTGGTTAATTTTAGTTTCCATATTTTCACAAAATTCTAGTCTTCGGTCTGGGTCGTCGTCTGAGAGATGATGAACCATTTTTAATTTGTATGGATGAAATTTGTTTTTTTTTCAACACCCTGTGTACTGTACTTCGACTGACTTCACAGGTAGATGCAACGTGAGTTGTTGAAGAAGTAGGATTAACTATTACTTCTGCCAGTATATCAATTTTTTTCTCATCAGAAATTTGTGGTCTGTCTGCCAGATCGTTTCGCATCATTAATACTTCCCGTTGTTTCAAACTTAAGAAGAAGCTCCCTTAAATAAGTCCTCGAAACGGGGCGATCGGGAAAACTCTCATTGAAAATGCGTTCTGCTGCATGAATATTTTGTCCAGTTTCACCAAGAATTAGGATCGCTGCTACTTTATCACCTAAAGCACGTACCATTTCGCTTCTTGAAGCACTTAAACGTTCGGCTCACAACAGTTTAACAAATTATTAAAATGTACAAAAATATTAAAAGTACCAAAAGCTGCTAAAACAGTTAAACGTTCGATCAACAATACACAAATTATTAAATGTACAAAAACTTGGACAATTACAAAAACGTCAAATTAGGGAGACTAACAAAAACGTCAGCTTATTTGACAACTATCCAGAGGCGGAGTTTGAATTTGGAATTTCAGTATTAACTGATTTAATTCATCACAGCTTTGCATTTTTCAAACGCGAGTTGCCAAAACTGCCATAAACACAAACAAAATTAGTATCATTGAATATGCTTTTTCGATACCTTTTAAAAGAGGTGTCGCTTGCCGTAGGGTTCCATTCAAAATTATTGGTCACAATGGCCTTGTGACGTCATCTTTGACGATTTAGTCATCTATCATCACTAGTAGGGAAGTTTACAACCTTTAATATTCAGTTTCCAAATTTCACTTGTTTATGTATAATCGTTCCAAAAATAAGAGGGGGGGAGGGGACTTTTGAGAAGCACTGTATAAGCGCATGCTGGCTAGTGATAACGAAGCCAGAGTTATCTACGTCAACAGAATCAGAAGAACTAGCAATAGTCTGACCATCAGAGGAAAGGTGACCAAAGAGACGTCATATGCACTATAGACGTCAGTTTCTCTGATCCGCAGCGGTATCCTAGAACCAGACAGTAACGATTTATATCCAATTTCGTCCTAGAAACGGTCACTGGAGAGATGGCACCGGTACGAGGGGAAGCTGACATCATAGTAACCCTCGGAAGACTACGAATAATTGAAATAGTTTTTGGGACAGACATAGAAGAAGAGTTCATTCTTGGGATGATAAGTGACTATGGATTCTTTCTTTCAATAGTGAGCAGAAAATATTGAAATTTGGAGAGGAATAATTTATTTTAATAGCACCATCCGAAAGGGGGCGTTCTGTGAAATTGAGGATAGCTTAAACTGTCAGGATAGTTGGTTCATCTGAGAAGATCGTTGAGGCTCCATTAGGAGATCCTGGGTGCTTCGTTGGAATAGTACATCCATGCGAAGAATCCCCAGCAAATTATTACTTGCATGGCTTCATTAGGACAAAACAAGACATTTTGTCGGAATTGCTAAACTATTCCCTGATGGAATAACAGTCCGGAAAGGAGACATCATAGGAGTATGCGAGCCACTTGAGGGGGTAGCAGATTGCCAAACAAGTGGAGATCAAGATAAAAGAGGCACAGCTGATGACATATATATTGAGTACTCCTTTCTGGAAAATATTATTCTTTGCCTCATTCATGTAATTCGATACCCAGCGTGGCTTTAGCTGGGGAAGTAGTTGTTTTCTGTTGGATATTCCAAAAATATCTTCATTATTGTCGTAGATTTTTCCATTTTCAGAATATGCAATTGAATGTTCCATTTTCAATCGAGAAAATATTGAATCATTTGTCACCAAAGGAATACGAAGCCACCATGAGATTCATTGCCAAAGAAAACGTCTATTTGAGTCCCAGTCACCAACCTGGTCCAGCACAGGATACATACTGGTCAAGCCCCTCCAATTCGACGACCACCAAGAACATTACCATTTGCTAAACAATAGGAGGTGGAAAAGCTTGTTGAGAAAATGACCAAAGGAGGCGTTATTGAAGAATTATCGAGTTCATGGTCCGTCCGGTGATACTGGTTTCCAAGACGGATGGACAATGGTTTTCAAACTAACCTATAAATATAGGTTAGGGAAATCCAGTGCAATTCGATGCATAATTGAATTTACTTGATAGAGTACTTATTTACAGGGTGATTCGTTAAAAAAATGGCCTTTCAGTCATTTGATAAATGTTTCATTAACAACTCGGCCATGAACACCCTGTATGAAATTTTGTCATTCTTATTGCATTGGCTTGAAGGCCTATGCATGCACTTACCTTGATATGGACTTGAACGCTTACGCTTCTGTTCCAAAACTGTAATAGTAGTGCATTTTAAAAATAATGAGTGCAAAATTCGAAATTTGGAAAAAAATGAAACAACTCAAAAACGCTCAGTTTTAGGAATAGGGAAACCAGATACTTATTGATAAAAAATGATAGGTAGAATCCGGAATACAATAATAAACAGGGCCCTCCATTTTTTTTGGTGGCCGCTACGTTCCTGGACCTCAGATAGTCACATTTCAACTATGTTGTATGGGCACCTGGCAAAAACGTGGATATGTATTGGCCCACACTTAACACGTTAAAAAACTGACTGGGCTTGTGTAATTGATATGTATATAGCTCGATCGCTGTCCTGCAACATATTTTTATGATAAATGTTCCTCATTCTTCCATTCTGCCTGATTCATTTCTAACACTCGATTGACTATAAGTATAATAATATATAACATACAAACACGTAAGTAAATATATGGAATTTGGATACTTCTAATCGGGATAAAATTAAAACGATTGAAAGTTTACTGTGAAATATGGATGTTGTGGCTCGATTGTGAGTACGCGCCATCTAAATAATTTTTATTTGAAGAAAACATTATAATTTTGGAAATAACTCGCTTCTAAAATTATGTACTTAAATCCCTCAATTTTTTTAAATCTTTATTGAATGGTTCGTTAATTTCTCTAATAATGGCGACCCAGCATATTTCTGTAAATATGGCAGTTTTTAGGGAATATAACTTTAATATGGCAAAAACTGAAAATATACCACTCTAATATTCCTCTCATCATAAAGTGGCCAGTGGAACTGATTTATTAACTTTTCCACCACTAGAAAGTGGCGCCCACGTCGCAGGCCAATGACTCATCAACTCATTAATTGTTAAAAAATGACATGTAGCAAGTATGGTAGACTCATGCAGCTCCAATTAACAATTATCAATCAACAAGTAATAAAAATTATGGCATTTATGCAAACTGAATTAACAATTAAGGTATGAATATTAAGCAAGCGCACGAAGTCAGAAATCCGATCTATTCAAATTAACCTTTTCATACAAAATCAAGAAAAATTGTCTATTGAAAACGCATAACCCATTTCATTCTGAATAAATATCATTCACGTTTCACATATAACAGGTAAAACGAACTTTTTGTAAGCCACAATAAAATAATTTGGGAAAAGTTAGGTTAGTTTTTTTAAAGGTAATTGTAACTTTGTAGTGTCTTTCATTGAATGCAAACTGTGGCAATCACTTATGGAGATAGCAAGAACGTGGCAACCATCACTACATATCACAAGCAAGTGCCTGCCTGTTTGAAGGTTTAATGGAAGTAACTATAATACATCACCGAAACTATCATTCTCTATTGAAAGTTATTATGACTTGAAAGTGATATTTAAGTGGTACAGTATGGTTACCGCATTTTTTCCACTTTCAAGTTTGACACCCTTCAAAAGGTGATTCTGCTTAGTGGCCATAATGTTTCAGACACCTCAATTAATACTAACAAGTTATAGAACTGTGGAGTGGCTACCATAGATAGGAATTACGTGACTACAATCATGCAAATATAAACTTTCAGTTATTATTACTGTAGAGTGGTAGATTTAGTGGTGATCACGTAATAACCAACGAGTCCAAGTTGCAGTATCAGTTTTTGGCACTATATATGATGCTGCTTGAGATGTGTCTTGAGTTTCCTTATTACTTCCCCAGAGGAAAAAATATTCTCGGTATATGGCGAGATTCTAGCTTCTAATGGGTATCACGGAAACAAAAAACTTTTTAACAAAAAATTAAACCGACGAAATACGGAACTGAAAAGTAAAAAATAAAATAAATCTTCTTAGTCTCAGTAACTAAGCTCCTAAACTAATGTAAGTAACTAATTTTGAGTCGGCGCCAAACAAGCAAATGAATTAGGTAAGGCGTAAAATGATGGCATGGAGTTGCGCGGTGACATTCTGTTAATTTTTTTGAAGTAATTTAATGATGTTCGTTGATTGTTTGTTTGGCGCCGACTCAAAATTAGTTACTTACATTAGTTTGGGAGCTTAGTTACTGAGACTAAGAAGGTTTATTTTATTTTTTACTTTTCAGTTCCATTATTTGATCGGTTTAATTTTTTGTTAAAAAGTTTTTATTTTCAATTTTTATGGCTAAAATATACTAATTACTACCTACTTGTTTTTGATTACTTCCAAAATACTTACTTACCCACCTTACTTCAACTATTACCAGTTAAATAATATAATTATCCACTTTTACTATTTGTTGTAATATAAATTATTTTTGTTGTTCTGGTTAGTTTATTTCATTACTTTGTATATCATTCCATCCTCTCATAGAATATAATGGTTTTGACGGATGTGGAACAGAAATAATGTCAGTAGCGATCTGTCATTGTCAACGACGTACCTATGTGTGTGCCAATGTTCGTAAGTGAAAAATCAACTATCCCCTATTTTGCTACCCGTAAGGGTATATAATTCCATTCGAAATCTAAATATAAGGTATACCCCAGCAAACACAATTATGTAAAATTGACATGTATGTTACATAAGTAATATTACTTGTTACGTAACTATGTTATGTAGAATTTATGTCACTGTTATGGCGAAATGTCCGCCACAAATACAACCTCATTTTTACATAACACTAATGTAACTACTTTACATATATTTTATATAATTTTATTAAGTAAATATTATGTCACAATGTGACATAATATACATTAGATGTTATGTAACTTTTACATAATTGCTATGTAGATGATCACTATCAAAAATTGTACAAATAACCGCTTCACCACACTACTCACTTTAGACCTACTTATATGCACATCTTGATAACTATAATCTACAGTGTAGATTATCTACTGATGATAAGTTATCTAAATGTGCATGTAGGTGTAAAGTGAGTTGGTGTGGTGAAGGGGTTATTTGTAAATTTGATTTTGAAACACAGCGTCCATCCAGTCTCCATCGTAGATAACCACCACAAAGACTACTTATCTACTTGTGATATATGGTACATAAACATGATAATATGAGTATCATTTGAAAATTGTATGTTTAGTTTTGACAGTAAATTTCAATAACTTTTTGTGAAAAAAGAAATACAGGAAGCATGACTTTGCATGTAATTCTATATTGATAATTTCATACTGCCAGATCACAATGGAGAAAATAAAAGTTCAGTATAAAAAAATAAATTATTTAATTTCGTATTGCTAAAATCACAATTTATTTTGGCATTAGAAATAAAACAAAATAATTGCTTCTTTTCTTCTGTCAATGATCATTATTCATTGGCTTTCTGCATTTTTTTCTTGATTTCTCTATTGAGCCTTTGGCGTAATGGAACCATTTCCCTGCATGTTTATCTATGTACGAATATGATACATCAGGATGATTGCTATTATTAATACTCTCTGAAAATATTAATATAATGATTTTGGCAACCAAAGTTTAAAATATATTACCTGTTAATATTTTTATGGAATACAAGTCTTTGGCTTTGTAATTCCCCTTTGTCGAACCAGGAGCGTTAAGTAGCCAACTCATTGGTAAATAATTGGCCAAGGCATCTATACAGATGATCTTTTGCATCTTTACCACCCAAAGATTTGAAGAGATGGGCCTAAAATGTAAGTATATTCAGATAAATGAAATAAAAGCCAAATATGGGTTCATTTCATAAGGTGCCCACAGAATTTGGGAAAATGATTCCTTGAAAGAATGTATAAATTTCTCTGATAACATTTTTTCAATCTCCCCGAGTTTCGTCATAGTGGAATGATAGGTCGCTGATTCCACCAATAAAAAAATTAATTGAAAGTTAGAAAGATTTATCTTCCAAAGTTGACTGTGAATTGAAAATTCTTTCTATTTTTCGAAGTGTGTGCTGTAATGAATTGAATGAAAGAAAAGTGCAGCGAATTAGGAATTTTTAATATAACTTACCAAAGAAGTTTTCACATCGTCATTTTCTAACTGAAGTTCTTCAGCGTTACTACCTCCTTTTGGGGGAAATTTCATTATTTGATACTTGATTTGGACTTTCATTATTTGATCAAATTCTTCTCTGCTGTCTCTTAGAAGGTTGGGGTAGGGCATTCTGTCTTAATCAAAGATTTACCTACTTAGTTTCACAGTGTGGTGATAATATATATATATATCATACAATTTTCGAAATAACACAATTAACAGACGCCAAATAAACAAAATGTCTTACTAAAACTGCCATTACCTTGCCTAATGCTAAAACCTAAAACACTCAACACTAGAAATTGTCATTCTACGTAACAGTCGAAGTAAAAAGTAAAACAAAACTATATTGACCGTAAGTTTTTACGTATTATGTTACCAACATAAATCAGACATTGAACCTTCTGCAGTATTGCCAATCTAATATTGAAGTAACAACTTGACGTAGCAGTTAAGTAAAACAGAAGATACTATATTGACCGTAAGTTTTTACGTATTAGCTACAACATACTTACATAAACTTATTACGTAAATCTGTGGTTTTAAGTATCTTAGAAATATGATGGAGTATTTACGTAACTATTTTACATAAATATGTTCCCTTAATTTTATGTGACATTTATGTAAATGTAACAAGTGTGTTTGCTGGGACCCTATCTAATGAAAAAAGAATCATCCAAATCGAAGAACCCAGTACAAAGTTATGCCTGATAGAATCGGTTAACGGACCAGAATTCAGAGGGTGAGTGATCAATATCCTTCATGTTGCTACCCTTAGGGGTGGATTTCATCTTTTAAATTCAAATGGGACCACCTTCGAAGTACACCCTATCCACTGAAAAAAGAATTATCGGAATCGGACGCCTCAGTAAAAAGTTATGCGTAATCATACATAAAAAAAAATGATGGAAAAAAAAAATACCTCCTCCTTTTTGGTTTCGTCGGTTAAAAAGATACGGAGAAGGTTAAATTGGGCCAGGTTGCGGATTTCCTTGCAGGATGAAATGGAAAAATAAAGATGAATTCAATTTTTTGTACTTGTTACTGAAACAGCAATAAGATTTGAGTAGCAATAATGAAATTGCAATGGCAATAATAGTTTTAAGGACCTTTTGGTGTGCCTTTTGATTAAACATACCTTTTCCTTATCTCCCCTATCATAAACAATTCGCATCAACATTGTGAATATGTTGAAAATAAAACAAGCACAAACCATTTAAAACAAAAGAACTAAGTTTCAGTTTATGAAGGTGTTCAAACTGCATGCGAAATGCACATGAATAGTCGATCCCGCATCTCAAATACCAAAATTCCAAATTTATATTTTTAAATATTTCTTAAACGGACGAGTTATTGTGAAGTTTTGTTTTGACGTTTCATTTATCATCTGAATCCGAATGCAGCTTTCTTCATATCTATTTATTTTTTTTTCGTCATATATTACGATATATTGAATAAAGCGAATCTAACTGTTTTGTGATTTATGGTCCAATTCTATTCAAAATTGATATCTGAGGCTGGGTATTAGGTATGATTTTTTTATAAGATTGCTTGACAAAATATATACAAAAAAATACGTTAGGCATATTTGGTTTGGTCATACACATTTAATGTAAAATTTTAAGTTGGCATAATGAATTTACTGGGAATATAAGCAATTGAATTCCGAGTTATACAATCAAGAGTAAAATGGGAAATACAGAAGATAAAAGACGATAATTTGTGAAGTATAAATAAAACAGTGGTATATCACAATATGTCATCATAGTATTCATGCAAATTATTGTGGGCCTTAACAATTAATAGTTTTTTCCAGAATAGGCAAAGCGATTATGTTCCTTTCATTGGCAGTTTGTTGTACATTTCTATTCCATTATATATGAGTAAATCTTTTACTTGATCGGAAGTTGGAGTTAGGAACCTCAGTTGATTTATTTGTCGTTTCGTAATCTGGTCTATTTTTATGTATTATTATTACAATTTCTACTATGTAAATTAAGATGACAGGATTTCGTGTTGAAGGAATAGGAGGTTTCATGATTTTTTCCATTAGACAGACTGTGTAAGTTGGGCGCTCTGGACTCCCCCAAAATGGTATATTGTACCTTAGCTGGAATTCTAAGAGGGCAACTTTTCACATTGTGGAACCCGAGTTCTTTTGTAACATTCCTCAGAGTATAGCATCATGATGCTAACTTTTTGTTCAAGTGTTTGATGTGTTTGTTTTTTATTTTTAATGAGTTGGACACCTAAGAATTTTGATGAGATAACATTTTCTATAATATTTACTCCTAAAGGGTTATCAGAAATGATGCATTTGAAGGCTATTACATTGGTTTTTTCAGCATTGAGTGTTCATATCTTCACAAAATCATCATTATTATATGAATCCATCTTTATATTGCCACAGTATTGTCATATCATTCAAGTTTGTGAAGCAGTATATTATGATTGACCAATCAAATGCTGTGGGGAAGTGCAGGAAATTCATAATATGCTAGACCTAAAAGTTTCTGATACCCATTTTCAATCAAATTGGACATAATCACAAAACTCATGATATCTACCTTTGAGCTGTCTTAAATGTTAGCATTCTGATATAATATATTGTCTCCAATTCCTAGAGATACCAATTTTAAAAGGATTCTGACATTAAACCGTAATACTCATCTACCATGTAATTGTTTAATTTTGACAATTCAACTCATGTATAAAAATCGATATAATTAATGTAGTTAATGGAAAAGGGCTTTAAAAATGCACAGTGGTTTTTCGACACAGTTACTCGCGGAGTGTCAAAATAAAAGCGAATGTTTTAAGACTTTATTAAATTATCCTCGAATAACTCGATGTTTTTTGATTGGTAAATGTTTGAAATTTATAAAACTGGTATTATTACTACAAATAATAGAAATAAGAACTAATAATGCAAGAAGGTTGAATTCGTGATGTGACATCAGTATACCTTCCGTTGTCATGGAAATGAGAAAAACATTCCTTTACAATTTGTTACCAAAGATCAATATTTGTTGTCACCAGAGCTCAAAAATGAATTATTCTAATATCGATTTTTTTGAATAGTGAGGCAGAATCGCGGTTAATACCGCGAAAATCCTGTGATATATAAAAAAGAATATGAAAAGTTCATCAAATGGATGGAGGAGCACATATAAATGAACGAATTGTGAGTAATATTTTGACGTTACAAGGTACTCCTGTCAGATCAATAATAAAAAAATTGTCATTTAGACTTCACGTTCTCGATTTGATTTGTGTATATTTCCTTTAGAAACGCGTTTTAAAGTTTCGATTAAACTTACGCTGAGGTGCTTTAAATGTGAAATGGCAACCAATAAAAAATCGCATATGCCACAGTGCAATTGTCAGTTTGACATAGGCAAAAGTTAGCTGCAACTTTTACAGCGACAAATGCACTAGTGGTTTTTTCACTTATTCATTTGTTTATCAATTATCGCGGTGTTGGTCAAAATAAATAGTTTGACATGTTTGTCAACAACTTCATTAAATTGTCCTGCCGAATTACACTCGATGTTTGTATTGATATCAGGTAAATTTGTGTTGTTCAAATTCTAAACTGTTTCCTTTAGCAATTTAAAGGAATTTTTTTTTTTTGGTTTTTTTATAATTTTTTAATTTTTTTTAATTTTTTTTTTTCAATATTGTACATTGACGTTTTTCTCTTTTTCATTTGTACTCCTGCTCCTGTGGTTGTACAGATCAATCTGAGTAAATAAAGAGATTATTATTATTATTATTATTAATTTGACTCGAAAATCTGTCAATTCCTAAAAACGCTCCAGCTTCGGTGTCGCGTTTTTAATAGTTGACAGTTTTTCTCGTCTAATTGCTAGGCAACAGTTTCTCATTAAACAACCCAAATTTACCCGATAAAATACAAACAACAAAGTGATAAAAAAAACAATCCAGATTAACAATTTTGAAAATAAACAAAATGAATGATGCTGTCATGAATTGTTAAATTTCATATTCTCCCACAAAACAAAATCTAAATTGACACTTGAAAAATTAATTGGATATATAATAATTCAATATTAAATTCATTGCATTACACTGTCCAGACATATTTTCTTGAAATTCCATATGAATTACTTCGTCGACTTTTCAACAGCATTCTGTTTCCATATGTTTGTTATTATGCCATAACATTTTTTATACCTCTTTTACGGCTATCGCCGCCTCTCCATTCCAAGATTTTATTTATATTATTTAGCCAGGGAAGTAGTTGTTTTCTGTTAGATATTCACAAAAAATAACTAAATGTTTATCGTGGAGTTTTCAATTTACAGAAAAATATTTCTATTCAAATTCAATTGAGAATGTTTTCCTTTTCAAATGAATACCCCAAAATAGGTTATCTTGAACGCTGGAAGATAGTGACTATATAGTTTATCTTTCAGTCGCAGATTATTTCACATCTGATTTTATGAACATCCTGTTCGTATTTTCAAACAAACCAAGATTTTTCTATATTTTTCATCTCAGCTTTCTCAAAATCGCCCCTTCAACTTTCATGTCTTTCTCTCTCCTAGTTTTCATAACACCCACTTCAGAACTTTTCTTCGCCATCTATGTTCATGCATGGTGTTATTGAACTATTTTTCTCTGAACTTCTTTGATATCTCTTTTCAATTCATGCTTTTTCTCATGACTCCATTTCTGAATTTTTCAAGCCTTATATTCTACAACTCAAATAATCGTTCTCGTAATAAATAATGTCTTTTTCTGAAAGGTTTAAGGTTATGGTCATAAATATGACTTTTTTCGTTTTTTTTTCACAAAGAATCAAAATAAAAACTTATTATTATCTTACCTTTTTCAATTCTTCCCTGGATCTCGTCACTACTTCTTCTTTTTTTATTGATCACTCCCAAATATTTGAAATACATCGACTATTGATAGGCTTTTTGATATCATTGCTAGGCGATTGTACATATTTTGCGAGCAGAAAACTATAATTTGCTCACCTTGTATACCTCAGATCAATAAGTAAACTTTACTTACTTACTTATTGATCTGAGTTGTATACACTGTTGAATTATATAGTCCCTGTGGACAACGAAATATCCCTTAATCTAGTTATCACAATGAAAAAATATTGATAAGGTTGCTACTGGGTACATCCATAACACAGAACAAATCAAATAATGGGACCTCAAAAGTCCATATGTATTCATTTTATCGATCTCCATCATAGATATTTAAAATCTATTGATGTGAGTATGTACTACAACTTTTACCAGAGTTGTTACGACGTACGTGTTATGAACATTCTTCAGATACACATAGGATGCGTGTATGCATATTGCATGCCTAATGGCTCACTTTCATATTTTTGTTTCAGAAAATTGTTTTTCAGTTAATTGGATGAACTAGATGTTTTAGAAGACACAGGGGAAGATTTGTTTGAAAATATGAACAGGATGATGTTTATAAAATCAGATGTGGAATCATCTTCGACTGAAAGATAAACTTTAGTCATTATCTTCCATCGTTCAAGATAACCTCTTGCGGGGTATTTTGAGTTAGGGTCCTTTCAGAATATCTATCAGATGTAATCCAATATCCAGCGTGGCTTTAGCCGGGGAAGTAGTTGTTTTCTGTTAGACATTCGCAAAAAATAACTTAATTTTTATCGTGGATTTTTCAATTCATAGAAAAATCTTTCTATTCAATATTCAATTGAGAATGTTTCCCTTTTCAACACGAGGGTAGTTTCTGACCTGAATTGTCAACAATAGCTAGGGAATGTGTTTGCGCATCTTTTGAAAGGTACTCACAAAATTGCGCCATTTTGGATGCGCAGTTGTTGTTTGACAATCGTTTGGGTGAGACATGTGAGTGTTTTTGTGAAAACGGAAAAAATCGAGTATTGAGCTGTCATTAAATATTTGTTTTCGAAAGGCGGTACGCCTACGTAAATCAAAGATGAGTTGGACTCTGTGTACAGGGACTCTGCACCATAATTTACCACCTTGAAATTTTGGGCAGCTCAATTTGAACGTGACTGTACCAACTTGGGATACGAAGAACGTTCGAGACGTCCAAAAACTGCAACCGCTGATGATAACATCGCTCAAGTTCAACAAATGGTGCTAGCGATTGTCGAATTGAAGTGAGAGAACGGCTATGAACATGTCCTAAGAACATATTGCATGAATAATTAGGCATGAGAAAGATGTCCGCATTTGCTCACTTTAGACCAAAAACGTGTTCTAATGAACATTTCCAATGCTCTGTTGTTGCAGTTCAGGAGCAATAAATCAGAGATTTGGCGCCGATTAATTACTGTAGATGATACTTGGATACACCATTATACCCAGAAACAAAAATACAGTCAAAACAGTGCATTGCGAAGGTGGAATCGGCTTCAAAAAATGCAAAAACTGTTTTTTTACCTGGGAAAGTGATGGCGATTGTTTTTTGGGATAGTCATGGAGTTATCTTAATCGATTATCTTTATAGAGGAGAAACCATTATCGGAGTATACTACATATCATTATTTGACAAGCTAAAGGCAGACATTACGGAAAAAAAATAAACCGACGAAATACGGAACTGAAAAGTAAAAAATGAAATCAACCTTCTTAGTCTCAATAACTAAGCTCCTAAACTAATATAACTAACTAATTTTGAGTCGGTGCCAAACAAACAAGCAAATGAGTAAGGTAAGGCGTAAAATGATGGCATCGAGTTGAGTGGTGACATTCTGATAATTTTTTTGAAGTAATTTAATGATCTTCATTGATTGTTCGTTTGGCGCCAACTCAAAATTAGTAGTTACATTAGTTTAGGAGCTTAGTTATTGAGACTAAGAAGGTTGATTTATTTTTTACTTTTCAGTTCTGTATTTCGTCGGTTTAATTTTTGTTAAAAAGTTTTTATTTTTCAATTTTTTGTGGCTGAAATTTAGTAATTACTACCTGTCTTTTGATTAAGTACTAAAATACTTATTACCCATCTTACTTCAACTATTACCAGTTAAATAATATGATCATCTACTTTTACTATTTGTTGTAAAATAAATTATTTTTGTTGTTCTGGTTAGTTTTTTTCATTACTTTGTATATCATTCTATCCTCTCATAGATTATAATGATTGTGACGGATGTAGGAGAACAAAAATAATCGATTTGTCATTGTCAACTACATATGTGTGCCAATGTTCACAATTATCCTCTATTTTTCTACCAGTAAGGGTGGATAATTCCATTCGAAATCCAAATATGATCCACTATGAGGTATAATCTATCTAATAAAAAAAGAATCATCAAAATCGAAGAACCCAGTACAAAGTTATACCTGATAGAATCTTTTAAATTCAAGTGGGACCAACTTCGAAGAATACCCTATCCACTGAAAGAAGAATGATCAGAATCGGACGTCTCGGTAAAAAGTTATGCGTGGTTATACATAAAAAAATATATATATATGCGTCGATTAGAAACCCTCCTCCTTTTTGGTTTCTTCGGTTAAAAAACGGGCAGTTGCAAAAAAACATTGTTTCACAAGACAATGCGCCGTTACACACCTCAGCGGTTGCCATGGCGAAACTCCACGAATTACAGTTTGAACTACCATATCGGCTATCGCATTAGAAAACTTTTACGTTTCTGTATATTCTGAGTGTACCACCAGCTCCTTCACAGCCCCCTAAAGACTGCGAAGAATTAAGTTCGGACAAACAGGACAGAGCCTTGGTAGAAGTTACTCAACAATATGGTAAGTGAGGTCCAATAACTAATGCCTGACCACCCTCCTTACTCACCAGATCTAGCACCAAGCGACTTTTTTCTGGTCCCTAAGCTAAAAATTGCGCTCGGAAGACATAGATTTTCGTCAAATGAGGAGGCTATCAACTTCAGAAACAATTATTTTGCAGAGAAAGACGCCGAGTACTACTTTGACGGGTCAAAGAGATGGGAGCATCGCTGGGAGAAGGGTGTAGACTTATAAGGAGACTATGTAGAAAAATTAAAATAAATATTAAGAAAAAATGTCTTGTATATTTGTTGGGTCGGAATTTTTTCAATCCACCGTCATATTATAATTGAGGTGCTCAATTATTTTCCCTGTTTGAAATAGTATGTTACCACTTATATTATGCAATAAATGAAAGCTTATTAAAAAAGGCAACTATTTAATTTATTTCTACCAGAAAAAAGGCTTGTATACATTTTATGGAAAACAATGTTTTTTTTTAAATTTAACTTACAAGATGATTACAAAGCTAAAGACTAGTTAGTTCAACAATTCACATTATAAAAACGAAAGAGAAGTTTTTACAACATATTTGTTAGTGAGCATATTTCAATCAGTGTATTTTGTCTCACTCTTTCTTCCTTATTGCTTCTGAGGATATGCAAATATTGTGTGTATATCAGCAAATAAATAAATATAAAAAAGTTGAGGAAAAGCTGCAAACAAAATTCACAAAGAAGAAAACTGATAGGATACTTATATAAAATTAAATCATTAGAGTATAATTATTATTATTGAATATGGCTGCTATCTACATGTCATACACCAGATATAACATTTTTATACAGGATCAATCTCATGAAATGTTACAGAAGAGTATATGGTGAAACAGTTAAAACTCTAAAATAATAACAATCAAATTAAATTAAGGGAAAAACTATTTCAATTAGCAAAGACCAAAATATGGAAAAATGATTTTGGCTACAACAAGATTAAATTTAATTTTGTGCATTTTCTTTAAAAAGTAAGCTGCCATTTTGAAATCTTCAAATGAAAATTATAATTATTGTTAAGAATTATATATTATTGAATAATTTAACTAGAAAAATTTATGATTAGGTATTTCAAACATTTCATGAAATTTTTCCAAATATTTGTTAACACTAATATGTTAACTATTCACTAAATGGATTTGACATTTTTACTGTACAGTATAATATGACTTTCCTTTATTTTCATTGTGTAGCTTCACCCGAAGCAACACTTTCTTTAGATATAGTAAATATTATCTAAAATGACATGGTTAAGGTTCCATTGAATATGTTCCAGAAATTATTTTTTCAGTTTCAACTATTTTCAACAAAAAAAAAACAGAATTTACAAACATTTTAGAAACTGGCCAATTATATTCTTCATCAACACCAGTACTTCATAAAAATTACAGATTACTTCATAAGTATTATATTTTTACTCATTTCCTGATGGCATTAAATGATTTTGAAACAATATATGAAAATGGTTTTTTTTTATATCACAAATCAGGATTAAAATAATTTGAAAAGTATTATTCATTCTTGGACTTTGGATTCAATGTTATTCTGCAACATCTAGTTTAATAATTGGTGGTTGTACATTCATATTTTTCAACAATGAGGGTCAAACGGATATGTACGACGGCGTATTGGCGCCATCCTACCAGTACTTTTTTTTATTAAATCTCAAAATTTTGCCTTTTTTCTCAAAATTTTGGGATTTTTTCTCAAAATTTTGACTTTTATTCTCAAAATTTTGAAATTTTTTCTCAAAATTTCGACTTTTATTCTCAAAATTTTGAGATTTTTTCTCAAAATTTTGACTTTTTCTCTCAAAATTTTGACTTTTTTATTTTCAAAATTTTGACTTTTTTCCCAAAATTTTTAGATTTTTTCTCAAAATTTTGACTTTTATTCTAGAAATTTTGAGATTTTGAGAATTCAATAAAAAAAATACTGTAGGATGGCGCCAATTTATTCAACTTACTTTTGATGGAATAATGAATGTCAGTGTTCAAATGATATAAGTTTGCCTTTTCAGATGTTGAAATGAGTTCAAATGACTTTTGTAACAAAATGCATTGCTACGAAAATATTTTTTAGTTTTTTTCACCTTTTCACCCTGAATTCACCTGGAACATTATTTATTGACTCTTTGTCATCAATTACTTTATATATCAAGGTATGAGATTTTATTTCAATATTTTTATGAATAAAATAATGAGTTGGCATTAAAAATTTATATGTGTATACTTTTCCGAAATATTATAATGAAACCTTTGTAGTGGACATATTATAACCTATCAAAAGATTTGAAGAAATATAAATTTGGATACCTAATTTTATAAAAATTAAATAATAAAATAGATCAATCACAGACAATTCTCAAAATAATTTAAAGGGTTAGATATATAATATATCTTAACTACAGTATACTATCTACAGTCATTCACGATGCTTACATTCTTCATACCTATCACTCGTTAGGGGCATAGCACAATTAAAAATTTATGACATGGGTAGATTTTGTATTATATTGTGTTTCAATTTGAAAAATTATCTACAGAAAAATATACCAATGTCAAAATTCGGTATGTGTTATCTGATAAATAATCCTTTTTCTTAAGTGATAACAAAATTCAAATTATATAAGTAAAGCTTTTTTCCCAAGCGTTTTGTGATTTTCAATGAAAAACAATATAATAGTTTTCCACTATTATATCTTATATAAGGGCCGGTGTAGGGAAACCAGTTTTATCAACCTATGTACCAGAAGATCTCAATAATGATATTTTCAGTGCTTTTTCCTCATCTCTCAGCTAGTGTCACGGATGATGAAATGAAAATAAATTGAATTAGCAGAAAAAAATCACAGGCTGAGAAGATAAAGTTACAAACCAAAGCATTCATATCACCTTTCAGAGCACGGATTTTCTGAATACTCTAATGTAGTTAACATTCTACAGACAGTCTCATAAAGACTTTGAAGAATACATACAGTCCATATGCTATGCATTAATTCGTAATCTACAAAAATTTAAAGAAATTTCTGAAATTTCGTACAAAAAAGTTGAAGTTGGATTTTCATAATGGTGTATTTCTAGAAAAATAAAAATCCTGTAATATCATCATACATTAGGTATTGAAATTATCATACAAATTTGCAGATATATCTTATGTTTCTTATTTCTGAGTATCATTTTGGGAGTTTAAAAAATCTACAATTAATTGAAAAGATCAAATAAAAAATCACCGAAAGACTCTCGAGCAAACTGTTTAGTTTCATGTGGAAGATATTATTCCTTATTACCGACTCTATAGTCAATTTTGTTTCACGTCATTCAATACAAATCTATACATGAGTACAAAAATGCAACTCAACCTTATACGAGTCCAAACTGTTTACGAATTACACCCCCTTTACATCAATAAATGGCACCTGTTGTGGTGAAACTTATTCATATAATCATATCATCCAAACTTGAACAGTATATAGAAAACCTACTCTCTCAATAATTTCCGACATGAACATCTCTATCACTCAAGTCTATATATTCATTTTTCTGTACAAAAAGACCTCGATTTTGATCCATCAGTAAAACCTCCAAGGGCAAATGACAAAAATAAGAGAGAGCAGAGGAATAACCGTAGATGGGTTGATAGAATTGCTACTGCTGCCCACTACAATCACTGTAGGGGTTTGGTCAGGGGTGGCGGGTTTGGGAACAACTGGTGGTTCTTTGGCACCACGATTTTGCGATTTCTCTTCGGTATCTGAAAAAAAAAAAAAATATAATAATATTCAGTAGTTATATCACAAGTGTATTTTGGTGAGTATACTTTGACATTTTTGTGTCAATATTGTTGTAGAAATTCACGAGACCAGATTTCTGTTAACATTGGTCGAGTGGTATTTCTGCAACAATATTGGCAGAAAAATATCAAAGTATACTCTACCCAAAATATCTATCACGTGTGGTATTTGACCAGATTATATATCGAGCTAGCTATTACAAATATACCACACTTGAAAAAACTATGTTTTTCTACGTTTTTTCGAAGTTTTTCTAAGGAAGTGTTTCCAAAACGGTCGGACATAATTTTTTTATTTGACAGTGATTGAATAATTTTGATAGGTTTGGTATAAATAATGCCTACTTGTTTTATAGCAAGTATCGGGTATATTCGCGGATATACTAGCAACATGGTGTATATTCGCTGATATTGAGATTTGATTGGTTAGATAAATGCATTTTGCAAATTCATTTCGAGGTATATAATCACCTTCATGCTCTCAAGGATTTTGTTACTTACTTGGTAAATTCAATGACCCAATAGAGATAGACTTCATTCATATTTACATTCAACAAACCAGTCATAGGTTAAGTTCAATGTTTGTTTTATCAGACGAAGTTGCAGAAAACCTGAGATTCTACCCAATAAGCACTAATTTCAAATAATCACCAGCAAAAACCTTCTAGGATATGACAAAATGACAATAGACATTGTATTGTGGGATTCATTCAAGAAACTTTTTATTCGGAACATGTTCCATCACTTAAATATCCGGCACTAACTTTGGCAAAAAGTATTTTTAAATACTTCAGCAGATAGAAAACACTTGAGTGTAAATCGCCAAGACTGGCAAAAATACGCGTATTCCACTGTGTTATTAGTAATTGCCCTACCCCTTGTTAGGATAAATCTCTGAAACAGTCTAATAGTGTTTTTTTTTTTTAATTTAGTTCTGCTCAAATTTGAATTTTTTATTGGAAACGTACGTGTTCTTAACGAACTCGATCTTTTTTTACGATATCTTCTAATATAATACACAGATAGAAGCGAAATCGGCTATCCCGAGTAGTGCGACAGAATAGTTTGAAACGTTGGAACTTTTGGGTTTGCGCATGTTCAAGTTCAAACCTACAAAACTTCTCCTTTAGTCAAGTCCTAGAAAGAAATCAGAAATAGCAAAAAACAATATTATTAGGTTCGAAGTTATTCGTTTTTCAATGGATATGGATATAGGCTTTTTAGTTGATGGTGAAAGTGAATGGTCGGACGCAAGTGAGGAAGTGTGTGAGGATAATTTGTTACTGGAGGAATTGGAAGACAGACAAGAGCCAAAAAATGAAAATTATATTGAAGAAACTGTCCAGCGACTGACAGAGGAGTTGTAAGTAACATTGTTGTTCGGTTCGAACAAAGTGAAATCTTCAAATATCAAAGCGGAGAAAATGTTAAAAATTTTCTATGGTTTGCTGGAAATGAAACAGCTTCTTTCCGAGATGAGGCTGACCGATTTAATATAATCATAAGTAGTTTATTTCGCATGGTCCGGAGAATAACTTTTTAAGCAATTTAGCTGCAGAATCCATTCTGCAAATGCAAATATTTATTTCAATTATTTTATCAAAATCGACTCCCTAACCTCAAAATAACAAACAACGAAATATATTATGTTTCCTACTTAGTGCAGCAGCTTCAAATGCACCTTCCAGCAGCAATTGTTGGGCATTTGTTATTAACAGACCATGGTCAACACATGCGCAGTGCGTAAATGTTCGAAATGTGTTAGTGCGAATTTACACGATCCAATAAAATTGACCAATATGGGTTACATTTACACCTGACAATTTAATGGTCAATTTTGGCAACAGTTTTTACTCAGGAATACCAACATACTGACAAGAAATGGTTCAACTATAGGAATAGTTTCGAATATTATTCAATAGCTTATTCTTGATCCATCGTTGGAACTGATTAGGATCTGCACTCAGGAATTTTTCGTGAAGTAATGTCAAGTTTCCTTTTCCTCTTTTCTCAATCCAAGCTCTAATCCACCATCTTCTACATCTCTGTCTTTTATATTCAGCAATGCACATTTCTGCGAATGTAATGCAACGTAAATTATGTTTTTTTTTAGGGTAGTTTATGTGAAATCGCGTAAATAATAACATATAACCTAAAAATCTCTGTTCTAGCAGGCATCCAATTCATGGCCGAAAGTTACTGCAAATTGTCACTAAAAATTGATGAAAAATTTAGAAGTTCAAATTGACGACAATTTTCTGTTTACACCTATCAATAAAATTCAAGGTCACAAAATTGACCAATTTATTGGATCGTGTAAATTCGCACTTATGAATACGCTGCTGGAACAAACCTAATGTATGGATATATTCTGGGGAACTTACCATCTTGTCCAGGTCCAACTCCTGAACCAGAACCGCGCATGTATTCATCTTCTTGGTCGTCTTCTTCAATATCGGGTCCACTACCAGAGCCTGATCCTTCAGTACCATCCCTCTGCATGTCATCCGCATCCGGGTAATTGGGACCAAGCGAACTTACAGCCATCTGGAATAAGTAATACTCTCAATGAATACTCTCAATGTGACAAAAATATGAGAACACCCTTTTTGTAATACCAGTCACTGATTTCAAAGCGTTGGAATATTTATTTGTTTTACTAGGTAGAAAAGCACATGATTTAATGCCGAGGTTAGGAAACCAGCCAAGGCATTAAATCTGCTTTTCTGCCGTGTGAAACATAATTTTTTCTCCAAATTTGTTTTAATTTGTCATTTTTAAAATAGTCATTTTTATATTTATTAATTGCGTTTCATTATCAATATCCAAATAATTAAATTATTTTTTCTACAGACGTCTCGAAAATAAGATTTTTATCACTTTCGAAAAGATTTCTTTACTTTCGGGACGATTCTTGTTACTTTCGGGACGATTCTTGTTACTTTCGGGGCGATTTTGGGTTTCTATGTAGGCGACTTTGACAATAACATGAACTTTGTATTTTATTATGACAGCGCTTGTCATGTAACATTGGTGTGTGTTTTTTCGCTTTTCAAATCCAAATGAGGTGGGTAAGTAAGTAATCAAAAAACAAGTAGGTAGTAATTAGTAGATTTCAGCCACAAAAAAATTTAAAAATAAAAACTTTTTAACAAAAAATTAAACCGACGAAATACGGAACTGAAAAGTAAAACATAAAATAAAAACCTTAGTCTCAATAACTAAGCTCCTAAAGCAATGTAAGTAACTAATTTTAAGTCAGCACCAAACAAACAAGCACATGAATTAGGTAAGGGGTAAAATGATGGCATCGAGTTGCGCGGTGACATTCTGATAATTTTTGAGAGATAAAGAATACAAAAATATGGTGACTAATTTGATACAAAAAACAACTATTATAAATATCAAAAATCACAAGCAAAATACGAAACAACTATGGAACATAGTACAAGAACTAACCGGTACAAAACATTCCTCAAATGTAGGATCTATTTAATATTAACCGCGGAGAAATATTAACAAATAATAAAAACATATTGGCAAAAACATACCTAAAAAAATAACAAAGAATCCCAATATTCTGGTAAACTCACTAGTTTTAATGCCGACAGATGAAAAAGAAATCAATAACCTGATCAGTGAATTGAAAAGCAAGAAATCAGCTGGAATAGACGGAATCAGGGCTGATCTACTGAAATCCATTTCACAATATATCCTAAATCCACTAGTAGAAATTATAAACGTTTATCACTCGGCACCTGGCCTGACTGTCTAAAAATGACAATAGTGACCCCGATACAAAAAAAAGGGAGATAAAACAGAAGACCTGTCTCGTTAATAACACATATATCTAAAATACTTGAAAAATTACTTATAAACAGACTAAATACTTTTATTAACCAATTAATTTCAAAAAAACAATTTGGTTTTATAGAAAATACGTCCACCGAGGATGCGCGTCCACTCACGGAACTAATTCACAGATCTTTATAAAACGGTAAACCTTCCTTATGCCTTTTCATCGACTTAACAAAGGCTTTTGATACTGTTGATCATCGATTACTTTTACAGAGCCTAGAAAACAACGGTATCAGAGGTAATTGTCTAAAAATCTTTGAAAGCTATTTACAAAACAGAAGACAGGTCGTGAGAGTGGTCGAAACAATAAGTAATCCGAAAATAATTGAGTGTGGTGTGCCCCAAGGCACAGTGTTAGGTCCGATTCTGTTTAATTTGTACTTAAATGACTTATTCAGATTGAACACTGTTGGCAACATAATAGGATATGCTGACGACACTGCAATCTTTAATGAAGCAGAAATGTGGAATGATCTTAAAAATAAAGTAGAGACAGATTTTATAAAACAAACTTTCTACCATTCAGCTGCAACATCTCCAAGGTATGCCCTTTCGAGAACATCAACGTGATTGCACAAGGAAATACTCTTACCATCCACTCCGTAAGAGAAATAAAGTATTTAGGTGCGCGGCTAAATTATTGGACAAATTCTTAATTTCGCAAGCAATGTACTTTTGACAAAAATCCTGAAAAAGGTCATTTTTGTTTTTAAATGCGATTTTTAATGTATATTCTAAAGAGGTTATGTCACTGGTTTTGACATGGTGGCGTAATCGATAATTTTTTTAAATTGAAATTGATGTCTTGTGATACTTCATCTGAAAGGTATTTTAGTACTGCATTCAATTATAATGAATAATTTGATTTGTTTGTACAGGGTGAACAAAAATTTATATTTTATTTCAGTAAGAGAATAACTTTATATCCAACAAAATACAACATTTAAATAAAATATTAATATTTGTTCACCCTGTATAAACAAATCAAATTATTTTTTATCATTAATATCATTAATATTTCAACGCATATCATGTTTTAACTAATATATAATGTATGTGTGTCTCGGTCGTGTCACAAATAATGTATACTTTTATACTCCTTTTTTAACACAACCACTTTTTTACGCGAAACAAGTGCACCAGCTCTAAACTTTATTCATTCACTTCACTCGTTTTTCCTATCACTGTAAACTGTATTTTTTATCCTGAATAAAGTTATTCTTATTCTTAAAATCCCCCCTTAAAAATAGTATACACTCATATGTTTGTAACTGTATTCAAACATTCAAACGAACTAAATCAGAATCGAATACCAGTATAATTACATCCACAGATACATATCTGAATTGGCACACCTTGAGAACATGTAGGGAGATCTTACTAATCTTACTATGAACATTTATTATGAATATAGATATGATTTGATTAGATTCTACTATTCATAGGTCCGTTTCTTTACACCATTGATAATAGCTTAATTTTTCAACAAACTATATAATTATTAATTACTAGTAGATTAAAATCTCTCCCGCTGAACCACAACTGGATTGGAACACCCACATTGTAGAAATTATTGAAATATATTATTAGAGCACCATAATTATTGTTGTTCAAATACGTGCGGAGTGCAGACTGAGATTTGTTCTCAAGATTATCAAGTGGATTGTGAAAATTATGAGAGAGTGTATAAGTAATTGCATTCGTATTTGCCGAAAAAAAAATGAAAATAGTACATTGTTATCTAGTAGTAAAGCAATACATTTCCGGACGACAATGTAAATTGGCCAACAAGCATTGAAGTCTGGGAATGTGCTTTTACTAGGAGGTACACATACTATTTTTTCTGAAATCGCAAGTAACATTATCATAAATCATGAAAAAGGAATTTGGGGCATAATGGACAGATTATTAAATTAAAGAAAAAAGCATCCTCAAGCGGGAGTCGAACCCACGACCTTATGTTGGGTTCGACTCCCGCTTGAGGTGCTTTTTTTCTTTAATTTAAAATCTTCAATTTTGCCACAAATTCCTTTTTCATGATTTCTCTCGGACAATAATTTCCCACTTTCACATTATATATTATATAAATTTAGGAATTTTTATAAATGCATAATAATTTTTGATAACCATCTTATTGCCTATGAAATCGTTTCCTTGACAATCACTGTTCGTTTATTGTTGTGACAAAAGTCAGAGATTCACTACTTATTTTGGTTTAATACCCACTTATCGCTAAAAAATAAAATTAAAAATATTTAAAATCGACAGTGATGATGATGTCCAGGTGTGCGGGACACCACCAGAGTTAGTGAATGCTGCTGAAAATGTCATCTTAAATTTAATGCCAAATAAATCCAAGCCAAAATATGAATACCTTACAACGTTCATGGATGATTGCATACTTTTCCGATTTATCTACAAAGTTGAGGCATCTACGTTATGGTCAAATTACTCCATGCTGAGAGCTACACTCAGTACAAAAGAAGATATTGATATTACAAAATATTCGAAATTACGTGTTTTACTGAAACGTCAAAGTGGCAACTATAAACCAAAGAAGTCAAAAGTTTTGTCACATGAACAAATTGAAACGTTTATTACTCAAGCACCAGATTGTATATACTTTATGAATAAGGTACGTTTAGAATGTAAGAATTTTAAAATTACCCAGATATTTATGTAGTGTTTACTTTTTAGGCTGCCTTAATATTTGGTGTTGCCGGTGCATGTCAATATATCAATTAAATTTGAATGACAGAAGATTTTGGATCTAAGCTTTTGATCAAAATACCCGATAATAAAACGAACAAACCAAGATCATTTGTGATAAACGAAACATATATGCCATTGTTTAGAAAATATGTTGCATGTAGTCCTAAAAATTTTGAATGTGCCGCTTTTTCTTTAAATATTCAAATGGGAAAGGTTGCCGGCAAGTAGTGGGAATACATCAGTTTGACAAAATGCCTCAAATTGTCGCAAAATTTTAAATTTGCCATTTGCGCATGAATACACAGGGGAATTGTTTCCGTCGGTCCTCGGCGACAATTTTGGTTAATGCTGGGGCAGATTTAATTGCTTTAAAGAGGCATGGGAAGAATATATAGAGGAATCTTTGACAAATAAAGTAGACAAAATAAAATATTTAGAGGGCGAAGTGACAAAGAGAAATCTGCTAATACTATCAGTATTATTGCCGAAGAAAAAACAGCAAAAACGTCGCAGACTATTCAGGTAACATAACAGATAAATTTAGAGGGGGAAGTGACAAAGAGAATGACTTTTCAGAGTATGTTTAATAATTATACAAACTGCAACATAACTATAAATATACAAAAATAGTTATAATAAACGTTCCATATGTGTAATAATATAAATGTGAGTTGGTTGTTTGGGTGTATTTATTTACTGTCTAAAATGTATATAAAAACCCGGTAGGGACCGATTTTGACGGCCTAGACGGGAAAGTTCGTTGCTTAGCAACGGGCTAAAATACTAGATTAGCGTATTTTGGGGTCTGAAGTTGCTCCGAAAAAGTAGGCATTCTTGAGCGATTTCAGAAAAAGATAATAAAATTTAAATTACCAAGGAGGCAATAATTTATTTTTCTAACGTTGCCGCCTTGAACAGTTATCATTGTTGATGTTTGATTGATCCAGTGTTTCGGTTTTATTTTCCGTGAAATTATCAAGTGTCAGTACTACTATCATATAGTTATTTTATTTGTAAATATGCCTAAATAATATCCAAATAAAAAAAAATGAATACTATCACACATAAAAAATATTGCGCATATATTTAGAATGCGTATTATCTTGAAAAATTATCTGATATATTTGGGATAAGTTTAAAATTCTCCAAATTAAGTTTTGAAACTTTTTTCTTGGGGTGGGGACACTTTGAATGAGACAATTTGAACCAAACACAAAAGCCACGTAAAAGGACTCATCAGAAACGTTTGAGGAATAATGCTTCAGCGACAATTTGGTAATATCACGATAAAAATTAACCCTTTTATTTGGGTTGATCCAAAAAATATTCTGAATTAAGGGAGCGTACTTCTTTATTTAATGTTCAAATAGCTGAAATATAAACAGAAAAAATAGACAATAGCAAAAGTGAAATAAATCAACTGCAGCAAAAAAATATATATTTTTGTTATAGAGATTCCAAAGTTAAATTTGAGGGAAAATTTTTTACGATTTGTTTGGCATTGGGAGTTGTGGACGGATGTAATTTTTTACTGGACTCTAAGAAAAATGACCGTTACCAACATTAACCACTGAATAGCGATTCACTTCAACGATGGGTGGTTCCTAATTCCTGCTCTATCAAAATTTAATGGTAAATGTATTGTGGTTACAGACAATGCTCCTTTCATTCGGAGCAGTTCGACGAACCACCAACTTTATCAAAAAATACAGATATATTGCAGGAAGGTTGCTTAACCATAACATTACAGTACCTGAGTGTTTTTTTTTCTGTAAAATCGTGTTTTTTCATATCATACATATCTAACATTCGTATTCGGACAATGTCATATAGCGCCATCCCTCAAAGTTTAGAGGTACCAGTAGGGTAACATCCAATAGCAACACTGCAAGTATCTCAAAAATTTACGAGATGGCGCTATACATATCAATTCATAATAAAACAGATTTTGTTGTGTAAAATCGCGCTTTTTTCAGGAAAGACGCCTATATAGATAAACTTAAAAAGCAAAACTCTTTCTAAATACAAAATTTCATCCAAATCGTTAGAGCCGTTTCCGAGATAGCCGAAATATTTGCTCGTTAAAGATATAAGATATAACCAAAAAATAAGCAAGTACAACCAAAGAAATTAACTGATCACATTCGACTACATACGTTATTGACGAAATTTTTAACAGGTTCTTAGATTATTCCAAAAACCCACACATTATTTTGATAGGATTATAACTATCAAAATGATGTGTGGGTTTTTAAAGACATATTATAATACTTCTATTCCTATAATGGCAGGGTTAGAAATGTATGGACCGAGACTCTAAATATACAACCGCTTGAAATTTTTCATAAAGATAAAGATGTTTTTGTTATTTGTTCCCTATTAGGGAACTAGGTATAAAAAAAATGTGTAGGTACTGTAGATCATAAAAACTGATTTCCCAATCAGATTTTGGTGGAAGTAAATGTTTGGAATTCTATTGATTTTTTGCATAGTAAATAAAATGTTCTTTAATGGACATTTCAATAAGGAAATGTTGAAACTTTATTTTTATTCCCAAGCTGAATTGTTTCCAGTATTATTTGAAGCTTGACTTTTTTATAAGCTTCTATTCAGTTTCACCTGTTCCGATGTCTGTGGGTTTGTAATCAAATCTACAAGTTAAATTTGACCCACTTCCCGTCGTCCGATTACCTTGAAATTTGGCAGGTGTTCATAATTCCGGCGACAATGCATTTGTTGGAGAAAAAATCAAAATGGCGGCTCCAAGATGGCCGACGATCTCTGTCCGATTCTATTCAAAATTGGTATGTGGGGATTTTCGGGGTCGGAAATTATGCATATTCAAAGTTCATTGATTCAAGATGGCGGCTCCAAATGGCGGACGAGTTTTGTATTATGGCCGATCGATTCAAAATTGTTATTGGGAGTTTTCGGTGTAAAGATAATGAATTTTTTATTAAAATTCATAAAACCAAAATGGCGGCTCCAAGATGGCGGACGATCTCTATGATTATGGCCCCATTCTATTCAAAATTGGTGTGTTGGGGTTTTTGGGGTTGGAGATATCGAATTTATTGTCAAAATTTATAAATTCAAGATGGCGGCTCCAAGATGGTGGACGAGTTTTGTGATTATGGACCGTTTCTGTTCAGAATTGGAATTTAGTCGAAGACTATTGATTTTTTGTCAATATTCATAAATTGAAGATGGCAGCTACAGGATGGCGGACGAGTTGATCTTCAGATGGTCTCCTCATTGAAGAACTAGATAGCTCAGAACTTATAAGAAAAAGGCATCATAATAACGATGCTTTAACAAAAATGCATATATTAAGGCGTACTTACTAAAAAGCACAAAATAAAATAATTAATAAAAAATCTTTTAAAGACAAGCTCTTGAATCTGTAACTCACGGAATAACACACATCCAAATCAATTATTTTTTAGTTTTTCACCTATTTGAACGAAAGCTTGTCTTTTAAAAGGTTTTCCATTAATTATTTTATGTCTAAAATTAAGAACCTTCTACCAATCAGTTTTTTTAATTTTTAATTCAAATTTAATTTAAGTTTTATTAAAGTTTCATTTTTAATTTTATAGTATTATTTTGTTAAGATAATATGCTGAAGATATATGTGTTAAATTATTATTTGAATGCAGTTCAGTTCTTGATATTATTAGAGATTCATTTTCTGTCTTACAACTATTCTTTATTGAATCTGATCTTTATATCTAAGAAAAATATGTCTGTAATATGCAACAATGTCCGTTTATTTCACTTTGAAAACAATATACAATAATACACTTTGACATTCAAATAATCACAGTTCAAAATACCGCGCTGTACCAATTTCGAATGAATCACACGAATAGTACGAATAAATTGTTCCACTGTCATGTGCGAGATTGTCATTTCCGGAATCAACTGGTTTTTGAAAATATCTCGATAATTCTATGACGTCATCGGGAGGTCCCGATTGCCGCATTGTCTAGCACATGCGAGATAAACAGGGACGTACTCTACTAATTTCGTAACAAGGGAAAAAGCTCCATTGACTGTAATCTGTATTGAAATACCTTGAACGAACATGGCAAATTTACTTCGGGAGCCCTAAATATTTCCAAAACTTTCGATAAAGTTTGGAGCACAGGTCTTATCACCAACCTTTCATTATATGGTATGCCTTCTTCCTTCTTGCAAATAGATTTATAAATGTAATAGTGAATAGATTATCATCTGACACATTTGCCAACAAACCAAGCATTTCTCAAGACTCCAGCCAACTCCTTGCCCTTTTGAACCTTATTAGGCCAACATTTCCATTGTTCCATGACGTTCAAGGGGCTCCCAGGAAAATTACCAGACAAGACAATCCAACCAAAGTATATAAAAATTATGAGGTCATAAAAAAACATTTGACAAAGGACAAAATAAAAAAAAATCGCTTTGTTTAGCTTAATTTATTTGTGGCTCGAAAAATATTTTTTTTAAACTGATCTTGATGGACCCAACTATCTTATCTCTTTTTATGAATCCCAAAAATTCTGTGGTTTGGTTCTAGAATATAAATAAACGAATCGATCTGAGATTTTAGCGCCACAGATAAAATGAAAATAAAGTAATCAATAATATACATAATGATTCTGGTGATGACACTAAGAAGCAACCGTTATTCATTGATTGCATGTCTTGCGACGAATACAAAAATTGGAACAACTAATCGGAATATCGTCAGTGAGAAAGTCAACGACAGATAAAATCCTATTAGCCAGCCAACTGCCTCCATTCTCAATCTGCTTCACGCAAGATACTCCGCGTAGGTTTGATGTGATTTTAATCTCGCAATAAAAAAGGAACAACACGAATCGCCCGGAAAGCAGCAAATTAATGGACTCGTTTTGCCATAAAAATGGAAATAATGGAAATAACGTTAACAGTAATCCACGGAGCACGGCTCAAAAATACTGGTGAAACAAAACGCGGATTATCAGGAATAACGGGTTCGATACGTCGTAAACACAATGGTTTGTTGTTGCAGTGCGTGTAAATATAAATAATGTCGGAAGTAATAAAAAAGATTCTTATTATGGAGGAAAGAGCTGTAAATTCGCATTAAGATAGACACGAATGAAAGGAGTTTGCCACTACAGCTATTTTTTGAAATATTTCTTGGTCCTCAAAAACAGAATTGTCCCACATACAAGCAAAATTTGGAACAGGATAAACGAATTTTCATTAGTAGCTTTCACTTAATTGCACCCGTTTGTTTATCAGTTAGGTGCAAATCCTGCATATAAAACTGAACCACTTGCATATATCCATTTCCACATTTTTGGTTCTGATAACAAAATATTCTCACATGCATATAAAATTAATTCATGATGGCGCTTACAAAAGGGCAGATATAATCTTTTTTCTACGTTCGTGCAAAAAACAAAACTTTATTGAACTTATTTAGTGAAAAAACTGGTTCTTCATTGCACTAGTGCGATAAAATGTTTTTTTTATTGGTGCCCCATTTTACCCATTTAAAGCACGCCCAGCGTGTTTAAATCAAACTTAAAAAAACGCGCGTTTTTAAAGTTACCATGGCAACATCAACAAATCGAGAAACGTGAAGTCTAAATGACAAATTTTTTATTATTGATCTGTAACGTCAAATAAAATATACTAACAACTCGTTCATTTATATGTGATACCTCCTCTTGCTCCTCCATCCATTTGATGAACTTTTCATATTCTTCTTTTTATATCTAAAGGTTGGTAAGACAAAGAAAGCGGTTAAAATACCTACATAGGTGTCAGAAACAAAATTGTCAGCATCGTGACTTTACAAAATAACTTATGATCTGTTCTCTTAGTTAGAATTTCGACTCATCTTGAATTGACGTATAGCGTTTTGAGTTTTCTAGTTCGCACTGTTTTTTGAAGAATAAACAATGTAAGTCACGATTAGACTTCAATCCAAGCAGACGAACTATCGCGTTGAGAGAGGTGAAAGCTCGACGGGCGATAAATCAGCTTTTAGTAGCTATACATTGGACATTGACACTGATAAATTATAATCAGGTCAGTCGAATAAGGTACTGTTACTCGAAACAATTCTATCGACAAAGTAGGGGATGTTGGAGAAATGATATTGAGTTCATAAAATATCTGAAAAAAATATTATGCTAACATTCTAGAAAATGAAAGTGGAAATATTGTGTCCGAAAATATATAATGAAAGAGGGAATGTTGTGGCATAGTGGACAAATTATTAAATTAAAGAAAAAAAGTATCCTCAAGTGAGAGTCGAACCCACGACCTTATGATTTCTAGCCATACGCTCTACCATCTGAGCCATTCGAGGACATAGGAATCGACTCACACTCGTGAACCCTTTCCTTCCATAATTTAATATTCATGTGAGAAATGAATCGAAAATCATAATGCATAAAGCAAGACTCTTTTTTCATTATTTATGTGATAATCACTTCATGTTTTTACGATTTTGACGTTCACAAAAGTACTGTAATTGAGAAATAAAATAAGTATCTTCCTAAAAGTATTGAATTTTATACCCTATCCAATAAAAAAAGAATAATCGAAATCGAACTATACTCTGTGAAAAGTTATGCGCGATCTTACATAATAAAAAAATATACGCGTTGACTAGAAAACCTCCTCCTTTTTTTTTTTCGTCGGTAAAAAAATAAAATGAATCTTTTTACTCTTAATAACTAAGTTCCTAAACTAATGTAGGTAACAAATTTTGAGTCGGCGCCAAACAAACAATCAACGAAAATCATTAAATTGCTTTACAAATGATCAAAACAAAATAACGCAACGACGTGTGCCCTCACGTGTGTACCGGTTTAGGTAGCTGTCTCGCTGATATTGACTTCGAGGACACTCGGCAATTTCCAGCGAAGGGACGCGCAACCGCCGCGCACCCCGCTGCCACCATTTTCCGCTTTACGTAATTGATTTGTTTGTTTGTTTGTTGCCGACTACAAATTAGTTACTTACATTAGTTTAGGAGCTTAATTATTGAGACTAAAAACGATCATTTTATTTTTTGATTTTGTTTCTTTTTTCGTTTTTTGGTAAAAAGTTTATAATTACCTCAGCTACATCACTCTTTAGATCTTTCGCAATTGTATTCCAAGCATCTAGTTTCTTTAATTTCTTCTTATAATTATTGTGTCGGGAACCAAATGCATCCGTTTTTTTCTGTATGAATCTATTAATATTTTTTTTGGTTTTGAAGCACCTACAAGCGAGTGAACCAGTGGAACCTGATAGACTTAATTTACGATATAACCTTGAAGAACCATCACAACTGATTTACAGACAAAGGGAGTGAATGCACAGTGCAAAAAAAGTTGCGAATCTAAATGTCTCATCCTATCACCCATTGAAGTGATTTTTTTCAAACATTTTTGTTCGAAACAAATTGAAACATTTTGGTTCGAAACAAATCTTTCAGTCTGCGACCATCCTAAGGTGGTGTATGGAGTTAGTAACAAGGCCCACACAGAACACATAACGGAATTGAGGATAGGCTTGGGAGCATCGAAGAAGTAGTGGTGAAGCAGGCGGGTTTCAAATGGCAGGCCCGTCTTGCTAAGAGGGGCTTGACTTGGGACTAACGAAGTATACTTCTGCCAGACATCTAAAAGACTCATTATAAATTATTATCCGATACCGACATAATGGCCCATTGTTCGAGGTGTGAGAAATCAATAGAAAAAGGGCTGGGTATTCCAGGTACGGATTTGAAAATACGTAAATGATCTCGTATATTACATTTTAATGCGCGAATTAAAATTTCTCCACGTAATTTGACAGTTATGACTAATTTGATTGATTTTTAACCTTCCTATATTGGATTAAATTATAAACTAACTTGCTTAAAATAATCAGGACAGGCCATCAATTAAACTTGTGTGAAAATGTTATTGTATCGAGTACGTCCCTGCTTATGGTCGGTCTTATCGGTCTTATTGGTAATGAATAATAATGAATCTTTTAGATGTATTGCAGTAATATAGCTAGCAGGCCTATCATTGCAGTATACGGCAGTGAATACGAATTAGCCAGCAACACATAACTCAAAAATTCTGAAAAAGAGAGCTGATGGCAATACCTGGAACTGGAACTGGAACTGAATTGGGGTTCACGAAAAAGACAGATCGGGGCAGAGTCCCTCTCTGAAATCAGTAGTTAAACAATGAAATTGGAATATATATATCCCATTTTACGTGTGTTTCAGAGATTAATTTAATATTTATTTATAATTCAATTATATATTTTCTTTTGCGAAATCGCTTAAATTGTTAACATATTCGCTCTTGCAAATATCATTCGACGCCGCTGTAGTAATACTGTGTAATATAAAGCTGCCAATTAGTTTTATGATTTATAGCGAAGAAAAATATGTACCAGGGCTATAGAACATGATTATGTTTGAGAACTTACGTGATGTACTCGTCGAAGTTTATCGACCAAGTTAGCCACCTTTGGATCGACGCTCTGTTGGTTGGTGTTCGGTTTCACCTCCGGGTTATACTTCTGCATATCCAATCCGACGTCCACCACAGTTTTCGTGTATCTGTGGGAGAGAAAAACAACTTGTTGAAGATGAAATTGAAACCCCAGTATCCATATAAAATACATTCATGTGATAAGTGTTCTTTGTATTAAATAATTCGCCATAATATTTATTGATCTATACAAAGAATGTAGAAACGTTAAGAAATATTTTCTTGAAATTTAAAATTGAGTCAGTTGAATGAATATTTCTTCTTCTGATGAAGACATAGAAAAACTGTTTGTGAGTGGACTCCCTGCATGTGGAGGATATTCAAAATCAATTGTCATAATACCTATACAGGGTGTTTCATAATTGAATGCTGATCCTAAAGGGCAATAATCCTTGAATGATTTTAAGAAAAATTCTTCATATGAACATAAGTCCGCAACCGCTTCATTTCTGAGATACAGGATGTTGAAATTTGACAAAAAAATCAGTTCTTCCTCAATATCCCTGAAACCACTTTGGCTTTTTTCTTCAAGTTTGGAACATGCAAAGTACGCATAATACATTTTTTCCATAATGAAGGATTTCTTAATTTTCATCAATGGCGTCCCTGTTAACATGCCCTGTCATATTTTGATCAAAATAATGATTCGCCACTGTCTTTTTTCCAAATAAATATCATTTTTGTAATTGTCCTCTATCTTCTCATTTTTTCGTCCGGCGGACGGTTTTCGATTTAGAAAATAAAATACATTCATTTGCTTGTCCCTATTCGATTTTTTCTCTTAGTCTTAATTTCACAATTGTGTTAACCAAAGGATCTAGGCAATATTTTTATAATTTTATGGTAACTATTATTTTGTTTTTGTAATGAGTACGCATACAAATAATTTTTTTATTTTTAAAAACAGCTATTATGAACAAAAAATACCAAAATCAAATTAACTGTTCGAAATGTCCGCCTCATACAAGTATGCACGTTTCAGCCCTCCTTGTCATTGACTCGCGTACTCTTTGGAAAATTCCTGGAGTATTCCTAATTGCTTCACAGGAACGTATTACGCGGTTTCGCAATTCTTCCTCAGTTAGAATTGGTTGACTGAACACCAAAGTTTTAAGAGGTCCCAAAAAAAAAACAAGACTGTTTAAGTCTGGGGATTTAGCTGGTCATGACTCTGTTCCCCCACGACCTATCCAGCGATTATGAAAGTTTTGGTTTAAATATTCGCGTGCCAGCGCACTAAAACGAGCAGGTGCACCATCGTGCATAAACCATATGCGATTTCGCATTAAAATAGGAACATCTTTCAACAGAATTGGCAAATTATCATCAAGAAATCGGCGATAATTATGTCCATTTAATCGGCGTAATAAAAAAAGGTCCAATTAGGTGATCTCCAATAATTCCAGCCCAGGCATTTAATGAGAACTGCTCCTGCTGATGAGATTCCACTATTGCATGCGGGTATTTCTCGGCCCAAAAATGATTATTATGAAAATTTCTGATCCTGTTTTTAGTAAAAATAGCTTAATCCGTGAATAAAATTTCGCTGTCAAATAAAGGATTTTCGGTAACTTTTTGGAGAAACCATTGGCAGAAATTCACTCGTAATGGAAAGTCTCGAGGAAGTAGATCCTGAACCCGTTGAATGTGATAGGGATTTAATAAATAATCATGGAGAATCCTCCATACTAGAATATGGGCGATATTCAAATTATTGGCAACTTGCCTCGTACTTATTTCAGGATTTTCGTCAACTGAGTTTAAAACAGCTACCTTTGCAGTCCGCTGTGCTCCTTTCAAGTGAGGATTTGGCTCAAAACTTCCTGTTCCACATAACCTTCGAGCATCAGGAACCATTCTATTTGGGAAGCGCCCTTGATACAGTCGCCTGGCTTCATATGCGTTCCCGTCAGCAAGCCCATACAAGTAATGCATGTCTGCTAATTCGGTATTTGTAAAATTTACCATGTTTTTTAATAAACAAGTTTCTATAACGTAAATAATATTACGTATCTAGCTAAAGAAGTGTCAAAATTGTTTATGTTGGAAACAACGAAATGTGTTCTTAGCATACAAGATGTTTCTAGCCCACAAGATAATCCTACTACTCTTCAACGTCTGATTTCTCATAGGGACAAGCAAATGAATGCATTTTATTTTCTAACTCAAAACCGTTCGCCGGACGAAAAAAAGGCAAGAGACCATTTTTATGAGAAGATAAAGGACAATTACAAATATATTTATTTGGAAAAAAAACAGTGGCGTATCATTTGGATCAAACATATGGCAGGGCATGTTAACAGGGACGCCACTGATGAAAATTTAGAAATTTTTTATCATGGAAAACATTTATTTTTATGCGTACTTTGCATGTACCAAAGTTGAAAAAAAGCCAAAGCGGTTTCAGAGATATTGGGGGAGAACTTATTTTTTTGTTAAATTTCAACATCTTGTATCTCAGAAATAAAGCGGTAGCAGACCTATGTTCATATTAAGAATTTTTCTTAAAATCATCCAAGGATTATCGCCCTTCGGCACCAGCATTCAATTATGAAACAACCTGTAATTTTTACCAAGAAAATATTCAAATTGATGATTGGTTGCCATCATTTCAAATATCAGGGTGTATCTCAAAACGCTCGTCTACTGGTGCGACGTCATTGGTGAGCGAGGCAATAAAATTAGATGATTTGGCCTTGATTTCAACACCTCCTACTGAACCTGGACCATTGATCGATCCATTTCCAGGTCAGGCCATGAAAAATGTGTGTATTTTGTATAGGTACATTTTTGTTGTAAAATCTAAAATAGTCTCGGAAGTTATTGCTTTTTTTCCGTAAAGAAACCTAAGAAATCATCCTATCATCATTCCCAGTAAAAAAAAAAAAAACAAAATTCTTGTAGTTGGCTGTTTGAGATTCGAATTGGCTTATTTTTATGATTAACTTAATCGATCGTTCATTGCATCAGCAATCGATAAAACAAAACTTACTCTGCAATTCTTTCGCCGTTCCAGCACTGCCTGTCCTTGCGCTCGGCGAAGGATTCGTCCTGGCACAGAGTGTTCGCTAGATTAGCGTAGAATCCTTTCGTCTTGCCGATAGTGGAGATGAAGTGCGATAATTCTGTCTCGGGGAAAGGCGAGAAATTCCTGGGATTGGTCGAGCGCAGTTTACCGCTAAATAAAGTCGTTACCGGGGTGCTTGTCTCGGCTATCAAGGGATCTTCTTTCTGGGAAAATTCTGCTGGGCCGCATATTTTTTTCACCTGAAACAAGAAGACCTCAAATAATTTCTCCCATTAAAAACATGTTTGCGTATCCAAGTATTACTGTAATAATATACTATCAGTTCGTTTGTTCCAAAAGTACGATGCATGTGTATATATTGATCCCCAGCCGCCCATACTTTGAGTTTGTTCCAAAGCATTCAAATGTCAGTATAATCAAGGTGAAATATTTCAGTTGATATCATACAGTAAACTTGTTGATGATAATAAATAAAATAAATAAATAAAAAATCGTTTATTTCAAGAAAAAATTATTTCATCAAGTACTTAAAAAGCACAATAAATTTGAAAATTTGTGCGTGCATCTATTCAAATAATATTCCATTTCCACACTACACTATGCTTATATTATATTAAGTATCTAAACATATCAAGTTCATAACGTAAAAACTTGAAAGGAATTTTGTGTTGAAACAAAATGGTCAGTAACAAAGGTGGTTGAATAAGACAATTACAGGAATATATGGTTAAAGTTAGTGCTTAAAATCCATGTTTTTATATTTCTTTTTATCTTTGCAAATTTTACTGCTTTAGCTTCCTGTGGTAAGGAATTATAAATCTTTGGAGCCAGATATATTAAGGATCTCTTTACATTAGTATAAAAAATTCTAGGTAACATTTACTTTTAGATCTAGTATTTATCTCTGATTGGTGATTAGTTATACTATCATTCATTTTGTTATTACACAACAATCTTATCACAGATTTAATATACAGTTGTTGAATTTGGAAGACATTGGCCTCATTAAATAGGTCCAATGCATAATAGATATTTATCAAAGATTTTTTTGATATCAAATTTTGCAATATTGGGTTCTTCCAATGGTAGAGAGGTTTTTGAAAGTAGCTCCCCATATGCAAATTCCATAATTTAGAACCGATTCTGCCAATGCATAATAGATATTTATCAAAGATTTTTTTGACATCGAATTTCGCAATATGTAAAATTTGTGTAGTAATTTACGTAGTTTAATATTAACGTAGTTAATGTGTGTATCCCATTTTAATAGATTATCAAAATTTACACCCAAGTATTTTATGTTATCAACTGAGCCAATTTTTATATTACAGTTACATTGATTGTAATTATCACAATCATATTCATGAATAACAATATAATCAATATGTGGTAGACCAGATTTTCTCATAGAATAGCATACGAATTTTGTTTTATCAGTGTTAACTGTAAGTAAGCTACAATCTAACTTTTACAGTAGAAATAAGTTTTTCCGCTTTTTCAATTGCATCTTTCCAAGTATCAGCTTGAATAATAATACATGTATCATCCGCAAAGCATACCAGACAATCTCCAGTAACAACTGACAAAATGCCATTCACATATATGGAAAATAATAAGGGCCCAAGGACAGTACCCTGTGGCACACCACATTCCACCAGACACGGTGGACTCAGAGCATCTTCAATTTTAACTTGTTGCTCACGTCCATCTAGGTAAGATGCGATTAGTTTATTTGATATGAAGAATTTGTTTGAATTATAGAAGACTCATTGTATTCTAATCCAAGTTTGTTGAGTTGCATTTTCCTCATTGAGTTTGTACCGCATTAAATAATTTTGGAGTACAATAATTAACACTATTACTTACACACACAATATTGTAAGAGAGTACAAGGTCAAAAACCTGTAAGAATCCTCGCCTCTCTGCTTTGGTCGACTGAAATAAGTACAAAATTAAGAAGCCATTGCAGTACCAATCTAAACAAATGGATCAGAGTACCGGAAATATTCATTGAAGGCGAAAAAATAAAGAACGTCGAGAAATGAAGAAATAAGAAGACGCACTTATTCAATACAAAAAACTACAGGAACAGCTTGTGGGTATTGTATGGCTGAATGATGAGGATGGTAGAAGATCGATGGCATAAAAGAGCAATTAACTGTGTGCCAACAAACCGAGAAAGGAAAATAATAGCTACATAGAGATGGACTTATGGTATCTTAACAATGAGAAAAAAGGCAATTGAAAATGATGAGAGAAAATTGGCGATTGAAATATTAAAATGCTGAATACAAAATGCCATGTGAGCGAAGTCGTACATTGGCCAAACAAATAGGACAAACAACATTCACAAACGATCAATAAGACACAAAGAATCCATATCTTCACTGTTCCAATACGTACTAATATCATAACACACCATTAATTTTTGAGATGATGAGTGACAAGAACTTCTTTTCAAGAACAACACTCACACACAGTGTAAATAAAAAGGATGACAGCCAGATACTATCAACAATCTGGAGATCCATCTTGAGCACTGACAGGTAGAACAAAAGAACATCGCGACCCAATCAGAACGGAGATACGGCAACAACGGATTCATCAACAAGGCGCGCAGATATGCGAACAGGCATGACAGAGATACGGACCTAGGTGTGACCATCACTTTAAATTGAGGAGTACGATACGAAGAGGGCAGTAGAGTTCGAATCGACCTGAAGATGGCAAATGTTGTTTTGTTGAAACGTCGTGAAATAGGACCCCTTGCGGACCAATACATTTCAAAGTTGATGAATGATGTTTATAACATGATGTAAAGCTCATTTTCTGTTGATATTCGATATGGTAAATGTTGAGATTTGACCAGCCGATTAATTATTTAATGTATTTGAGACACTTTCATTGGTAAAATGTCAATTGATATTGCATATTTTTATAACTTATAAATGATATATTTCTGAACATTTTTCTTGAGTTTCTCCAACTGATATATTCATTTTTCGACTAGGTAAAAGTTACCAGAAAATGACTTAACGATTTTCGTTTTTTTTTCGAGTAGTTTTGTTGAACTAGAAATCAAGGTGTGATTGATCTGTAATTTTTGGTTTTATCATTAGGTCCTGATTTGAAGTTTGGTAAAGAATTCTTTATTATTTAATATTTCATCACTGTAGTTAAATTTGTTAGTATTTCTTGAAAATTTCGGCTTTTCTTTTAAAAATATTTTAGGTAGATTTCAATAGAAATGCTATCCACTGAGGACGTCACCACAACACGACTTTCGAAAAAAAATTAAAGTTTTCAGGAATATATAATCTATATAATCTGAATGAATCTCGATTTTTTGTAAGCGCAAAACGTGAGAACGGCGGGACTGATTTGGCTAAGGTTTTTAGGGAAAGCAAGGATTTTTAGAGAAGTTATTGGAAATTTGTTTGTCCTGGAAAAGTTTTCAGGAATATACAGGGTGTAACATAAGTACGTTAAAATATTTCTGAGACAATTTTAAGAAAAAAAGTCTATAAACTTGTGTCCGGAAATGCTTCGTTTCGGAGATACAGGGTGTTGAAATTGAATTTTTTTGTTCGCTTTTTAAAAATAACTTTTGCAAAAAATAAGGTATTTGCACGAAATTTGGTACCCGGGGTTTTTTTGACGTGGGAAATCATAATTTCGTATTAATTTTCATGTAACATCTAGAGGGCGCTGCGTACGCTGTCATTATTTATTTCAAATTGCCCTAACATTTTTGACAGTGAACTTTTGGTACTTTTCATGAAAAAACCTTATTCCCACACCTTTTCCAAGTAAAAAAGGTACATTTCCTCAAAAACGCTGGAGGAGATCCTTTTCGAGATATTTACAATTTTCTATATCGTTGCATGTTAGTTAGCTCCTAGGGCGCTAAGTGAAGTTGCGGAGAACATTACAGAAACTAAATATGTGGTAGGTCTCGTCAAAATAAAAAACTACTTTTTCCTATGAAATGTTTATCGAAGAATGATTTGTTTTCGAGATACAGATTGTTGAAATTTTTCAAAACATGGTTGGTTTTTGTCATAAGTTTTTTACAATTTTAGTTATTTTCATCAAACTTTATACGCAGTATACCCGGACAGACTTTTCTAAACTGAGCATTATCAAACTGCTTAATCAGTATAGCTAAATTTGATTTCAATAATTTTTGTCACTCTCCGCTTGAAATTAAGTTAATTAATTCGAGTAGGCTATGAACGTTCGTTTATAAAAATAGAAGTTCGCTGTCACATTTTCAACTATTCATTGACAAATTCACAGTTCGGAGTTTATAAAGTGATTTTTTGGTACCATGCCCGACTTTACGAATGCTGAAATGGCTGATATGGTTTTTGCATACGGCTTGGCTGACGGAAATTCAACCGAGGCCAGACGAATCTATCAGGAAAGGTATCCCCAACGCGTCACTCCTTGTGCAGCGACATTTGCGAATCCATTCTGGCGACTTTCCGAATCTGGAAGCTTCGAAAGAAATTCTGCAGTAGGACGGCCCCGGACTACAAGAATTGTGGAATTGGAGGAGGCGGTTCTCGAAGATATTAGTGAACATCCAGAGACAAGTACAAGACAAATCAGTCAAACTTTAAATGTGAGTCACATGACCGTTTACAGAATTTTAAAGGAACAGCAATTATATCCTTATCATATTCAGCGTGTCCAGGCACTTACGCTACGTGATTTTCAAGCACGTATCGAATTTGCTCAATGGCTCAATTTCATCGAGAATCCTCTTCACAGATGTGGCAAATTTTTCAAGAAATGGTATCATGAACTTCCATAACAACCACATCTGGGCGGAAGATAACCCACATGCGATAACGCAAACTCATTTCCAAGACAGATTCTCTTTTAATGTATGGGTAGGCATAATTAGGGATTATTCAATTGGGCCCTATTTTCTCCCCTTATGTTTGAATGGAGATGCTTACCAAAATTTTTTGGAACACGAGCTTCCCCAGCTTATGGAAGATGTTCCCATTGGTCTCCGAAATCACTCTTGGTTTATGCATGATGGAGCCCCTGTTCATTTTAGTCTGATAGCAAGAAATCTCTCAGACGTAGCATATCCCCAACGATGGATAGGAAGAGGAGGCACTCAGCGTTGGCCCCCGAGGTCACCGGACCTCAATCCCGTCGATTTGATCTTTTGGAGACACCTAAAATCACTAGTTTATGCTAGCCCTATTGAAAACGAGGAAATGTTAAGGGAACACATCATAGCTTGCTGCGAAACGATAAGAAACACTCCCGGCATTTTTCAACGGGTGCGGAATTCTTTGATGAGGAGAGCAGAAGCTTGTATTACTGTTGGGGGTCGTCACTTTGAAGAGTTGTTGTAACAGTTGTTTCGTTCAATTTTTATATGTTTAATTGCCTAATAAATAACATAGTACTATTCCGAATTGTTTTTTTTACAAACTCCGAAATGTAGCACTTTCTAATTGAATTATCAAAACCTGACAATTTTTTTTTAAATTTTGGGTTGATTAGCGGTTTTGATAATGCTCAGTTGAAGAAGTCTATGTTTAAAGTTTGATGAAAATAACTCAGTTCAAAAAACTTATGAAAAACCAACCATGTTTTGAAAAATTTCAACAATCTGTATCTCGAAAACAAATAATTTTTCGATGAACATTTCAAAGGAAAAAAGTAGTTCATTTTGACGAGACCTACCACATACTTAGTTTTTGTAATGTTCTCAGCAACTTCACTTTGCGCCCTAGGAGCTAAGTAACATGCATCGATATAGAAAATTGTGGATATCTCGAAAACGATCACCTTCAGCGTTGTTGAGGAAGTGTACCTTTTTTACTTGGAAAAGGTGTGGGAATAAGGTTTTTTCATGAAAAGTACCAAAAGTTCATTGACAAAAATGTTAGGGCAATTTGAAATAAATAATGACAGCGTACGCAGCGCCCTCTAGATGTTACATGAAAATCAATACGAAATTATGATTTCCCACGTCAAAAAAACCCCGAGTACCAATTTCGTGCCAATAACTTATTTTTTGTAAAAGTTATTTTTAAAAATCGAACAAAAAATTCAATTTCAACACCCTGTATCTCCAAAACGAAGCATTTCCGGACACAAGTTTATATAGACTTTTTTTCTTAAAATTGTCTCAGGAATACGTCACTTGAATATTTTAACGTACTTATGTTACACCCTGTATAATGAAAATGTCTGGTAGTGATGTAAGCTCATAACTTGAGAACGGCTGGACCTATTTGGCAATTTTTTTGCGGAAAACGGGATAACGAATGGAAAAACAGGATAATGGGAAAACGGTATAATAGGAAAACGGGATAACGGGAAAACAGGAAAACGGGATAATGGGATAACGGGAAAATTGGATAACGGGATAATGGGAAAACGGGATGATGGGAAAATAAGATAACGGAAAAAGGGGATAAATGGAAAATGGTATAACGGGAAAACGGGATAACGGGATAACGGGATAACGGGAAAACGTGATGAGTCGGTAACAGGATAACGGAAAAACGGGATAAAGGGAAAACGGAATAACGGGAAAACGGGAAGCGGGCAGTGTCAAAGGTATAACCTAGATGGAACAACACAAAAAAAAGGAAAAACAAATCTACGCGGAAGAGAGTTTTCAGGAAAAAAAATAGGGAATATAGAAATTTGGACAGGACTGTCGGGTCAGCTAGTATTTTCCATATTAGTCTCGATTCGCAAGACTTGATTCTTTACTCAAATTCATTTTCCTTGAAAATACTATGACCGTTGTCCTGCAACACTAAGGGCGGTTAGTACTTGGATGGGTGACTAGCGGCAAGGAAAGAGTCGCGTTGAAAACCCGTATAACAGCAGCGCAGTAGCATATTCACAGTTGCAGCGCGATATCAAAAAGCACTTGATATAACGAGATATACGCCGTCCTTTGGAGGGGACGTTAAGATGGCGGTCCTGATGTCGAGCTCGTTAAATATCCCTACCTCTGGTTGGAAACACCAGAGGATACGGAAAAAATTTACAGTTGGAGGAAGTGTGCTCACCGGCGTTGTTGATTACTTCTGTGCGCAGAATACGCCAACGTTAAATAAATAAAGGACTGTGGTTGATTTTATTGTGAAAATATGCAACCGTTTACATCATGTTCTGAACGAACTTCCCAGATTTCTTCCAAAAATGGGAAAAAATCATATAATTAATTTACATGAAATCATTGAAAAGACGAGCATTGGAATATTCATGTCTTTCAACAGATCCCATTATTTCCGCATCTAAATGATTAATTCCCCTTCAAAATTCGAATACGTATTATGATTGGATCAATGAGATTAATAGAGGTTTTTCAGTGGTTTCGCGCAAGAATCTAAAATTGGCACATAAAAGTTTGTGATAATTTAATTTCTCCTCCGAATAGAAAGTCAATAACGAATATGGTGTTTGTAAAATATGACGTAAAATTTCAATAAAAACGAATGAATATGAATAATTTAATTTTTCGAATATAAATTGGAATAAAATATTTTGAGGGGCACTTAGAGCTGATAGGTGAAAATAGTATATCATGAATTACGAATTTATAAACACAGACAGTATTTTGATTATTTGGCGTGAAGAATTGGTAATACAAAATTCATGATTAATAACCAAATCAATATGAATTAATTACGTTTAGTAGCAATCCTATTTTATGTATAGTCAGTGTCAGTATAGAAATAGTTCTACCCTTTCACCAGGTTAGGTTTCATACTCTTCTTGCTATTATCTTCAGTTGACGGTGTTGCTGCTTATATTTTGAAGGAGTTTCCATTTTTTGAGTTGTTGAGGATCACCACTGTTTTGTACTTTATGTATTGAACTTTTCTTTGTGGATAAGAAGCAAATAAATTGGTTTAACTTGCAAAATATTTATTCACTTCTTGTATCATTGACAAACATGTCATGTCTCTTTTAACGTCATGTTTTTCACCTGTCATTAGACAATTATAGTATAGGCGTAAACATACCGCCCGCCTTGAAAGGGTTGAACTTTCAAAGATATAAACAACTTGAACACATAAATAAATTAAAAGGAAAATTATAAATTGCAGTTCATTTGTTTTATATAATAGAGTTCCTGGTTTTGCACGTTACACTTGTCGTTACGTACACTATCAGTATCTACTGCTGTTCATTTTCAACTGGGAGTTGACAAATTCTTGAAAATGATCGCTTCACTGTACCAGATGTAGTTCGGATGCTTGCAACCCTAGTAATTCCGTCTGGCCCAGGGTATAAGGAGATTATTCGTCCAAGCTGCCAATGAAGTGGTGAGGTGTGATCATCCTTTATGACCACCAAAGCGCCAACCTCAAGAGAAAGCTGATTGATCTTCCACTTGGTTCTTATTTGCATTTCTGAGATGAACTCCTTTGACCAGCGGGTCCAAAAATGCTGCTGCATTTGCTGCAGTAACTGATATCTTGACAGTCTTGTGATCTGGATATGTGTGACATCAGGATCAGGCAGTGTTGTTAACGGTCGACCAATGAGAAAGTGAGATGGGGTAAGTGCGGAAAAATCATTGGGATCTGAGGAAATTGGGGAAATAGGACGAGAATTTAGAATTGCCTCTATTTCGGTTAACAAGGTTAATAATTCTTCGAAAATTAAGCAAGTATCTCCTATGACCCTTTTCAGATGTAATTTGGCCGACTTAACTCCTGCCTCCCAGATCCCTCCGAAATGGGGAGAATAGGCAGGTATAAAATGCCAAGTGACACCTAAATTGGTGATGTCTTCCTGGATTTGGTTATGATTATTTGATAGGAAACTAGCCAAATCTATTAGTTCTGACTTAGCACCCACAAAAGTGGTTCCATTATCGGAATAAACTTCTGCTGGTTTACCCCTACGAGAACTAAACCGTCGAAACGCTGCTATAAACGCGTCTTTGGATAAATCACAAACTAGTTCTAGATGAACGGATTTTGTTGTTAAACAAACAAATAAACATAGGTATGCCTTCAGCACCTTAGCTCCTCGGCCCTTTCTATCTTTGATTTTGATTGGTCCCGCATAATCCACTCCGGTCAGATTAAAGGCTGGTGCAGGACAAATTCTTGTTTTTGGTAAATTGCCCATTATTGGGTTATTTTGACGAGGTTTAGCACGAAAACATCTCAAACAAGAATGAACCGTTCGTCTCGCTAAATTTCGTCCAGACAATGGCCAAAAAACTTCGCGAATAGAAAATAGCAAATGTTGAGGACCGCAATGAAATAGTCTAATGTGTTCTTGCTGGAAAATCAATTTGGTTAAGTGATGTTTGTTGGAGAGTAAAGCAGGATGTTTTTTATCAAAATTATAGTTATATAACTGTAGTCTACCACCCACTCTCAAAATTTCATTTTGATCCATAAATGGATTCAAACAGAGTATTTTGGATCCCCTTTGTAATGGTTTGTCATTTTTTAGTAAGGACAATTCTTTCGGAAAGCTTTCAATTTGCGATAATCTAACTAAACAATTCAATGCTTGGTTTAATTCGAGAACATCAAGTGTACCAAACTTTCGATTAGACTCATTATTTCTGCAGTTGAAAATAAATCGTTGGCAGTATACCATTACTCTTTGTAATCGTTTTAATTTTGAATATCGGTTCATCGGAAATAAATCAGATTCATTAACGACTCGATTGACGGTATGACAGATAGTTCCTTGTTTTTTCCTCTCCGGGATTTCATGGATAAATGGACTAATTGACATAGGCCAGACATCCTTGGATGATGCTAACCAAGGAGGCCCTAGCCACCACAACGTGGAATTTTGCAGATCTTTAGGATACATTCCTCTGGTTAGAAGATCACTAGGGTTTTCCTTGGTTCTAATAAAATTCCAATCAGAAGGATTGGTGAGAGACTGAATTTGAGCAACTCTATTTTGCACAAATGTTTTAAGAATATTAGGCTGTGTTTTCATCCAACACAGGCAAACACTAGAATCACTCCAATAATATGAAGCATCATATTGAATTCTCATAGACGTTTTTACCTTGTTGACTAGCTGAGCTAGCAACAAAGCACCACATAACTCTAATTGAGGTATGGTAAGAGATTTCAATGGAGCAACCCTTGCCTTTGAGCATAAAAGTCGAATTTGAATTTCGCCTGATTTGGTGATTATACGGACGTATAAAGCTGCCCCGTAAGCCTCTAGAGATGCATCTGAGAAAGCGTGTAGCTCTGTTCTAGTAGCCTCATTACTCAAAACTCTTCTGGTAATTTGTAATGTATTCAATTCTGGTAACTGATTTCTTAATTTAAACCGATTAGAATAAACATTTTCCGGTATTGCTTCATCCCACGTTAGTTTAAGCATCCACAATTTTTGAAGTATCATTTTACCTAAGATTATACAAGGGCTTAATAATCCCAGTGGATCAAATATCTGCGCTATTTCGCACAGAATTGACCGTTTGGTAATAGGTTTTGTTGTATTGAATTTTCCAATACTATACATTAGGGCATCTGCTGAGCTAAACCAATAGAGTCCCAAGGTTTTTGTTCTTTCATTTTCCCCCAATTTTAAAATAGCTAAAGGATCTATGGCTTGCACATGATCAAGAACCCCTTTGTGGTTTGAAGCCCATTTTTGTAAGTGAAACCCACCGGAATTCAAAATACTGGAGATTTCGTCACACAACCTCACAGACTCCTCTACCGTGTTACAACCAGTTAAAAGATCGTCCATGTAGAAATCCTGCAACATGACAGTTGAGGCTTGTGGAAACCTTTCAACATTTTCTTTAGCAAGTTGTTGTAAACAACGAACTGCGAGCCATGGAGCCGATTTGGTCCCATAGGAAACAGTATTTAATTGGTAGATCTGCAAATTTTCTGATGGATTACTCCTCCAGAATATTTGTTGTAAGGATCGTTGTTCAGGTTGAACAAATATTTGACGATACATCTTGACGATGTCTGCGCAAATCACTATATTATATTCACGAAAACGTAATAGGATGGAGACAAGGTCATCCTGTATGGTTGGACCTGCATATTGCAAATCATTAAATGAAACTCCCGATTCTGAAGGACAAGAACCATCGAAGACTACTCTCAAACGGGTTGTCTGGTTCTTCTCATTTAACACTCCATGATGAGGAAAAAAATATTTATATCATTTATGGGCCCTGAATTTTGGACATGTGACCTAGTAGTATATATTCTTCCATGAAATCAACATATAATTGACATATGTCAGGGTTTCTCTTAAGTTTAGATTCTATAGATCGAAATCGATTGAACGCGTTTTTTCTTGAGTCACCTAGAGAGTTGAGGGAGCCCTTTATAGGTATTTGTACAATAAATCGACCTCGTTCATCCCGCCTTGTGGTTTTTTGAAATATTTCCTCACATAAATTTTCATCTTTGGAAAAAATAGGTTTTTCATGAAAGGGTTCCTCGATTTCCCAAAACCTTGACAACTGAATTTGTATTTGGGAATTCATGTCATTGGTACTCAAGTTACAATGAACCCTTGAAGATGATTGAACTGGACTAATCGCTCCGGAAACAATCCACCCAAATACGGTTTTTTGTAATTTTGGTAAATTTCTACCCAAAGAAATTTGACCTATGCACAGCAAGTCATAGAAAATTCCTGCACCTAGAATCTTGCCACATTCATTAAAACCTGGATCAGCCAATTTGAGATGCTGAGGAATGTTCAACATCGATATATCTACAGGGTGATTTGGTAAACTTTCATTGATTTTTGGTAAAATTAAACAGGTAACATTGTTGCTGAATGCATTATGAAGTGATTCTATGTTTACTGTACATTGTTGATTTATATCAGTCGTCACTTGATTAATCCCTACTACCGATATGTGAATTTTAGTCTTCGGTAAATTTAATTTTTGGCACAATTCGTTGGTTATGAAATGACTTTGTGATGCGGAGTCCAGCAGGACCCTACAAGTATGTAAACCTCCTGCCTTATCTCTCACTTGCACCAATGCGGTTGATAGTAGAATGTTTGAATTTGTTTTTGACTGATCAACACTTGAATAGTTGGCTATTTCACTCTCAGATGTACTGGCACAATTTGCCTTGGTAGTTTGTTCAACATTTTCATGTTTTTGAGTATTTTGGGTTTCAATATGAAGAAGAGTGTTGTGTTTACCGTTGCATTTTCTGCAATGACCCGAAAAACAATATTTGTTGAGATGGTTTCCACGTAAACAATTCATGCAGAGTTTTATTTGCTTAATTTGCTCAATACGCTCCTGAACAGGTAACTTCAGAAACTTAGAACATGCTTGAATGTAGTGATGATGATCTTTACAGAACACACACATTGGTTTATTTCTATGCTGAGTATTTGTTTGATAGGTAACTTGAGAAGATTTGCCTTTCGATACTTTCGCATCATTGGTTGATTTCAAGGTTTCTAGTAGGTCAGCTTTATTTTTTATAAACGATTTGAAATCATCAAATGTGGAGAGTTGTTGCTTGTTTGCCCTATTATTGTTAGCCTTGAATTCTTCCCACTCTCGTGCGGTTATTTTATCCAACTTATTGCTCAATATATAAATAAGTAGGGTATCCCAGTGTTCAACTGGTTGTCCAAGAGTTTCCAATGATTTCAAATGTTTGGAAACAGTGTCAAAGTTCCGAGATCTGACTGATCTTGATTTATCGTTGCAATAGAAAAAATCGACTTGACATGATTATTCACTAACAAACTATCATTATTATAACGATTGAGCAAAGCTTCCCAAGCTACTGTATAATTTGTAGCAGAAAATTCTAAAGACCGAATAACCTGCGCTGCACCATCTTCCAATGCTGCCCGTAAATAGTGGAATTTTTGTATTTGACTAATTGCAGGATTTAAATTAATTAACGAGTCAAACGTATCTCGAAACTCTAGCCAATTTTCGTACGCTCCGGAAAACCTTGGGAGATGTATTTGTGGTAATTTAATATTTTCAATTGGTGGAATGAGGTTAGGTTTATTTGACTGCATATTTTGGGTAGCTAACTTGTTTGCGTCTCTTGCAGTATAATATTTTGAAATATAACTTCTAGCCAAAGAGGTTACAAAGAAAAACGTTTTTTGAAACTCTTCCCTCTCAATCAATTGTTCGTTTGGATCGCTTTCAGAAGCTTCAATTGCAAATTGTACATCTTCGAATTCAGTTAACAAAACTTCTTGTTTTTCTAAACGTAACTGTAATTCTAAAACGTTTTCATACTGAATTTCATAAAGAGGTTTATCACTTATCAAAAAGGTAAATGACTCTAGATAGGTTTTAAACATTGCTTGTCGTTGTTTTAGTGAATTTCTTTTGAATTTTAACATTTTGATTTCTTCAGCCATCTTGGTAAATGATATCTAGAGATTAGATTATCAAATAAATATCGAACTGAATTTATTTCGAATCACGGAACGAGAGCTACTTGCAATACACTTGTTAACAACTAAATAAACGCAATTCAAAATAAAACAGTGGTTGGAATTTGGGAAGGTAACATGGAAGGAACTCACTAGTCTTTCTTGTACATAAACACTGTTGCTTGCCCCTGCTCCAGTTGCAATGATCCACTGCGCCGCTGTTATGGCTATCGTCTATCCCTTTTTGCTTCGAATATATGGTAATTTTCTTCCAAATTTCGATGTTTTCACCCTTTTTACTGGTAATATCTCGTTCGAAGGACCAAATATGTTTTGTACTTTATGTATTGAACTTTTCTTTGTGGATAAGAAGCAAATAAATTGGTTTAACTTGCAAAATATTTATTCACTTCTTGTATCATTGACAAACATGTCATGTCTCTTTTAACGTCATGTTTTTCACCTGTCATTAGACAATTATAGTATAGGCGTAAACAACCACTTTCATTTGAAATTGCTATATATCGAATTTAAACTACACCAAAATGGTCTATTTGACCATTCAAATGTCAACACATGATGATCACATGTCATCCGAGAAATGCTCTATTAATATACAGAGAAAAAGTACATGATAATATTTAAAAAACCTATTGATAGGCTCTATATTATAATCTGAGTGCCAATGACATTTCCCGTGATTTTGCTCTGCATGCTGGTGTATGAGAGATACTGATAAAACAATATAAGTATTGCAATAGTTTGGTGGAACAACGGGAAATAAAGTGCAGGCGTTCATTTCATCCTTGGTCGACTGGCAATTTGGAATTTTTTTCAATGATGGTTTCTGAAGTCTCGGTAACAATTGTGCTGCCATCCACTTTTCAACTAATGCCGAAATCATATTATCATGGTAATCAGCACTTTTGTTTTTAGTTGAAAATATAAGACCGGTACCATCAATAAATCCATTTTTATTTCCAGCATGAACAATTATGTATCGTTTGCCTTCTGAGCTACTTTTGTTCCGCACAGATTTTACATCATCGTCATGGTTTCCAGGGTATTCATGTTGAAAAATCCATGTTCCATCAGGGAAAACCACATGCAAGGATACAGCTTCATTCAGATATTCTCTCTCCCGTTTTGATGCAATCTCTGGTCTTTCCATTAGAGCCCTTCTACCATTATCTTTTGAGAAACGAAAACCTAGACCTTTTAAAATCATACCTAAGGTTGTGTTACAGACATCTATTTGTCTATTTAGTAGTTCTTATCGTAGGTTTTATCTTGTTCTCATTTTCTATCATGGCTTTTCTCTTTGCAGGGGCCAAATAAAAATAAAATAAAACCATTACATTTAGAACTTGTAGCAGTGAAAAAAATACAGTTGCTTCACGTGGGCTTCGTGCTCTCAGCACAACAGAAGAAGCAACACACCAGAAGGATCAACACATTCAAAATGAGGCAATTTCCAGGCTATTTCCAGTCCCCCTCTGTTAACCATCTGTTTTTGATAGGAATACATCTTATTGACCATCCTTCTCTAGTGTAACTAATTTTTCTGTAACAGTAGCTTATTTAGGGGCGTATCTGGGTGCCTTAAGTATATCACAAACAAGTGGAAAGGGCTTAGACGTATATGTCAGGTCTCACTAATGATTTATTTCCTACTTCGCCATCCGGAAACGTTTTAACTTCAATTCTATTCAAAAGCTGCTGAGTCACTTGGTTTAACGTGATTATTTGAGTATTCACGTTTGAAAGATTTCTATGAAATATTAGTATGATGTAACTATTTCCGAAAACAATTTATGATGGTATATAATACATTTCGCATTATAATTTCAAACAAATATTATTATAGAAGAATCATGTAGCGAAAGCGAATATAACTTAGGTTGTGTGAATTACCACAGTCGATGGACAATTTTACGCAGAACGTAGGTCCCCGATAAATATTTTAAGAAGATTGCCCCTCGGCAACAATTGGTGCTCTCACAAAAAAAACTTGTAACTGAAATTGCTGAAGCAACTGGATACTGGCCAGAAAAATAGTGAAAAGTCCAAAAAAGCCAAAAAGCCAGAATACAACATTAAAATAATTATAGTTTATAGTTTTCACAAAAAACGGAAAGTGACTCTTGGTGAAAAAGGAAATTGATTGCGACGAACATCATTGAGGAAATTTGGGTTCAAGCGGTGGAAAATAAAATAACAGAAAAGTTCTAATCGAACGGCCTAAAAGAAATATTTTATCGAAACGTAGATATTTCTGTTCTTGTTTTTCGACATTTAGGAGGAAAAAAGACTTATTATTGTAGTGTATGCTGGTGGTTGTGTGGGCTTGATTCCTTATAGTTTATTCATATTCACGTCTGTAGTAAAATCCGGTAGCTCTCACAATAATATGAAAAATTGCTCAGAACAGAACATATGAAAAATTACCAGAAAATGCACTATGTTATCAAAAATTTTGCTCAGAATTCAAATATAAAAAAAGTCGAGATTATAAATTTGTTGACAGCAAACAATATTTCACTTGATCCATTTTTATTACGCCCACAGATGAATAAAACTGCATAAAAATAAATTCAAGGAATACAAATTCCATACATTATTCCACGAACGAGATTGACACATTCTACCCCGACTTGAGCCTTATTGAAATAATTTGGGCTGAAGTAACAAATAATGTAGTTGCAAAAAATATCAATTTTGAATTAAAAGTCGTTAACAAAGTGCCCAAAAATCAATTCAACTACATAGCCAAATGAGACTGGAAAAAAAGATGTAGTCATAAAAGGAATAAATATTTTGATCGTGAAATTGTAATGGATGACGTTTCAACCTCCACTGTGATTATAAATACTCTTAGAGACACCAATACTAATAATAATTCTTCACATTCATGACAAGGATCAGTTTCTTTGCAATAAATCAGTGTTAGTACTGTTAATATTTCATTACAAATAAGTTGGGGAAGTCAATTTTATGGTATGGAGGAAAATATATAGAAAATTGAAATTTCATTATCATGCTGGATTAACGTTAACCTCCATGAAAAAAATGCCTATTAATTTATTTTCCTCGAAACATTTTCGAAGATGGAAACTGTTCCTTCTTTCTTTTCCATGGCAAACAGAAATTACACAATGGCGAGCTTGATAGAATATAAGAAATCTATAGGAACAATTGAAGGGGTTCCTGTGATAATGGCTCGCAGGGAGAAAAATGAGATTGGAAGGGCAGTTATGAGAAAGAAACGCTCCCGGTTTTTTCCTTCTGCCGGATTCTCCCAAGATTCGTAAACTCTAAGTGTATCAACATTGATTCAGTCGTTGTTTGGATGAAAAATGGTTTCACGTTAGCCAAAACAATGCATTTGTGGTGGAAGTTTGCTTCCAGAAAAAAAATGCCTTCTGAATATTTTAAATAAGTTATCGATTTATTTTATAAGCTGAACTACGAACATCTCATTCAATGGACGGTTCACTGTATACCCGGTATAAATGGATTAATAAATGAATGAATAATCATGATTATCCCAAAAAACATTAACAGCCATTCATCTATACGAGTTCTTAATTAAGCCTGGATTATAAAATCAAATAAAAATCTGAATGACAATGCAAATTTTTACTTTCAGTTTTATTTTTTTGAGTGAGCGTCCTTTCAAAATATCTATCAATGTTTTTCGATGTCCAGCGTGGCTTTAGCCGGGAAAGTAGAAGTTTTCTGTTAGATATATAAAAAAATAACTTGATTTTTATCGTGGATTTTTCATTTCACAGAAAAATCTTTCTATTCAATATTCAATTGAGAATGTTTCCCTTTTCAAGATAAAGTCAGAACTAGTTGATAAAGTCAGCATTGTAACATACACGGGTTTTTTTCTGATTATATTACTTAGCAACCAATCAGGAAACAGTATGTGCATGAGAAACAATTTGAACATTATTGTCCTTCCCAGGTAGCATAACGTTTATTGAAATTCCCTAATATCCAAAATTGTCAAATGTCAGTTCGCTGAAGTTTGTTCTTACTACTGAATACCAAACTGTTCCGTGCGTATTTTGTACTTTTCGAAGTGTTATTTCTCTCTTCCTCTCCATAGTAATTCGGACATTTTGATTCTTTATTTGGAAAAATCAAAGTAATAAGGGGATATTTGTCCCTTGCATTTCGCAAATAGTGTCATGAACAGTCTTCCAATAACTCAGCCTTGTTAAAATAATTCGATAAATACCCTTCACAAAGTAAAACAGCTTTAGAATCGCCTGGCAGCGTTTCCACACCAATAAAATGTTCGGCGATTTTCTTCAACATATTTCATAATGTGAAATACAACATACACAAATTGTTGGTACATCATTTACAAATTTTTCGATATATTCAAACAAATTTAGGTTGCTGAAGAATCTGAGGTCGTTACTTCATTCTTATTGGACTCTTCATAAGTAGGCAAACATGTCAACAAAACGACAATATTGATCAAGGAAAAGTAGCTATATACGAGGTAAGACGGCAAAATCGTAAAAATAAAAATCACTCTACAGCAGTGGAAATGATGTATGTTGTTTTCATTGTGAAAAGGGGATACTTTTCACAGAAGAAATTCGAAAGTTCATCGTTTTCAGTAGCCAAAAATAGCACTAAATAGATGTATATACAGAGTTTAATCTAACTTCTTGCACACTCGTAAATGACGGGTATATAATGCCATTTTATAACCAATGTCAGTGGTTGAAAATTCAATTTCTAGATTTTAGAAATGTTTCAAAAATATTAAATTGCGATCTATTAGTTGATTGAACACTTTTCCAGCAATTTATCCCATAAAATTTCAGTAAATTGGGTCACTAGATGACTCAATCCAATGGAATATTCGTTCTTGTATATGATATACATAATGTTCTGGAAAACAAATCACACCAGTAGCACGTGAAGATCAAAATGTTTTCAATATCTAACAGAGAACTTCCACTTTCCCGGCTAAAGCCAAGCTGGATACCGAAATACATCCGATAGATAATTTGAAAGGACTCTAACTCAAAAAAATTAAACTGAAAGTAAAAATTTGCATTTTTATTCAGATTATTTTATTTTCTATTGCAGTCTTAATTAAGAACTCGTATAGAGCAGAAATAATTTGTAACATTGATGCAAGACTGGCATCGCATTCACTAGGTCTCAATCAATTTTTGTCAACATGAGTACCCCCGAAGAGATTATCTCGAACGATGGAAGAAAGTTAATCTGATTTTATGAACACCCTGTTCATATTTTCAAACAAATCTGACTTCGATATAACAAGGTTCCTTTATTTTCATTAGTGAAAAATTGATATTATTGCAGAGGCACAGTTTGAATACGTACCTCCGGTAGCCTTCAACAAGTTTTTGATACTTTTCAGGGTTCGGAGTTCAAGAGTTCAAGTGATATACAGGATGTTAGTGAATAAGTGCGACAAACTTCAGGGGGTGATTCTGCATGAAAAAATAATGGCAGTTTGCTATATAACTTTTGTCCACAAATGCTTCGTTATCCGAGATACAGGGAGAAAGTTTTTCTTAAAAACTGACTATTTATTTATTGCTCTGAAACCAGTCGAGATATGCAAATGAAATTCGGTGAGTTTCAAGAGGTAGTTATTGCGCATTTTTTGACATGCATTGGCGCGCATATTTCAATTTTTTTTAGGAACAAAATAATACGATACTAAGATATTTCAAATTAAAAATCATTTTTGAATTCCTCGTTCAATTTGTGACAAAAAAATTTTCCTGCAATTTTTTCGTATGGGGCGCCGTTTTTATGGAAAAAAATAAAACATCGTAACGCATATTTGTCATTACTTTAATACATTATCTAGTAGCGATGCTAGAGGCTACTGTCAACATTCTGTTAAATACGAATATTTCAACGAAATGTCAAATTAGCGTTTCTTCATTTTTAAGCTTTATGTTTGGTATAACATTAATAATAAGTAATCAATTTTTCTTTTATCGAAAAGAATGGAAAATTATACAAATGCAGAATTGTCAGACATGCATTTTGTCTATGGTCGAAGTAATGGAAATGGTCGGCAAGCTCGACGATTGTATGCTGAGTTGTATCCAGGACGTAGGATACCCCATAACACAATATTTGCTCGTATTCACCAACGTTTGCGCGAAAATGGTACAAATAAGAAACAAACGGCCGACTGCGGGCGCCCTCGAGAAGTACGAATTGTGCAACTAGAAGAAGCAGTTCTCGAGTTAATTGCGGAGTCACCTGAAACAAGTACTCGAAAAATTGCCAACATACTGAATGTAAGTTTCACTGAATTTATTTTATCTTTTCCTTTTTTCCCCTAGTTTTTTGCCATTGATTCTTCATCAAATCGCTCAAATTCCTAATTTTTAAATGGCGTTTTGTTTACTGAGAGGCTAATTTTGGACGACAGTGTATACGAAATTTCCATAACAATCACCTCTGGGCTGAGGAAAATCCACATGGAATCTTTGAAGCTCATTTTCAGCATCAGTTTTCAGTAAATGATGGCTTGGGGTACTTGATGATCATTTAATCGGTCCATATTTCCTCCCACAACGACTAACAGGCGACTCTTACCTTAATTTCCTACAGGAAGAGTTACCTGTTCTTCTTGAAGAAATTCCTCTACAGCTGAGACAACACTTCTGGTTCATGCATGATGGTGCACCAGTCCATTTTAGCATTATTGTACGTAATCACTTAGATACAGTATATCCAAATCGTTGGATAGGTAGGGGAGGTACGGAACATTGGCCTGCTCGATCTCCGGATTTAAATCCTCTAGATTTTTGCATTTGGGGTTTTCTTAAGTCATTAGTTTATTCCACTCCCGTCGAAAATGTTGAAGACCTGAGGAATCGAAATATAGCCGGCAGCAATAAGAAATACACCAGGAATATTTGCGCGAATACGACAATCAAGAAGAGTTTAATCTTGTATCACGTTTCAGGGAGGTCATTTTGAACATATTTGTTGTAGCTTTGCGCCTATTTATTTATTAGTGTATTTTCTGTTATTGTTCTGGTTTAACGTTATTGTATTAGATAGTTCTTGATAATGTATTAAAGAAATGAAAAATACGCGTTAGGATGTTTTATTTTTCTGCATAAAAACGGCATCCCATACGAAAAAAAGGCAGGAAAGATTTTTGTCACAAATTGAACGAGGAATTCAAAAATGATTTTTAATTTAAAATATCACAGTGGCGTACAATTTTTTTCTTTAAAAATATTGAGATTATTACTCGTAAGCGCGCCAATTATGAACATAAAATTCTTAATTGCATGTCAAAAAATGCGCAAACTCACCAGATTTCATTTGCATATTTCGAGCGGTTTCAGAGCAATAAATAAAGTCAGTTTTTAAGAAAAACTTTTAACACCCCGTATCTCGGAAAACGAATCGTTTGCGGACAAAAGTTATATAGCAAACTGTCATTATTTTTTCATGCAGAATCACCCCATGGAGTTTGTCGCACTTATTTACTAACACCCTGTATATCATGATATATATCATATATCATAATATTTATAGGGTTCGGAGGATATATATATATATAAATATATATATATATATATCAAGTGATATATATCATGATAAGCCCATTTCCAAAGTACTTTTTTGGGGATCATTTTAGGCTTACTCCACCAATAACGTGGTGGAAATCTGTTCCTGTATTGGACTCAGACTGGCCAGACAAAACGCTTTTTTATAATTGTGTGAACAGTTACACACTGCAGTGGCATCTACAGCAGGTATTGAAAGGACATTTTCTTCTTTCGGTTTGGTTCAATCGGATTTACGGAATCGCTTAGGAAACCAAAAAGCCAGTAGACTGGTTTCTATGTTCAAGTGTATGAATCAAAATATAGACAAAAAGAAAACCAACCTTGACTGGGCATGGGAACCAGCCATATCTGAAGATTCTGAAGTTATTGTCACTGATAGGAATAACATTATTGATATTAATAATTCAAATTCATCATATGAGGATATACCAATATCAATGTTAACAAAATAATGTTAAAATCTATTTGTTTTACATTTTTTTCTTTTTAATTAGAGTTATAAATGTAGAATAAAAGGTTTTGTTGTTTAGAATATAGGTTTTTAATTATGTGTTTGTGTTAAAACATGTGTTGTTGATAAAATAAAAAAATTATGTTAAAATCTGTTAATTTTATTAATTATTTTTCTTTTTTTTTAAATAATTGGTTTTGTTGTTTAGAATGTATATAATATAATTGGTTTTGTTGTTTAGAATGTATATAGGTTTTTGTCAATGTGGTTGTGTTAAAATATAGTTTATGCAAGATACAATGCTGTTTTTTAATTAAATATTTAAATTTTAAAAATGATATACTTATATCGGATATATATCATGTGATATGATATTTATATAAATATCATGATATTTTCGAATCCTGATATTTTTACTTTCGTTTTTATACCATGGTGAAGTTAGTTTCGAAACTGATTGAATTTGACCATTTTCTCGTCTGGTTTCATGTCTATGTTATCTCATTATCTTCTGAGAAATTCAATATAAAAATTCTAAAGCTACACCAAATGGTTTTAGAAAAGCAACTTCTATGTACACTTGATTAATTTTTTAGTGACGTTCCAAAGGCTTCAACATAGAAGTAACAACAAAAATAGAATAGACAGAAAATAGCTGGCACACCTTCGTTGAATGTTATACGTATCGAGTACATTCCTTTTTTTTAACCGACAAAACCAAAAAGGAGGAGGTTCTCCATTCGACCCGTATATTTTATGTTTTTCCATCATATTCTTTTATGTATGATCACGCATAACTTTTTATTGAGGCGTCCGATTCCGATAATTCTTTTTTCAGTGGATAGGGTGTACTTTGACTTTGGTTCCATTTGAATTTAAAAGATGAAATTCACCCCTAAGGGTAGCGAAATGAAGGATATTGATCACTCACCCTCTGAATTCTGGTCCGTTAACCGATTCTATCAGGCATAACTTTGTACTGGGTTCTTCGATTTGGATGATTCTTTTTTTAATAGATAGGGTATACCTTATATTTGGATTTCGAAAGGAATTAGCCACCCTTACGGGTAGAAAAATAGGGGATAATTGATTTTTCACTAGTGAACATTAGCACACACATACGTAGTTGACAATGACAGATCATTATTCTTGTTCCGTCAAAATCAGTATATTTTATGAGAGGATGGAATTATATACAAAGTAATGAAATAAACTAACCAGAACAACGAAAATAATTTATATTACAACAAATAGTAAAAGTAGATAATCATATTATTTAACTGGTAATAGTTGAAGTAAGGTGGGTAAGTAAGTATTTTGGAAGTAATCAAAAAACAAGTAGGTAGTAATTGGTAGATTTTAGCCACAAAAAATTGAAAAATAAAAACTTTTTAACAAAAAATTAAACCGACGAAATACGGAACTGAAAAGTAAAAAATAAAACTTTTTAACAAAAAATTAAACCGACGAAAAATCAACTGAAAAGCAAAATAAAATAAACCTTTTTAGTCTAAATGATAATTGAGCTCCTAAACTAATGTAAGTAACTGCTTTTGAGTCAGCGCCAAACAAACTAGCAATTGAATAAAACCCTTATTACACTATGCCTTTTTCGTGCCTATTTTTGTGCTTATTTTCATGGCTATTTGTTGGCTGAATTTCCCCAAATAACTGGCACTATTACACCATGCCTTTTTGATGATTGTTTCAGGCGCTAATTTCAGAGCTGCAAACCTAAGGAAAATTGACATTTACCTTAAATGATTAAGTAAATTAGTATACCTGGACTATTTGTTTCAACTTTTTCTTTACCTGGCACACGATTTTTTTCTTCTATTTTAAGAAAAATTTAATCTATTTGTTGGTTATGTCAAGTCCTGTTTTGGCAAACCTGACATTTTCACAAACGTCCTTGAAATCCCCTCGATTCAGGCGGAAAAAATAGAACCAGTCCTATTTATTTTCACGCCTGAAACAATCAACAAAATCCCCACGCGCGCATGCGTATTTGTTTAAAATTTCAGCCACGGGCAGTCAGGCAGACAAATAGGCACGAAAAAGGCATAGTGTAATAAGGGTTTTAGGTGAACCGTAAAATGATGGCAGCGAGATGCACGGCTGCGTTTTGATGACTTCTTTCATAGATAATGATCTTCGATAATTGTTTGTTTGGCGCCGACTCAAAATCAGTTACTTACATTAGTTTAGGAGCTCAATTATCATTTAGACTAAGAAGGTTTATTTTATTTTTTGCTTTTCAGTTGATTTTTTCGTCGGTTTAATTTTTTGTTAAAAAGTTTTTGTACAATATATTTTATTTTCTGTACTCTTCGTTGAAGAAAACCAATCGAAATGGAATTTCCACGTATATCGATAATTATTTAATTCATATAATTTTCGAATTTCATCTATTTACAACTAGTAAAGCTAGTCCCTATGATTGTAAAATACTCCTGGCAATAATAACGTTATAGAAACCATTGTTTCAGCCAACAGAGGTCGTATGGTAATCTTAAAATGCCAACAGAAATTATGGCAGGACTGTTTCATCAGGAATTTCATACCCGCAACTCAACGTCCCCGTCCATCAAGCAACCCATTAAAATTCTTCCCGAATCTTCCGTCATCATATATAAAATCATCCAGCTCTCACACGCACATATACACACCGACAATCGGGAAGGCCTCCAACAACGAACGGATAGGGCACGAGGCTCGAACAAAAGGGTTGTAAGGGAAACAGCAGGGTGGCATTCCTATGACGTACTCTATATTTTAGCAGCCACCCATGTCAATTTGTGTCGGGTATCAATCAGGGTCTGCCTCTGTCAGGAAATTGTGGGATATTGTTCGGCGAGCGCGGTTTTTTTACGATATCGGCATGATAAAGGGCTGACTACTGATTAGGAAACGGGTTATCGATAATGGACACGCTGTGGAGTGTCGATAATTTAGTGGGAACTTTTTTATCAAATTTGTATGGAAATATGTTATAATTTTTGACAAAATAATGATATATAGAAAAATGTGCTATGTCGATGCAGACATAATAGTTTAGTCAACAAGTGTTTTTTGGTCAACTTTTTTCAGCAGTCTCAGAAAAATATGAACAAAGTGCCATTCGATTCGAAATGACATGTAGACAATTTTTGAAAAAAATAAAGTTCCGCTCGCAAACATTGCAGAAGGTATGAACAATTTACTGAAAAAAGGGGGTTTTGTTTTTTGCAAATATCTCAAAAACTAATTGAGATTTTTGAAAACCAAAAAAAGATTCAAAAAGAGGAGGAAATGCGGCCGAATACGGGTACTCTGGCTTGCGCAAGCCACGCCCACTTCGGACACTTTAACAATAAAAATTATTTAAACATATTAAATATGAAAATTAAGAAATGAAAAAATTCAGGCACTTACTGGATAGATGAATGAATGAACAATAATACGCCGGCAAAATATGTTCATCGCAATTTTTTTATTAGTTATGCAATAGTTAATTAACAATTTGTTGCTGCTTGAACATGAACATTGCAAGTGTGATAATTTTTAAACTATGAATCTGAGAGTTTTTTCCTTCCAAAAAATAAAAAATAAATTCAGTTTTTTATTAACAATTTACGTAGTTGCAAAATTAAAAACTTTAATTGTTCATTGAATATTTTTTTTCAATATTTTTAATGGTCCATTTTTTTATTACCATAAAAATCCGTTTTTTAAATTCGTATCTCTTATTGTTTAAAAAATTGTTATAAGCGAATGCGTTGTAAATTCTAGTTATTCATCAATGAACAGAATATTTTATGCACGTTCATCTTCATTACCAGAGTGAGACTTAGATCTAAAAGCTCAAACTGTTTATTAATGAACGTTAAATGACAAGTTACTGAAGTGATGTTGTCATTTTTGTAATAGTTCATAAGATATTTAAACATTAAAGCTAAAAAAAAAAAAAAACTCAAATATTTTTTATAAACAATTGCAATAAATTAAATAAATAATTTTGATAACAACTTGAGTTTTGAGCTGAATTTGTCCTTTGATTAATGGAGAATAAATAAGTCTTGAGTGTTTTGATCGTATCTCCATTAGTTTATAAATTATAATAATTTAAAAGATGAAAAACCAGTAAGAATGATGGAGTTACGGAGAACGGTAATTATAAAATTCGATAAAAAATATAACAATTTTTTTTCCCAAAAAACTACTTTTGGTTGTTTTTGTTACATTAAGTAGAATGAGGTAAACATTTATTTGTTTATAACAAATTGTTTATTAAATAAACAATGAAAAATTAGGTAAAACATATTTTTTGAATATCGAAAGAAAGATAAAATTGATTTGAAAAAAATGGTTCCTCAATATTAATTATAAGTGGTAGAAAAAAATTGTTAATTGAAAAATATGTTTATAAGCAATAATTTTTTTAAGGAATGATTTTTTTTAAATCATAATTTGCATTAAAGAGTAGGATTCCAAAAAGAATTCCAATTATCTTATAAACAACGCATTTGTTTAAAACAATTTTTTAAACAATAGGAGAAACATATTTTGAAAAATCATTTTCATGCAGCTTCTTATAATAAAAAAACGGATAAAAAAATGTAAAAAAATAAAATAAATGATTAGTTAAAGTTTTCAATTTTGCAACTACGTATATTGTTAATAAAAAACTGAATTTTTTTTTTCAACGGGGATCTATTCTGGAGCCTTTCAAGACCAGCTCCAAGGAACGAAAATAATCTCAGATTTATAGTTTAACAATTATCACATGTTCAAACAGCGAAAAATTTAACTATTCTAAGTAATTGAAAAATCGCAATAAATTTTTTTTGCTGGCGGATTATTGTTTATTCATCTATCCAGTTAGTGCCTGAATTTTTTCATTCCTTAATTATCATATTTGATATGTTTAAATAATGTTTATTGTTAAAGTGTCCGAAGTGGGCGTGGCTTGCGCAAGAAGAGTACCCGTTTTCGGCCGTATTTTCATTCCTCTGGAAAAATGATAAATATTGGTCCTACAGTTCCGGGGTTGATACTTCCTTTTTTGAAATTTCCTTTTTTTTTCTTTTTTAGATTTAAAAAATCTCAATTAGTTTTTGAGTTATTTGCAAAAGTAAATTGTTTATAACTTTTGCAATTTTTGCGAGCAGAACTTTATTTTTTCCAAAAATCATCTACATGCTATTCCGAATCGAATGACACCTTATTTTTCCGAGACTGCTGAAAAAAGTTGACCAAAAAAGCACTTGTAGACTAGACTATAATGGATATATATGAATTAAAATTAGTTTGAGAAATATGATTAATTCTCCACAATGATGAAAAACGTAATTTTTTTACAACTGCAAGAATGGAAATCTTTATGTACTTTGAGTACTAATAATAATCAACATACGGTTACTTTTTTTTAATACAAGCTTTTTTATTTAAATTCACCTTTGTATGTATGAATGTACGTTTAGTTCAAATCTTGAAAGTGAATTTGACCCTCTTTTGGTTGTCCGATTAACGTGAAATTTGGCTGGTGTTCATAATTCTGGTGACAATGCATTATGTGATTTTTGCTAGAGAAAGAACAAAATAGCGGCTCTAATATGGCGAACGAATTTTGTGATTATGGTTTGATTCTGTTCAAAATTGGTATGTGGGGGTTTCCGGGGACAGATATCACGAATTTTTTGTCAAAATTCATAAATTCAAGATGTCGGCTCCAAGTTTTGTGGTTATAGCCCGATTCCAATAAAAATTGGTATGTGGGGGTTTGATTTTTGCGTATCAACCAACCATCCTCGGTCTATTACGAACTTAAAAAGAATAGCAAAATCGGTCCAGCCGTTCTCACGTTTTTCGCTTACAAATAATCAAGATTCATTTGTATTATATTGAAGACAAAATGAAAACAGGAAAGATATTGGAAATGACTTTCAGGAATTGTTGAACCAGATGTAAAAATATTGGACCTACTGATAAATACCTTGGTTGTTAATTTTTTCTTCCAGTTGTTCACTGTATTTTAAAATCATTATGTTCAATTGTATTATTCGCATTGGTATTTATTGAAGAAATGATTCACGTAAAGTTATGAGCTGATACCTGACACAACAGCTTTGCATAATTAAAATAATTAATTTTTGAAATCGAAAATTTGCTTCAAATATCACGTGGTATAAGATTAAGAATTATTAAAAGGTGATCCAAACGCCTCTGAAGAGTAAGTTTATTTTTGGGATATTCCTTATTTCAATGTAAACTCTTAATACATACATTTAAATGCCAGAGGTAAAGAAAGCTCACATGCCTCTTTGATTTATTTGTACACGGTAAAATAATCGTTTCCGTACGAGTTGCTTCTGATGTATACTTTTCAATTTAAGATATTATGCCATTATTAAGAAATATTATACATCATTATAAAATTATTAACTGAAAATCTTCGAAATCCATTCTCGCACAATGTGTTAATTTAGCATTACTGTATTCGTTATTATATGTATTGGCATCAGATGATTTATTTCGTTGGTTATTATCATGGATAATGTCGAGCGCCACTATCATTAATCATTACAAATTATGTTATCATATTGACCGGTGCAGTTTCGCAACTCCCATTTTGCTTACACAACCACCGAATTTCAAATTGTATGGCAGTTCTTCCTTGAAAATCCCAGCATAGTAAATTAAGCATGAAATATAGGTTATCCACTCATTATCTAACGAGCAGTATTTGAACAGTTTTATGTTTATGTTTTTGTCATTACTCACTCATATGTATACCTTTTAGCTTAATCAAATTTTAATATTTTTTCGTAGCGAAACTAGTAGTTGAAAGCGCCCAAAGTATATTGTCAATAATATATGAAATATCCCGTATAGTAAATCGATTATAAGTTTTTCAAGTTTTGTTAATTTCCATAACACGACTTGTCCTCGTTCGTGTCATCCACATAAAAAAGAGTTCTTAAAAGAGACGACTGTTGGTTCGATCAGGTATTCAAAGTTAGTTTTTTTTGTCGTGCCCGAGTAAGTTAGGGAAATAGGGAGAGGGTTTGTGAGTACGTAGTTTATTTTATTCCTTAAAAAACCAACCCGCTTGAAGGTATTCATTATTTTGTTAAATTCTAGTTCGTTTCATTTTTGTAGACATTTTAATAAACATTTGAAAACTTTTCCATAGTCTTTTCGATCAATAAAGGATTAAAAAGATACAAAAAGTAAAACAACCTCAATTCACGACAATATAAAAACTCAGTAGAAAAAGAGTTGAACTATTTTTTTTGGAATTAAATTTTATTAAAATGAAAAAATGAATTGGGTATTATATGGGTCGGAAATTGGATTATTGTATGGATTCAAAATCTGTACCTAATTAAGCCTTGAAACAAATTCGAAGTCATGAATCTTTCCCTATTGAGCGTATTTCCTGTTATTCATCGCAATTGTGATTCCATAGAATAACCATAGTTGAAAGTAAAATTGAATTACCTTTTCAACGATGTGCAACTCGACCTCTATGCCTTCCGAAATTTTCAAGTTGTTGTGCACCCAGCGCCCTCTGTCGAGTAATTGTAATTTAATACGAATTAAAATATTTTCTATCCCATTATTTCACATACAGCCGTTCAAAAGATATCGAGGTGAGGGTACCATTCAGATCCGCACTTGATATTTCAAATACATATTGTGAAAAAACGTATTAACGAAATTCGAAACAAATTAGATGGTTGAGAAGAGAATTGAATTATCCTTCCAACGATGTGCTGAGCCCCCAAGCTATTTTGATGTGTTCCGTCCCCCCGCGCCATCTATCGAGCAATCACAATGTATTTCAAAAAGTAGAATATGGGTGATAATTCAGAATTGTTTTTGTACCATTGTTCTACGTCAAACCGTTAAAAAGTTAACAGTGGGAGGGACTATTAAAAGCCGCACTGTATTATTTTTTCGCTACTGAAACTAAATTACTTTTTATCAAAACTTGCGCCTCCAAAAGATTATATATTTATTATGGAAACGAAACATGTGAGACCGCATCTCGAAGTAGTTTGTGAAAATGAATGAGTCGATTTTTAAACATGTATTTATGAAAATTATAATTTTATAATTTTTTGTTTTTCACAATATATTTTGGTGTGCGAAATATTCTCCCAATAATATTAGTAGCTGTATTTTTTTAAATGAAATGTTTGATTAGAATTTTTGTTTTCTCACGCCAAATCTGTTGTTCTGAGATAATGCACAACGAACAGAATAGATGTAATGTCACAGAATGTCAATAATTAATGATTACTCTTCAATAAGATGAAATAACAGAAATATGATGGAACATGACACAAGGCGTCCTGAAACGAATTTTATTCATATTGTTTGTAACAAATATACACTGACTTGTGACCCCATATAATTACCTATCATAGAATTGAAGAACACGAAAAAGGCGAGAATTCAAAATTACAGTATAGTACGTACCAAGAGAGGTAAATAAATCATGTCAAGGGCGTAATTTAGGAAGAATAAAATTTGATTTACAATTTATAAGTACTAACTGAAACAATATTTTTTTGTTTCAATAAAATGCAAGATTGAATAAAATTTCTTGAAATGTTTTTTTGGGTAACCTTCCACAGTCTGAAAATGAAAATATAATCAGGAAAATCTATACAAGTGTAGAAAGGGCAAACTGATCAGTTCACCCCGATAAGTTACTGCATTCACCAAATTATATTTCGTATAGGAAAATAATTCAATTTGTCAATAACCTGTCGTTTCCTGAATTTGCCTATAAAAAAATAGTAAAAATTCAAAACATACTTCTGTATATAGTTTTCGATTGACGTTTCGGGGACTATATCTGCCCCCGTTCTCAAAATCTTCCGAATCTCCTTTAATTGTTTGAATAATTTGGATTTTTCTTGCAGAGTCTTTTTCGCTTTTTCAAATGACAAATGTCAATTGAGATCTGCCAAAAAACTTGAGAGTGACGTATTGCTCATTTGATATATGGGGTGTTGTTCAGATAAGTTTATTAGCATTCTACCATATCTCACTTCCTCTCTGAGTGGAGGTTACCATCTATGGTCCATTTCAACAGAATTTGTTGAAAAGCAGTTGTTATTGGAAAGAAGAATACAGGCCGTTCCTTTCAATTTTCTCCTCTCTTGATGTGGTTCTTTCATCAAGATTTTCGTCCTATTCCATTCAATCGTATGATCGCCATTGGATGTGAGGATATGTTCTGCAATTTTTGATCCGGTTATTTGTCGATTTCTGATGTAACTCTGATGTTCACTTTGGCGCACTTCTAATGGTCTTGACGTTTCCACCTATATAACTATCACCACACGAACAAGGTATGTTGTAAACACAGTTTTTGGTACTTTCTTCGGCGTTTTTTGGTTTTGTTTGTGTTAATATAGATCTCAGTGTGTTTGTTTTTCTAAAAGATGTTCTCACATCATACCTATGTACAATCCGTTTGATCTTTTCAGATAATCCGGGGTCATAAGGTATTATGTTGGTTGTGAAATGTGTAGGTGGTGGGGGTAACCCTATTGGTTGTGTTAATTGGTTGTTTGGTGGATTTTTGTTTTCAATGTCAGTGATTGTTTTTTCCACAAACTGATCCGGATATGCATTTACCTTGAGAACAGATTTTATGAGGTTTATTTCTTCCTGTAGATTCTGGTTGGAATTGCAAACTGTTTGGGCTCGAGTATAGAGACATTTAACTATGCCTTTTTTCACACTGGCATGATGGTTTGAGTTGTAGTGTAGATATCGATTGGTATGTGTCTTCTTTCTGTGTACCGATGCCTCCATTCGGGATGACGATTTTTGGATCATGACATCTAAAAAGGGAAGTTGGTTGTTTCGTTCTGATTCAAACGTGAATTTGATCGTCGGTTCTTGACCATTTATATGATCCAAGAAAAATTTTAATTCGTCTTTACTTCGATTCCAGATAGCGAAAACATCATCCACGTATCTCCACCATATTTTTGGACTATTGTGGGATGTTTCAACGAAGGATTCTTCAAAATATTCCATGAATATGTTACTTAAAATGGGTGACAAACTCTTGTTGATAAAATTCGTTCTTGAATTGGAAATATGTTTTTTCTGTGCATAGTTTGAGTAATTTTATGATGGTACTGACATCCAGTTTTGTTCTTGTCTTCAGTGATGTGTCATTTTCTAATCTTTCTTTCACGATTTCCAGAGTTTTATCAATAGGGACATTATAGTAAACAAACTTTCGACATCAAAACTTACTAGGAGATCTCCATCTTGAATTTGTAATTCATTCAATTTCTCCAGACACTATTTCCATTTCCAGATAGTGGTTTCAGAATATTGAGTAGGTACCTGGCGAGTTTTTGCGAAGGAGAACCAATGGAACTTACAATAGGGCGTATACATAAAAATGTGTGGGGTTTGCTGTGGTGTGATATTAGGTCTCTGCGTTCTGTTTTCGTGAGTATGTTTTTGTGTTTAGTAAAGTTCAGTATATTTTGCTTTCTATTGATGGGGATGGATTTTTGTTCAGTTTTTTGTATACTTTGTTTACTGATATAGTAGTGTCTTGATTGAGTGTGTGATATATGGTGTTTGAGATCATTTGTGTTAGTTTGTCCTCATAATCAGTAGTGTTCATGATGACTGTGGCGTTACCTTCATCAGCTGGAAGTATTTTGATCTGATTGTCTTATCGAAGAGATCTCAATGCACCTCTTTCGTATTTATTTAAATTACTTCTAGGATGATAAGGCTGTGTTAGTGCGTTTTTGCAGTCAGATCTGTAATCACCTGATATTGCAGGTGGTAAACGTTGGGCTGTTGCTTCGATGGCAGTGATCATTTCTAGCGTTTGAACCATTTTGTGTGCAACTGCGAAGTTCAGTCCCTTTGCTAACACAAGTTTTTCGTGTATGTCTAAATTTCTTGATGACAAATTTATTACAGTTTTTCCAGAAAAAGTTTTATTGTTTGATATGTGTTGTGGGTGTATTTGTTTCTCTTCCAATAATTTGTAAAATTTGTTTATATGAATTGTGTTTCTCTTTCGATTGTATGAGTTGTAGGAATTGTGAATACAGTGGTGCAAGTATTCATAGTCATTTCGAATCAGATGAACTGTTCCAGGTTATTGATAAAACATTCTAAATTTACCTTGTTTTTCCTGTGAAACTGTATTCGTTTTCTTACCATTGCGTGGCCCGCTCTTTCGATTATTCTTTTGCATTGTTGGCTTTTATATGGCGTTTTCAATCTCAAACCCTTCGGGATGATCCCGTTATCTCGACATTTGCATAGAAAAGAAAGACTACTGTGGGAACTTGAGAATTTCTTGTGAAGATTTTCCATATTCTTGAAATCCCTAACACATCACGGCCCATGTCAAGAAAACGTTGTTTCTCCACAAAAAATCGCATTCATTCAATGAGTTAAATTTCTTAGTGTAATAACCAACTGACATCATAATAATGGTTATTAGTATGATTTGTTGAAAATATAAACAGGATGTTCATAAAATCAGATGTGGAATCATCTGCGACTGAAAGATATTAGTAGTTCGTTGCTCGGTCCAAAATGATTAGAGAAATATAATTTGAATGTGAAACAAAAAAATAAATAAACATCAAATTTGCCGTGATCTATACGATATTGTTCAATGAAAGCCTAGTAGAAAGACTCATACTGAACATGATTTTTCATTAAAATGAAACTTGATACTAACTCTCTTTACTTCTTGGCATTACAAATTTTGGATTCATTTTCTGAATATTTTCATTTTGAATTTTCCTCATTTAATGGCAGAGTATATTTCAACGGTTGATAACCTTGGGTGGTTTCTGTTTGAGTCGTACCATTTTATTCTTGCATGGAACAACGTTCATGTAGATGTGAAATGCTTTTTAAAATGATCCCAGAGTTTCGCATGTGTTCTTGATTCGATAATAACAGACATTTATTAAACTGGTGAGTCTACTTGTTAACCTTATATTATGGTCGCATATAAAAACATTCAATTTTGCAATTCTAAAGAGATTAGCGATTGCCAGGTTTAACGAGGATACTTTCCGTTTTGTGCAATTTCTGTAGAGATTATTCGTAGATTTAGAGAAATGCTCAGGCCCGTGTGGCGGAACAATATTAGAAAACCACTGCTCAGAATGGCGGAGAATGTCCCATAAAACTCTCAAGTGCAGGTGCCGGATTCGCTTACCTCGCAGCTAATTTCTAATGCATAGCTACAGATATAGAATTCGCATTTAGATAAACACCGATTATCACTATTAACTGCTATAGCGTCTTTTTTTTACTTGTTGCTCTGCCCGATTTATATCTAAATATAGTCGAACGGTGATTGTGGGAAGCCTCACGGCTTATTTTGAATTTCCATCTATATTACCTCCCAGCAAATCTCAAGTAGGATGCGGGTATACACAGTGAGTGAAGTGTATAAGACGATGTATTGCGGAGATTGTCTTCTTACAATCCATGAGCCAAAGTAAGCGGATGTTTCAGGAAAACCATATGGAAAAACAACATATAGTAATATGGAAATATATAAAACACCAGCAATATCAGTCCTGATATATTCCGCTGCACAAATAATAGAACACGCAAAAGGAACGAAAAAGGTAATATACAATGTAGAATTGAAAGATCGTTGTAGAATTGAAAGAACGAGTGCAACTAAGACAAATAAAACAAATTTTTATGAAAAAAAAAGAAAAAACTATACCGGCATGTAGAAAGAATAAGTACAGATATATAATCAAAAGTTTGCAAATAAAAAAAAATATTAATAGGTGAAGAAAAAATAATAATCCCTAGTAATTCGAAGAAGAGATGAATGATCAATAGTTTGTTTGAAATTAACATAATTAATCTACAGAACGTGACAATGTGTCTGGGGATCGGTTGATTTCGTCACCGAATTCTGGTATTTAATAAATAATAATAATAAATCCTCTTTATATTCATAACAGTAACAATATGGTGAAAAATTGAAGTTTCTGCTCAACGCTATTTTTCAACTTTTAGAAAAGAAAGTCGAAAAAAATTAACAAAACAATCTTAAAATAACAACAAATGGAAATTGATTGAAAAATCAACTTACACAGATGATTGATTAATTTAGAGTGAAAATAATCAACATGATAATTTACAATCCACGTGATTGCGTGTTACCGTCTAAGAAAATATTTACAAAAGTTCTTTTCGAAAATGGAGTAGGTGAACTCAGAAAGGATCAGAGTACTAATTGAGAATATTGAGATTGCATTCTTTTGAATTGAAGGAAATATGCCAATACATGCTTTTTTTTCATTTCAAACGGAAGACTCATGAAAATAGTTCAACTTCCGATTAAAAGCGAATCACCAGGCAATTTCACTTGGGACATTAACTTGTAATACGAAATGGGCGGCGAATAGCCAAATTCAAACACATGGCGAGAAATAGTTCCTTCTTTTTTATTTCAAACGAAAGACCCATGAAAATAGTTCAACTTCCGATTAAAAGCGAATCACCAGACAATTTCACTTGGGACATTAACTTGTATTACGAAATGGGCGGCGAATAGCCAAATTTGAACACATAGCGAGAAATAATTCCTACTTTACCAACATTCTTACTGATTTAATTCATTCATACTATAATGAAATAGGAATGTGGTTTTAATAACGTCTTTACAAGTAGCAAGATAGAAAAAATGAAAGTTTTGAATAGGAGATTATTCATAATCGTATCATGAAGAGTAATTTGGGGAAGGATAAATAAAAATCGAGGATCAATGACGGGGTCCGGAGGTTCAATCTGTATAATATAACACTCGAGAAATAATGTTTCTAAACTTCCTTCCGAGGGTAGTGCACCTCTTTGCCAGTTAATTTATTTAATATTTCGAAACTTGTATTTTTTCGCAAAAGTTGATATTTTTACAAGCTTTTGTCCACCTTGCCTTGTTTTTTTCTCGGTGATTATTATTCATTTCTCGATTTGTACATTCGTGTGAAATTTTGCAAATTAATTTTGATCCACTTCTAGTCGTCCGATTAACTGGTAATACCCATCGGACCGTCCTAAACCGACAGAGTTGCGGTGGAGGGGGACATGGTCCACGATACTTACATAAGTAATGAAAGTCGAGGGAACGACACAGTTTTAGAAGCAATCATAGAAACCTCAAACCAAGAGGAAAATTCACACCATAGTGACAGCAGCGTATCCTGCACAACGGATAGTAGGGGAAGTGATCCTTTTCTGAAACCCACCATCCCATTAAACCCAAAACCGATGAGGAAAAGCAGCAGAATAGTAGTTGCAGAAGAAGATCAACAAACTAAAAAGAAGAGAAAGAGAATCAGTCCCGAAGAACGAAACAAAAAACGGCAAACAAGGATAGAAACCCAAATAAATAATGACAAACCCCAAATGGAGACCTACGAATGTGGAGGCACGGAATTTAACCACGCGTACTACATAAACGCAGAGGACTACTCGCAAGGAACTAGATGTATGGGCTCGCGAAAAGAAACGGCGTTTCTCGTGGGCTACGAACTCATCACCAAAGCTGAACTCGAGAGCATACAAAAAGGCATACAAGAAAAAGAACCAAAAGATCCAGTAAACCATTACAGAACATGGAAACAAACCAATCGCAAGGCGAAATCGAGAAAGGAATAAAGCTTGGAACTTAAAATGAGGAAAACTCCAAAACGGAAACTAGGGAAACAAACCAAAAACTAGAAATAAGCAGATATGAAAACGCCAAAAAACTGGCATCATGTAAACCATTGTCTGTAGAAATAGCAAGATTCAACAGGTAACAGTAAATATATAGAATTGAAAAAGAAGTAAAAAAACGTGGAAGCACGTGGAAAAACCTGAGAGAAGAACTAGAGAAAAATGATAAAAAACAAACAGTAAAGAAAGCGGCCCCCAACTTCTTTAAACAAAGAATAGTGAAGTGAACTTGAAAGAAGCTAGTACTTCACCAGGCGCCATTAAAAAAGTACAAAACCCCCAAGATAATCAATCCAAGGGGATGAAGATAAGTGAAGTGAAAAATACGAGGAAGCTTGAAAACAAGAGCGAGTTGGAAGCAACCCTCCTACATACTCAGGAAGAATTCAAGTTCCTGGAAGATGACATGAAAAGAGAAGCTAGACGAAGGCCATAAATAGCGGGGAAAAAGCTCCAGAAAAGACATGAGGAGGATAAGGACGAAGACATTCCTTACCTAATCGTAGCCCAGGCAACCCAGGAGGCAGTCTATAAATTTTGGGTGGAAAAATTAACCAATGAAAATCAAAAAGAACTAGATACCTAACCAATCAAATTCGAATATCAGCGAATATACACCATGTTGCTAGTATATCCGCGAATATACACGAAACTTGCTATAAAACAAATAGGCATTTACCATGGTTTATACCAAACCTATCAAAATAATTCAGTCACTGTCAGATGACATCCAAGTTACTATCAAATTAAAAAATTATGTCCGGACGTTTCGGAAACACTCCCTTAGAAGAAATTCGAAAAAACGTAGAAAAACATAGTTTCTTCAAGTGTAAGTATGTTTGTGATACCTAGCTCGATATATAATCTGGTCATATACCACTCGTGATATATATTTTGGGTAGAGTATACTTTGATATCTTTCCGCCAATATTGTTGCAGATTGTTGCAAATTTCTTTAAAAAAAGTATACTCACCAAAATATCCAGCACTTGTGATATAAGTACTGAAAATCACACGCGATGTATAAGAATAAATCAATGATTTCTGATTTTACAAAGAAAAATTCAGCGAACAACATATAGGACGTAAAAAAATATCATTTATTTCTTTCTATTTTTGATTCTACAGCATCATCTATCCACGGAGGGTCGTAACATTTTTCATCCCTTAGAGAACGTTGTCTGATATTTCCTTCAGTACACAATCCATATGAAATATCTGTAACGTGGGAACATTTTTTTTCTCCACAAAATTTCGTCTCTTTCTCAACGAATATTAAGGGAGATAAATATTCAAGTCGTTCCGAATTAACCGTAAAAATGCCACAGATATTAGAAATTGCTTTTTTGTGAAATTTGATCAGAGTTTTGTTGAATTTTTTTTTTTTTAATTATAAGCAACTTCCAACTCTAAAATCTTCTGTTGAAAGAATTCAACCAGTGAATTGTGGCATCCAAAGATTATTCATTGATTTTATAAAAATCGGTTCATTCCTAACGACTTATTCAAACAAACAAACACAAAAGTCGCAATCAAAAAACATATGAGCCTGGGATTCGAAACTAATATATGCCCGGTTGACAATTCGAGATTTTCAAAACATTCACTAGAAGAATATCGAAATTCAAAATCCAATAACGATTCATCTGCCACTAGGGCTGGAGTAATATATTCTGCCGTACAATCCGTAACGAGGAATTCCATATTCAACCTTCCTCAGGCAATCCAACTGGCATGTTGCCAAGCCCGCCAATATAATTACGAAATCTCTAGGTTCATTTTTTTAACCTTTGTTGTACCTCATAATAATGGATATAACAACGTTAGATTTTATTTTCAAAGAATGTTATTTCGGAAGGAATTTTCAGGAATAATTTCTTCTTGATTAATTTCCAAACCAAATGATAATCGATACTTCAAAGCAGCTATTAACTTAACTTTATCGGAAACAGTGCCAAAGACTAGAACAATAATATTTGACAGTGCCCGCTGGCCAGTTCTCTGGCTATTGTTTTGACTATAATTACTCTTTTGCACGGTTGGAGACTTGGATAAATATTCAATATAATGCTTGTGGCTCCTCTATCGGATTAGTTTTACAAGTCATATTTGTCTCCAACCTTAAATCTGATTGAAAGTTCGGTGTTGAGCAATCAAAATTATATTTTTAGCGTAGAATTACTCTCATTCAATCGTATAATTACCCTCATTCAATCGCTAAAATTGTATAGTTTTGAAAATGATACACATATAATGAATGAATGAATAATAATATATCCATTAAATGTTTATTGCTTTTGATGAACGACACAATACAAGCTAAAAAATCCGTTATTGTGGTTTATCAGATTTTTTCCTTTAAAGGTGCAATTGCATTAATTGTCTCTTCATGTTCTTTTTTTACGAGCCTTCTCATATCGTAGTAACGCTTATATGTCCACTTGCACTCACTATACTCATGAGTAACGTTCACTATTTATTGAATGCTGGAACTGGGAAAATACCCAACCAAACACTCCACACATAAATGATCGACGATCGTATTTGCATTGCCGAGTGCAAGCGGGAAATTGGCGCGAGTCTATTCACAGTCTAAATAACACGGAGTGATGTTCTGACGTCAACATGTGGACTTCGTACCTGTTCGCGGAACAGGATCAGGTTTCAACGTCTAGTAAATCCAAGCTGTGAGCGCCGTGGAGACGGATGTATAGCACCGGGGTCTCAAAAGAAACGGTGCCGCAACGGAGCCTCCAAGAAACAGGGTGAAATCTCGGAGTAATCAGCTTCAGTCCTGTGCAGGGGGCACCACAGTGCCTAGCCAACCCCTTCCCCCTCACTCACACTCGTGAAAACAAATGACCACTGAGCCGAAATACCGAAAGGGAATGGGGACAACTCTTGGACTTCTCGGTTTCTTTGAGGGCACTGGAGAGGATGCGGTTCCGAGCGTTCTACACGAGTTCTTAGGAGGGACCTCGAAGTGGCCCTTAATAGGAAACCATGGATACGCATGATGAAACAAAAGGTCTGGGAGGGACAAGTGGAGAGCTATTGTGTAGCAGATCCATTGAGATCTCCCGGACCTGTATTCTCGTCAATGGACCGAAAGGGGGTGGAAGTTTTAATCTGACTCCCACACTACCGCAGGGTGTCCATGAAGGATGACATGGAAGAATGCTAATTAGTCTGAGATTACTGTATTCAGTTTTTTGGTGGAGGTTGGCATGTTTTCACTCTGAACCTAACCTAACATAACGCGCTAGTAATTAAAGCTATGTTTAACAAGATATTCAATTATCATTTTATTTAATTTTCATTTTAAATTAAATTTTTCTCAGTACCTGTGTCATTGCTTTTCATCTGATTGAAAAGCATTCCCGACATTTTTGTCAACAACATCAAAACTAAGACTTCATGTGGTGGTTTCTATTCTTGAACTTTCAAAGCAAAGTTGCCTACTTTTTAGTGGACCTAACGAATTAGCGGTTGACCGCTTCCACATCATCAAGGTTGTGAGATATATCAACAGACTGATCATTCTTGATTACATCCAGTCTCCTTAATGTTTTTCTCAACAACTTACTATTCTTTATCGCATTACATAATATACTCAAGTGTGCTCTTCTTTATTTATCGCACCGGTGACATTATTCCTCGTTGTTATAGTTTCAGTACGGCTTTGGAATTTCAAACTTATGCCAGATTCATTTAAAACACACCCAAAAGGTGACTTGAAGAAAACAATGCTTTGAGACTCATAAGACTCATGTAACATTAGACTCAAACTTTGAATTTCATAAAAAGAAAATTGTCCCCAAGAACTATGGGTTTTATAAATAGAAATACTACGGAATTTAAAAATTTATCTCCCATATTCATGATAGTTAACATATTAATTGAGCCTATCCTTGAATATTGTAGAATAGAATGGAACTCGGCATTCAAAAATACATAAAAATATTGGAGTTTGTGCAAAAAAGATGATTAGGATCACCAATTATAGATTCTTCCGTCATATGAGAGTAACCTGATTTCCTATCAATTTAGTCAACTTATTTTAGACATGATTCAATAATATATTTTTCGTATTCAGAATCTTCAATAATCATATTTAATCCGAAGAGTATACTATACAATTCACATTTAATTGTATTTTTTCATATATATATATATATATATTCTGTATTCAAATTACAGCTCAAAGCAGTTCACATTATAACATGCCTTAGTTACCGGAATGTAGTAGAAACAACTCAAAATCCCAACCCATCCCTCAGTTTATATACTTCATGTGAAATTAAATGAGAATAAATCATCATCAACAAATACCCAATGATACTGTCCATTTCTCGATTATTTTATTATAATCTCCATTGCGGTATTTTTGTTGTCACACTGTTACGACTACTCTACGTCACTACCTTTTCGTCATCCTTTGACCTCGGCGCGCCCACGTAACAAAAAGGTACCAGAAAGTGCCGGAAGAAGGCTCTACATGATCTGATGATGTTGCCTCGAAAGATTAAGAAGTGAAACGTTGAATTTAAATTGAGTTGTAAATAAAAGGAAGATAATTAGTTCAGTATTTTACTAGCCACGAACCTCAGATTTGTAACAATATAATGAAAAATCTAACCAATTGAACAAATTGCAATTTATATAATATGTAGAGGTTTTTTAGTCCTTTTTTGTGGAATCTACATAATTCATATTACTGAAGTTATTATGTTGATAAATTTATATTGGCTAAACCTCAGGAACTCCAAATGTGGCATAGTGTACCACGAGAAAAACAAATCAACGATATCAACCTGTTATTCTCGCTTTGTACACAAGTTATTTCATGCCGTAAATATCCCGACCCAACTCTTAAATGACACACTGATCCAAACTTACGATGCCCGTTTATTGTGGAGAAACTCCGAGAATCTTCCTTCGATGTCGCAAAAAACACGTTTTATTGAAAATAGTTTGTTGCTTCCAATGAGACAATAACTTGCTACTCCCCGTATTTGCGTTATTCCATCTGTGAAGTCGCGAGACGGTTTTAGTGCCATCGGGACCTTCTGTTGTAGATTACCGGACCAAAACCGATCGTATACCCAAGAAACAACGGCGAAATAACATGGTAAATTGTGAAAAACTGAACTATACCCGGTGAATGCACTTATATCTGAAAATGTATGGGAACAAACTGGTCACATAATCGGCTTGGTAGATTATTTATAGCTGATTCCATTGATCATCAATAGATGGCAATGCATTTTGTGGAGTTTTTATCCTTAGGGAATGTGAATGAAACAGCAGCTGCTAGATGTGATAAAATTCAAGAAAATATTCACTTGGATCATTAGAAAGTACCATTTATTAGGATTCAAACACCTTTTTTCCAAATGTTATTACTTTTAGTTCTGATTTTTTAAAAACATTAACATGTTTATCTATCTTCGACTTAGACAAAACGGAAATTATGAAAAAACAGGGTTTGTAGGAGTACGCAGGAAAGAATTTAGAGATTATTCTAGGTTTGATGGGTGATTTTGACGGTGTGCTCCTAAATATGTTCATTTATTGGGTTTCTGAGGGAGAAATCGGAAAGTAGTTGATGAACTTTGAAAACATTACACTCTTGTTCCGCAATCATTTAAATAATATAGTAACGGATAAAAATGTCGATATCAAAAGCATTGTTGGAATATATGTTTGCAAAAGTTTGAGTTTTCGACTTCTTAATTTAATGACATATTTTTTTTCGACCTGTGTTGTAGGAAGCAACCCAAGGGAACTGAACTGAAATAATGCATTAATGGTTAAACTCAAAACAAGAAAACGGTGAGAGAACGAACACCGTTATGTGATAGCTAACAAACTGTTCCACAGACGATCATTCGTAGTGATTTCAAATTTTTTGGTTCTTTGAATATTTCACAGAGCAAATTATCTAGCAATATATATGTTGGAGAAAATATGGCGATTATATAAAAATCAAATTATTTTCATGATTTGACCATTGAACCAAGGAGAGTTTGGTTTTGGTCGAAACTCTTTTATTTGGTACTTTTTTCATAAACATGGAATTGGGACTTGAAAATACGTCTAAATTAATATCATCATCAACTGCCAGTTGGTAGATGAAAATTATAGATTTATGTAATCAGCTCGTTTGAAATCCAAAAGTTCATTTTTATTTATTTTTTACGATTTATTATTTTAACATATTTGAAAACTGAAGCAGGATGAAACAAATTTTCCATCGTAACAATTGATTAGGCCATATATCAGGTCCAGGATCTTATCCCAATTTCTTATTTGATTCACTTGGTTCATTCCATCAGCAAATTGAATCATTTCCATCAGCAAAGGAATACATATTCAGGTATGTTGAAGTCGTTTAAAACCAAGAGGTTAAATTAGAATTTAAAATAGGAAATCTTGGGTACACTCATACAATGATTCAATATTCAGATTTGTATTCTATTCATAATATTTTTCGATTCCGGTTAAATTTTTTCTACGGTAAATATTTACTTTTCTAAATTTATTAATTAAAAGAATCTGGACAACTCTTGTGATTAAATTTATGTATACCTTCCAAAAGCAAGGAATAATGCATAGTTTCCATTGTAGATTCTCATTTCGAATCAAGCGTTTGGTAAACTTCTAATTGGGCACATTGTATTTAATGGAAAAAGAGGACCAATCAGAAGCCGGTATCGCAAAAACTAGAAGGGGAAAGCTGTCAAATGGTATAGTACTGGAATACATCTAAGAGATTCATTATTATTCATTACAGATAAATAAGATAAGATAAGACTAAAAAAGTTAAAAATCAATCAAATTAGTCATAACTATGAAATTACGTGTACAAATCTCAGTTCGCTCATTAAAATGTAATATATTATTACGGTATCGGATTAACATTTATAATGAGTCTCTTAGATGTCTGGTAGTAGTATAATCCACAATGACACATATAACGGTCAAACTCGCGTTCCAATGTATACATATTGTCCAACATCGGTATTGATAAACAACTCGCATTCCATTCTTTCTTACGGCCCGTAATCTTCTTCGAAGGTTCTTTTCCTTCCTCCAATATCAATAACAGGCTTTTGCAATTGGCACCGCCATGCAGAGGTCCTGCCAACTGTCGGCGAGTAAAATGCAAAAACGTAAAACACAAAAACGGTCATCAGAATGCCCTAGACATCATTACTCGAATGAGAATAGCAAAAAATTAGGAAAAAACGTCCAGAGGAAATTCCTCGCGTGATCTATGCCGAGAGTACAATGGCCGTTGCGCTTATACGAACCTAGCTAGATCAAATAATTATAGATCAAAGTAACGTACGTCCTTTTATATTACTTTGGCATGATAAATGTCAATGGTCGGGGAGATAAAGGCAGGACTTCTTTGATGAATGTGATGAGGGAAATATTTTCCCGGTCGTCGGGGCGTTTTTCTTTGAGATTGTTTGACATAATGACTTTGGAATATGAGCTCAGGAATATGAGACGACGCCGGCTACTGACTTTCAACGAACAAGTCTTTAGATTACTTTTTCTTTCGAAAATTTTGAGTTGCATATGTTACAGGAATTATATTCAGATAGAAAAATTGCTCTCCAGACGCATATCTTAAAAATTTACCGAGGAGTGAAAGACTAGGAGAAAAATAATAATCGATCAACACTTCCAAACAAGAAGAATGTTGTTTCCAAGGTAAATATGAATAGTTTGTTTATCCTCTCTCAGAAACCAAACGGCTGAGCATATTTGGTCTACGTATTTGTCTCTTTGCGGTAATAAAATAATGCGCAGTAACGTCTTTGCGATGAATTGGTATCAAACGTAAAAAAGGGAACACAACCTAACCTAACTTGATTAAACTAACTATTCAAGTAACTCGCAATCCGACCACTATCCATTTGGTTACTCGAATTGTCCTTATACCCTTCCTTAATTGTCCTTTATACCCTTCCACACTATAACAAGAGAAAAAATCCTCCTGGTCTAGGATTTGCACCCGGGATTTCACCCATACGGTTACAATTAACAAAATATATTACTATATCTACATCACGAGCGAAAGATTTTGTTAATATAATATGAATTTTAGGGTTTGGGAGAGATATTTTCCTAGTTAATAAAATATATAACGATACGGAATGGAATGCCGATTAACGAGTATTTGAAAAAAACATTTTCACCTCACTAGATGCACCTGATAACAATTCATTTGAGGGATTGAAATGAAAACTTTTCCTTTCGTTCAGTCAGTTTGGATACCTACAGAAAGTGAACTTTTAATCAACTTTTATTTCAAATATATGTGCGTTCAGTGCAAAACTTGCAATTGAAATTGACCTATTTTATCTGATAGAATATAAAATGAAAATTTCAAGATAGCTACTGATGGCGCGAATTTTGTGATTCAGGCCTGAAGATTTTCGGTGACATAATTCAGTCATTTAGCCCAATTAGATAATGAATATGAGTAATGACACGCTCAATCCAACAAAATGAAACAACTCATATCATAGTTCAGATTTTTTTTTGTTCCAAATTTGGCTCCCCATCATAATGTTTAGTGCTCTTGGGTTAAGAGACAAACGGAACTCCGCTAGCTCAGCGTTTAGCGACACTAGCAACTTCCTTGTTTCATGACAAAGTATAAAATAGAAAATATATTTGCTCCCCTTATATATTTGTTACTTTCGACATCATATAAAACCCTGGTGATTGCACTTATACCTGAAAATGTCTGGGAATCACTGTTGACGTAATCGGCCCTCTAGATTCTTTCTTATGCAGCTGTTTCCACTAATCATCACTAGATGGCAATCGTGTGTTGTGGCATTCACAATCTTTTGGATACTCCGATCTCGTTGTTATTTTTTATTCAAGGTCGGCATTTAAGTTACCAGGTGAGCACAGTTTTCCCAAATGGTAATTATGCCGAATCCTATGGTGTTTCCAAACAGAACTAAGGACGTTTTCACGAGCTCGACATCCCGAGTTTTCTCTGGCAGGCGGTCACCCAACTGCGGTCAGCATTGCTTGACTCAGATATCGACAAGTCAGGACCATCTCGTTCTTTTATATTGTGGTTATGTTTTTTTTGTGGTTATATCGCCCGATCAAGATTGGAAGGAAAAGAGACAGAATCGTACAATTTCCGTGTTATGTAAATATGTTTCATATGTTATGGATGTCAAGTCAGTTATCTACATAATTTTGATTATGTGATCTAAGTAATGATCTTGGAACTCTCAACTAGAACTATGAATACACGAATAATACTTTGATCCAAGAAAATCTAAATACATTTTAGAAAGTGGAAATCATTCCCGAACGTCAATATGAATCTTCAATTCCGTTTGCGATGGAAACATGAATATGGAAGCGCGCCTAGTGTGTGATTGAACGTCAAATTACGGCAGCACTCCTAATATCAAATACTTCATATGAAGATTCAAATTTTGCAGTTGGAAAATTTCAAGTAACATTCAACTTACTCAATAGTAATCGGCTTCAATTTATAGTCCGATCGAAAATAATGTTTATCATTATTCAGTGTTTTCAGAAATAAAAAAATAAGTAGAAACTTCTCAAACTTCTATTTATATGCACTAAAAAGACAAATAATATGTCTTTTGTGTTATTCTATCTTCATATCAATGAATAAAGTCAAAAGCCAACCGAATAATCAATGATTTTGCAAATGTGTTGCTGTGCTATCTTAGCACTACCAAAATGTTCATTTTCCTAATAAAGAGAGCAACAAAAATTCTGGAATAACAACGACAAGAATAAAAAAAAGGACAGAAGAATGGAGAAAATTAATTCTATTCATCACATCTTTTTTATGGCGACATCAAAAAAACCTAGAAGACTAGCACATTCGCAATCAAAAAAACTCACTAATGGTATGAGTTTTAGACTTGAGCAAGAGGATGAGTTACCACATAATGAGGGGGAAACTCAGCGGTCTCAATCTATAAATCCAGCCGCCTTCTTTTAGTGAATGTGGACATTTTAAATGTATCAAAGATGAACTTTTTGAACGAGGATATTAATACTTTTCCTTCATTAGATATTTTGTAGAAACAGGTTTGAAAGAGGAGGTGGTAAATTACTTACTTATAGCAGGATATAATTTGATTAGCAGCTATTGTAGACCAATAAAAAATGTGGGGGCCTAGGTATCTGGGCAAAAAATGGGATTATTGCTAAAAAATAGTCAGTTGATATTTTGGCAATTGAACAAGATTTCGAATACTGTATCATATCGACGAATAGAAACAAGGTAAAAACTATTGAGAATTTTCCCTTTTCAACGTAAAAACTATTCTTTTAAATGTATATAGGCCGCCTTCTGGAAATATACAAATATTTTTTGATAAATTGAAAGAAGTCTTAAATTTGTTATTTGAACCAAAGAGAAGAATTTTACTATGTGGGAATTTTAACTAAGATTCTATAAAAATGTTGACTATAATAAATTATGTAGAATACTAAAAAGTTTTAACTTAGACCTCTAATTGGATGGCCTACCAGGGTAACAAACCATACTTACAATGATAGAGCAATTTTCATTAATTTCAGTAACGAAGGACTTTGTTGTGTTTTTGATGATTGTATAGCTGATCACCGTTCAATCTATCTGTCATTAGAATCGGATAAATACAGCTTTATAAATAGCAGATCTGAATTTCGCAGGAGTTATAATGAAACTAATATCGAACATTTTGAAAGAACATTACAAGAAGAGAACTGGGAGCCTCTATATTGTATCGACGACTTAAATTTAGCTTTTGAGTTTTTTTATTCGATAGTTTGCATTATTCAATGTTTACTTTCCTGAAAGAAAATATTATGTAGTCGTGCACCAGACAAGAAGTGGGTAATGATAGGTAAGAAAACCAAGCACTGAAAGACTTTAGTTTTTTTGTTTAAAAGTTTTACTGTTGAGTTGAAAACATAATGACCTGATATCCAAAGCAGAAATATAATATTAACAAAATAAAATATTTAATCCTAGCAATCCATCTTAAACCGCTTGGAAAGTGATAGCAGAAAAATCTAACAAAAATATTCAGCAGGAAAATCTAACAATTAGAGTGGATGATCAGAAATGAGTGATCCTGACTCGATTGCTTCATCATTTAACAAATTTTTCATAGATGCACCCAAAAAATATTGATAACATATCTATCAAAAAAGGAACTAGATAATAGAAATATCCGATTTGAGTCATTATTTCTAACTCCTTATACAGAAGATAAATTGGAAATACTTTTACAAAATAAACTGAAAAATGTTCGTCCGGATATGATGATTTACCCATGTTTTTGGTTAAAAAGATAATTTCCTCTTTGATTAAGCCACTTACACACCTGGTGAATTTATCATTCATTACAGGTTTGTTTCCTAGTAGTTTGAAGGTGGGAAAAATCATTCCAATCTTAAAAAAAATGAAAATTCGCTACTTAAAAGCTATAGACAAGTGACTGTCCATCCCTCACTTTCAAAAATTTTTGAGTATGCTTTTCTATCACGTCTTGGAAATTTTCTAGACACATTTGAAATATTAACAGAAAAGCAACATGGATTACAGGCAGGTAAGTCCATTGGTACAGCAATTCATTTTTTTATAGTCAAATTATCAAATGTATTGACGCGGGCGAGTGTCCTGTTGGGATTTTCTGCAATCTCAGTAGGGCATTCGACTGCGTTGACAACGGTATTTTAATATCAGAGCTATAGGACTCCGGAATAAGAGGACAGATATCATCTTTTTTAAAGTAAAGGAAACAATATGTTCAAGTGCGTACATACACTCAACCGAATTATAATTCAGACTATTCTTTGGTAGAATCTGGTGTACCACAAGGCTTGGTGCTGGATCCTTGCCTTTTTTTATTATATGTAAATAATCTTGATTCATTTCTGAATGGTCAATTCTTGACAATGTATGCTGATGATTTATCTTTAATCATCTGTAAACCATCATAAAGAGACATTAGTACCGATATTACAAATATTTTAGAAAACTCTTGTAAGTGGTGCTATTTTTTAATGCAGAAAAAACTCAAATAGCAACATTTTGTAACCGACAAAAAGTATATACACCACTAAATATATCGGATAACAACTGTACGATTCGAGATAGTGTAGAGGCGATCAGTTTTCTAGGAATCAAAGTTGATCCAACTCTTACTTAAAAAACGCACTGTGAAAAGCTGATATCTAAGTAAACTCAATACATTTTTTATTCAAAAATGTGAAAAGTGTTCTTACCAAAGGACAACTAATTAATTTATATTATGCACAAGCAGACTCCGGCATTAGATCTGGTATTTGTTTTAGGGGCAATTCCACCCTAGCTGGGGATGTATTCATTTTCCAAAAACGCATCATCCGATGTAATGTTGGTGTGAAATGTGCACATTCCTGTAGATCACTTTTTGTAAGCTTCGATTTCTACGCTGACCTCATTATATATTTTAGAAATGTTTTACACATATTTCAAATAAGATAAATTCAAACTGAACAAAGATTTCACTCGATGAATACCAGAAAAAATAGAGATTTTAATGTACCATTTGTAAAAATGTCTATCAGCTATAATTCACCTGACTATATGGGGTTGCGTATTTTCAATAATTTAACTTAGTGAAATTAAAAGTATTGATAAAGTGACTAAGTTCAGAAAAACACTTGAGGAATTTTCAATAGATGAATGTTTTTTCTCTTTGTCTGAGTATTTTTATTAGTAGTTTTTATTTTTGTTTGATTATTTGTCTTCCACACTATCTAGTTTCTATTTATAAACGTGTTATGCTTTTGTAATCTCTATTTTTGTTTTTTGTATTTTGACTATTGCTATATTACTGAAATATAATCACTTGGCAAAATTAATTATAGAAAATCAAATAACTATCTGAATAAAAATGCAAATTTTCAATTTCAGCTTTTTTCTTTTGAGTTAGGGCCTTTTCAGAATATCTATCAGATGTAGTTCAATGTCCAGCGTGGCATTAGCCGGGAAAGTAGTTGTTTTCTGTTAGACATTCACAAAAAATAACATCATTTTAATCGTGGATTTTTCAATTCACAGAAAAATCTTTCTATCAATATTCAATTGAGAATGTTTCCCTTTTCAACATGAATACCCCACAAGAGGTTATCTTGACGATGGAAGATAGTGACTAAAGTTTATCTTTCAGTCGCAGATGATTCCACATCTGATTTTATGAACATCCTGTTTATATTTTCAACAAATCAATCTATCTATGTTGTTCAAGTGGTCGTGCCAGCTTGAAATACGTCCGTTCATAACGGACGATGCACAAATGCTAATTCTGAAGAATTGCCTTCTTGGCAATCCAAATTTGAACTAATACCCTTCTAATCTGAATAAATTCGTCGCATATGATCGAAGAAATTATGGTGAACCACAAGTACAACTATACGTTGGTGCGAGGTTTTACTCGTGTGGTAGGCCTTGGAATCGTTTTGTGACGGAGTCGTAGACTCAACATTCACGATCCTTCGTTCCTTCGCCCGCATACCCCTAAACGAGGGCCAACAATTCACCAGCACCTTGCACATGCATTCCATTTGTATGAGTATTCAGTTGGTACGGAATGTCAGGTGCATTGTTCTGCTCCGAATGGTTTTCTAAAGTTCAATGGTGTGTAGCAATTTGATTTTAACGGTGTTTTTTTTCTTCTTTCAAACCGATCCCAGTCTACGGGAACTAATTCCGAAAAGTTTAGTTTATTCACTTCATTGATGTATGTAGAAACCTCCTTCAAACACAACACGATATATAATATTTTGTTTTCTGGATCTTGAAATTTCTTGAACAATGGAATTCATAGGCCAACCCACTTAAATAAAGACGCAAATAGCCTATACTACCTTTTGAAAGATAGTTCGTAGATGAAAACCCCGGAGTCGGCTCCAGCAAAATCGCTTTGGGAATTTTTTTTAAAAAGAAATATTGTCAAAAATTACCACTTTTTTGGTTTTTTACAAATATTTCAAAGTGTATTGAAGAAATTGTTTCTCAACTTCAGAAGTTTTGTAGGGAATTCCAAAGCCTACAAAATGATTTTTTGTGCGACCGAATCAGTGCACTTTGTACTGAAAGAATTCGGAAAAACCTCGTAAAAGAGACAATTTTTCAAAAATTCAAAATTTTTATAAATTCAAAGCCGGACAAAGAATCTCGCGGGAAATGATAGATACATGTACATGAACTGTGCACAAGATGGTTTCTGTCCGATGTGTAGTTTTTGCACACTCGCGTTATAAACAATTTAAGGGCTTATCTTGCAAAATGCGCCGATTTGAGGAAAATTGTCGTATTCAAATTCTGTAAACGGCATCCGGAAGTAGAGATCAATATCTGCTATTTGAATATTTTGGATTTTCACCTGAGAGGTGGGAAATGTGTTGAAAATGTCATTGAAAGTTGCTCCAAACGCGGAGGAGAGTGTATCACCGTGAAGTATTTTTATTGGTTGAAGTAATTGGCAACAACAACTTTTCGGTTTTTTTGAATTTATATATATATATATATATATATATATACAGTGACCGGCAGAAAGTACGCATCATATGGGAATTTTTTTTAATATAATATTTTGATAAATGTCGATACATGCAATCGCTTCTGCATCAAAAGAAACCCCAAAAGATGTTGTACAGTGCCGTTCGTCTTTTCTTGTTTGGCGGGAAATTTAAAAAATTTAAAAATTATGTCTCAATTTGGGAAAATATTGAAAAATGTTATTTGGAAAGTTGTTCAGAACGACATTTTATAGCTATGTACAAGTTAGGAAAAAAATCTGAGATGAAAAAATAAAAAGCAATTTTTGCCATAAGAAAAAATTCAATTTGGAAAAATACATTTCTGACAAAGAAACTCATTAGTAAAGCTCCAAGAGTAATATTTTGAATAATATTTTGTAAAGATTCACCAGCTACTTCTATTTTATTCGAAGAAAATTTTAAATCTGTGGATTTGCATGTGTTCAGCTGCTTCATAAGAGGTCACAGAAATATTTCAGGACATTATAATCCCGATACTGTTTATTATTGACAAAGAACCATGTATCTACAGAATTTTAATATAAATTTTTTATTAGAACAAAAAATTGATTCAATTTTTTACATAATTACATTTTATAATAAAATTAGAAGCTGAAATAATTATAAACCAAACAATTTAATGCATACTCGAAAGTTTGTAATCAATTTATTTTTGTTTGAATAAAAAATTCAATTTGGAATTATGTAGATACAAGGACCTTTATTAATAATGAACAGTATCAGGATTATAATGTCCTGGAGATATTTCAGTGACCCTTATGAAGCAGCTGAATACATGGCAAATCCATAGATTTCAATAATTTTTTTCGGAATAAAATAGAAGTAGCTTGCGAATATTTACAAAATATCATTTAAAATATTACTGTTGGCCTTACTAATGAGTTTCTTTGTCTAAAATGTATTTTTCCAAATTGAAATTTTTATTATGGCCAAAAATTGATTTTTATTTTTTTATCTCAGATTTTTTTCAAAACTTGTACGTAGCTATAAAATAACGTTCTGAACAACTTTTTCGAATAACATTTTTCGATATTTCCCCAACTAAGTGTGTTTCGAAACATAATTTTTAATTTTTTTAAATTTCCCTCCAAACACGAAAAGACGAACGGCACTGTACAACGTCTTTTGAGGTTGCTATTGATGCAGAAGCGATTGCACATATCGATATTCGTCAAAATTTATTAATAAAAGAATTTCCCATATGATGCGTACTTTCTGCCGGTCACTGTATATTCGTACATTTTGTTCATTTATAAATAAATGTGAAATATTTTTTTCAGTACATAAATGTAATATGTTCACATACAATGCAATATATCCACTTGCAATTATTTTTACAAAAAAAAACATGAATGAGACTGTTGATATGACATTTTAAACCGTATTCGAAAAAGATTAAAGCTGCTAGTATCATTCACTAAATTTTGCATTTACTCGATTAATGTAATGACTTAGAAATAACAAAATTAAAATACGCGGTTTAAGGATATAATGCTATTTTATTTTTATCAACACTTGTAATTTTTGTATTATGTTAAACTTTCATCAGTTAAATTTGATACACATAAGAAATTAAAAATATAAGATTACTTTGATAATAGTAAATAGTGCCTATAAAGACAATTACTCTGCAATGTCTTTTGTTATGTGCGACTATAATTCTTCAGAACTCATATTAATGATGTTAGTTGCATTGAATGAATGTGGTTTTTTGTGGAGGAACAACGTTTCTTGACATGTTTTTTGGGTAACCTTCCACAGTCTGAAAATGAAAATATAATAAGGAAAATCTATACAAGGGCAAACTAATTAGTTCACCCCGATAAGTTACTGCGTTCATCAAATTAGATTTCCCATAGAAAAATGATTCGATTTGTCAGTAACTTTTCGTTCCCTGAGCATGCCTATAAAAAATAGTAAAAATTCAAAAGATACTTCTCTATATAGTTTTTGATTGACGTTTCGGGGACTATATCTGCTCCCGTTCTCAAAATCTTCTAAATCTCCTTTAATTGTTTGAATAATTTGGATTTTTTCTTGCAGAGTCTGTTTCGCTTTTTCAAATGACAATTGGGATTTGCCAAAAAAATTTGAGAGTGACGTATTGCTCATTTGATATCAGATCAGTTCAGATCAGTTTATTAGCATTCTACCATATCTCACTTCCTCTCTGAGTAGAGGTAACCATGTATGGTCCATTTCAACAGAATTTGTTGTAAAGCAGTTGTTATTGGAAAGAAGAATACAGGCCGTTTCTTTCAATTTTCTCCTCTCTTGATGTGGTTCTTTCATCAAGATTTTTGTCCTATTCCATTCAATCGTATGATCGCCATTGGATGTGAGGATATGTTCTGTAATTTTTGATTTGTCGATTTCTGATGTAACTCTGATGTTCACTTTGGCGCACTTCCAATGGTCTTGACGTTTCACCTATATAACTATCACCACACGAACAAGGTATGTTGTAAACACAGTTTTTGGTACTTTGGTACAGTGTGTTTGTTGTTCTGAATGATGTTCTCACATCATACCTATGTCCAATTCGTTTGATCCTTTCAGATAATCCGGGGACATAAGGTATCATCGGGGTGCACTAATTAGTTTGCCCTTTCTACACTTGTATAGGATTTTCCTGATTATATTTTCATTTTCAGACTGTGGAAGGTTACCCAAAAAACATGTCAAGAGATGTTAGTTTTATTCATTGCAGGAGCAAACAATTTTTATTACAGTAAGTTACAATATTTTGTAGGTTTGAAAGAAAAAGCGCTCAAGGTCGAGAAAACATGTGTTTAGGAAGGTTCAATTGAATTCCACCACTACCGCTAATCGACTCACCTCGAGCGCACTTTCAAGCGTTTGGAGCAACTTCAGTGACATTTTCAACACATTTCCCACTTCTCAGGTGAACATCCAAAATATACAAATTGTAGATATTGATCTTCACATCAAGATTCCGTTCGCAGAATTTGAATACGACGATTTCCCTTAAATCGGCGCATTTTCCAAGATAAGCCCTTGAATTGTTTATACGCGATTGTGCAAAAACTACACATTGGATAGAAACCATCTTGCGCGCAGTTGAACTTCATATTATTATCTATCAGTTCCCGCAAGATTGTTTTCCAGCTTTGAATTTATAAAAATTATGAATATAGAGGTTTTCCCAGATTTTCTGGGTGGAAAATCACCGATCCGGTCGCACAAAAAAATTTTGTAGGTTTTTGAATTCTATACAAAAGTTTCAGTGAGTTGAAACGATCCCTTCAAAACTTTTTAAGATAATTGTAAAAAACACAAAAAGGGGTGATTTTTGACAGCATTTCTTGTTGAAAAAATTCCACAAAGCGATTTTGCTAGGGCCGACACCGTGGGGTTTCATCTACAAACTATCTTTCAAAAGGTAGTACAGGCTATTTGCGTCTTTATTTAAGTGTGAAAATAGCCTCTATTTTTTCTCTATTGGTTGGCCTATCAGAAGCGAGCAGAGTCATAAAAGAAAAGATCGTTTGCATGATTCAAGCTCTAGGTATATAATGGGATCTACAGATCCGTTTATACTCCGATTATTTGTTATGTTTTCAGTATATGTGGATTAAAGGGTAAATTATGAAAAATTCTGAAAAATTTCTGTTTAGAATTAGTTATATTCAATGAAAACATGATGCTACATACGAAAAAAGAAAAAAAATTATTACCTCCAGGATTCCACGATCCACTTCTCAAATTTGATTTATAGTTGGGGAGGTGAGTACTCAAGAAAACGTAGTTCATGAAATAATATCCAGTGAGTATAATTGTTCTTTCAAACAAAATAGTTGACACATGTTGATACATGTAAATTAATATTTTCTTATTCTCATTATTACTTTTCCCTTCTCTAAATTCCTCATGCTCTGATGAAATTAGATTTTGTGTCACCCATACCTCCCACTTTTTCCGGTATTTTCTTCATTTCAACGAGTTTTACAATTCAATCAGTGTCTGTTCAATGCTTCTACCATTATTCCATCCTCTTTCAGTCTTTAATGTATTTTGTTCATTTTAATTTGAATTTAAAGTATCAGCCGCGTCAATTTAAAATAAAATTATAGTTCAAAAAACTTAAAAACACTTTTATAAAGCAATAAGGACTAAAAAGTTGAAAATAATGAGAACAAAGTCATTGACCAAAACATTTTCTCTTATGTAAAAGAAGCGTGAGGTGCTTGATATCAGTTATCTTAATATAATTATGAAAAGTAAAGAGAACATTTTTTGGTCAATTACTTTATTCTTATTATTTTCAACTTTTTGTCCATTGCTTTATACGCGTGTTTTTTAGTTTTTTAAAATATAATTTTATTTTAAATGTTGTAGTTCATATTGCTACAAGAGACTGAAAAAGACTACGGGAAAAACTCTTCGATTGATTCCTCCACATGAGATGAAAACTATAAGTAAATTTTGGCGAATGAGCATTCGCCATATCTTTGAAATGAAATGTATGCTGTAATAAACCAGTGCTTTCGCCATATCTTTGAAATACAAATTATTATTTGGTTACGATCGAGGTATGAAATTATTGTATTGTCATCAGTTCTCAATACGTATGCAAAATTCAAAAAACTTCGGACATCTGGAAGAGGGTGAAAATTAATTTCAAAGATTCCATTACCTACATTCATACATACAGATTAATGAAGCGTGTATAAAAATAGCTTTTCCATTTTTGGCATTTCAATATTCCATGGATGGAAAGCTTTCTCAACTGTATTGAGGGCGAGAAACTTCCGTGAAATTCTCCCATTCTAAGTGTTGTTAGTTGCCCTTATCGCTCCATCAACCTGCAGCGGCTTGTAATTGCAATAAATCCGCGAGAAAATTAATGGCAAGAGTTCATGGAAATCCGGTCTGCAGGTTATAGAAGGGAGTTCCTACTGGTGGACGATCTTCAGAAGGTTAAGGAGAACAAACAGTTATGATATATTCTGAAATATTTTTCAATGACCGCTTTGTATTCAGAAGCATTTCTAAAAATATTTTCAGGATAGGCCAATATGATTTCACTTTTCTAACTTACTTCCAATATTTTGGATCGAATGATTCGAAAACAAAATGACTTCTGCAAGCATTCGCCATATCTTTGAAATGAAATGTATGCTGTAATAAACCAGTGCTTTCGCCATATCTTTGAAATACAAATTATTATTTGTTTACGATCGAGGTATGAAATTATTGTATTGTCATCAGTTCTCAATACGTATGCAAAATTTAAAAAACTTCGGACATCTGGAAGAGGGTGAAAATTAATTTCAAAGATTCCATTACCTACATTCATACATACAGATTAATGAAGCGTGTATAAAAAAAAATAGCTTTTCCATTTTTGGCATTTCAATATTCCATGGATGGAAAGCTTTCTCAACTGTATTGAGGGCGAGAAACTTCCGTGAAATTCTCCCATTCTAAGTGTTGTTAGTTGCCATTATCGCTCCATCAACCTGCAGCGGCTTGTAATTGCAATAAATCCGCGAGAAAATTAATGGCAAGAGTTCATGGAAATCCGGTCTGCAGGTTATAGAAGGGAGTTCCTACTGGTGGACGATCTTCAGAAGGTTAAGGAGAACAAACAGTTATGATATTTTCTGAAATATTTTTCAATGACCGCTTTGTATTCAGAAGCATTTCTAAAAATATTTTCAGGATAGGCCAATATGATTTCACTTTTCTAACTTACTTCCAATATTTTGGATCGAATGATTCGAAAACAAAATGACTTCTGCAAAATGACTTCTTAATCAAGTGCAATTGATTTACTTCAACTACTGCAAATGATAAATTTATTTCATTGCAAATGACTTGAATATAAAATAGAAAATCCCAAACTATTTTCATTCAGAATGCGGAACTTAAGAGTGGAACAGTGCTCAGTGCTCGTTTACCCACCCCTTTGTCTTTCAAAAGCTTACACTGATATAAATAATTTTTCTGAGGAATAGCCTATATATATATATATATATATATATATATATATATATATATATATATATATATATATATATATATATATATATATATATATATATATATATATATATATATATATATATATATATATATATATATATATATATATATATATATATATATATATATATATATATATATATATATATATATATATATATATATATAATATATATATATATATAGTGTCCTTCATAAAGTTGGCTACATATGGGAAAAAAATTGTTATTGAAATTTCTGGAAAACTCTAATGACGGTTCGTTTCTGCATGTCTTACAACAAAAAAATCAGTTGCAACTTATATCAAGTGACCTCAGATTTGGCGGAAATTTAAAAAAAAGTTGTCTGTGGTGCCGAAAAATGGGTCAAATTGACAAGATATCGAAAAAAAAATTATCTAAAAAACGTATTTGGAATCCAACGAGGACCCCATGTACCAATTTTGAAACAGATTGAAAAAAAAAACAAAAATTCAATTTTATTCCTCTACCCTTGTTAAGAAACATTATACATTCTTGTTTTATCTGGAAACAGCTTTAATAACCTAAATCACATAAGTTTGGGTCAAAACTAATCAAATATTTGTGGAATAGACATTTTGCGGGAGATTAATTATGAAAACACGATTTAGTCTTGTCACTAAGTATAGTCATGTCCTGTATATTGATGCACATGAGCTTATTATTATATTCTCAACCCGTAAATAAAATTTAAACCAACTCATATTTGTAATTTAAACTTAACATATTATTTATCCTAACTGAATTTAGTATTGTTTAGGTGGATGTGGAAAAATGAATATACAATGTACAAATTTTCAATATTCTACGTGACCACCTTCGCGCTCCATACATAGAATTATTCTGGAAAACATATCGCGGCGAACATTTTTCAACATAGTTCTGTTGATCAGTGCTGCACAATTCCCACAAACTTCTAAATGTTCTACATTTCGAAATGCGCGTTGTCTATAAACATTGATTTTCAGGTAACCAATATTAAATTTAGCAAAGATAAATAATGTATTATTAAGTTTTAATTACAAATAATAATTCCTTTTGTCTTATTGACAGTCCAATGTTATTGAAATTTTGTCATATGGGCCCAAGTAACCTACAGGCCACTTGCTACGTTATTTTTTAGAAAAATAATGTGCTTGAATGTAATTTTTAATTTGGTTTTCAATCTCTTTCCTATGTGAAGTAACGGAGGTTCATGGTCTTCCTAAGAATTTTTGTTGTTTGCTTTTTTTTTTTGTGTAACAATCTCACGATGGTAGGTTCATGTGTTCCAAGTTTAGCCTGTAATTAGTAATTGAAATCTTGTTTTAGATGTCCTGAATATGAAATTAAATATTTCGAAAGCTTGACAACAACAAAGAGTCTTTATTACACTGGCCTTTGAATTGACTGCAACCCCAGGAGAGAGATAAAAATTGTATTTTCTTTTCCGATTCTTCTTGTGAATACTTATAATATACCTTTTCCTTTTCTTTTTATATATATATATATATATATATATATATATATATATATATATTTATATTTGTAAATTTTTATCCTATCCTCTTGATGTTTTTTCAAATAAAATTGGTTCATATTGAGTTATTAGTCTTCTCTAACCAAAATATGCACTATTGTCTTGTTTTGTTTCGTCCAAAATGGCTTTGTCCTGTTCAGTATCAAATTTTGGCAGAAAAATCCTATTTATTTTTGAGCAAGGCAAGACAAGATGAGACAACAGACAAAAATATCACGTCTTGGCGGCATCACTAATAATTCACTTTCACTCTCAATCTTTTCCATTCAATTTTCAATAGTGTTTCATTCAGAATTTCCGATGAACATCTAGTTTATTTTCCATGTTAACAGACACACGGAGCATGATATCAATTATTTCTCAAGATTACTAGCAGTGCCCTCATATATACGAACGCGGAATTCAAAAGGTCATTCTGCTTGTTTCACCAAGAAAGAAAAGATAAATCACTTTTTCTAGCCTTTATGCGGGTTGGCTTCGAAGCTTAAACGAAAACATGTTTCCGCATTTCCCCATTACGAACTCTCAAAAATATGGATGTTCGCCTCAAAAGTTTAGTTTGTAATGAAATACAAGAAAATGCCGCGAGTATATATTTATATGGTAAAGCAATATAGAGGAGACTGCTGATGGTAAATTCGTTTCAATGTTGTGGAAGGAAATGTATAAGCCGCTATTCCTTTATAATTATGGCTGTTCCAAATGTTGAATGCAGTCGATTACTTAAAGAAGCAGGTCATATTTCGATTACATCACTCTGATATTTGGAGCAATCGAGAATCTGATTCCAATCTGAATCATGACCGTAAAAATGGAGGCGTTAAATCATTTTATAACGTTATAAATGCATGCAGTTTCGATGTGGATGTCTTCCTTACCATTAAAAATGACAGCCGTTTATAAGGCCAAATACAACGACAGAGATAGGTAGGAGTATTTTTTTTCAAACTAATCAACCTTACAATGTTCCCTATGTACCAGTCAGTAATGCACTGTAAGAATTTATCTTGTTTAACGCAACACAATAATCTGCGCGTGGGTACAAACTTGGGTTATCTTTCGCACGGCCAATACTGTTTTTTTTGTCTGAATTGATGATGGAGTAACTACGCTTGTCCTAGTTTCCCTGATTTAAAACTTCAAGATTCTCAACACGGATATTGAAGCTTCAGGAATGTACTTTGACCTGCAATTATTGTTAACATAACAGTTGAATATAAATATATATTTCATAAAATAAAATTTTTGCTTTAACAAATATTGAAATATTCATTTTTTTATGACTATTGGAAGAAGCGTCATTCATATGACCATTTCTTGATAAGTAATGAACTCTAGTTTCGTCCCCGAGTAGGTAATGATTCATTACTCAACAGGTTCGAACCAATCACAGTTGAACCAGATTCATTACTCAACACTTTGAAGCTGATCACAGATGAGCATATTCATTACTGTGAAGTTGTGTTTGAATTGTTTCCATTCGCAAGTATGCCTTGAGAATTAAACAACTTCAAACTTGTTCTCAAACGTCATAATCATTGAATTGACAGTTCGTTTTGTAGAATATTATAGTTTCTAACGAAAAACAAGAAGAGTAAGATGGATTCGGAAAGTGACAACGAGTGTACCCCACCAGAAATTTGTAGTGCGGCAAAAATAACATCTTCAAATCTATTACCAAATCAATCCAGAAAAAAATATGAGACGATATATGCAATTTTCATGGATTGGCGAAAGAAAAATAATGTGAATTCGTTTTCGGAAAATATACTTCTAGCATATTTCTCCCAATTAGCTGAAAAATATAAATCGTCCTCGCTTTGGACACAATATTCAATGCTAAGAAGTACCATTCTAATCAACCACGACGTCAACATAGAACGTTATTCAAAATTACGTGCGTTTTTGAAACGCAAATCCGATGGTTATATACCGAGAAAGGCTCAAACATTCACCCCAGACGAAATAAATTCATTCATAAACAAAGCACCTGACGAAATATATCTTGCGACAAATGTAAGAAATTGATATTTTTTCAAAAGTTCACTTAACAAAATGAGAGAACCTAGTTAGGAACTTGAATAGCTTCATATCTCTTTGATTTGCAAGCACCTCGGTAGCACATAGCTTAAGCTCTGGACTTTCAATCCAGTGATCGTGAGTTCGAATCACGCCGGTGAGGTTTTTTTTTGTTTTCCAACCACTGATTTAACAATTATCAAACTGTTTGAAATTGAATAAAATAACGAAAATTGGAAATATTTTTCATGTATCTTTTTTTTGGTTGCACTGACCATGGGAATCATGGGAGCCTGTCATGCGACTTGGAAGATCTTGGATCGGCTATATTAGTCACCATACCAAACATCAAAACGAAAATAGTTCGGAAGTTCACCATAACTGAGCCTTTTCGCCATATTTGTATCAAATATATCACGCTACGACCGTGCATGTTTATCATTTTTTATAACAGATTTGCTGAAATATCCGCTTCTATTGAAACCTGATTCAGTATACTTGCATCTAGCCACTGACTGTCACTACTGTGCTAAAATTATAATTCGTAAAAAACGAGAAAAATCACCGCTACCGAAGTGCCCTCGAGCGTAGCGAAGCGTTATTTGATAAAGTTCATTGGCTGGTCATCAATTTGGATAGCAATTTTAGCCGAATTAGGTTAGATTGCTAAAGGCCTTCCCGTTGTTTATCCAAACACCACTCATCACAAATCTATAGTGTAAATTCACACACACTTATAATACAACAATTCTACATTCAGTAGATCTTCGAAAAATTACAATATCGTATGTTTCATCACCTTTTTTAATTGGCATTGATATAACCGTTCAATTCTGGAAATATATTTGACATTATGAACTCTCCGAGAAAAGGTGGAAACGGAATCTTGTCGACGAACCCGTCCTAAAATAATCACTTTCAAAAATGCGATTTTATAGCAAATCGTCACAAGACTATGCATATTGGAATAGTTTTGAAATTAAAATAACACCAGTCACATTTTCCAGAAGGAGAGTGGCATAACGACCTTATTGAATATCTCTCGTGAATTCCACTGTCGAAGTCCTAAACTCCGTAATTTAATCATATCCACGGTCCTCGTCAGTGCCCAAGCAATTCGGCCTCGGCAAGGGAAATGTTGTTAGTAGTAATTAAGGAAATGGATAAAGGAAGTAAGATTGGTTGGACGGAAAACAGTGAATGTCAATCTTTTGTTGATAATACAGAAGAGCGTCACGAGAAGCTTTTGGTTATGGCCGGGAAGTATAATTCTTATCTCAATTTGAATGATTTCGATCCCATTCCATAATTCATCTTCAAATGGACTAGTCAAAAACCCCTGTCAAAAAGCTCTACCACTGATTATTCCAGGTCTATTGAAAAATTAGCGGTCTGTCTTTAAATATACGAAATGATAATTCCACCAATTTAATCCAAATTTTGCTTTGAAGGTCAGCTGATATTCTGCCCACGATGTGACGGCAAATGAAATTACAAATAAATTTTTCTCAAAGAGATTTGATGCTAAATAAAAATGCATTTATTTCAAGGTCATTTTTGAGAGTCCATCAAGTTTGAAAAAAAAGCACAACAGTACAGGCTTGATGAATATTTGTCTTTCATTACCAAATTCATCTCGTTTAAACAACGTACCTTAAAATTTATGCATACAACAGATATTTCGGTAATATTCAAAAAGTTGGGAAGGTAACGGTGATTTCAATTATTATTTTCCCGCTGATTCAGTGATGATTTGAGCCATATCATCCTGCTATATTTAACTGAAACTATCACTATTGATACCAGCATTCATCTCATAAGTGTCAAATGTTATGAAGAACATCGCGCCAGATATCTTGCAATGGGCGAGGACGAAATTTTCAAAATATTTTTAATGGATTCTACAGCTTGTGAGACGTCTGTTAATAATTTTCTTTCTTTTTTTTTATTTCTAAAACTTGAAAAAAAAATAAATAAAGTCGGCAAAATTCAAATGGCTTTTTTATAGCGGATTGGTTGATCGGGTGATTACGTCACAACATTTAGCAGTTGTGACGTAATCACCCGATCAACCAATCCCACAGTTGACAGCTTCAATCAATTTTGCAACGTTGCCATATTTTCAAATCTTAGGCCGTGCCTCCATCACAAGAATAAATGATTGGCTTTCTCTTTATCAGAAATCGTTTTGATGGAGCACAACGATTCATAATATCAAAAATAACAAGGTTTATGTGCACTGTGAAATCGACAATATATTGTTTTATGACAGATCGATTGTTTTTATACACTTCAAATCCGCCATCGTCGCTTGACATTGCGACTAGGTTCTAGGTCTGAATTTATAGTTTAAGAAACTTGGCAACATTGCCGTTTAACGTCACAATCAACCCGATTACGCCAATTGGCTGCTCGGTCGATTACGTCACAAAGAGCGCCAATATTACTAGCTTCAAAATTTGCTGATTTTCAAAAACGAATGGGAACTGCTGTTATTGAAATTTGATTCGAAACATGTTGTCTAGGTACATTTATATATGCGTTATATATTTTACTGCATATTTAAAGCGATAGTAATTTCTCGTGCCCTCGCCTATTATTGCAAAAGGCAATTTGTAGAAACCGTCTCGACATATGCAGACTGCTCTAAACTTAATAAATGTGGTGTCAGGAAAAGGAACTAACTGAAACCCCCAAAAAAACCACAAGTTCTGAACGGGGTAGAAATTCCAATTGCACAAGAGGCAAAATACTTGGGAGTCACTTTGATCACAAGCCCACATGGAATTAAAACCCTACAAAATATAATTAAACAAAGCAAGGTAGCCCTCTATCTATACAGAAGAATGTGTGGAAAAAACTGGGGGCTACAACCGAAAATGATCATGTGGCTATAAGCAGGGTCATCAGACCCATGGCGACATGGTGGCCAAAGACTCGATCCGAAGGCTAATCGGCATCCAAAGGCAAGCCTGCCTGGCTGCCACGGGAGCTATGAAGCCACCCCAACAGCCGCCTTAGAAGTCTTGCGGAACCACCACCACTTCATGTATACATACAAGGCGAAGCCAGGTCAGTTGCCAGCAGATTGATCAGAGGGCAAGCGCCCATAAGTAGACTGCACAGCAGTCGATCTATGCAAAGAGTTGGAAACTGACCCCATAATGGGAATGTCATCAGATGAGATGCTTCCAAGTATAGCTTCGAAAAAAACTCAAACTCCAAAACAGTCATAGCAGACAGAGAGGCATGGAAGGAGGACCTTCAATAATGCAGAAATTGCTCTACACAGACGGCTCAAAACCAAAGAAGGTGTAGGAGCAAGAATATATTTAGCCAAGCCAAAGACAGGAAGTCTCACTGAGCTCAGGCATGTGACGATATTTCAGGCAGAAGTTGCATCAATACATCACTGCGCAGAGGAGTTACTAAGGCAACCGGCTACTAAAACAATCAACTCCATGCAAGTTAAGTCTAAACATGTCTGGGACTGCTTGGAAACCCTACAAAAAGAAGGCAGTCAAAACAGACTATCTCTGGCTTGGTTACCAGGCCACGCAGGCTACAAGGGAAACAAACAGGCTGATTCATTAGCCCGAGAAGAAGCACGACGTGCCCCAATTGGCTCAGAATTTTTTTGTGGCACAGCGAAAGCGCTGCGAACAACACAAAACAGTACTTGGTTGAGAAAAACAATCTCAAGAATGGTGAAACAAGGCACCAGGCATGAGACAGGCCAAAGAGTTCATCATGGAACCATCGCCAGAATTTACAGAGTACCTGCTATGCCAGAATAGGAGATCAACCAGGATCATGATTGGGAACTGTAGACTCAACAAACACATGAATAACATCGGACTGGCAGACACAACCTCATGTAGGTTCTGCCAGGAGGAGGAGGAAACCTCGGCGCATACACTGTGCTACAGTGAAGGCCTTATAAGGCTAAGGTTTTCAACGATAGGGAGAGGAAAAACCACCCGCCCCAATATATGGAGGTCTCAAGGTCTGGCCTATATGGAGTCTAGTAACAAGAACGGGCCTAGACAGAGAACTCTTAACATGAGGGCATACACAATAGATCTGCAAAGGTCGCAGTGAAGTGGCTCCTAGCCCACAAGCCCTGTGCAAATCTAATCTAATCGCGCCAAATGTAAAAGCTCAAGTACAATCTGAAACAACAAAAGTTCCAATCACTATGATGTTACTTAGAATTCCTACGTACTGCGATGACACACCACTCAGCTAGCTTTTTATGGATGACTTAAATTGAGAATCACAATGAGTACAATCATGTATAAGTGGGTAGAAAGTATAATTGCCGAAAAATATTGCACAGAGAGGACACGAGAAGATTCTTCAATAATGTCGACTCAATTGCGAAAAGCATGAGGGATTTCCAATCATGTGGAAAAGGAAACAATCAATGCACTAAACTATGGACTAATTACTCTAATAAATTGGTGAGTCAAAATCCTAGAGATGGTCAACTTATATGCTACAAGGGAAATAAACAATTCTTGCCTGGTGGGTACTCTCTTTTGAAAAACATTCTTCCTTGCCTCACTCATCTATATGAGTTCTTAATTAAGACTGGAATATAAAATCAAATTACTATCTGAATGAAAATGTAAATTTTCAATTACAGATTTTTTCTATTGAGTTAGGGTCCTTTCAGAATATCTATCAGATGTAGTTCAATGTTCAGCGTGGCTTTAGCCGGGGAAGTAGTTGTTTTCTGTCAGACATTCACAAAAAATAAATTAATTTTTATCGTGAATTTTTCAATTTACAGAAAAATCTTTCCATTCAATATTCAATTGAGAATGTTTTCCTTCTCAACATGAATACCCCACAAAAGGTTATCTTGAACAATGGAAGATGGTGACTTAAGTTTATCTTTCAGTCGCAGATAATTCCACATCTGATTTTATGAACATCCTGTTCATATTTTCAAACAAATCAATCTGAATATTGTTCCACTTCTCATTAATAGAAAATATACACGATTTCCATTCGTAAAACTTCCCAAAATAAACTTTAAAATCCACCAAATTGGAAAATATCTGATGATTGGATTAGAGCATATTATGCCAATAAAGTTATTCAATGTTCTGTCGAAAACAAGACTGACAAAAATGATAATCAATTATTAATTGCTTTTGCCAACATTTCAAGTACAGCATGTATGAAATCCTTAACTTATGGTATGAGGTTCCCTTTTCCGGTTTTTCAGTGATAAAAATCACCAGCTCCTTCGCCCAAATTTCGATTTTTTACAGTTATTTCGTTTTTATATTATACACGCTTTATTAGCTTCACCTGATATTTGTAGTATGAATGTAGGCAATGGAATCTTTGAAATTAATTTTCACTTACTTCCAGATATCCGAAGTATTTGAAATTTTGCAAACGTACCTATATTCTCACCAAAAAAACTTTTATTTCAAAGATATGGCGAATCATTAGTTTTTCACAGCATAATTTACAATTCAAAATATGCACATTTGCCAAAATTTACTTATAGTTTTCATCTCATGTGGAGGAATCTTTTTTTAGTATTTCGTAGACTAAATAAAATAAAATTATAAAACATGTTTATAAAGCAATAAGGCTAAAAAGTTGGAAATAATAAGAATACAGTTATTAACCAAAAAATTTTCTCTTATGTAAAAAAAGCGAGGGCTCTTTCTCACTTTCCATAATTATATTGGGATAACTGATATCAAGCACCTCACGCTTTTTTTACATAACAGAAAATTTTTTGGTCAATGACTTTATTTTTATTATTTCCAACTTTTTTTAACCCTTATTGCTTTATAAGCGTGATTTTTAGTTCTTTAAACGATAATATTATTTACTGTTTGTTTGTCTAGCAAAAATGTGGAATGGATGTAGTAGGCAAAGTGATCAGAATGATATGTTCGACAAATGTAAATATCAATACATTCCTCAGATAACATGCCATGAATTCCGTAAACTACATCTCTGTTGAACCAAACCATAAAATAGTTTGATTTTATTATTATCTCTAATCACCACTTCATGTCACAACTTTTTTCCAGTTGTAATGTTGTATGTAACGAGTTTCTTGCTGCACATTACGACTCAATAAAAATAAGAAACTGCCGTACTATTTCCAGTTATTTATTGATCCTATCAATGATTCAATGCTCGCCAATATAACACAACTTGTACAACTTTCTCGATATCTATTCAATCAATCAGTGGTTGCTACGAGACATAATTATATAGGAAGTACCGATTGTAACAAAGTTTTGGTATTATTTAATTCTAATTTGATTCCATTCTGTAAAAAGTGTTCAAATCTCATCATTATCTTTCGTCCCCTCAATTTTGAAGCACGATAATATCGAGGAAAAGCCCTTATTCCCTGTAATATACATGAAAACTAATAAATATATCATTATGAATTTATATTTGATGTTTTTTTTTCAAAAAATAACATTTCAAGAATTAATGAAGATGCCTCGCAAGATTACCTATTTTATATTCGCGGCAAGCATTTGAATCTGCTACTCACAGAATAACCTAGATCAATCAAATAATGTGTATTTCCTTTTCAATTCAAATAAAAAAAAGGAGGTTCTCTAGTCGACGCGTATATTTTTTTTTATGAATGACCACGCATAACTTTTTACAGGGTAGTTTGATTTCGATGTTTTTTTTTTTCATTGGATAGGGTGTACTTCGAAGTTGGTCCCATTTGAATTTGAAAAAAAATCCTCCCCTAAGGGTAGCAAAATGGTGGATATTGATCGTTCACCCTCTGAATTTTGGTTCGTTAACCGATTCGATCAGGCATAACTTTGTACTGGGTTGTCCGTTTTGGATGATTTTTTTTTTTGAAATTATCCACCCCTATGGATGGAAAAATAGGGGATGATTGATTTTTCACTTGTGAACATTGGCACACATATGTAGTTGACATTGACAGATTGCTATTGTCATTATTTTTGTTGTACATCCGTCACAATGATTACATTCTATGAAAGGATGGAATTATATACAAAGTGCTGAAATAAACTAACCAGAACCATAAAAAATAATTGATATAAATAACAATAACAATAAATAATTAAAGTAGATAATCCTGTTATTCAACTGTTGAAGTAAAGTGGGTAAGAAAGTATTTTGGAAGAAATCAAAAATTCAATAGGTATTAATTAGTAGATTTCAGCCACAAAAAACGACAAAAAATAAAATAAACCTTCTCAGTCTTAATAACTAAGCTCGTAAACTAATGTAAGTAACTAATTTTGAGTAGGCGCCAAACAAACAATCAACGATCATTAAATTACTTCAAAAAAATTATCAAAATGTCACCGCGCATCTCGATGCCATCATTTTACGCTTCACCTAACTCATTTGCTTGTTTGTTTGGCGCCGACTCAAAATTAGTTACTTACATTAGTTCAGGAGCTTAATTATTAAGAGTAAGAAGGTTTATTTTATTTTTTGCTTTTCAGTTCCGTTTTTCGTCGGTTTAATTTTTTGTTATTAGTGCATTTGTATGAAAGCTTGTCTTAATTTTTTTAATAATTTCTATTCAACTATTTTTAGTCATTCATGAAATCCGTCATCTTATTCTGACAGAATTTATGATCTCCGACCCCAAAAAACCCACATACCAATTTTGAATGGAATCGGTTCATAATGACAAAACACTCTGCTATCTTGGAGCCGCCATCTTGGAGTCATGAATTTTGATAAAGACATCATGATGTCCGACCCCAACAACCCCCACACACCAATTTTGAATGGAATCGGGCTCTAATCACAAAACTCGTCGCCATATTGGAGCCGCCATCTTGAATTCGTGGATATCGACAAAAAAATCTGATCTCCGATCCCAAAAACCCCCACATACCAATTTTTATTGGACTCGGCTATAACCACAAAACTCGGCGCTATATTGGAGCCGCCATTTTTTTAAAAATCATTCGAACCCCCACATACCAATTTTGAATAGAATCGAACTATAATCACAAAACTCGTCCGCCATATTGGAGCCGCAATTTTGTTTTTTCTCTAGCACAAAATCCTTAATGCATTGTCATCGGAATTATGAACACCTGCCAAATTTCACGTTAATCACTCACTAGAAGTGGGTCAAAATTCATTTGCAAGATTTGAACTAAATATACATACGTACAAATGTGAAGTATAAATCAGCTCTCATAATGATGATAAAATAGAAATTCATATACAATATAGACATTCATATACTGATGAAATTCAGTAGATATTACCGCTAGAATGAACTTGCAACTGAGGACTGTTTATTTAAATAACTTTTACATAAACAATACTATTTTATTATGGCTTCCACCTATAATATAATTCCTCCTATTTCTGTAGAAAGGGATACCGCAGTTACAAAAGTGTTGTTTTGACAAAGGTGCTGGTATCAGCAAGTTTCGCCAACATCAGCAATAGAATTCCCACGTATGGATGAGCTGATATGGAAAATAATTCGTCAGACTGGACAGGTCAGCTACATTTCTATTTTTTTAAGCTGAATGAAATAAATTCAACACAGAGTATATGCGTGGAAGAAAAAATAACTACAGGCCGGCGTACACTTAGATTGACACTAATTTGGCATACAGAAATAACATTGCGTTGGAAACTGAAAGAATAAGGTCATAAGACAAGAGTTTATAGGATATAAACTTCAGATTGATATTGCTGCTATTAGCTAGAAAATATTTTATGAACGAGAATTCGTTAAGAGAGGGAAAATTAGGGCAGGCAGATAGTCAAATATGTTCCTGTGGAAAACACTTCAGGGTGATTTGAAATCCCTAGTCACACTAAAATGAGAAAAGCGAAATAGATTGAGATGGATATCTTCTGCCTTTCATAAAGATAATAGGAACGGCGATTCCGTATTTATATTCATTGGAAGAGAAAGTACATGCGCTCTTTATAATTTAGACTGAGTCATATATTGAAATATTCAAGTATGTTCATTACACGTGGACATTTTGGGTTGCATATCCCCATTCAAGTTATTTTCAAACCGTCTGAATTTGAAAAATCCTGGAAAGACATACGAGGATGCATACTTCATAGAAAAACAATGTTATTCTCAGTTGTAATATCACAAGAGAGTGAGAATAAAGTGAAAATAATTCAACAGATTTTCGAGAACTTGTTGCCAGGCAATAGACACGAGAGCCCGACGGGCTCGAGTGGCTATTGCAAAATGGCAACAAATTTGAGAAAGAAATCTGGGGAATTATTTTCTACTTTATCGAACTCTCGTGTAGTTGATTTGTTGAAAATGTAAACAGGATGTTCATGAAATCAGATGTGGAATCATCTGCGACTGAAAGATAAACTTTAGTCACTATCTTCCATCGTCAAGATAACCTCTTGTGGGGTATTCATGTTGAAAAGGGAAACATTCTCAATTGAATATTGATAGAAAGATTTTTCTGTAAATTGAAAAATCCACGATTAAAATGAAGTTATTTTTTTGTGAATGTCTAACAGAAAACAACTACTTCCCCGGCTAAAGCCACGCTGGACATTGAACTACATCTGATAGATATCCTGAAAAGGCCCTAACTCAAAAGAAAAAGAAAAAATCTGAAATTGAAAATTTGCATTTTCATTCGGATAGTTATTTGATTTTTTATTCCAGTCTTAATTAAGAATTTAATCGTTTTTAGTTCAAACCAAAAATTAATATTTGATTGAGAATGTTTCCCTTTTCAAAATCTCGTGTAGTATTCTGTAGATTTTTTTTTGATCAGAAACACATTTCCTCGCAAAATGATACAATGTACTAAACCGGTTTTGATTCATTTCTCACTTTTCATGCGAATTGATGACAGAAGTCAAATTAGAAATATACGTTCTAAAGCAGAATCATAGTGACGGAAACTGATACTGCAACTTCGACTTGGTGGTTACTACGTAATCACCACTAAATCTACCACTATATAGTAAGAATTACTAAAATTGAAATATTTGCATGGTTTAGTCACGTAATTCTCATCTATGATAGCCACTCCACAGTTCCACAACTTGTTAGTGTCAATTAAGGTGTCTGGTCATTAAGCAGGAGCACCTTAAAGGTTTTCAAACTTGAAAGTGGAAAATAACCGTTGCGGTAACCAACCTGTACCACTTAAATATCACTTACAAGTCACAATCACTTTCAATAGAGTCTGATAGTTTCGGTGACGTTTTAGTAACTTCCATCAAACCTTCAATATGGAAGGCATTTGATTGTGATGTGGTGATGGTTGCCACTACAAAGTTACAATTACCTTTGAAATTCCCCATCAAGTGACGGTGGATTGGTCTGCGCGATGACGATAGCTAACCCAACTTTTCTCAAATTATTTTATTGTGGCTTACAAAAAGTTCGTTTCACCTGTTACGTGAAACGTGAATGATATTTATTCAAAATGAAATGGGTTATGCGTTTTCAATAGACAATTTTTCTTAATTTTGTATAAAAAGATTAATTTGAATAGATTGGATCTCGGACTTGTGCACCTGCTCAATATTCATACTCTAATTGTTAATTTAGTTTGCACAAATGCCATGATTTTCATTACTTGTTAATTGATAATTGTTACTTGATAATTGTTAATTGGAGCTGCATAAATTCACCAAACTTGCTACATGCCCTTTTTTAACAATTAATGTACATGTAACCGCAATTATAACTTTGTGGTGAGTTATGGGCTGCGATGTGGGCGCCTCTTTCTAGTGGTGGAAAAGTTAATATGTTAATTCCACAGGCCACTTTATGATGAAGTGACTTCAGGTGCTACATTTTCAGTTTCTGTTACTTTGAAGTTATATTCTCCAAAAAAGGGATATGATGCCCTTTAGAAATTTATAAAAAATACAATTTTGAAACTGTTAATAAAGACATTGAGCACTGTTTTAGGAAGCATCACGTAATCCCGCACCAAAGAGAAAAGCACAGTAAAGTAAAGTCAGCATCGACCAGAACGTTGGACAAAAATAAAGAAAAATTGGGTATTAAAGAAAGCACTTTCTGAAGATGATAAATATGACGCATTAGCGGTAACAGTTGCCGCAAAACTAAGAAAATTGTCTGAGGAACAACGGCTATACAGTGAAAATTTTATTGACAGAGCTTTATATAAAGCCGCATTAAACAACTTTGGTGACATCTCCATCATACGAGAAAAAAGCTCCAAGACAATCATTATCAACTTTTAACATTAATTAAACCGCGAGGAAACTCCTTCAACGCAAAATGGTTCTTTCATTACATTATCATCAGCAATAGCTCGTCAGGCCACTTGTACAAATTATCATGAAAACAGATCTAACGTCTACGGAGAGAATGGCCCCCACGATAGTATTCTACGTTACCAATTTTCTAGGTAGAATATTCCCACTATAATAATGTTTTGATTGACCAAAACGTACATTAATGATCTGAATTGAAAGTTTCCATTGGTTACTAGAAATGTCAAAAAATAATCTCATTAATTTGTTTCAAAAGTCATGATTTATAAAATGATATTCAGGCCTGTCATTTTGTATGCCTCAGCCGCCTGGGGCCAAATCTTCAGAACCAGCATTCGTGTCCTTGAACGGGCCCAAATGAAGGTTCTGCGGATGATAACAAACGCTCTGTAGTACGTGCAGAACGATCGGATCCTCGAAGACTTAAATCTGCCTTCCATCAGAAGTATCATTAGAGATCGCAATCACATAGTATTTGATTGCGCAATAACTCATGAAGACCCCCTCGTTAGGGAACCCACTGATTACAACATAGACGACCCCTCGCGCTTTAAACGTCCCAGACGCTCTCTGGAGTGATGGGCTCTACCAATCCATACTGGGTAGTAAAGCTGCATTCTCTATAGAAAACGTTATTTTCAAAATTTAGATATAAATATTTCTTTCTCGGCCATTTTGGGAAAAACCATCATGGCAAGGGCTAGAGACTGACCTCTAGTCCTTTTTCAGTAATAATTCAAATTCGTGAATGGCTTATTTGAAATGACTTATTTGAGTCCAAAGAGTAAGAGCCTTCAGGCTACACTCGTCTTTAGTAATAGTTATAGAAGACCTCGACACACAACTTGTTTCACTTCGATGCTGTGATCAGAAGTGTCATTGCCAAAACTCCCAAATGCACCGGTTTCAAGCTTTTTGTGATTTTGACTATCAATCAGTAGGACTCTTGGCCCGCAGTTCTCATCGATCATAACCCAACCCAAATATTATGGTTATGTAGGTGAAAGGTGAATGACACGGGAATATCAGACTAAAAAATGCTTTAGGACAAACGTGCTTCAAAACATTGTACTGAGAACCGATAAAACAACGTGTTGAGTGAACAAAGTTATAATTAATTTTGATATTCAAATTAATGATTACTTTTACGTCCTGAGCTGGCGCATACTGGATTTATTGCCAGAAGATTTAGAATTTATCACTGGTATTTAAGCGACGTGTTTGACATCTATGCGGTTACATGAAATATAGTATAATATCAGAGTATAAAATTCTATGAAGGCGGGTGGACTGAGTAAAATATTACAACCGGCGGTTAGTACAAACAAATCAGTCACATATTGTATTGAATCTACTTTGCAATTTCAGAATGTACAGTAAGTATTGTATAAAATGATGAAATCAAAAATTGAAAAGATTTAGAATTACCTACTCTAGAACATCATAGAAAAGTGGACGGCTTGTCTCTCTTTTACATATACTGTAACGGAAGAGGTTTTCTCGAAATGATTTTTCCTTATGCTATACAAAGAGATCGAATCAACATAATAAACAACATTTAGTGAAATATTCATGAAAACTAATACGAATTAATTAAATTTTGAATAGATGCACACACATGCACAACTCTCCTACTTTTATTTTCTTTTTTAGGTTTTATATGACACTCAATTGATATACGTAATAGGTACTACGAATTTGATTTCTTGTGACTAATAATACTTTATCTCTCCTATGGTTGTTCAAAAGTTAAAAAAAGAGTGGGGAATCAGACTGATTTTTCCTTCCTTGTGGAAAATAAAGGAATCAACTGGATTGTTTGTTCAGATATAAAGTGTGTTCTCAAAGGTGAGGTATGTTTTTTAAGAGATGTAGAACTCGATAGAATAAGTGATTTTCCAAAAAAAAACTCAATATAATAATAATTAGATATCATTAATCGAAAATTTCAGAAAATTCAAGTATGGTACTAGCAATTCGCCGGATGTTTCATTGTTGTGGAGAGAGAACGCAGCGATGACGCAGAGTGGTCGCTTCAGAGTGAGAACGCATATAAAAAGTCTAAAGGGGTGAGATCTGAAGATCTTGCTGGCCACAGAAATGGTCCTCGATTTCCCCATCAACGGTGATCAAACAAGGATCGACAGTTCTTGTATCTTGCGGTGGTGCTCCATCCATTTGATACCATCTGGTCGAATTCGCCTATTGTGAACTCCCTGCTGAAAACACTTTGCCTCATCAGTCCAAATTATGTATTTTCTAAGAATCCGGCGTTCTCTTGTATTCTGATTAATAAATCCTCAAAAAAGTTTACCCTACGCGGAAAGTCAACTGGATGTAATTTGATTGCAGAGTATGAAAATCCCAATTCCAAAGACGCATACTTGAAATAGCAAAGAATCTCTCTTGGTTTTTATTGAATAACTCGATAGAGGTTGAAGTTGGGTATGAGGAATGCTGAGGTAACTTACCCTAAAATTGAATTTTCTTCCGAATGGTGTCGACAAAAATGGTAGGTGCCATTTGAAAAAAAAAAATTTTGACAATTTTTGAATGCGACATTTGAAAATCGCCTGTGCCCATATGGTAAAAAATGAGGCCATCGGTGAAACATCAGAAGTAAACCTGGACTTTCAGCTAACTACTCCACGAATTTGGTTTCCTATTTGTGAACGGTTATGTCAGGACGCTATATATATGATTAATGAAATTTTTATTTCTTCCTTACACTTCCAGATATTTCACATTGTACGGGTTAAATTATTCATTTATGGTGAACTATTGAGTTATCAAAGTTGAAGGTGCAATAACCTTTTTCTATCCGGGCATGTTCAGAATCGTCAGACAAAATTACATAACCAAATGCTATTATTTTATTGACACTCATATCGATGACTTTTTATTCCCAAATGAACTCCGACCTGTGAGGAATTCGGCAGTTAAAACAGCATGAGTTTCGCCAACAACGAACCAATTAGATATATCCATAGCGGTATGGGTTTGGCACCTAAGAATTTATAACCAATTAAATGGCGTATTTCGAATTGTAATCGAATACTTCATATAATTTTCAATACATTGTCCACACAGCACGATAGGTGATGTAACGTGATATAAAGAAAGATAAATAACGTTATTTACATTTCACGACTGTGAAAGTCGTATTTTATGACAGGGCGATTTTTCCGCAATAAAAGTGATCGAAATAGCTCGCAATTTGTTTGTCGCCATCAATAACGATCAAAAACGGCAAATCATTGATGGAATACCATTTGAATTCCATAGAAATATACACGATATGAGGATTCCGAGAATTAATAGAACACATACTGTATGAAAAAAAAAAACTCTGTGATCGATTCCGATTTGTGTTTATTCATATTATGAAATTTGTGTAGACGATAAGTAATAACACAGGTAGGTATGCATTTAATATTTTTTCAAGAGCTGTATTGGTTATTCCACATATACTTTATATTTTTCTGTAGGGTAATTGTGCGTGAGATGAAAACTTGGGAAAACACATTAAGAATAAGAAAAAAATTTTGAATCAAGCACGTGTATGTCAGAGCCTACGCGGTCAGCTTGCAACATGATGATTCTGGTTTCCATTATCACTAATGTGAATTAATTGATAGAAATTTTGAATTTAAATTTAGTTAAAATCTCTAAGATAAAAAAATACCAAAAATTTAAAAAAATTTGCTAAATTTGAAGAAAATTTTGCATTTTGTGTTAAGTCCTGACGATTTTTTTAAATTTTTCTTCGTAATCAGCACACCAAAATACCTGTGTAATTTGTATGCAAATAATAATTAAAGAAAGAAACTTAATTGCAAAAAAAATCAACTCAAGTCAATATCAAATATCCAATTAGTAAGGTATATATTTTGATTTCCTGTAAGATTTATATCAAGATAGATATTTGTGTTCATGATATTATCTCACACTTTTCAACATTCCGTTTCATTATAATGTTTCGGTGGTATAATAAAAAATAAATTGATATAAGCATCTTCTCTTGACTCTTATCCTGGAATGCATGCAATAACTAGTAAAAATAACATCCGGACAATGCTCGTCTTATTCGGCCATTATTTGGCATTACTCGGGCGTATTCGCAAACTATTGGGTAAATATCCGGAAGTTATTTTTAATAAATAGTCTGTTATATTTATTCATTGGAATAGATTCAGCATATTAATTATCCAAGTTGAAGTGTAATTCTGCCGTACGTGACACGTCGAATTTGAATTGCATTGTTCACTTGCTGAATGATTCATTTCGGCATTAAAAATTACATTTGTCAACCAAAAATCTTTGAATTAAACAGGCATCCCTTCACTAACAGACTCATAATTGTTTAATCGTGATTAACTCACGTTCGCATTTACCCTACTAACTCCAAGCGGATACTCTAAAGCTTAGTTTGGAAACATTTGCCCGCAAACAAAGCACCTATACATTTGTATAGGTATATATGAAAACATTTTGTTTCGACAAACATTAAATTCTATTGGTTTGCCATTGCGTCCACATCAAAAGACAAAAACATGTCTCTCAGTAGTGAAGCAGTGGCGGGAATTTGAAAAAGAAAAGAAAACAAAAACGTTGGTGGGTACGTGACCTTCTGCAAACCGGGATAGAACATTATTTAAACTTGAAACGAGACCTGAAATTAATGAGTGATGGATTTGGATTTACATTTTTTATTAGAATGACACCTACTGATTTTGATATATTAATTCAAATGATTGGCCCAAGTATTTGCAAACAAAATACAAAGTATAGAGTAGCCATACCCGTACTATTACGGTTAGCAATAACTCTGAAATATTTGGCAAGTGGGGATTCATATACTAGTTTGATGTACCTACACATTTCGAATTTCAAAGCAATCAATTTCGGAAATAGTACCTACCCGTTGTGTGTAACCTATTATTACGGCTTTGAAACCTTATAGACCAATCAATAGAGATTTTCTGATTCTGTGAAAAAAAAACGTGTTTTTTTTTCATTTTTCGGGTGGAACATGAAAACTAATGGAGCAATCTCGATGTTTTAAATTGACGAATTATAGAGAATCAAAATGCAAAAAATAGGCTCTAGCACGACTAGATCGGATTATTAGTAACGGAGGAAAACCAAAAAACCCAAAAGACAGTGTTTTTCTTCAAAAACTCATTGCACTGCAATTTTTGAAGCTGTAGCGCCATTTTCAAAGCTGCAGCGACATAGTAGTGATTGATATGTACTTCATGTGAGGAAAACTCAGGCGCTGTCGGATCATTAGTTTTTAAATAACTGCAATTTGATTTTTCAATGCACTTTTTGGAGCAAGTCTGGATGGGGCATAGGTAATCCGATTTCGATTTTGTAAACAGTTATTGCAAATAGAAGTATAGTACTACAAAACGTTTATTCTCATTATGCGTTAAATTGTTGCGAAATAGACCAGTGTGAAAACAGAAACGGTCGTCGCGCCAGAAACGAAATATTAGTATATGCGCAAGGGTGTCATATGTTATTCCTTCAAAATCTTCCGAAATGAAATAGCAATTGGAATTTTCTACAGTATTATGATGGTGATGATGATGAATGAAAGTTTAGACAAAATTATGATAAAAATATGATGATGGTGTTTCTAATAAATCATAAGATCATATTTATCAGTGGCTGTGACAATAACATACAAGATGGGATAAAAAGGGCGTATCTGGGAATTTCTTTTCTACTAGTATATTCAGAACGAGCTGAGAAAGTATACCTACCCCATTTCGGATTTTGTATCTCAATACTCACCCTGGAAACTACCCCGTATTAAAAAAAAATCTCCAAAACAGAGTTAATTCATCGTTTCTGGAATTTCTTTTTCACTCTATATTCAAAACGAGCTGAGAAAGCATACCTACCCCATTTCAGATTTTGTATCTCAATACTCACCCTGGAAACTACCCCCGTATTCAGAAAAAATCTTCAAAACAGAGTTAATTCATCGTTTCTGGATTTTTTTCTTCACTCTCTATTCAAAACGAGCTGAGAAAGCATACCTACCCCATTTCGGATTTTGTATCTCAATACTCACCCTGGAAACTACCCCCGTATTCAAAAAATCTCCAAAACAGAGTTAATTCATCGTTTCTGGAAATTTCTTTTTCACTCTATATTCAAAACGAGCTGAGAAAGCATACCTACCCCATTTCGGATTTTGTATCTCAATACTCACCCTGGAAACTACCCCCGTATTCAAAAAATCTCCAAAACAGAGTTAATTCATCGTTTCTGGAAATTTCTTTTTCACTCTATATTCAAAACGAGCTGAGAAAGCATACCTACCCCATTTCGGATTTTGTATCTCAATACTCACCCTGAAAACTACCCCCGTATTCAAAAAAATCTCCAAAAAAAACAGAGTTAATTCATCGTTTCTGGAAATTTATTTTCCACTCTATATTCAAAACGAGCTGAGAAAGCATACCTACCCCATTTCTTGAAATGTATATTGCTTTTTGTGATTTTGTTATTATTTCCCAAGTAATTTTTATGTGTAGATATTACCGAAATGAAAAATGTCTGTGATAATGAATACCTGAATTGAATGATGTTCCTTATAGAGATAAATATTATCGAGACTATAATATATATATATATATATATATATATATATATATAAAGGTTCAATACTATGTGCTGTGAAGATATTTTCATAAAAAATATGTAAATTATTTCAAACGAATGCTGCTGCTGCTGCTGCTGTTGTTTTCTTATATAAATCACTATCGATGTTTATTTCATTTTTTTTTAGGGCCTGGTCTACACTGACAACGAAAAGGCAGAAGCATTTGCCGACGCTTTCGAACGCCAGTGTAGGGACAACCAGGTCAACCAAACCGACGAGGTGGAAGACATGGAAACCCGAGCCAGTCAGACTGTCAGGAGAATAAGACGGATCAATGATGCCGAGCACGTCCTTGAACCAACTTCGCCAGAAGAAATCAAGGACATTATCCGAAACCTTGCTACCCGCAAGGCACCCGGACCAGACCAAATTTCGAACAGAGCCCTAAAGGCTCTACCGAGAAAAGGAATTGCTGCCTTGACCAACATCGTCAATGCAATGCTCAGGCTCAGACACTTTCCACGACCATGGAAAGAAGCCACGGTCATCATGATCCCCAAACCCAACAAGAACCATGTGATACCGCAAAACCACCGGCCCATCAGCCTCACACCCTCGATGAGCAAGGTGGCAGAACGAGTCATCCAGAGACGATTGGAACCACTCACGGAAGAACTCAACGTCCTACCAGACGAGCAGTTCGGCTTCCGACAAGGACACTCTACGAAAATGCAGGTCCTGAGGATAGTGGACTTTGCCGTAACAGGCTTCAACCTGGGCAGGGGACACCACACAGGAGCCTTATTCCTAGACGTTTCCAAGGCCTTCGACAGGGTCTGGCACGATGGCTTAATCACCAAAATGACAGACCTCGGATACCCCACTCCTATAGTGAAGCTGATAGACTCCTTCCTGCGAGGGACGGCGGTGCCAATGTAAAGTTGGCAACGTCCTCTCACATGGACCCTAGAAGCAGGGTACCGCAAGGCGCAGTCTTATCTCACACCTGTTCTCCATCTACCGGCGGACATCTCAAAGCCTGCTGACAACTTCAACAAGCTAGCGCTGTACGCGGACGACACAGCACTAGTGGCCAGATCGGTGAACGCAACGCAAGTAACCCGATACCTGCAAGATCAAGCAGACAAGCTGAGGACTGGTTCAACCTATGGAAGATCGAGATCAACGCGGAGAAGAGCCAGGCGATACTTTTCACCAGAGGCGAACAACACCGGCAGGACACGTCATCATGAATGACCAACGGATTCCATGGGCAAACGAGGCCAAATACCTTGGGTCACCTTGGACAGAAGATTGACATTCAGGCAACACGTAGACCGGAGGCTCGGACTAGCGAAAGCAGCCGAAAGAACCTCTACCCCTCATAGGACGCAGTAGCAACATGGACCTCCAGTTAAAACTGCTCCTTATCAGGACCATCCTCCTCCCCATCATCCTGTATGCATCCGCCGCATGGGGTCAATGCGCACAAACATACAGGACCAAGATCCAGCTATTCTTAAACGTGAGCCTAAGAATGGCGTGAACGCTCCCAGATACGTCCCGAATAGATTTATCTACAGGGACCTGAATGTCAATCGAACTTCATTGACGACCATCTTCGGAACCACGCCACCGCGACGTTCCTGAAGACGGACACCACACGAACCGGTGATTCAAGACATCCACGCGAACCTAAACCTGGACGATCCCAGGTTTAGAGAAAGGAAAAGTATTTGCGGCCAGTCTACCAAAACGACCGTCCACCACCGAGGTAGCACTCCGGCGCGTCAGGTGAGTAACAACTCAACACAAAACACCAAGACCAACACACCCACATCACACCATACACTTACACACCATCAGTTTTACATCACCACCATGCACACACAGCACAAGTCAGGTAAACATCAAAATTCAGACAATAAGGGGTTTAAAGCACTCAGAGGCTGACTTCATACCACAGGAGGTACGATTTCAATTTCGCAAACGTGCCATTTGCGAGTTGAGGACCGCTCCAAGGAGGAGCGGGGGAGGAAGGAAGTGGATAGTAAATCTCGTTCACATATAACATGAAGGGGATTTACTATCCATGGGCGCTCAACCTTAAGGGGGGCATGGTGTGTATTTCATTTTATCCGAATTATATTTTCTAAGAATGTTGTTACTTTTTGCTTACTATTGAGATTTTGGCCGAGCATAATTTTTTGTTGAGTTTTCATTTCCACTATTTTATTTCAATTCAGATTATATAAAAAATGTGTTGAAGAAAGGAGTTTTATTTTCATCCACAACATACATATGTTTTGAAAAGACACTGGAATTTTTTTTTCGAAAATTGGTGGATTTAGTCTGTTCTGGAGATTTTTTTGAATACGGGGGTAGTTTCCAGGGTGAGTATTGAGATACAAAATCCGAAATGGGGTAGGTATGCTTTCTCAGCTCGTTTTGAATATGAGTGAAAAATAAATTTCCAGAAACGATGAATTAACTCTGTTTTGGAGATATTTTTTTTGAATACGGGGGTAGTTTCCAGGCTGAGTATTGTATGCTTTCTCAGCTTTTTAGAGTGAAAAAGAAATTTCCAGAAACGAATAATTAGCTCGGTTCTGGAGATTTTTTTTAATACTGGGGTAGTTTTCAGGGTGAGTATTGAGATACAAAATCCGAAATGGGGTAGGTATGCTTTCTCAGCTCGTTTTGAATAAAGAGTGAAAAAAATGTCCAGAAGCGATGAATTAACTCTGTTCGGTATTTTTTAATACGGGGGTAGTTTCTAGGGTGAGAAAAAAAAGGTTTTTTTAAAATAAACCAAACGATGAATTAATCTGTTTTGGAGATTTTTTTGAATACGGGGTAGGTACCAGGGTGAGTATTGAGATACAAAATCCGAAATGGGGTAGGTATGCTTGCTCGCTTGCTTGCTTGCGCATATACTAATATTTCGTTTCTGGCGCGACGACCGTTTCTGTTTTCACACTGGTGCGAAATAGGTGAGAAATACTTGCAAACATCACCGAAAACGGGCGAGCGTGTGAAAGCGGCTGAGTAGTTGGGTAGGGCAGCAGACGCGGGAAAAGGGCAGCAGAAGCGTATATTTATAAAGTAATACAAGCGCGCAGCGCGCAAGTTATGAATCTGCTGCTCTACCTTCACTACTCAACCGCATTCACGCGCTCGCCCGTTTTCGGTGATGTTTGCAAGTATTTCTCACCTATTTTGCAGCATTTTAACGCAAAATGAGAATAGACATTTTATAGTATTATACTTCTAACTGCAATATCTTTTTGCAAATTTAAATCAGACCACCTATGATGCATCCAATAAAGTGCATAACATTTTTTCAATCACAATTATGCAAAAAACTAATATTTCGACTGCGCATGAATTTTTTAAGCATTACTACTATGTTGCGTGAAGCCTGAGCTAAAATTCGAAAAATGGTGGTATTATGAATTTTTCAAAAAACACTGATTTTTCCGTTTTTTCCTGTTTTTCTCCGTTATTAATAGTACGATCGAGTCGTGCTAGGGATAATTTTCTTCGCATTTTGATTTTCTACAATTTGTCCATTGAGAGCATCGATATTGCCTCATTAGTTTTCATGTTAAAATTGAAAACTAAAAAAAAAACACGATTTCTTTCTCTTAAATGTATAACAAAAGCAATGATAGTTACGACTAGAAAACATAATAGGATATAACTATGGATCGTCCTGGTACCATTTTTGTCACGAAAAAATCTCTATTGATTGGCCTATTATATAAAAGTAAGGATACAAATTAGTTTCATTTGTCTAGATAATATCCATTTACCACAATTTTGTGACAGATGAACCTGTGAAATAAAAGAGTCAATGATTATTTTAGACTTCTTGCATTAAAAATAATAGTCTCTCATAGCCAAACCAGTTTACTTGCTTGAGGGATGCCCCATTTCGTTGCGAGTCGACGAAATTGATATTTTTTTCAATGTCTGTTGCACTGACGTTGTACTTTTTTAAAAGCATTTCACGTCACCTTTTTTATTTCGATTTTTATAGTCTACACACTATACTCCGCATAAGCATATATAGTGTAAAAATTTTCAATTAGAGAAAGAGTTATGTCTTGGTTCCACATTTTATATCGCCTTTTATTTATTTATTCATTTTCGAAACGAAGTAATACATATTTGCCCCAAACGCGTCCAGACACGTGTTTTCCATCCTGGACGGAAAACAAAAAACATTTTTATATTTTTTTAAATGTTTTTTAACGAAAGTTTTTCCCTTTTCAAACCGCTTTAAACAGTTTTCATACAGATGTTTGCGGGCTTAACATAACTTTTAAGAGATCGAATTCGTCAACTTGTTCATCAAACTGATCGCCTGAAACCGAAAATTACTGCCAATGATTATTAAAAAACATATGATTTCTTTTTAGTACTTACTACAAACTAAATATCTTTCGGATTAATGATACCGTTATTCCGATAACTTTCTCTCTGCCTTTTAAGGACCGAAAAAAGGCCGACATGATGTATGATTGAAAACCGAGAATGTGTACAAATGGAATTAAAATTGATGGGCCCAATTATTTTTGTAATACGATTCGGTAATTCTATGTAATTATACTGTCTCTAATTATTTTTAATTGATTATGGTTTTCAATTCATTAAACATGGACCTCTCAAGAAGAATACTTTGAATAACTGAGGACTTGATACTTTTAGTGATGAGTTCAGTCAACAGTAGCCTTCAAAAACGATACTCACAGCGATAAAGAGGAATTTTATGCTTATTTCACAGAATTGACACAGTAAACAGAATGTTTTTATTCATGAAATAGAATCATAAAATTATGTTAACCCTAATATCACTTGAATTTCAGCAATTGTTTCATATCTATGGAGCATAAACGAAAAAAAAATATTCGAAAAACAGTCATATTAATTCTTCGAAACAGGAAACAGGTTTATTTCTGAGCTTTCGATTATTTTATGTTCTGCTTTTTGGAGTATTCATTGATGTTTTTGTTAAGATTCCTTGTGTATTTTTTCAATCACAGTGACCCTTCTTCAAAAATACATGTATAATGGAAAGATCACACCCGCTAGAGCAAAATACCCTACCTTGGAGCACCCATAATTCTTTATTATTTTATCACCCCTATGGAAATGAATTCAAATTGAAATTGAATACTCACCAGAAGTGAATTACTTTCATTGGACAATCTCAAGTTGCTTACTCACCTGAAACAAAAATCAATGTTTATTTTTTATGGTTAAAAAATATACAAATTCAATTAGAATATTTCGTTGCCACAATTAATACTTATTACCATTATTAATCGACTTCTATATTCGAACTGTATGTTTTTATTACAAGCTTTTATTTAACTTTTGTGATTATGGTTCTAGTCAAAATTAGTATGTGAGGGTTTTCGAGGACAGAGATCACGAATTTTCACGAGATCACGAATTCAAAATTCATAAATTCAAGATGGCGGCTCAATATGGCGACAAGTTTTGTGGTTATAGCCCGATTCCAATAAAAATTGGTATGTGGGGGGGGATTGCAACTCCAAGATAGCGACGTGTTTTGTTATAATTATATACAAATGCACTGAAATGGAAAAAATAATTTATTTAATTGTTTGACCTAGGTAATTCTGTGAGTAGCAGATTCGAAAGATAGCAGCGAATATTAAATAGGTATTCTTGCGCGGCAAAATTTTGAATCTGTTACTCACAGAATAACCTAGGTCAAACCAATAAAGAAATAATGTTTTCTTTTTTAGTTCATTTGTAAAAAAGCTTGTCTTAAAAACCAATTTTAAATCATTTTTATGATGTATGTATGTGCGTTTTTTTTGTATGTTCGGGAATTTCTCTCCAACCAATATATATATATATATATATACAGGGTGTCCCAAACTCGATGGCCTATTAGACGTTTCTGGAGAACGGGACACAGGATAATTTTGAAAATTTGTTTTCTTAGGTAATTAGTTCTACTTTATCGATCTACAATATTTTCAGCGCTGCAGCGTTGTCGCTTATATTGAAAAGTAGCAACAACTTTGATATTTTAAATGAGACACCCTGGATTTAGGAAAGGATCAATTGCACTAAAACTCATAAATTGACGTGAATATAGCTCCAAAAAGTGTGAAAATAGACACATTAAAGATTTTGAAAACTTAATAATAAACAATAAAAAAATTCAAAATAAAAATATGTATAGATGAAATTGTACATTAAAAAATAAAAAATAGATCTGAGGTGTTTTTCCCAATGCTTAGCTCTCAGATATCCATCACTCTATGTTAGAAATCGCACATTTTGACTTATAAAATATTACGTAAGAATGGCTTTTACCCCCTCTCCTCCCCTCCTCTCGAGATAAGGGTATGTAGATATTTTGAGAACCCCCTCCCCCTCAGGACCCTTATGTAATTAATGAATGGCCCCTTACCCAGGAAACCAAATTTTCAAAATAATACTTTGTCCCGTTCTCCAGAAACCTCTAACATGCCTTCGAGTTCGGGACATCCTGTATACATATATATATATATATATATATATATATATATATATATATCCTTCAATTTCTCGGAATAAAGGTCCGATTCAGGTTAAAAACACTAAACTAATGCTATGAGCTGAAAAAAATCGTACTGTCAATGAAAATGTCAATACCATTGAATTTGTGCAAAAAAAACAATTTGGACAGCTGATTTTTGAGAAAAAAGAGGCCTCATATGGATGCCACCCGTTCTGGATGAAAAAATTACGACCATTTGGACCGCGTCTCTAATGTAATGTTTTTTGTTTTTCTTAAAACTAACAATGCTACAAAAATATTTAGTTGTCGCGATGATTGTATTATTCCATCAATGACTGTAATTTCTGATAATAATTGATATTTTTTCTAAAATAATGCAATTAATACAGAATGGATGTACTTTTTTTGTATATTGAAATTTCCCAACCCGCAAACAGCGATGTACTCTTTGAACCAGGCGTCAACATTGAAGCGTGTAGTCACAAAGCACCCACCCGGTCGGAAACTAAACGTTTCATTACCCTGATACCTCGCGGTCCCAAGGGTACGTTGAAGTGAGGCATCAGTTAAATGCCATGCGGGGCTTAGCATTCTTGAATTTTTTTTCTACGCAGTTTTTCCATAGGAATAAATGATAATTTCTAACTTTCCACAGTTTGTTTTATAAATCGAAATGAAATAATAAAAATGGCAAGATATATTATTCTATGAAAGATTTTGAAGGAGTCTGTGAAATCTCTATATGATTTTGGTGTATGTGGAAATACTTTCATAATTTATGTAAAAGACACACCAGAAAAGTGATGAAAGCATCAGCGCGTCATCGATAGAACGGCAGATACCATGAAACGCCCATTTTTATGTAATTCAATTAAATAGAACATTACCAGGAGCAAGTACCGGTAACTGCGGCACAAAATTGCTTTGAAAAGTTATTTGAGACAACTATAATTATCAATTATTCCCCGTCTGCATCATAATCGGAAAGGATGTTATTTTTGTGTTATATCAGATAAATTGATGTTGCGCAATTTTTTAGATCGGCTAGAAGGTGGGTCGAGTGATTATATCGTTATAGTAATGGTTTTCAATTATGAAAAGTTAACAATTAGATACACTTGCATCAGGCGATCTCGAAAATATAGGTTAATGAAGAACATATGCCATAACTTTCTCACGAATGCAATCGGTTTGCCTGTGATTACATTTTCAGTTAGCATACACCATATATGTGCCTTTTTTCCATCACGATGAATATTCATGCAAATTCCGCTGTTTTTTTTTCAATTATGAAAGAAGATTATCGATCTTTATCTATCAATCATATATTGAAAAAAGGGGTTTTCACTTATCAGACGGAGATTGAGTGATTTTCACAGCAGTTGTTCTGTTGATGATGTTTTATATTTCCTTGAATACTATGGATAGTTTGTGAATTTATCATGCCTCGTCTTGCTTGGATATTGTTCATTATAATTTACCAGGTGAAACAGCAGCAGGTGACATATTAGAAGTTTGTTATCTCCTTACTATATTTTTGTTAGTAGTCCACCACTCATATGCCAATAGCCGGCCAAATCTATATCGTTTGTCGTGGCAAATAGTGCTCATTTTACAACAGAGTCAATGCTCTAATACAAATAAAGTGTCTTCTGTGAATGAGTAATTGTGAATTAAAGATAACAAGCTTGACGAACTCGAAGAACAGAAAATAAATATACTTATTAGGTAATATAATATTTTTTCAAGTAGCGCACTTTCATTTTAGATCATTTGTCATCTAATCTCATCTCCAGACTTCTTTTCTATAGTGTGCCACCTGAAGTATGCATCTTGCTTGCTGCCCAGTTCTCTTGGAAATACATCGATAAATGGAAATACAACCTATTATAGCAGGAGTTCCTCAAGGCTCCAAATTGGCGCCTAAGCTGTTCCTCCTTCATGGATCATCCAGAACTCTTGTACACTCATTCACAGATGGAGTAGTACTCTCCATACAAATTGCAACCCAAAACTTCAGAGACATCTCAGGAAACACAGGAGTGGTTGCCAATAATCTTGAACGAATTTGTGTTTTATCCAGAAAAGCCGACTTGACTACGTCAAGTCATGTAAAACAATCAGTATGGAACATTCAATATCGATATTTCAATGAATATCAGCAAAACCTTTCATGGAAAGATCCCGTCGGCACAATTGTGAAAGCAGCTTTTCAGAAACTTAGCTTCTTCTTACGCGCCAAGAATCATTTCACGCTTCAACAATGTCTCATCATTTAAAAGGCTCGCCATCGCCTTGTTCTAACGCCGGCTCTACACCACCGGCCATGATGGACGAATACAGGCCATCACGAACGTGTAGAGGGCATAATCATTCGTGAGTCATAGTGACTTACAGGACATGTCATGACAGTGGCGGACTAGCGCACTCCGCACTCTGGTATCTGAGAGTTACAGGCTCTTGAATGTATATTGGACCACTCTGTATGTTACGCGGGCCACCTGTACTCATGTCCATGAACGTAACTATGACACGTTGATGCTACAAGATTCTGATTGGCTAGAGCTTATTAGTACCTCCTATTCAGATAACGTTTACTCTCTTTGGGTTCATACTTACTAAAGTTGTCTCTCTCTCTCTCTCCCATCTACAGAACTTCACACAAAAAAACTTTTCAACAAAAAATTAAACCGACGAAATACGGAACTGAAAAGTAAAAAATAAAATAAACCTTCTTAGTCTCAATAACTAAGCTCCTAAACTAATGTAAGTAACTAATTTTGAGTCGGCGCCAAACGAACAATCAACGAACATCATTAAATTCTCAAAACATCTATCTATCTAGTAAGCCTAAACTATGAGTAACTATTTTGAGTCGGCTGAATTACAAATGAATTGGTGAAGGCGTAATATGGCATCGAACCGGTGACATTCTGATAATTGAGAATTCATGATCTTCGTTGATTGTTCGTTTGGCGCCGACTCAAAATTAGTTACTTACATTAGTTTAGGAGCTTAGTTATTGAGACTGAGAAGGTTTATTTTATTCTTTACTTTTCAGTTCCGTATTTCGTCGGTTTAATTTTTTGTTGAAAAGTTTTTATTTTTCAATTTTTGTGGCTAAATCTACTAATTATACCTACTTTTTTTTATTACTTCCAAATACTTTTCCCACCATACTTCAACTATTACCAGTTAAATAATATGATTATCTACTTTTACTATTTGTTGAAATACATTATTTTTGTTGTTCTGGTTAGTTTATTTTATTACTTTGTATATCATTCCATCCTCTCAAAAAATATAATGATTTTGACGGATGTGGAACAAAAATAATGACAGTAGCGATCTGTCATTGTCAACTACATATGTGTGTGCCAATGTTCACAAGTGAAAAATCAATTATCTCCTATTTTTCTACCCGTAAGGGTGGATAATTTCATTCGAAATCCAAATATGAGGTATACCCTATCTATTAAAGAAAGAATCATCCAAATCGAAGAATCCAGTACAAAGTTATGCCCGATAGAATCTGTTAACGGACCAGAATTCAGAGGGTGAGTGATCAATATCCTTCATTTTGCTACCCTTAAATGGAAAAAGGATGGTTTCGTCGGTTAAAAAGTGGGTGATATTTCGTCACACTAACTCGACGTGATTTTGTTTTGATCACTTATTTAAAGCAATTTAATGATCTTCGTTGATTGTTTAATTGACGTCGACTCAAAATTAGTTATCAATATTAATTTTTGAGCTTAGTTGTTAAGACTAAAAATATTCATTTTATTTTCTGGTTTTCAGTTTCTTTACCTCAAATACCAATGTTTATGACCCTAACTTAAAAACTAATGGAACCCCCATAACACTTTCACCCCCCTTTTACCCCTTTAGGAGTTGAATTTCTAAAAACACTAAAATACATTTTTCTTCAATCTGTAACAAAGACTCCAATACCAATTTTTAGACCCCAACTTGAAATCTAACGGAATTCCTATAAAAACTTCCAACCCAATTTAACCCCCATTTTGCCCTTAGGGGTTGAATTTTCCCCAAATACCAATTTTCATGATCCTAACTTCAAAACGAACTTTTACAGACTTTCAACCCTCATTTTACCCGTTTTAGGGTTGAATTTTCAAAAACTCTGAAACACATTTATCTTTATTTGTGAAGAAATATAATAATTTCCGTGATTTCAAAACCAACTGTACTTTCACCCCACTTCTCACCCACCTTTTCACCCCTCTAGGGTGAATTGGCGGTTTGATCTGGGCGTTGTCTCCATCATCAGATTAACTCCGGGCCACCATTATATTGTGTCATCAGAACTACATATGTGTGCCAAGTTTTCAAAATCATCTATTCTAAAAAGTTATGCGTTGTCATACATACAAAAATATACGCGTCGACTAGAGAACCTCCTCCTTTTTTTTCGTCGGTTAAAAGATTAATAAAGAGTTCAAGCCAATCGTACAGAACCCCCGAAAACAAGAACATACGGGGGAATATGTTTGTTAATAATTCTTATTATATTGAAAAGGGAAACATTCTCAATTAAATATTGATAGAAAGATTTTTCTGTGAATTAAAAATCCACGATTAAAAGAAGTTATTTTGTAATGTCTAACAGAAAACAACTACTTCCCCGGCTAAAGCCACGCTGGACATTGAACTACATCTGATAGATATTCTGAAAAGGCCCTAACTCAGAAGAAAAAATCTGAAATTGAAAATTGGCATTTTCATTCAGATAGTTATTTGATTTTCTATTCTAGTCTTGATTAAGAACTCATAAAGATGAATGAGGCAAAGAAGAATGTTTTCCAAAAGTGAGTACTCACCAGAAATCATTCGTAACATTGACGCAGGAGAGACATCGCATTCACTAGGTCTTCAATACATTTTTATCGACGAAAATCTATTTCACGCTTCCACGATCATCAGGAAGACCGGAAGAAATGGAAAACACATTTTCAAGAAGCAATCTCACTTTGCAAAGATGGAAAAAGTTAGAATCATTTCTTTTGGAAAGACACTTTGAAATGAGTGTTTTCTGACATTAAAACCTGTCATGGGGTATGATAGATTGATTTGTTGAAAATATAAACAGGATGTTCATAAAATCAGATGTGGAATCATCTGCGACTGAAGATAAACTTTGTCACTATCTTCCATCGTCAAATAACCTCTTGTGGGTATTCATGTTGAAAGGAAACATTCTCAATTAAATATTGATAGAAAGATTTTTCGTGAATTGAAAATCCACGATTAAAGAAGTTATTTTTGAATGTCTAACAGAAAACAACTACTTCGGCTAAAGCCACGCTGGACATTGAACTACATCGATAGATATTCTGAAAAGCCTAACTCAGAGAAAATCTGAAATTGAAAATTTGCATTTTCATTCAGATAGTTATTTGATTTTCTATTCCAGTCTTAATTAAGAACTCATAAGATGAATGAGGCAAAGAAGAATGTTTTCCAAAAGTGAGTACTCACCAGAAATCATTCGTAACATTGACGCAGGAGAGACATCGCATTCACTAGGTCTTCAATACATTTTTGTCGACGAAAATCTATTTCACGCTTCCACGACAAAAATGTATTGAAGACCTAGTGAATGCGATGTCTCTCCTGCGTCAATGTTACGAATAATTTCTGGTGAGTACTCACTTTTGGAAAACATTCTTCTTTGCCTCATTCATCTTTATGAGTTCTTAATTGAGACTGGAATAGAAAATCAAATAACTATCTGAATGAAATGCAAATTTTCAATTTCAGATTTTCTTCTGAGTTAAGCCTTTCAGAATATCTTGATGATTTCCTAAAGTTTTTATAAATACTTTTTTTCAATTCACAGAAAAATCTTTCTATCAATATTTAATTGAGAATGTTTCCCTTTTCAACATGAATACCCCACAAGAGGTTATCTTGACGATGGAAGATAGTGACTAAAGTTTATCTTTCAGTCGCAGATGATTCCACATCTGATTTTATGAACATCCTGTTTATATTTTCAACAAATCAATCTTATTATATATTTTGAATGTTACCTACAAACATTCTCTGAAATCAAAATAATCTATTTGTTTGAACGAACCAATAAACTTCTGATTACTATAACAACAATCAACAAATCATTTGAAATTGTAAGTGTTTGAGATGTTAGCGGTGTAGAAAATAAAAGATACGAGGAATATGTATTTTTGGATTCTTATCATTTCACGAATCTCGCAAATTATCTCTAACTGAACCCATGTTTATCAAAAATTACTCAAATCTGAATGAAACTTATTTTTTTGATCATAAGTAAATAGTTTTTGGATTGAGAAAAGATTACATCCGCTGGCGTTTCTTCAATTCTTTAGAATATTTTAGATAAATAAACTCTACATTATGCAGTACGGTATAATGCTTTCAGACTAACTTATAATTTTATTTCCAGGAAGTTTTTAGATACATATATTTCCAGTTCAAATAAGATTTAGAGTTTTTCAGTCTTCAGCTTTCGTCCTAGCAAATTATTCATTCATTCATTACTCATTGTACCATCGCAGAAGCTACAAATCGCTTCTCGCAAACCAACCGTTACCTCTAATAATGTCATAAAAGTTAATTGCATTAACTTTATCATGAAGGATAGACTTCCTCGTTGCCGATAATCCGTTCGTACCAGCATCAATATAACTCCTATATCGTCCTCAATTAAAGAAATCGAAAAAATCACGGTCAAGATACCGGAAAGGAGGCGCCTCTACCGATTTACGCGATGCGCTGCGAACGGCTGGGTATAAATTATGCGGCGATGGGCGCCTCTTAGGCCCGGTTGTTCAATCGAGGATGACCAAGTGATTTGGCTTAAACCAGGATTACCAATTTTGTTTCAGTTGTTCAATACGCGTTTATGAGATAAACCTAGTTTAACCATGGCTTAAGTTAATCTCATGAATTCGGGGGTTTAAGGAGATAATTTGCCGATTCTAACCTATTTGATTGTTTGACATTTCAATAGACATTGACTATTCTGAAAATTATTATTGTGTTGAATATTTTTGTTTTATACCCGACTGCAAAGATGTTCGTAGATATAACAGACGATTTTTTTGAATTTTTTTATATTATTGCCCCAAGAAGATAGTTAACCGTATTTAGACAATGTACCGTAATTTCGGGTGACTTTAACCCAGCTGGGGGACTTGGGCTCATTTTCAGAAATAGACATTATTAATTATAAAAAATGTAAGCCTGTTTTTTTTATCGGATTGATTTTTCGTGATTCTATTGTATACAGGTATACCTGCAACACTGTATTCGATTTAGGAGTCATTTGCAACCAAATTCATCTTGCATAAAATTTGACTGCAACTAGCAATATGTTTTTTTACTCATTTATGATCATTAAAAATGAAATAACGTTTTCATGGGCAAATTCATTTTTCTTATTTTATCCGTCGGATCACTTTTAAATCACCCAAAATTTAAGCCATGGGTCAAAGCCAGCCCTCAATATGCGGGTGACTTTGCACACCATGTTTTTTTATAAATCCACATACAAAGTCTTAATCACATTAATAGCTAAAAAGGGAAACATTCTTAATTAAATATTGAATAGAAATATTTTTCTGTGAATTGAAAAATCCACGATAAAAATTAAGTTATTTTTTGTGAATGTCTAACAGAAAACAACTACTTCCCCGGCTAAAGCCACGCTGGACATTGACTACATCTGATAGATAGTCTAAAAGGACCCTAACTTAAAAGAAAAAATCTGAAATTGAAAATTTGCATTTTCATTCAGATAGTTATTATTTTTATTTATTTTATATTCTAGTCTCAATTTGAAAGAGTGGTCAAAGATCAATATTTTGGTATATAATACCAATTTATTTTTACAAATTAACTGTAGACATTCTTTGAATTCAAGTAAGCCAAAGTCACCTGAAATTACGGTACCTAGAAACCATTTGGAAGAATGAACAGAAGAATAATTTTTGAATAGATTTCGCTTGCCTAAAGAAATCGTCCGCAACTAACAGAAATACAAAAAATCACCCCTCACTACAAAGGCAAAATCGTAACAAAAAATAAACTTCCAAATAAAAATCAAATCTTGATTTTTCATACCAAAACGTTTGACATAAAAACCTAAAATTAAATCATCACAAATGCAAAATGAAAACTACATGATCTATTCTCAGGAATCTCAAGCAAATGTTGATTTATTGATGGTTGATGAGTTATGTTTCAAAGATAATGTTTGTTTATATATCTCAATCATATGGGTTTTCTCTAGATTCTACTCCTCCCTTTGTAGTTCCAAGGAAAGTTGGTGTTTTTCTTTCATGTGTATTAATTTCAACTTGTGTTCTTCGAATGATCGTTTTTGTAAATCTACAAAATCTGCTTTGGACAGAGCCCAAGTAGAAATTTTGTCCTTTATTGTTAAGATGCTATTCCTTTTTTTGGGACCTCCGCAGATGGTATTGTATTCATTACTTATTATAGCCCAAACTTAAATTTTTGCGAATTAGTAACTGCGTCCGTTTTTTACATTCTACAATATCTTGGAATTTTTTTACAAGTGAAATTATGAGTAATTTTTTTCTTAAGAGACGACTAACAATTTATATAAAACACTTGGCTGTTTTCGATTAATTTTTCTTTATACTTTTGACAAAACTACAAATTCTTAGGTTAAGTTTGATTCAATGTTGATGTTTCTGAACGGTCCGAATGAAGGTACAAGCGGAAAAATGTGTTGCCAACATATGAAAACAATGAGTTAAGGAATCCAGGATTAGTTTTTCATTGAAAAATGCATAACGTTCTAATCCATAGTTAATTAATAATCCGAGTTTAGATAATCAACGGTTTAAACTCGCATTGAACAACCGGGCCTTAGGGGGAATCGGAAGTTATGGCTTCTAATATTAAACTTGTTTTTTAAAATGAGTGATACAATTGAAAGAGCATGGTACTGATACACTGATATTTGACACTAATCCAAATTTCCCGTTGGCTGCCTCGAAGTTGTAGACTGTAGCTTGATGATGATGTAGCTGTCCAGTTGTGCAGTTTGTAATCCTTCAATTCTGTCCAATTTTTCATTCAAATTTTTATTTACTTCTTTCAGTTCTTGTTTCCTGTTTGACGCTGACTCATCTAGTTGTATTTATTCGACTTGGTATTTACCATACATCTCGTCTCTCGTCAAATAATTATCTTCTGTACCACTTATTTTCATATAATTATTAACTCAATAGATATGTGCTTATTTCACCACTGCACTCGAATATTACGTATCGGATTCAAAAAAATATGACCTTTCAAATAACCTCCAAATATTGTTCAAATCTCTGATGATATACTTCTAAAGGACAACGCAACTTTACAGATAGATCTCCTGTTTGGCTGTTGGAATTCAAAATTAGATGCCAACGCCAGAGTGGCGAAAGTTCAAACCAGACATATGAACATTGACTGTTTTCTCAGAGGTTTTTCTAAAAATATTTCCATTTTGTATTCGTTTCTGTTTTTTGTAACGTTCTATTAATTTCAATACTCTAGTGAAGTGGTGTATCTAAATCTTAAGACAATATCATTTGTGAAAACTCACTTTGAAGGAGACAAAGTATATTATAATTTTCTTGTGTTTTTTTTTTCGAAGTTTCTGGACATCTTCACGCTTACTGAAGTCATCTGGAGATTTCATTTTATTTTTTTTTTTATTGCTTTATTTATTTAACGTCGGCCTAGTTCTGCGACCAGAGCTAAACATCCCCCAACCGAAATTTTCCCGAATCCTTTATTGTTTCAGAGGTAGGGTTTCTTTAACGAGCTCAATATCTATTAACTCGGGACTGCCATGTTAACGTCTCCTCCGACGGACGGCATATCGTTTTATCTCGTGCTCATTGATAAGACGTCTGCAGCTGCGAATATGCTATTACGCTACAGTTGTTAGGACATTTTTAACGCGCGCCTTCCTTGTGAGGTGGTCACCCATTCAAGTACTAGCCGCGCCCGATGTTACTTGACTTCAGATATCGATAAAACTCTCGTCAATCTGACTACCGGATTTGAGGTGAGTCAAAAGGCTCTCTATTCTTTCCCATGATGATACAATTTTTACTATAGAAGTAGAACATGATGAAGATTTCTCAGAAAAGATAATGCTTGATATCAAAAAAAAATATTTGTGAATATTCGAATAGAAAATAAAATTAATGAAAAACAGTTTTTCTATTTCATCCAAAACAAACAAGATGATGTGAAAATGTGTCCTTATCACCTAGATATACATATATAGTCACTTTTTTTCCATACTGTAGTAATAATCTTCATTCTCTTTGAGGGTTCTCTTTTTAACTTTTTCCTTAGTCACAGACGGTAAGAGAAGATTTTGGGGAAAAACTGTATTCTTCTTCAAGATATTTCTTCCTGAATTCCCCAAGAATCATGACCAATGAAGTAGTATATAACATCAAAATGTTAATTGGTTCAAACTTATGGGAAATAAAATAGCCTTCTTTGGTAAAATGGAGAGAACAAACTTTCATGTAATTAGACACAGGTCTGCCTATAGATTCACTCAATCCTAGATAAGTCTGTACCAAAACGTTACGTTCAAATGATGAAAACTTATTCCAGTACAACAAGATCGTTTGGTCCAAGAGTTCATTGCGGTACACAACAATAATGGTTTGAACTTAAATCACTCATTTTTTCACTCTAGGTACAATAGTCAGTTGTAATACCCAAGAGAGTGAGAATGAAGTGAAAATAATTGGACAGATTTTCGAAAACTTGTTGCCAGGCAATAAACCCGAGAGCCCGATGGGCTCGAGTGGATATTGCCAAATGGCAACAAGTGAAACACAATCTGGAGAATTATTTTTTATGTTACAAAAAATTATCATTATAATAATGTTTTGATTGGCCAAAACGTACATGGATGATTTAAATTGAAAGTTTTTTTTGGTTTCTAGAAATGTCAAAAAAATGAACAGAACATTCACCAGGTAAACCAGAATTTCATTGAATGTCATCAATCACAGGAGATTCGACGAGTTTTAAGTATACAATGGCTAAATATTAATGTTTCGAAAAGTAAACAATGTCCATATGTCTAGTTTCAAAAATCGACACCAGCGGGAGTATCCATTATTTTGAATTCCCAATAGCAGCTCGCTCTGGACTTATTTCCATCTGACTTAATTGTCAAAACAAAAAAAACCTATGGCACGGCCAGTCAATTGGGACACATGACAAATAATTAGGGTTAAGTGATTTATTTGACTTTTTGTCCAGAAAACCATTGATCAATTTCTTTAATTTTATTGGTAATTGATTCATTTCAAACAAGCAATCAGAAGACTGTAAATTTCATACGCCTTTTTGATTTGTTTCACTTCCAATCAATACTCAATGCATTCTTTCATGGTTATGGTACCATTTGAACAAACGGAGTGAGCTTATCATTCTCCAATAATTCCACATGGAATAATGGATACTAGTGTGAGATGGACGAACAAAATTGCGTCTTTGATTGAAAATATGGTTTTCTCTTGGCGCATGCGCATTCATTTATGAGCACCCGCTTTTTTAAATTGATGTTCAATTGTTTTTCCACCAATAAATATATCAACGTATCATGTGTCAGAAAAAATTAGACATATTTTTGGGCCGAGGTTAATCATCACGGTCAAAATAAGTCTTAAGCTGAATATGTAATCTCAGCCTGAAGGTAGCTTGCCTTTTCCGCGTCTTAGAATACTTTGCAACTTTACATATATTTTATCTTGAAAATTAGTTAGGAAATCAATGAAAATAAATACAGAAGGATGCGTTGGTGGTGGGAACGGCGCTAGACTTTTTTGTTGCCAATATGGTGGAAAAACGGTATCCGCCCTGAAGTAGGCCAGGAAGGAAGTCAACCTACATGGAATAGACGAACTAACCCATTAAAGTCAAGAGAAGCGGAGACCCAGCCCAGAATGGACGAGGGAGGCCTACCCCCGCAGATTTTGACGCCGTCCCAAATAGAATTAAGCGAGGTACTGAGCAAAATACTCGACACAAACACAAAACTAACTCAAATACTGTTAGACATACAAAGTACGCTAACAATACTTACTCAAATATTCCAAACAGCTCGCCGCGGTGCATACAATGGCTGCCCCCGAAGACGTATGGGGACGGCGACATACGCCGCCCTCTCCCCTGCGCGGCTCTGGAGGGATGCCATGGGAAGCAGAAACGGCGGGCTGGAGGAATACAACTCAAAAACTCAAAATTCAAAACACAACACAACAAAATTTCAACACACAAACCTGTTAAACCACGCTTCTCACCCACTCAAAAACAACCCCAAAAAACCACTTCAAACACCCCACTCAAAACCAATTTCAAAACACACAAACAACCCTCAAAAACACACACACACAAACCACCCCACAAATTACCTCAAATCAACCTCAAAAACCACCCTCAAATCACCCCCAAACCACCCTCAAAATCACCCTCAAAATCACCCTCAAACAAAACAATCAACCCAACCCCATTTTTACTTTACACTTTTCCTGGGAAATCTACACAACACCAAATACACAAAACACAATACACACAACGAAATCATCACAAACATCGGCATAACCAAAAGTAGGAGGCCGAACAGACACACTCTAAAACAACATGACTGCAAGCTCAGAGAACAGCTTTGAGATCTGCGGAGGGGCACATCCCTCGCTCGTTCGAAGGTAGCAGATCGGCTTCGGGCTGGACGTCGCCTGGAGGGCTTGCAAAGGCCCTCCGGAAGACTTTCGGCCCTCTCCGGACTGCGGGATGCGCGAACATCTCGCTCTCTGTATATTTGTATACATCGTATATACAGAGTGGGCCATTGAAAACGAAACAGCTGCTCTGTAGGGCGGCAGAACCGAATTATATGAAAACGCTCGGACACGTCAACTGCATTTTCGAGGGGGACATCGTTCGCGATAAAATTCACCCGAAATACATTCCATTCCTCGGAGCTGTGACCGACACCCCTCAATTTGTGAATGGCAACATATGGCAAGTAATACCTCATTTGAAAGGTATTTTCCTTCTTAATATCAAACAACAAAAATAAATTAATTCTATCGATTCATTTTCGAGATATAGGAACTTGAAGTTGGGAAATCACTTTTTATTCACTCAATCAATAAAAACAATATCTGATAAAGCAACTGTCGCAATAATTATTATTGTCAATGAACTTAATGTTCAAACTGTCTACCACCCATTTCCATACAATAGTACAAGTTCTGTTCAAAACAAGACCTCACATTTCGTAACACCGGCGTTATTCGACGTCATTCTTCAATAATTCTCCTTCGTAAATCTTCCAGAGATTCTGGTTCGGTTGCAAAGATTTAGTTTTTCAAGTGACTCCACAGGAAAAAGTAGAGTGGGGTTGAATCTGGAGATCTGGCTGGCCACCCTATAGAGCCTCTTCTTCCAATCCAACTTCCAGGAAACATTCTATCCAAAAACGCCCTAACAGGCTGTGCATAATGTGGAGGTGCCCCGTCTTGTTGAAATATCGAGTGGTCTTCATGGTAACGATCGTCATTTTCAATGATGTCTACTAATTGTGGATGAACAAATTCATTCAATAATTCCAAGTAAGTTTCTCCTGTCAGGTTACCGTCGAGAAATACTGGTCCAATCAAACGGTCCCCAAAAATACCAGCCCAGACATGAGTTTTTGGGGAGTTTGAGTATGGACTTCGTGGAAAACATGTGGATTGGCATCTGACCAATAACGACAATTATGACGATTCACAGTCGAATTCAAAAAGAATGTAGACTCAGAAAAGCAGATGTTGAAATGGAAATTCTCATCAGCATCTATTCTCGTAGTCATAATTTCACAAAATTCCTGTCGCCTATCAAAATCATCTTCATTCAATTGGTGTACCAAATGTATTTTGTAGGGGTAGAATTTATGATATTTCAGGATTTGGCGGATACTGGTTCTACTGATATTAGTAACACTAGCCAATTTCCTTGTGCTCAATGTTGGGTCTGCATGAACTTGTCCTAAAAGTGCAACTTCAACAGCTTCATTTCTCAACGGAAATTCACGTTCTGGGTCTCTTTTCTTGTTGGCTACTGATCCAGTTTGACGAAAGTTTTGCACTAATTCTAGAGCGTATTTTTTAGCAACAAGTTTATCTGGATGCGTTTCTTCGAACAAATTAGCTGTAAAAAAAGTTATTATTTCAACTCTCTCCGCGATCGTATACACCATTATTGCGGAAAGATATTCAGCAGATTTAGCCAAGTAATTCACCCTAATGTCGTTCAATCAAAGACACCGATAGATGTCCACAATTGCGATTTGGCGAAAAAAATTATTTCATACATGTTTTTGTTGTACTCGCAATTGAGTCAAATTCGAAAAACGTCTTTTTAGAACCTTAAATTTTTTTCGATCGAGTAAATGAGGATGAAATAAAAATTTGAAACGGAATTGCTTGTTATTTATTGGTAAACAGTTAGATCATTTAATTCCTTGACAATGATAATTATCTTTAAACAGTTGCATTGTTAGATGTTATTTTTATTGATTGAGTGAATAAAAAGTGATTTCCCAACTTCAAGTTCCTATATCTCGAAAACGAATCGATAGAATTAATTTATTTTTGTTGTTTGATATTAAGAAGGAAAATACCTTCCAAATGAGGTATCACTTGCCATATGTTGCCATTTGAAAATTTAGGGGTGGCGGTCACAGCTCCGAGGGATGGAATGTCCCCCTCGAAAATGTAGTTGACGTGTCCGAGCGTTTTTATATAATTCGGTTCTGCCGACCTACAGAGCCGCTGTTTCGTTTTCAATAGCCCACTCTGTATTGTAATTAGTTAGTTTTTAGTTTATGGCATGACATGTAATTAAAAAAATTGCGAATAAATTATATGGGATTGGATTGGTAGACGACGAGTCGGTCAAATTATACACGCCATGAGACCGATCAGGTTCGAGATTGCCAAAACCCCACTCCTGTGCTCCAAGCACAATCCTCCAAGCCAAGCTCGTCAAGTCTCGCGCCGTGACACGCCATCTTGTACTGAAAGTAGACGACGCTTATTCAATAAAAAGTTAAATGAACTGCTTGTAAAAAAAAGTAGCTTTGTAGATTTTCAATTGATGCCGGTAAATGCAATCATTCAGAGCGTCCTGTAACGGATCGGCGCAGCGACTGCGGTCGGGAGACCGTGCATTCCGTTGAGTCTACCAAGGCTTTAACAACATCAGATTTTCGGTAGACTAAATTTTATGGCCATTTTACTAAATAAACTGATGGAGAAAAAAAATCATCATTGTAGAAATGAGTCAAACAAGTTTGTATTTTCAACACCTTATGTGGGTGGTAGATCTTTGATAGCAACGCTTTACGCGGTAGACCATCATTTTTAACCGACGAAACCGAAAAGGAGGAGGTATATTTTTTTTTATCATTTTTTTTATGTATGATCACGCATAACTTTTCACTGAGGCGTCCGATTCCGATAATTCTTTTTTCAGTGGATAGGGTGTACTTTGAAGTTGGTCCCATTTATATTTAAAAGATGAAATCCACCCCTAAGGGTAGCAAAATGAAGGATATTGATCACTCACCCTCTAAATTCTGGTCCGTTAACCGATTCTATCAGGCATAACTTTGTACTGGGATCTTCGATTTGGATGATTCTTCTTTTATCAGATAGGGTATACCTCATAGTTGATCATATTTGGATTTCGAATGGAAATATCCACCCTTACGGGTAGAAAAATAGTTGATAATTGATTTTTCACTTGTGAACATTGGCACATATGTAGTTGACAATGACAGATCGCTAGTGTCATTATCACAATCATTATATTCTATGAGAGGATGAAATGATATACAAAGAAATGGAATAAAATAACCAGAACAACAAAAATAATTTATATACCAACAAATAGTAAAAGTAGATAATCATATTATTTAACTGATAATAGTTGAAGTAAGGTGGGTAAATAAGTATTTTGGAAGTAATAAAAAAACAAGCAGTTAGTAATTAGTAGATTTAGCCACAAAAAATTGAAAAATAAAAACTTTTTAAAAAAAATTAAACCGACGAAATACGGAACTGAAAAGTAAAAAATAAAATAAGATTTCTTAGTCTGAATAACTAAGCTCCTAAACTAATGTGAGTAACTAATTTTGAGTCGGCGCCAAACAAACAATCAACCAAGATCATTAAATTACTTCAAAAAAATTCTCAGAATGTCACCGCCTTACTCGATGCCATCATTGTTTGTTTGGCGCCGATTCAAAATTAGTTACTTACATTAGTTTAGGAGCTTAGTTATTCAGACAAAGAATATTTATTTTATTTTTTACTTTTCAGTTCCGTATTTCGTCGGTTTAATTTTTTGTAATGTTCACTCCCATACTATAACGACGTCCATGCGCCTGAGGAAATAGAGACATAAAAACCATCAATTCGCCATCAAGGAAGTGTAAGTTGTGTCGCCGATTACACGGAGACATACGTTCAATTATTTATCAGTCGAGGATTATTTCCTCTGGGAATATTTCTCTCAATAAGTCCGACCAGACTCCGGCAGACTAGGCTAGACCAGACGAGACCCGTATAGCTAGGAACTCTTTATGTCAGAGGTACTTAATAGTAATATTTGCAAATTATTATTGTAAATTATTAATCACATGAACGCCCCTTGGAAAACGAGACTGTCGTTTTTAGAAGTTGAACAGATTGCTCGTAATTTGTTGAGTAACGTGGTCTGATGGGAATGGTCTCGACTGTATGCAAATGAAATTGATACGCGAGATGAAAGGGAGCGCGGGGAATCAATGACTAGAAATACAGGGTGACCCAGGGGAACGTGCAAGCTCAATAACTTTTTACAAGCATTTATTTAGTTTCACATGTCCCGGGTCTGTCTGTCTGTAATCAAATCTTGCAAGTTAAATTTGACCCACCTCTAGTTGCCCGATTAACGTGAAATTTGGCAGGTGTTGTATAGTTCCTGTGACAATGCATTATGGAATTTTGTTAGAAACAAAATGGCGGCTCTAAGATGGAGCACGAGATTTGTGTTTATGGATCGTTTCTATTCAAAATTGGTATGTCGGGGTTTTTGGGGTCGGAGATTATGAATTTAGTCGAAGATTATTGATTTTTTCTAAGAATTCATAAATTGAAGATGACAGCTCCAGGATGCCGGACGAGTTCATCTTTAGATGTTCCTTCTCATTGAAGAACTAGATAGCTCATAATTTACAGGAAAAGGAAAAAAAAACACAAAATAAGATAATAAAAAAGTCTTTTTGAAGGCAAGCTTTTATTCAAATGCACTAAAAAGTAAAAAATAATTGCTTTGGATGTGTGATGTAGGTTATTCCGTGAGTTATAGATTCAAAAGCTTGTCGGCAAAGTTCGAATACAAAAGCGAAAGCTTTTGAATTATAACTCAGGAACATCCAAAGCAATTATTTTTTACTTTTCAGCGCATTTGAATAAAAGCTTGTCTTCAATAATTTTTAATCATAATTTTTTTTCTATCCTGCTATTGACTTGTTTTCATTTAAACGATAGGTTGACAATGAGGCACATTCTAAAAATATGCCCCATTTTTGTTAAATTTTTTATTCGCCACTAAATTGTTATTATAACGCACCCAGGTTTCTCAGAATTATCTGCAGTAGTTTTTAACTTTTTTCAATTTATGCGTCAAAATAGTGTCGTGCATAGACCCACAGAAAAATTAATAACCATTCATATAACTCAACCAACTTTTTTCCTGCCGATTCCTTAGGCTTTAGCGCATCTTTTGAGATGCAGGCAAACTGGGAGTCTTGTTTCATCGCCTACTATGATTTTTTTCAAATGACACATTACAAGTGGTAATAACTCGACTTTTTCAAATGCAACACCCTATATTTTATTGCATCATTGAATATTTTGGATACAAAAAAAGTTATGGAGCTTGCACGCACACCTGGGTCACCCTATATGTGTGATTTATGCTTTGGGTAGTTACACAACTTGTATACTCCATAACGCGTATCTTTTCATCTCCGTCATTTTGAATTCAACAGCTATATTTCAGTGGACATTTTTTAAGGAAACTACTTCATATTCTTGATCTGAGTTATATCAATAATGACAAATGGAATGAAAAATTAAATGTTTGAATAGGGTTGGAAATGTCACAGAAAAAGTTTTCATATATTGGTGCATATCGGACTTAATAAACGACAGTTCCGAAATATTCGAGGACAAAAATGCAAAAATTATAAATTATTTGTAGGAAGTAATCCATTCTTTAAGTGAAGTTGATAGTTTTTTGAGGAAGGGGGACGACTTTAAGTACCCTCAAAAAAACAGAAATTAGTTTTGTCAATATGATAATTTATTTATAACTTTGATTTTGTAATCAGTCAGCTTCCCAAGGATTGAAAAGTTATAGAACAGTCAATAAAGTCTAGAGCAAATATTATAAACGTCTCTTTCGACGTTGGTTTTCTCGAGTCACTTGGAATCTTTTCGAAAAATACATGAATAACTCTTCCCCATTATTTCACTCGGATTGAAAAAGAGATGACATGCCCAATATAATTATTTGTCGTGGCGCTCTAGGATGAGTAATAATATCTTACAGGCCACTAATATCTTAAGACGCGTACTCACTTAGAGAGGCTACACACGATCATTTATAACTGTCAGTTAAAACTGCTCGTGTGTAGGATGAATACTGACAATTTTTTTCCTATCAGTTAAAACTGATGATATATTGTGGCCACATATTTTTCAACTGAACTGACGGAACTGTTCAGTTTAAACTGTGCGTGAGTAGACGGTGGTTCTTTTTTTACCACTCTTTGCGTTTATATAGTTTATTTTTATTTTTAAAAACTAATAATAAAGCAATTACAGCTAATAAGCTCCTTGAAGTCCAACGTCACCTTCACGTGGTATGAGGTGAACTGGCTGCGGCCGCGCAGCGAATGGGACGGTTTATTGGACATTCGTATCGCATGTGGGCGGCCGCGACTTGACTAACGAGGCTCTGGCAAACAGACCTAAATTCAAGCTGTGAGCGCCGTGGCGACGGATGTATGACACCGGGCTCTTAAAACAAACGGTGCCGCAACGCAGCCGAACAATAGGGGCCGCCCAGATGAACCTCCAGCATCGCAAAGTAGCCACGGCAGTACATGCAGTCGCTAGGAGGGAACGGCTCCTAATCGAGAACCATGAATACATGGTGAAAAAAAAATCGTAGCAGGTAAGATACAATGGGCCATAGTGCTCAAGTGTCAGGGAGTCCCACACTACCGTAAGGTGTTGTCCATAATGGATTTCCTCCACCTCCCAAAAAAAACGGCTAATGAAGCATCGTCGTCCGATGACATCTTGTGAGAATGAAATGGTGTTTGACTATTATGTTTTCAATTAAAAGTGAACGAGTGTGGGTACAAGAGACGTCAGTGAAAACTGCAAGTTAGAAGTGATTGTGTGTAGCCACCCTTAGTGAACACGAACGAACAGCATCGCAGGCATACAGTAGAATATTTATTCATTCATTTATTAATTTATTATTCAAACAGGCCTACAAGGCCTTATTACATGAATAAAAAGATTTGAAATATGAATGTACATGCGAATTGTATGGCTTACAGTCTAATACATGAGATTAACTGAAGTTTCTGATATACTGTGTAACGATCTCTTTGAAAGTATTCAATGAAACTGTCCCATCTATATCCATCAATAAGTTGAATGTATTGGCTAGTGATTATAAGCGGGGACCTTGCAGTAGTGCAAACTAGGGGTATATTGAACATAAGAGAATTTCTCATTCTTCTTGCAGGTACATTAAATCTGATCCGTGGAAAGAGTTCAGGAGAGTTGACTTTATGATTCAGTATTTTCTCTAGGAATATTAATATATTTTGGTTTCTTCTATTGTCCAGAGGCAATATTCTAAACTCATTTCTCAATTGCATTGTTCTAACTATTCTGCAGTCAGGATAGATACGATATTTTTTGTAGTACAGGAATCTCAAGAATTTGTTTTGAATTTTTTTTACTTCGAAAAGTGTAATTTGATATTCTCCTAACCAAATTTCTGATCCGAATTCAAGTTTCGATCTGACTAGAGTGTAGTACAACATCTTTATAGCTTCTATATTGGAAAACTTTGATGTTTGTCCTACTATGAAGCCTAACATACGGTTTGGTGATTCAATTATATTTTTTACATGGTTTGAAAAGGATAGTCTAACATCATATGTAATGCCCAAGTCTCTCATTTCCCTAACGCTCTGTAACCCCTCTCCTTGCATCATATAATCAAATATTATCGGCTCTCTTAACTTTGTGATTCTCATAACACTGCATTTTTTCAGATTGAAGAACAGTTTATTTTTACAATTCCACTCGCAAAAATATTGTGAGTCCTTCTGCAACATTTGGTTCAATATTCGCTTTGACGTCCACATTTAGTGAACGTATGCGTTTGTTGTTGTTCGCCTGGTCAAGTTGTCATTGCGCCAGAAAACGTTCTTGTGGATTGCCCATGGGTCCCGGTCAATGCCAAGAGTAAGAAATGAGCTTGATGCCGATTGGGCTCGAACCGACCCCACCGACCTAAAATGAGCGCTGGTAACAATTCATTTTATGTCCATATACTGTCAAGTATATGGACGAATACAGTTAAGAATTATATTATTAATAAGGATCCCTATAACAATTAATTATCTACCAAGGGGACAATCTTAACATTTGTATTTTATCATATTGTTTTAGGGAAATGCTGCATTTACCGCTGTATTTGGGATGTGTGGTATTTACTGGTGTATTTGGGATGTGTAGTATCAGACACATATATTTTTCTCGATGGATTCCTATAGAATTGAGAATTGTGTCCACTATATACCGTCCCATCCCGTCTACTGAATAGACGTTGCAACTTTCGCACGTCGGTCCAGACATGAAAATCCTCGTCGCGAACCTTTTTTTGATGCGACGACGAAAGCCGACAACTGATGGGACGCTGCGATGTTACGGTGTTCTGTTTGGTGTGCCGTCCAGACTCGATACGCGATGGCGTTAATTCCCCACCAATTTCATCCCATATTTTTTTGATTTTCATTATAGTATCTCATTTTTCTAGATAAAGTGCTGTTCAATTTAGAATTTCATCCACTCCCCGATAATTATTCGAACTGACTAAAGACTGCAGTGTTTGCATGTCGGTCCAGAACTTGAAAACATAGGGTGCAGCATCGTCGCGAACCTTTCTCTGATGCGAAGACGAAAGACCGACAACTGGAGTAACTCTACGATGTTACGTGTTTTGTTCGGAGTGCGCCATACTTGATACGCGCCATACGGTGTTTTGTTCATGTCTGTACGCGGTTTAACGACTTTGACACTTTCGTTGCTCATGCTGAACAAATCGGTGAATATAAATCATGATACAGGTAATTTTTTTCCGTGGTGGACCATAATATTACTTTTATGATCCAAACATACCAAAAATGGTCACGGAACTTCGTCTTATTTAACAAAATAATTACAAAAGTTATCTTTGTTATGTAATGTAATGCAGATAAAAACAATCATCACACTACTGTTATTGTCCGAGTGTATATTTCTGAACTTATCAAAATGTTACTGAAATGAAACCAAACTATATCTTGCAGGTGACAACTTTACTTCACAGGCGGTGGTAGGTTCGTGTAAGTTGTAAATTATTATTTAAACTTGTATACACTATTGCCGATCGTTGAGAAATTCAGCATCGGATATAATATTATAAAGCGGCAAATGAACTTATTCATAACATTGGACCGATTTCAGCCAAAATGGAAATATTGGAGCACTGGAGCATCACAGGCAACAATTGACAAAACTCAACCAAAGAAGTGTAGCGGGCGGTATCTTTGTCTCAATACCGGAGTGGGTGTTTTATTTACCAATGCCCTAACTCCACAAGTGAGTATCCTATTAATGACACACAACTACATGTCATCAGCCAGGTAAACACTTCAAAGAGGCCTGCTTGCATATGACAAATCGGCGACCGGCTGTAAGCACACGTGCAAGCAGTGCCAAGAGATTTCGACCGTGTCTGAAGGGGGCTTTCTCTACTGTCTGTGACGGTGTTCAATGATCTGTTAAAATAGCATGGTGAACAGAGTGCGGCAAGGAAAACATTTTGCGCCAGAACAAATAAGATCTCAATGCCAACTTGCCAATTGTCGCTATACGGAATCACTATCTGACCAACTTGAAATTTGGCTGGTGAATAGTGTTGATCAAAGTTATTTTGCACCGTTTCATAATTTAATTTCAGTGTGGAGTTTCTACAAACGAAGTAAAGAAAATTGATTTACGACCAGCGACAGAGATCCTTCCATATCGGTGACCACACAGTTTTTATTGTCGAATGGAAATGGGTGATCCTGGTACTACTATCTGATAATTGGGGTTTCTCCACCTTTCTGTCGGCATACTTACTCAGAACGTTTTAACGAATAGACCCTATTTGTTTTGGCAGGTTTTGGAAGACGTGATATAATTTAAGTTTAATTCAGACTGAAACTTAGATACTTAGATACCGTAAATCTATTTGGGAAAATTGCCTTTTATGTTGATGGACGCTTGACAAAGGTAACACATGTTTGGTGAATCTCTTATCAACTCGTGGTATATATAGTTTCCTATTTTTATTTTAAATTCATGGCCATAATTCTCCAGTTTCTTCATCGAACTACATCAGCGTAATGGTGGATTTCAGCATATTTTATGATTCATACTTCCGAGAGAGGGAATTTAAAAATGGAATATACCCAAATGATTTGGGGTATGTATGTATGGTAATAAACCTGTAAGACCTCAATAGTTAATACATATTTATGTATGAAAAATTATGATGTTTCATTCAAAATGTACACAGAAAAGTTTTTCTTACGTCTCACATATTTGTCTGCATATTTGTGTAGGGAACCGCGTCCTTGATTTTTAACCAACGAAAAAAAAGGAGGAGGTTCTCTAGTCGACGCGTATATTTTTTTATGTATTACCACGCAAAATCAGAGTAGTCCCATTTTGATTTCTTTTCAAAGGATAGAGTATATCTCGAAGTTGGTCCCATTTGGATTTGAAAAAAAATCCACTCCTCAGAGTAGAAAAATGGGGAATGATTGTTGGTTCACCCACTGAATTTTTATCGATTCTACCACACATAACTTTGTACTGGGTAATCCGATTTGGATGATTCTTTATTTATTGTATAGGATATGCTTCAAAGTTGGTACCTTTTGAATTTGAAAAAAAAATGCATGCCTACTGGTAGGAAAATAGGGGATGATTAATTGATTTTACACCTGTGAACCAATTGTGTTCAAACTTGGCACACATATGTAGTTCTGATGGCATTACAACATAATGGAGGCCCCGAGTTAATTTGATCATGGACACTGAAGACAGGAATCTCCTCGACGGTTCACAGCAGCTACCCCGTGTTTGGGGTAATATGTACATATATACAGAGTGGTCCATTGAAAACGAAACAGCGGCTCTGTAGGTCGGCAAAACCGAATTATATAAAAACGCTCGGACACGTCAACTACATTTTCGAGGGGGACATTGTTTGCGATGGAATTCGACCGAAATACATTCCATCCCTCGGAGCTGTGACCACCACCCCTAAGTTTTTAAATGGCAACATATGGCAAGTGATACCTCATTTGAAAGATATTTTCCTTCTTAATATCAAATAACAAAAATAAATCAATTCTATCGATTCGTTTTCGAGATATAACAACTTGAAGTTGGGAAATCACCTTTTGTTGGCTCAATCAATAAAAATAACATCTAACAATGCAAATGTTTAAAGATAATTATCATTGTCAAGGGATTAAATGATCTAACTATTTACCAATAACTAACATGCAATTCCGTTTAAATTTTTTATTTCATCGTCATTTAATAGATCGAAAAAAATGTAGGGTTCTTAAGGATCGATAAAAAGACGTTTTCTCGAATTCGACTCAAATGCGAGTACAACAAAAACATGTATGAGATAATTTTTTACGCCAAATCGCAATTGTGGACGTCTATCAGTGTCAAACTGATCTTTGATTGAACGACATTAGAGTGAATTACTTGACTAAAGCTGCTGAATATCTTTCCGCAATAATGGTGTATACGATCACGGAAAGAGTTGAAATAATAACATTTTTTTTTAAGAATGATGAGTGCGGTAACCGTACAGCTAATTTGTTCAATGAAACGCATTCAGATAAACTTGTTGCTAGAAAAAACGTTCTAGAATTAGTGCAAAAATTTCGTCAAACTGAATCAGTAGCCAACAAGAAACGAGACCCAGAACGTGAATTTCCGTTGAGAAATGAAGCTGTTGAAGTTGCACTTTTAGGACAAGTTCATGCAGACCCAACATTGAGCACAAGGACATTGGCTAGTGTTACCAATATCAGTAGAACCAGTATCCGCCGAATCCTGAAACATCATAAATTTCACCCCTGGTACACCAATTGAATGAAGATGATTTTGATAGGTGGCAGGAATTTTGTGAAATCATGACTATGAGAATAGATGCTGATGAGAATTTCCTTTTCAACATCTGCTTTTCTGATGAGTCTACATTCTTTTTGAATTCGACTGTGAATCGTCATAATTGTCGTTATTGGTCAGATGACAATCCACATGTTTTCCACGAAGTCCATACTCAAACTCCCCAAAAACTCAATGTCTGGGCCGGTATTCGTGGGGACCGTTTGATTGGACCAGTATTTCTCGACGGTAACTTGACAGGAGAAACTTATTTGGAATTATTGAATGAATTTGTTTATCCACAATTAGTAGACATCATTGAAAATGACGATCGTTACCATGAAGACCACTTGATATTTCAACAAGACGGGGCACCTCTACATTATGCACAGCCTGTTAGGGCGTTTTTGGATAGAATGTTTCCTGGAAGTTGGATTGGAAGAAGAGGCTCTATAGAGTGGCCAGCCAAATCTCCAGATTTAACCCCACTTGACTTTTTCCTGTGGGGTCACTTGAAAAACAAAATCTTTGCAACCGAACCAGAATCTCAGGGAGATTTACGAAGGAGAATTATTGAAGAATGCCGTCGAATAACGCCGGAAATGCTACGAAATGTGAGGTTTCGTTTTGAACAGAACTTGTACTATTGTATGGAAATGGTTGGTAGACAGTTTGAACATTTAGTTCATTGAAAATAATTATTATTGCGACAGTTGCTTTATCAGATATTGTTTTTATTGATTGAGTGAATAGAAAGTGATTTTCCAACTTCAAGTTCCTATATCTCGAAAACGAATCGATAGAATTAATTTATTTTTGTTGTTCGATATTAAGAAGGAAAATACCTCTCAAATGAGGTATCACTTGCCATATGTGGCCGTTTAAAAATTTACGGGTGGAAGTCACAGCTCCGAGGGATGGAATGTATTTCGGGTCCCCCTCGAAAATGAATTGACGTGTCCGAGCCTTTTTATATAATTTGGTTCTGCCTACCTACAGAGCCGCTGTTTCGTTTTCACCCCACTCTATATATATATATATATATATATATATATATATATATATATGTCCTATCCAAATGACTCACTGATTGACTGATATACCATCAATTCCCAGACCAAACCGCTGGTCCTATCTAAAATATTGACAGCATATTTTTTTGATATTCCATTCCTAAAGGGGTGAAAAGGTGGGTGAGAAGGGGGGGTGAAAGTGAAAGTACAGTTGGTTTTGAAATTAGAGTCATGGCAATTAGTATTTGGGCTTTTCTTCACAAATGAAGAAAAATATGTTTCAGGGTTTTCGAAAATTCAACCAAAGAAATCCGTTAGTTTTCAAGTTGGGGTCATGTGTATTTAAGTGTTTTTAGAAATTCAGAAATGGGGATGAAAGTTGTGATTGGGGTTCCCTTAGTTTTGAAGTTAGGGTCATCAAAATTAGTATTTGAGGTCTTTGTAAAGGATAAAGAATTGATGTTTCTGTGTTTTTATAAATGCAACTTCTAGGAGGTGAAAGTTCGTGTAAGGGTTCCGTTAGTTTTGAAGTTAGGTTCATGAAAATTGGCATTTGAGGTCTTTGTTACGAATAAAGAAGAACATGTTTCAGTATTTCAAAAAATTCCGTCCCTAAAGGGTTGAGTCAATTTATAATAGTTGTAGTCATAAAAAAAACAAAGTTCAACGCTGTTGCCATATAGTTATAGTATATAACAGTTAATAGTTAAAAAGGTGGGTAAGTAAGTATTTTAAAAGTAATCCAAATTAAGTAGGTAGCAATTAGTAGATTTTAGCAACAAAAAATTAAAAAAAATTACAAAAAATAAAACTGACCAAAAAAGAAATGAAACGCAAAAAATAAAATGAACCTTTTAAGTCTTAACAACTAAGCTCCTAAACTAATGTAAGTAACTACTTTTGAGTCGGCGCCAAACAAACAATCAACGAATATTATTAAATTACTTCAAAGAAATGATCAAAACAAAATAATATGAAAATGCAACGTGAAATCTCCAGCGATAAAAAATATCATTCCAAAAATGCGCTGTCCGCCCTCACGTGTGTGCCCGTTCGGGTAGCTGTCTCGCTGATATTTACTTCGAAGACGCTCGGAAATTTCTGGCAAAGGGATGCGCCGCCGCCGCCGCGCACCTCGCTGCCATCATTTCACGCTTTACGTAATAAATTTGCTTGTTTGTTCAGGAGCTCAGATATTAAGACTAAAAAGGTTCATTTTATTTTTGCTTTTCAGTTTCTTTTTCTCGGTTTTATTTTTTGTTAAAAGTTTTTATATATGTTATTGTTATTTTGAGATCCATGGTCAATTAAAAAAAAAAAAAACATTTTCACAAGTCGGCCCAAGCTTTTGTTGGATTTATAAAGAATTTCAAAGAAACCGAGTTTTGGACTAACGATGTTTTACCCTGTTCGAATCAATAATTTATAATTTATATTTTCAAGTAGCCCAGAAAATATTGTGAGCTTACCTCCCCAACCCACACCCCCCTAAAATGTATATTACTCTCAAATGACTGTTGATTTTCTGACGGTAATCAGAGACTCAAGTCTCATTTCAAATACGTGGGTTTAGACATCTGAAACAAAAAGACAAGTAATATAATTACATACAAAAGGAATGATTGATTATTTTTGACCCATTGGCGATCATAGAACTCACCGAGGTCATTCACGTAAACTTTTTTCACTATGCCGATGAACTGAGTATTAAAATCAACCTTTGCAAAGGTATGAAGACAAAGACTTGTGTTGGAATAATATTTTTGAAGAAATGGCGTTTCACTCCATGGTTTTGAATAATAGAATTATAAAATGAGCTCATTAATGTACATCGAGTTTAGGCAAAACAAGTATTGATTGAAAAACCACAAATTTCAATATTAATAATAATAATATGCACAGATTGCATTATATAAGATGTGGAAATAATTTCATTGATCAAATATAGATTAAGAATGATATTGTGGAAAACTTGCAGTCGCCAAGAAAAGCATTCCAATTCGTTAGTTTATAACAGAAGAGTATACTGTCTCTCATTTATTTTTCATTTATATTCCTTTAATTCTTCATTGTCATCCACTCTGCTGAATCCTGTATCGAATTGAGTCGTACCATACCTGACAAACGTCCTCCCAATCTTCAAACCGCCATCTCGAATTTTGGAATTTTGAAAAAACCTAAAGCAGCAGATTCGGTGTCCGTCCACTGACCGAATATTGGAGTATAACCAAATGAGATGCACCACTTTGTTCATCAGATGGTTCAATACAAAAACATTGTCACTGATCTGGAAAAAAGTTACAGGGCATAATGTTTACATTCTAGTGATTTTCAAAGCTTCAATTCAAATTCACATAATACCAAAAGAGCCCCTCTTAGCTCCATGTAACTTCCAACGATGAATAGCTTTTTTTAACCGACGAAACCAAAAAGGAGGAGGTTCTCTAGTCGACGCGTATATTTAATTTTTTTATCATTTTTCTTATGTATGATCACGCATAACTTTCTACTGAGACGTCCGATTCCGATAATTCTTTTCTCAGTGGATATGGTGTTCTTCGAAGTTGGTCCCATTTGTATTTTAGAAATGAAATCCAGCCCTAAGGGTAGCAAAATGAAGGATATTGATCACTCACCCTCTGAATTCTGGTCCGTTAACCGATTCTATCAGGCATAACTTTGTACTGGATCTTGATTTGGATGATTTTTTTTAATCAGATAAAGTATACCTCATAGTTGATCATATTCTAATTTGAAATGAAATGATCCACCCCTATGGGTAGAAAAATAGAGGATGATTGATTTTTCACAGTGGCACACATATGTAGTACGATTATTTTTTACTTTTTAGTGCATTTGAATAAAAGCTGGTCTTATTTTGCTAATTTTTTGTCTACTGAAAATCTAAAGTTATTTCCACTATATTGGGTTAACAAAAAAGATGAAGGATGTTGAGTACTCCCAATCCCCAAAAGGTAAGCCATCATGATGTAAATTGAAATCGTAAATTCTTGAATAGGTCCAAGTAGTACTATAGGTCGAATAGTTTCCAATATTTGCTCAAACGTAGCTTGAATTAGCCAGAATTATCGTTATAATATGATCTGACGAAACGAAAAATGCTTTGTTAAAAAAGGTCTCTGGAATGCTACCACTAAAATTTTTAACGGCTTCTAGTATACTCTAGCATACTAAAACAAATATATCTACCTCAAGTTTATTGGAGTGAATGTTATCCGTAACGAAATATTTAAAATAAACGACACATTTCCGAAACTATGTGAAGCCTTTTTCGAATGGAGAGATTAATTACTCCTAATCTATAGAAACAGCGAGCGAGTGGATAAATTACTTTTTAATTGAATAATTTAGTTCGTCGCTTTTTCAAGCAGGCATGATTTTTGTTTGTTTTACTATCTGTGATTTCGTATTTGCATATTTATTTGTTGAGAACACAGTGGAAATTAAAAAGTCGATTTCCTTCATTTGGTAACGACAGTGGCAATTAAAAAAGGCATTCAAAATCATAATACATTTCAAATTTTGCCTAAAAGGTGGAAAAAAATCAGAACTTGTAGAAAAGTCGGTTAATAGGTTAAATGGTTCAAAATTATTGTTTTTTAATAACTGATGGGATCAGGATGTTCTGTGATTGGAACCACTTTCTCTTACGAAGTGAAGTGAACAAATATATGTGTCTTTATTAACATGATCAATCAGTTGGGCTCGACCATAACCTCGTCCACATCTTTAACCCACAAATCACATTTAGCAACTTAGGACAATTTTTAGATGTTTTTTTTCGTTAATTAGTTTTCAGACGGCTTTGGAAAACTGATAAAATAAATAAGTTCTCCGAAAATGTTTTACTACGTTTATCGCTGCAATATACCCCGCATATCAACAGCGTTAGTTTGTCCTTTTTTTTTAGTAATATAGTATATTTTTGATTGTATTATTATTTTATTCTTAGTATAAAACAATTAAAACTATAGAACTAATCGCAGCTTGATAATGGAAAACGTATTTTTAATACATTGAAACGAAGCGGCCAGTGGCTCAGTGGTATGAGCGTTGGTCTGTTTCCACCCGACGCGGGTCCGACGCCCACAACCGGTGATCATTTTTTCAAGGCACGAGGAGTGGTTTCGGATCCCACTATAAAAGATAAGGCCTCCGTGATCTTCACTCGTACAAGTTTTGATTAACTTCTGAGGGTTAGTAAAACAACTAAGAAAACTGTTAAAACAACACTTTTGAAACACACTTATTTTATATTCATGGGTTATACACGTATGAAATGTCGAAAAAACATGGCGGAAGTTGAGGCATGCCCACAAAAAAGGCTATTAGAGAATAATATGATAATATGAATCAATACGAAATATAATAGATAATCGGTGTTTGAAGAAATGGGCGTGATGTTGCATGGTTCTGTCCTCTGTAGAATGGTCTGGATTTTGTTATATTGATATAGCATTGATAGTCCAGTCAGGTCGATATCCTTCCTCATAGACTCTCATTGTTATGAGTTGATATATTGCAATAATTTGTTCCTGTACATGATTTATTTATATTTTCTGAAAAAAATATGTGATGAAATATTCAAATTCTACACAACAAAACTTCTTTACAATTTTCGAAATCAACTGTTTCCATTATCAAAATGGAAGCACGTTAATCCTCGAATGTTATCCATATTTTCTCATTTGAGTTCCACATTAATCAGAATTGTTCAGTTAAGATTGATTTTAATTAGGAATTTGTTTAAACGTAAAGTTTACTCCAGCAGAGGACTTCACTGAATAAGGTATTTCGATACTCGATGTTTCGCCAATGTTTCAAAATGTAACGAAACACCCTGTACAGTTGAAAATCAACGCCACCAGCCACCCATTCATCCATGAATGAAATATGCATTAATACTCCGAGAAATAATCAAGAGTTATGGCACGTTTTAGCTTCCTTAGTGACACAAATAATATCAAAATACTTCACGGTTACAGAGAGAACATAAATCTGTCGGATCGTCTTTTTTATGGAGAATATAGGTAAAACACGAAATCCCAAACCATAAATTCTCATGAATCCGTATTTAAGATGAAATCAAAGTTTGCAACTTTTCGGGATAGAATAAAGACGAAACGTGTTTTATCAAAGACACGTTAAAATGTGTTATTCATGAAGCAATCGGCAATTGTTTCACAACCTTTGCTTAGCAGGTTGTTCCTTTTTTAACGTTAACATTATATAACGTTCGTTCAATATAACGTGTTATTTTGTCAGTATGCGTTTGGTACAAGGAATGAAGTTCATGCAAAATTATTCAGAAATTACACATATTTGTCTGAAAGGTATGAACATTTTCTGAAAGTTTTGTTGAAGATAATTCAGAGCATAAACGACGAAAGATCATTTTTGTGTACGAGTCTCGGATTCACGAGGGAAAAGTAATACTTAAAACAAATAAAAATAAAACAAAACAACATTTTTAAAGACAAGCTTTTATACAAATGCACTAAAAAGGAAAAAATTATTTCAATGTCCAGCGTGGCTTTAGCCGGGGAAGTAGTTGTTTTCTGTTAAACATTCACAAAAAATAACTTCATTTCAATCGTGGATTTTTCAATTCACAGAAAAATCTTTCTATCAATATTCAATTGAGAATGTTTCCCTTTTCAACTAGATCTAGGTTATTCTGTAACAGATTCAAAATATGACACTTGCGAGTAGGAAACATAACTGGATATAACTACGGACCGTTTTACGTATGATAGCGCAGTCGGTTTCCTTGTAGTATTTTCGCCACGAATAAATCTCTATTGATTGGTATAATTCACCATTAAGAAGGGAGGATGCGTTAGAAGAATTCAAGGAACATTTGAATCATGTTAGGTATGTGAATCCTACGTTTGAAATGTAATTTGTTAATGCACAATTAAACAAATTGTGCAATTTGTGTTTTATGTTAAATTAAACTTTATAGGGAATATGTGAATTTCTAGAAATCTCGTATTAGTAACAAGTACATTATTTAGTGGTTGTAAAGAAAATAGATAAGATGGCAATGTGTAGATCATATATGTTTACCTTCTCAACTGTCAAAAAATGTTCACTAAAATATCGCCTGGTCTCGAAAAAATTTCACGAAATTTTTTTGGTTTCCATGGTAACGAGTCAAAATAAAGGCATCTGGTTTGAAAGTAGAGATGTGAAATTTTCAGTTGTAATATCACAAGAGAGTAAGAATTGTTGCCAGGCAATAGACACGAGAACCCAACGGGCTCGAGTGGCTATTGCCAAATGGCAACAAGTTTGAGATAGAAATCTGGAGAATTATTTTCTACTTTATCGAACTCTCGTGTGGTATTCTATAGATTTTTTTTTGTTACGATCATAAACACATTTCCTCGCACAATAATACAATGTACTGAATCGGTTTTGATTCATTTCTCACTTTTCTTGCGAATTGATGACAGACGTCAAATTAATATAATATGTTGTCAGACAATAAAAACAAAATACATACCTCAAATCATTCCCGCGGCAATTTTCTAGGTAGAATATACCTAAGATGTCTAAAAACCCTGGTGAATGAACTGATTCTATATTGTTTAGATTTTCGAGGGGACCCCACCTGTTATTTCAACAGAGCTTCTCTCTGTGGTAGTCTGTGGTAGATGGCGCCGTCCAAAAATTTTTGTTTATATTCTCGTTTGTCAGAACTTAATTTCTGACATCTGCAGCATCTTATATGAAATTATTTTCAGTGTTTTCTCGGTATCTATGCGTTTTCCATCTCTTTGATTTAAAATCTTGCTTAGCTTATTCCTGAGTTTTTTCTTAAAAAAATCACTCGTTCATTAGTGCATGAGAAATTGTTTATTTTCAGGTAGTGTAGTGTGTAAGGATATTTTTTGTAGAATGGGCCACATTTGTATTTTGTGTGGACAGTATAAAGCCGCAGATTCCAATATTCACCTGTATTCAGTACCAAAAGCAAGTACAAATCTTGACGAATTGACTAACAATGATATTATCATAGTTCATCATATTGTATGCATTGAATTTTATATTATCTGCAACTTAATGACAATTTCACTTCCAATTCTCCGTCTGCCAAAATGCAGTTAACCTCAAATTCAAATTGTACAAAATACGAAAAACAACACGACAGTGCTTTCTTTGTGCGATGTTCGGGGGCTTCTAATTCTAGCTTTGCTATTGGTGAAGTTTGACAGATGTATCTTTTCAACCAATAGCAAAGTTAGAATTAGAACCCGAGAACAGTTCGTCCTCAAAAAGAAAGCTGAGGAAATAAATATACCCTGTTACTGAATTGAAACTAAAACGAAATTGGCGCCATCTGACACGCTAGTAATCTCTATTATCAAGTAGGCCAAGTGTCGCCAAGTCGAACCCAAACTTCTACAGGTATAAGTACAAGCACCAGGGTTTTTAGACATCTTAAATATACCCACTATAATAATGTTTCGATTGGCCAAAACGTACATGAATGATTTGAATTGAAAGTTTCCATTGGTTTCTAGAAATGCCAGAAAATAATCCATATAATTATTGGCGACTGGATTTTTTTGGTGAAGGTTTTCTACAACGTTAACTAATAAAATAAATAGTTGTCAGAATGTTTTGTTTTGTGTTGTGTAAATAAAAAGAGAAAAATCAGTATTTCAATTGCCACCAACCCCAAATTCGTAACGGTTGATGTCAGAAGTTCGGATATTAGTGGCTATTTGATAACAATTTATAGTGAATAAAATAAATACGCCCTACGACGATATGGAGACCATAATAGAAATGATCAAGCAGCAGTGTGCCGAGCAGAAGGAACGACGAGAGAGAAAAGCCAGAGGAGGAGGTTTGTCGACAGAGAGAAAAACAAGAGAAAGAACGTAGAGAGAAGGAAGAAAAAAATTAATTTCCCAAAAATTTTGAAAGAGCAAAATATTGAACGAGAACGACAGAAAGCATTTCTCGAACAGATATTCCAGGAAACCGAAAGACAGTTCGCAGAACTGAAGCAAGAAGTTGACAGGAGATCGGGTCAACTTCAACTGGTTCATCGAAAGTGATAGAGCTTCGCGCAAGTTGAAGGTAGCGCCACAGTTTATAGCTAAAGAATAGCTATAAACTGTGGTAGCACTTTGCTCAAGTCCAATCTTGTCACATCCACAACAGAAAGGCCTGTTCATACTGGACACAGATGCAAGCAATACCTGACTTGAAACTGTGTTATGCTAGGTACAAGATGAACAAGAAAAGGTCATCAAATACTAGCAGGATGATGTCTATTTACGAAAAGAAATATTGTGTCACCCCTTAACTTTCGGTAACTTTTGGCGATCGCTAAGGCAGTTAATCACTTACACAATTACTTATATGGAAGGGAGTTCCTCATCAAGACCGATCACGCGGCCCTGAAGTGCCTGAAAATCCAAAAGGACAATGAGCTAGATCGACAGAAACCAGTTGAACCATTCCAAGATCAAACATTGTCCAGGACGACTCCATAGTAATACATATGCCTCATTCAGCAGACCGTGTCCGGAAGCCAGTGAGAATTTTCAGCATATTCAATGCCAATTTAGGGACTTTCTACATTGCAAAGTGATCAGAAATGGCAGACCCTCGAATGGCGGCTATTCTCGAGTTTCAGGGAGTAGAAAAGCCAAGAGAAAACAGTGACTTTTCTCTTTCATCGAACGTGTGTATATTCCTGAAATTGTTTTCCCTTATCTGTCAAGAGAAATCACTCCCTTGCTATTTTCAAGGAAAAAGTCAGGGATTATAGATTCCACAAGACTTTTTTTTGATTGTCATTGTTTTGTACACTCCGAATATATTCATTCTCAAGTATTCTGTAATTCATGTGATATGTGAAATGGATTGAGTTATTCGACGATTTGATAGCCGATCAATATTTAATGATGCATTGAAATTATTAGAAATTACATTACAATGACTGCATAACAAAAAAAAGGAACTAAAGTAATTCAACGAAATACAGTTTTTTTAATTTTTTCTGTGGCTGCAACAACAGTGTTTGTATCTCTTTTAATTCCTCTAATATCTTCTCCATTTCTATTTTCTTATTCATAAATGTTGCTTTATTTTTAAAATTGAATCTAATTTTTTAGTAAAAAGTTGAATGTTAACCGCATATTATTTGTTTCTAATAATTCATCGGTATTTTTCATAGAATATGCTATTTTAGTCGATTTTTTTTACAACATCAACCATCGGTCTTAAACCATTTCATCCCATGGTATCATGTTCCGTAGTTATTTTATTCAGCAACAAAACATGATCCATCAATTTATTTTTTTTACATCCACTGCCGTCAGCCACTGGGTTTTTAGACTGAAAGATCAATATAAGATTTCATATCATCTTCTACTTTATTCTCCACCGGTGGTGGACGTGTTTATTAGAGCTGTGTGCAATTTGATTGTTTCGGTGGTGTTTCTGATTGATTTCTTGTCGACATTTATTCCTTTCAACATGCCGTTAACTCGTGATCAATTGTGTGAACTAAAAAGTGCAGCAGATGTTATTATAAAACAATTATTCAAGGACGAAACATTCCTCAAAACAATAACGGATAGTGTCTCTAACGAAATCATGAAAAACTTGAAACAACAACTTTCTTCATTCGAGAAAAAAGTGGAAACATTAGAAGCAGACATCAATGTCTTGACCGAGGCAAATAAAAAGGTTGTAAAAAACCTGAACGATAAGATCGACCTCCTAAATGCTAAAACAAGTGATTATACAGGGTTGTCCTATAATCCCTTACAAATAATATCCGAAATCACAGAAATCAAACAACGTGAAAACAATTTATTGGTGTTTGGAATTCTAGAAAGTGCATTGGATTCTGATGCGGTCAAGGACGTGATCAGAACAGTTGTTCCTGATTTTGAGATGACAGGATCTAAGACTTATCGCTTAGGTAAACCCTCTCCAGGAAAAAATCGTCCAATAAAGATTATTATGCCTAACAATAATCACCATTCCCTGCTAATCAAAAACAATAGAAAAATACAGGCTGTTGATCAGTTTAAGGATATCTACATCAAACCTGACCAAACAGTTTTGCAAAGAGAGCATCTCATAAGATTGCGACAAGAACGGAAAAACCGGCAAGATTTGGGGGAACAAGACTTGATTATCAGATATAAAAACGGCATTCCTGTCATTGCTAAAAAAAACTAGTTTGCACATCCAACGGATCTTCCCAAGTTGCCAATAATCTCTCAATTTCATATCAAAACTGTAGAGGCCTGAACTCGAAAACCCATCTGTTCTATAAAAATATACTTGATACTGAACATAATGTTATAATAGTAACTGAAACCTGGCTTAAGGAAGGAGTGAACAATGAGGAGCTTTTTCCAGAAAATTTCCTAGCTTATCGTAAGGACCGGAAAACTCGCGGTGGTGGTGTGATGATTGCTGTCAATAATATTATTTTTCAGTCAGAGGCCTGCGATTTTGTATGTCCAGTTGATAAAATTGACTTTCTTTGCGTTAGAGTCTCTACAAATAACTCAAAACCTCTTTCAATATGTACAGCTTATATTCCACCAAATACAACATATGATGACTATGACGAATTCTTTGGATTCCTTGAAGATTCTGCTGAACTGAATAAGGCAATTATCATTGGAGACTTCAACATCAGTGAATTACATGACTATTATGATATTGGAAGCCTAACGAACCTAACCTGTCGCTTTATCAACTTTTTGGGTTTTTGCGATTCAGCACAACGCAATTATGTGAGAAACAACAATAACAGGTTACTGGATTTGGTTATCTGTCCAGCTGAAACTAGGTGTGTAGTGCAACATAATGATGACCCAATAGTTCCTATTGATCTCCATCATCCAGGACTCACAGTGCAACTATCTATTAGTACTGGTAATGTAAAAAAATTTGTTTCGTCTGTTAAAAGGTTTGATTTGAAAAGAATTGACGAAGCTAAGTTCTCTCATCTACTCAGTGAACTGAACTGGTCTCAAGCTTCACTTCACCTTGATAGTGTTGATTCTATGTGCACAATACTTAATGACTCTTTGCACAACATTATGTCCAAATGTGCTCCTCTGCTCAAATGTAGATCACGTAGGTTCCCTGCGTGGTTTGGCAAATGTACTATAAATAAAATCAAATCAAAAAATCATTATCTGAAAATGTACAAAAAAACCAAATACCTTTCTTATTTACAGCGAGTCAAAAACGTCAGAAAATTGATCAAATTGAGTATAGCAACTGACTATAAGTTATACATCGAGAGATCTGAAGAAATGCTCAAACATAACCCTCGTGGGTTTTGGAACTATATCAACTCAAAGAAAAACAAATCTCGCATCCCAGGAGAAATGATTCATAACAATAACATACTTTCTTCACCTCTCTCAATAGTCAACGGTTTTGCAGCGAACTTTAGTAGTGTGTATAGCCAAGATGATGGTAATAACGTAGACTTAAGCGACAACCTATCTGATCTGACAATGATGCCAAGTCACCATTTCTTGAACCTTTCAACCATCACCAAGGAACAAATCAATAATGCCGCAAAAAAACTCAAAAATAAACTCACTTGTGGTCCCGATGGGATCCCTGTTAAAATAGTCAAAAATCACATTAACCTTCTGGCTGATCCTCTATATATCATTCTCAATCTTGCCTTACAAAAAAACTATTATCCAAAGATTTGGAAATTGTCCAGAGTATGTCCTGTATTTAAATCCGGCAATATTACTCATGTTGAAAATTATAGACCAATAGTCATTATATCAGTTTTCTCAAAAATATTCGAGATTATACTATCTGAACTTATATACAATCATGTCAGTTCTTCTCTGTCTAACTTTCAGCATGGGTTTGTCAAAGCTAGAAACACTGCATCTAACCTCTGTATTTTTTCACAATTCGTTTCTGATTCACTTGACCAGAGGAACCAGGTGGATGTAATCTTTACTGACTTCAGTAAAGCTTTTGATCGCGTGTCTCACCCTCAACTACTCAAGAAGTTGCTAAGCTTTGGTATATCTACTAATATTCAGTTGCTGCTCAATTCATACCTAACAGAACGGAAACTCTTTGTTGAGTGTGATGGAATAAAATCCTCATTTCAAGTCGTTTGATTCATTGAAAAACATCTACTTATCTATGGTCAGAAGCAAACTTGAGTACTGCAGTGTTGTTTGGAATCCTTCCCATTCCAAATACATTATGGCTATTGAGAACGTTCAGAAGAAATTCTTGAAATATGCTTATTATAAAAAACATGGTATTTATCCCGCTAGAGGCTATAATTATGACCTCTTGCTACAGGAGTTTAATTTGATATCACTAAGAAAATATCGCGAAATGAGAGACATGTGCTTTATTTACAAATTAATACACAATCAAATAGATTGTCCAACTTTATTGTCACAAATGATGTTCAATGTACCTCGTTTCTCATCTCGCTCATGTAACACATTTTACTTACCCGTACCTAACACTGTGCATAACTTCAACTCACCTTTATCAACAATGTCTAGGAGCGTTAACAATTCACCCAATGTAGATATTTTCTTTTTGTCATTTGCACAATTCAAGCGTGATATTCTCAGCATACTTCCTAATTGATAATTTATACATTACGCTCTCAGTCACTTAGTATTAATTATGCTTAGTATAAGACTACTCTTATCACCTATTAATAATTTTGTACACCTATTAATGGGCTCTTGGGCCTGTTGGATGTATTTTTGGAAATAAATAAATAAATAAATATCACTGTTATGTTAAGGTGAATTGTTCCCGAAATATATATTTTCCAAACTGAAAGGCTGACTTGTGTAAGTTCCTCCCAAAGTTTAATATTTTTTCCTTCATATACCTATTTGTCGGATTACCACTAAACATTTCTGGCCTTTCATAAATAAATTCTCCAAGCAATTCCTTTTGTTTCGCGGTAATATGACCACACGTTTTCGTATTCTCTATTGTAACAATCCATAATTTGAAACACTTTCTCGCGAAGTTCAAAATGAAATAGTCAATATGAAATATGTCGAATGATAATCGAATTGGCGAGTGTCGATTGGCTGAACATTTGGCAACGCTTCATAATATTTTCTATTGGTATTTTCGTTTCCCTGGATTTTCCCATATAGTAATGAGAATATGCACCCACTGCGCCGAAAGAAAAATCAGAGAGTATTTTCGACAAGGTGGTTTCCTTCCTATCACGCTCGAGAATAGCCCCCCCTGAGAGATATTTCTGAGAGAGATCCCATTTTTAAGGCAATATGGACACAGTGGGGATCCCCAGTTGTGGAAAATAAACTACTTGAACAGGTTTAGTTACCTGATGGGAGGTTGTCAATTTCCCAATTGGTTTTTCCCAGAAAAAGGATGAATGAAGTCTTGAAGGAAATTCATGAGCGAAAATCAGGGAGTCAGTAAGACTTTGGACAGGATCAGGAAGAGATTCTGCTGGGTCCAATGTCGATACGATGTAATTGCCGGGTCCACATCAAACCAACAAAACAAAAACATCCAACAAAACAGAAACACGACAAATGAGCAACTTTCTGAAAACAAAACAAAATGAAAACTTGTGTCCACACTGCTAAGAGACAAAATGATAACAAAAGTTTTCAGTTTTGGTTGTGTTTCGTGTCGTCCACACCTAGAATTAGTTTTTCTTCATCAGAAATTTACAAACGGTGAAATATTGTACTTTTCATACAATGAAAAGAAAAACTAGTGAATTTTCTCTTTGTCTGCTGGATTTTTGCTTCTTCGAAGGAAATAAAAAACGCTTTTTGGGTGAAACCGTCCTGACGATTCGAAGAAATAAATATGGACATGTGAAAAAATTATTAAAGCCATTATCGTGTTAATTTTATATTTCTCAAAAAAAACTCATGAGTTCTATAATAAACCATTAGATTAAGATGCACCGGCCCAACTTGGTATACGCTTTATAATAATTTTTCTTGATTAACTCACATTTGTATTTTTACTATTTTTTCTCTAGCTATTTTCTGAATTGACAATTTAAAACATTTTCTCTATTTCTTTTAATGCTTTTTAATAGCTGTGTTTTAAACTCTTTATTTCCGGAGTCTCATATGAAAATGATTCCGATAGAGTTCAATTAATTTACAATTAGAGGTTGTAGATGTACACAAATATTAGGTCATTTGTACCAGTATGACGGTTCTTCAAGGGTCTAATTACGGAATGACAAAAAAGAAAATGATGGTCATAGCGCTGGTACCGGCGGCCCAATCGCGTGGGCGTTAATCGAACGTGTCGGATAAATAACGAGTGTCGAACGATTTGTTCCACAAAAATGCTTGTATTTTCCGATAGTCGATAAAAAATGAAGTAGGCGGTAGCGTAATGCCATACTTCTCCGGTGTGACTTACAGCCCGCCATACCGACGCGAATATATTAATTAAAAAAAAACAATTCAACCATTTGTACCAGGCTAATTTTTGCGCAGCTAATCATCGTCGAGTAGCCATTCACGGAAATCACCTTGCCATACTTTTCCGACGGTTCCCCATGGCCGCCATACCACCGCAAGGAAGTAATTTTTTTTTGCTAAACGATTTGTACCAGCCTAAAACTTTTTTTAACAGTTCTCTGTATGATCATAAATAGAAGTCTGATCATGCCATACCTGTGGGAGGTGGCGAATATGTACAATATTTTTTCAAGTTTTTCAAGTATGGCGCCACTTTTTCCCTCTACTAGAAGTATGGCAGATATAATAATGGTCACATTGTATCATATAATTTCCAAAAATCCAAATGCCATACTGGTACAAATCGTCAATTTTTTTTACATCTTGGCTTAAGTCCGACAGTCGTCCGCCCCATGGTTACAATCTGGAATAATTTTTTCCAGGTAGAATTACATCCAAACGAACAGAATACAATGATTCCATGATGTAAAAAATGATTTCACGTATTTTACAGTCGTATTTTCAAAACGTGTCGAATAAATAAGTTTTTCAAGTATGGCAACACTTTTTCCCCCTACTAGACGTATGGGAAATATAATAACGGTCACATTTTATCAAATACTTTCCAAAAATCCAAATGCAATACTGGTACAAATCGTTTTGCGAAAAAACAAAAAAATTATCCCTTTGCGGCGGTATGGCGGCCATTTGGAACCGTCAGAAAAGTATGGCATGGTGTATTTCGTGAATGGCTACTCGACGATGATTAGCTGTGCAAAAATTAGCCTGGAACAAATTGTTGAATTGTTTTTTTTTAATTAATGTATTCGCGTCGGTATGGCGGTCTGTAAGTCAAACTGGAGAAGTATGGCATTACGCTACCGCCTACTTTTTTTCTATCGACTATCGGAAAATACAAGCATATTTATGGAACAAATCGTTCGACACTCGTTATTTATCCGACACGTTCGATTAACGCCCACGCGATTGGGCCGCCGGTACCAGCGCTATGACCATCATTTTTTTTTGTCATTCCGTAATTAGACCCCTGAAGAACCGCCATACTGGTACAAATGACCTAATATTTTGTGTCACCATCTCTCGGTCTATAATGTTATCCATAGTCCACTTCAATTTTTCAGCCGACCTATGTACTGGGTACTTATTTTCAGACACCATACACAACACTCAGAAGTCAGCAAAGAGTTTTGTCTTTGTTTTTCAGATATACTCATCGCGCCGACAAATGTTTCCAGAAATGGCAACAAAACAGAAACCCTTTGATATTTACCGACTCACAACGAGAACGCGAAAAGTTGCTGGAATCAGAAACAAAACACGTTTGGTTGATGAAATGTTTCGAATTTATTTGTTGAAAATATAAACAGGATGTAGTTCAATGTCCAGCGTGGTTTTAGCCGGGGAAGTAGTTGTTTTCTGTTAGACATTCACAAAAAATAACTTCATTTTAATCGTGGATTTTTCAATTCACAGAAAAATCTTTCTATCAATATTCAATTGAGAATGTTTCCCTTTTCAAAGTTTCGAATTTGTTGTTATAGTTAAACCATTTACAATTGCAGAAGCATGAAAAACAAGTATCCCAGTCTTGAAGCGGTATCCTTTGAGCAGCAGAGGCGGAGATAACTAATTTTATTTAGATATTTAAATATTTTAAAAATACATTAAAATTAAAAAATATGCCATAAGCGAGGAAGTATGGATTAACAGGCAATCGGATCATCATAATTTCATTTTCCTATGGTCGAAAAAAAAGCCATATTTTCCAACAAAACACAACAGAGCTATAGAATATTTTAAAACCTATTTCGATGCCAGACCAGAGACGCTACTGGCTTTTATTCATTCAGACCTCTCCAAACACAAATATAACTCGTGATTTATTAGCTTTCTTGGCCTCCAACCTATGGACACGCCTACAAACATTATTATTGGCTTGCGGTCCGTTTTGATTGGCTCAGGCGAATCTGGTGCAGAACTAGACAGCTGTCACTCAAACCCACGTTGACTGTCACCTCTTTTGATCTTCCGTTCGGCGACGGAGAATGTTTACGAGTAGTAAACATTATTTTGCGAAATGAGTTTTTGATTTGCTCCTTATAGAAACAGCTTCTGCAATTGAAAATTGTTGAACTGTAAATTGTTGAAAAACATTGAGTTGTTGTTTTGTTTCTGTTTTGTTGGTTTGATGTGAACCTGGCATAAGGAACTGGTGTAGAAGATGCCCAGAGGCTATTTCACGGATTCTTGTTGGGGTGAAAATTACAGGGTTTTGTTCAACGGACACATGAATGATTAACTCATACAAAGTTTTTCGGTCTCGAAAAACACCCAAGGACTAAAATGTTGCGAGATGCGAAAAATTATAGAACTTTAGCACATTAATTAACAATCAGGAATAACTCTGAGTGCGGAGGTGTGGACATGATCCCGCAACCTACAACTCATTCCATTATATCCGCATATTTTTCTCATTAACGCTTAGAATAGGAAGGGGCTTGGGTGCAACAGATTTACACTCGTACCAACACAAAGTAGAAATTCCCAGGAAAATATACGACGACATTTGCTTGGCTATCAACACCATAACCCTTAGAAACAATTATACTTTTAATTATCACTCGGGGCAAATTATTATTCTCGCTCGTCTTCGCGTATAGGGAAAACTGGGGTCAGTTGAAACATAATACAGCTGATATTTATGAATCCTGAAACAATGGCGATATTGTTATCGTTTCCAAGAATATTACAGCGTTGGGTTACAACAAATAGTGTTCTTTCAAAAGTAGGCCTAATAATTATTCGTCTGTGACCCTATACTGGTTATCGTTTTGCATTTAATCTGTTTGAATTCAGGACCTGGGAACAGTTACCAGAAATTATGAGATCAGGTAAAACAATCCAACTGACCTCATGTGTAGATATGAGAATTTCGCTTCTCAGGCAGCCAATTTATTTTATTTATTCGAGTCAGAAGCATCTTACATTATATATAACTTACAGTCCATAAAGGTGAATAAGCGGTTAGGTATACAGATATTGTTAAATTAATTAAACTAAGTATGTCTTGCCCAGTATTGAGCGACGTCGATTGCGTTTGGTAGAGCTGACATCAGATCTTCGTGGGTGCATTGGGTGGGGCACAGCGGGCATTCGTACATGTATGAAGTCGTCTGGGGGGCACCACAATCGCATAGGGTGGAGCTAACTGGGTATCCCCATTTGTTCAGGGTGACCCTAGATCTTGCAGTTCCGGTTCGGAGTCTATTCAGAGATTTCCAGACCTCCCAACTCTCCTCTCTCCCAGAAGCTAGGTTTTCGGATGGAGTCATCCAATGTTGGTCTTTGGTGGCTTTCCAAAAATCGATCCTAGACTTGTTCGTTTGTTCCTGGAAATCTGCGGTGGTTGTTAGGAAGCTATTTCTTGACTTTAGTCTCTGGTATGCTGGTTGCAGGCTATATAGAGGGTGCCGCTCAGAAGTTGACGATTTAAGTCTTTCCTTATAGGCTGCAGCTTCTCTTCGGGCAGCAGGCGGGGCTACCCCTGCCAGATGGTAAACTTTATCCAAGGGTTTCAGGCATCCTGTAATAAGTCTACAACTCTCATTCAGCGCAACATCAACTTGTTTGGCGAGTACTGACTTATACCATACTGGGCAGGCATATTCCCCGGTGGAGTAGCATAGGGCCAATGCAGTGGTTTTGACGACACTTGGACTAGCACCCCAAGAGGTACCTGATATCTTCCTTAGGATGTTGTTCCTCCCGCTCACTTTCAGTTTAGTGTTCCTACAGTGTTGTTTATAGGTTAGGGTCCTGTCTAAGGTGACTCCGAGATATTTTGGGTTTGGGCAGTGCTCCAGTAGTATTCCATGCCACCTTACTAGCAGCTTTCTAGATGCCTGTTTGTTGCGGAGGTGAAAGGCGCATACTTGAGTTTTTGCTGGGTTTGGCCTTAGCTGGTTTTTACTGTAGTATCGGTTCAGTTCTTCCAGAACCTCAGTTAGACTTTGTTCAATGTTTCCGAAATTGCTCGGTCATCAGCATAGATGTAGCTGTTAGTTTCGATGGGAAGCGGTTGGTCGTTAGTATATATATATTAAATAGGGTGGGAGCCAGCACGCTGCCCTGTGGTAGACCGTTCTCTTGGTTGCGCCACCTACTCTGCTTTCCCTGGAGATGCACATAGAACATACGATTCTGGAGCAAGCTCCTTATCATGTTTGTGAGCTTAAAATCTTTGGTTATCTCATAGACTTTCCGCATTAACATCCGAAGGTTAATAGTGTCGTATGCTGCCGTTAAATCTATAAAGACTACTCCTGTAACTTTGCGCTTTTGGTACCCATCCTCAATGAACTGCGTCAGATTGAGTGCAGCCAATAGAATTGAATATAATTTCCAAAGATTACCAATGATAATAGTCTCTATTATTTTCATAAATGAATGTTTTTCCGGTGAGGTAACCTCAAATCACGTTGGTTTTCATCAAAAAAATATATAACTCTTAGTCAAAAGGTGATATATACTGTTAAGTCACAGAAGAATAATGTTCAAGTGATACCAACTCATTATTGCGTCATATGTTACTAATTTTGTCGAATCACTAGCTGAAAAATTAATTTTAAAATTTGTCTGATATGAATCCCGAAGATTTTACAAATTTTTGCCATTGGCTATCGCACTGAAAGTGCATGACGTTGGAGAATTTGATCCTGGCATGGATTTTGATATAACTGAGTAATAGACAAAGTGACACTAACTGAAAATGCAGAAACAGAAAATATTATGAGAGAAAATAAAATATTAAATCAAGAGAAATGTAAGAGATCGGTGTTAGGAGCCTAACATATATTACGTTTGGGTTCAGCTGTTACTGTACTCCACACAATTTCCTTGATTGCAGAAACGATAAATGAATCAAGTCATATTGCAGTTTTTGTAATAATTGAAATTGAATCAATTATGTTAAGAATACTGAAAAATAATTATCAATATTACAGTTTATGAACGAAAACATGTTTTGTTTCTCTAGACAACTGCGAAATTCAACACTGAATATCGCAAAACAATATAGTTACACATGATTCCATAACACAAACTAGTTCATAATCTAAATGATTATGATATCATTTCTATCGAAACATAATGGGATTCCTGATTGGGCAATCTTCACGAAAGAGGTAATTTTATAACTAACTAAAATATGCCATTGTTGTCAGTTCAAGTTGAAAAGGGAAACATTCTCAATTGAATATTGAATAGAAATATTTTTCTGTGAATTAAGAACTCATATAGATGAATGAGATAAAGAAAAATATTTTCCAAGAAGGAGCACTCAACAGAAATCATTTGTAACATTGATGACTGTCATCGCAGTCACTAGGTAATCAACACATTTTTGGCGACGAAAATCTATTTCACGCTTCCACGATCATCAGGAAGACCGGAAAAATTGAGAAACACATTTTTCTAGAAGCAATCTCACTTTGCAAAGATGGAAAAATGTTAGAAATATCGATTTCCGAGCGACACTTTGAAATCAGTGTTTTTTGACATTATAACCTATCATGGGGTATGACAGATTGATATGTTTGAAAATTTGAACAGGGTGTTCATAAAATAAGATGTGGAATCATCTACGACTCAAAAATAAACTCTAGTCACTATTTTCCATCGTTCAAGATAATGTCTTGTGGGGTATTCAATTGACAATGTTTCCCTTTTCAACATGAATACCCCACAAGGAGTTATTTTAAAGGATGAAACAAAGTGACTATAGTTTATCTTTGAGTCGCAGATGATTCCACATCTGATTTTATGAACACCCTGTTCATATTTTCAATCAAATCAATTTGTCAATTCAACCTCAATCACATCGCAATGTAGGTATGGAATATTTAATTATTAAATATCGAAATTGGGCTTATTTCTGTTAACATAATCGAAACTTGACAACGTTGTCATCCTTAACGTTGATTATGTATATAACTAAATGTTGCTCCAGTCTACCCTACGTCTACTCCTGCTACGGGAATATTAACAATCTGAATGGCAATATTTTATTTCGACGGCACTTTGTGAGAGAGCACATACAGTAATTATTATGGGTTTGTGCTTCCACATCTCCAGCCAAGAAATGTCTGCACCAACACTATTAATTGGAAAGAATTGCAATCTAACAGTGAGGCGCGGTGATTCGAGCAATCAGATCGAAACGTTTGTGCAATACTTGGCATGAACCCAGATTACAAAATTTTACAGGAACATTCCAGACTACTACTCCAGTCCTCAGATTCACACTATAGAAGATTCCATAGTGATTTTTTTTTCGGCGGAAGTATGTTAAATCTAGTACTTTTGTGAAGATTCAATTTTGAGGCCTGCAACTGCCATTTTGAAAACATATCATTTTCACTCCATTAGGTACCATGACAAAATGCTGATACAAACCGTATTCCCAAACGGAAAAATGATCCCAATCTCCTGGCACCATTATTCAGATTATATTTGGGGTTAGTAAACTCATTGAGAATCATTGAGTTTGGAGTAATTCTGATATACGTTTGTGTGTTGTCGTTTATATTCATTTGTTGCTGTTCCTCTCATTTTATATTGGGGTGTTATGTATGTATACGTTCCCGACTTCTGTTCCTTCTATCCATATACATATTTTTATATTACAGCCCTAAAGGCGAGAATCTTCGCCAAAACGTTGGCATTAAAACTATAACACTGAGGACAATTTCTTGATAAAGATTGTGTTAGTCTACTCCAATTTTGTTCGAGCTTCGGTAAATGTTGTACGACCAGATTAATCAGGGATTCAGTTTCAATACTTTGAATGATTTTTCACTTATTTTCCTATTTGCGCTCGTGAAAAAATTCAGCTGAATATTTTTCAGGTATAAAATGGAGAAATATATAGGTCAGTGAGTTCTACGTTAAATACCCTTTGAGAACGTTTGTAATAGACAGACGAACAGACGTAAGCGTGAGCGATCTTAAAACGGTTCCGTTTCTTTCCTTCAGGTGTGGAACCCTAAAAATCAATAAATATATATTACTAAATGACATCCCATCTCTATCACAGGGATTGAAAAGTCTCTGGATACTATAATTTTTCGATTTTGTGTAAAATTCGAATAAAATACCTGTGCATATATTTTTTAATACAAACTTTTTTCATGTGTAGCCTGTATCATAATATCAAGTAGTTCAGGAGTGAATAGCGGTTCTGTATCATAAAGATAATCTACCTCGGATTGAATTACTCTCTTCAGTTCAAACAGTTCTATTATATATAGTATGATAAAGGAATACATCGAATCTTCAACAAAAAAATATAAATTAATGGTTTTCCGTTAGGTTTCCGATGTTTTCATTATTACAAGCTTTTATTTAGTTTCACCTGTCCCGATGTTTGTCATGAAATCTTGCAAGTTAAATTTGACCCACTTCTAGTTGTTCGATTAACGTGATATTTTGCAGGTGTTCATAGTTCCGGTAACAATGCATTATGCATTTGTTAGAGAAAAAAAAATGGCGGCTCCAAGATGACGGACGAGATTTGTGTCTATGGTTAGATTCGATACAAAATTGGTATGTGGGGGTTTTCAGGGACGAAGATTATGAATTTTCTGACAAAATTCATAGAATCAAAATGGCGGCTTCAAGATGTTCGACGAATTCTGTGATCATGGTCCGATTCTATTCAAAATTGGTATGTGGGGGTTTTCAGGGTCGGAGATTATGAGTTTTTTTGTCAAAATTCATAAATTCAAGATGGCGGCTCCAAGATGGCTAACGAATTTTGTAATTATGGTCCGATTCGATTCAAAATTGGTATGTGGGTGTTAGGGGTACTTACTAAAAAGCACAAAATAAAATAATTAATAAAAAAAAAACTTTTTAAAAACAAGCTTTCATTCAAATACCCTAAAAAGTACAAAATAATTGCTTTGGATGTGTGATGTAGGTTATTCCGTGAGTTAAGATTCAAAAGCTTGTCGCATTTGTATTCGAAATGAAAACTTTGCGCGACAAGCTCTTGAATCTATAACTCACGCCATAACCTACGTCACACATCCAAAGCAATTATTTTGTACTTTTTAGGGTATTTGAATAAAAGATTGTTTTTAAAAAGGTTTTTTTCATTAATTATTTTTTATCATGAAGAACAGCTTCTTTGGAATAATAGTTTTCCAAACGAGAAAAGTATATTGCCGTGCCCTACTAATTTTCATTTGTTGCGATTTTATTAAGTTTTTCTGCTGTAAAGCATAGCCATAACTCTGAAGTTCCTAATCAAGAATCTACCGTTAATATCTTTCAAATTCTGTCGTGGTATGGTGTTCCATTCACCCCTGAAGCATCTACTCATTTTTCCTTTCGTTGCAAATCTGTATGTTATTCGTTTTCTGTATCTGACGAGAGATTCAAATGGTCTGACATTTTCTTTACAAATACTTGGTGTTATGCCCCAGAAGGCCATAGATTGATAGATAAATATTTTTTTATTCCAGTAAAAAAACGCTTTCACAATAAGTCATAAGTGATGTGGCACGGTGTCAATGGTTTTCGTTTCTAGTTCAGACAAATTATATAATTTGGTATCTTGATCGACTACTACTTTTATTTTTATTTTGTTATTGCCATTTTCCGTTCTAAAATTGATTTATACACTAATCATTCATGGGACTATCTCAAGTAAGAGTATATAGCAAAGTGTATGCACTTAAATTTTCCTATTTATATTCATTTAAACGAAATTTTCCAATATGTTTTTGCTTATATAAATCGGATTATAACAATGAAATTTTCCAGAAATTAATAAGAAGGGTATTACAAAATGTATTACTAAATACTAAACACTAGGCAAGACTAAAAAAAAAAGTTGAGAGGTGTCAAGGGACACCCGGATGGAACGAAGTTTCTTTCGATTAATTAGTGAAGGAATTGTAATTTTTTTTTTTTAAGTTATAATAATATTTTTTTTATTATTAACAAATATAATGTAAAATAAACTCAATCAGTAGGCTCAATTTCAGTAGCATTGATATTGTAATATTAAAATATAATTTGCTTTTAAATTTATTAAAGTTATGACGCGTACACTTGCTAAACACACAATAATGGAGAGATTATAACGCGTATGACTTGGTTAGCACAATAGTAAAGAGAGGTTATAATGCGTACTTGCTAAAAATACATAAGCATTTATTATTGTCTGTATAAAATCTCTACTTACCTAACTCCATCAGCAATATCCGGAACTTGTGCAGAAACACTGTCAGGATTCATTATTGTAAATATTTTTTATTATTTATAATGTACAAAAAACCTGTATATACTCAACAAAAATAATCGTCGCGACACCACACTGTTCAATGCGCAATAGAAAGACGAAACGAAAATAACTGGCTTGCTTTCTATGAGAGAGAGTGAGAGAGAGAGACACAGACAGAGAAACACGCGCACGCCGCACGGCTTACAACTACAGCAAAAAGTGTCGTTACAACTTTTGGTCTTAATTTATTCCGTCTAGCCCCCTTTCGCAACGCGCGATAAGGAACTTCGTTCCAATAAATTAAAAACAATTTTAAGACAATTTTTAAATATGAGATAAATTTAAATTTAAATATGAATTGAGAGGTAGCAGACATATTGCACTTGAGACAACATGATAGAAAGTATTTTTCCTTAGAATAAGAAAATGAGTAAAGTGCTTTTTTAATGAGGTAGTTATTTATAACCTGCTTTTTTCATTTTTTTTTTTTTTTTAAAGATTTTTGTGACTATAGGTATCCAACATTTCATATTACTCATCATCGTGATCATAAAGGGACCCATTGTAACTTGGATGGCAAATTTGAGGTAAGTTGTTTAGTTTTTTGCTTATTTCATTTTCTTCCCGCCATACACAATTTTTTTTTAATTCAAACTTAATAATTATCGGAGTCATAACATATATCATTCTTTCTCAAAAATTGCTTATCAGCATACATAATGAATGAATTATGAAATATTTCACGGTAATGAAATATAAATGTATTCACACCTATATTGACGGTTGCTTTGGAACGCAAAAAAAATCATACAGACTGAAAGGTGAATATTTTATCTTATCAGCGCTTCTACCGATTCCTAACCCGTGCATAATGTATTTTCTTGATTACAGTAACAGCATTCGATTTGAAGCGAATCAAACATAGGTATGGTGTAAATATTTATACGAAGTATTGCTAAACGATACATGTTTTGAGATAGACCAACAGAAAAATTTAAAACTTTCTTTCGAACTTGGAATTCCAGAATAGTAATGCTAGAAAATGATCTCACCAATTCCACTTTCATGAATTCTTGCTACACACAATTTCGTTTCATATTTCAAAAAATTAGCGTTATGAATTATATCGATTGAAAAAATAAACTGGTGGAATGTATTCAAGAAACAGTGAACTATTTACTCGATTGGTGCAATCTTAATTGATCATGCTCCCCAGTGGCTGAAAAATGAATGTTTATAGAAAAGTATTAAATTACGCAAATGTGTAATGATTTAGATCGAACATAGTCGAAATATATTTGAAATTTTGACTGGATCGTAAAATGTATGAAATTTTGCCGATCCGCTGAAAATAAAATTTTGGGACCACGTTTTGTTATCTCTAATTATAGTATGAAGTATGGAAATGTTTCTAATAAAATCACCTAAAGATATATTGAGATTCTTATTAATTTCTGGAAAACTTCATTGCTATATAAGCAAAAACATAATGGAAAATATTCGTTTACATGATATAAATAAAATAAAATATAAGTACATACAGTTTGAGTACTCCCACGAATGATTAGTGTATAAATCAATTTTATAACGGAAAATCTTAGTAACAAAATAAAAAAAAGTTCAAAAGTCACCCAAACTAGGCGACTGAAGAGAGTCAATGGGGAATTTTTCACATTAGTCGGAAATATACCATGTGACAAGTGAATTATGTTCTCGGGAATATACACGCTACTTGCTATAAAATAGGTATTTACCATTGCTTATAGTAGAGGAGACCCTGGGAGGTCGACCTTCACCGATCTGATAACTCGATGAGACATATTTTTCATCAAATATAATTTATAAATAAATATGCCCATGATAACTTGCCTATCGAAAAGTGTTCATAGCTATTTTTAATTGAATTAATTTTAATCAATTTTCTTTCATCACCTTCACTCTTTTGATAACCGAATGAGTTTCACCTCAACTGATAGTTTTTACACACAGAATATGCCTAGGTAGGCTTGCCTACTTATTTCTGGGCATAGCTACCTGGCAAGCAGATGTGAACAGGTAAGTCAATATAGGTAACTACACCGATCTGTTAACCAATCGAAATTGATATCATAGGTAAGATAATTTAATCACAAAACCAATCGTATAGGCTTGCCTGCAAAAAATCATCGTACATAAAATATTATTGCCGAGCTATAAAGTTTTAGAATTTTAGCTATTTGCTAGGTGCGAGAGAGAAAGTAGAGCGTCCGAGGTCCTGCAAAAAATCGTACGTAAAATATTATTGCCGAGCTATAAAGTTTTAGAATTTTAGCTATTTGATAGGTGCGAGAGAGAAAGTAGAGCGTCCGAGGTCGTGTGATAGAACAGGACACAACATAGCAGCTGCACGCTACCTGACCGTTGAATGTAATCCGAGTGCGCATGCTCGTGTACATGTGAGTGACAGTGACAGCATTTATTTACACTCGACAGTAATTTTGAACTCTTTTATATGCTTTGTAATAAACGCTTTTAACAACACAAATGTATTAAATTTTATTTTTCTATATTGATGATTTTTTTTATTTATTATACTAAAATTTTAAAAGTAACACTTATTCTTTCCCGCTTTACGGCATTTATTTGATTTTAAATAATAAATAAATTATTCTTTATTTAATTTTAAATAAAAAATATAGATTTTTTTATCATTTTTAAATTTTATAATTTAGCTTTAAAATGAAAAAAAATATTGTTGTTTTTTTTTTCATTTATTAATATATCAAATTATTTATTTTTGATTATTTCATAACTGTAAGTATATATAGTGTGAAATAATACAAAATAGTGATCGAAATTAGAGTTATAATAAATTAGAGTTCAAAATTACTGTCGAGTGTAAATAAATGCTGTCACTGTCACTCACATGTACACGAGCATCGCATCTGACATTAAACGGTCAGGTAGCGTGCATGCTATGTTGTGTCCTGTTCATCACACGGACCTCGGACGGTCTACTTTCTCTCTCGCACCTATCAAATAGCTAAAATTCTAAGACTTTATAGCTTGGCAATAATATTTTATGTACGATTTTTTGCAGGCAAGCCTATACGATTGGTTTTGTAATTAAATTATCTCACCTATGGTATCAACTTCGATTGGTTAACAGATCGGTGTAGTTAACTATATTGACTTACCTGTTCACATCTGCTTGCCAGGTAGCCATGCACAGAAATAAGTAGGCAAGCCTTCCTAGGCATATTCTGAGTGTTAAAAACTATCAGTTGAGATGAAACTCATTCGGTTATCAAAAGTGTGAAGGTGATGAAAGAAAATTGATAAAAATTAATATTCAATTAAAAATAGCTGTGAACACTTTTCGATAGGCGAGTTATCATAGGCATATTTGTTTATAAATTATATTTGATAAAAAATATGTCTCATCGAGTTATCAGATCGGTGAAGGTCGATCTCCCACCGGCTCTTAGACTATTATACCAAACCTTCAAAATAATTCAGTCAGTCAGATGACGTCCAAGTCATTGTCAAATTAAAAAATGATGTCCGACCGTTTCGAAAACACTTCCTTAGGAGAAATTCGAAAAAACGCAGTATTTTTAAATAAATTTGGTCTCGTGAATTTTTACAACAATATTGACACAAAAATGTCAGAGTATACTCACCAAAACATCCATCACTTGTGATATAACTACGGAATATCAAACTTATTCCTTGTGTAGGATTAACCAACTTAAATGTATCCAATTTAAACGGTTTTCTTCACATAAAGGATTCAATATAATAATATTTTCGGAGTGTTTCTTTCTGTCACTAGGTACCGCCAGTTGAAGTTTATCTTTTCCGGCGTACCTATAGGTGTTACAAGATCAATGATGGTTTGTTTACGTTGTGTCTCAGCCAGAGTTCTTTGGACTTTTGGCTGGTTGACTACTCCGTACTGATGAGGGCCAAGAAGCCTGAAACCGGTATGCGGATTGTTAGGTGAACACGACTTAAATTAAACATAATCGAGCTTATCAGAAAGAAACATTTGCATTCAATGTCCATTGATATTTTATGGAAGTATGCATGGATTTTCAGGTGAATATCATTCAACGTTCTGCGTGGTATTTGCCAGGAAAGTAGTTGTTTTCACCTGAGATCTACCTTCTCTGGTTCAATTTTATATTGAATCCTTTATGTGAAGAAAACCGTTTAAATTCGATTTTTTCTATTCATTCCACTTCACATGGCACTTATCTCTCACTATATGCTAGACGGGCTTGCCACTCCTACTGAGAAGGAATCTTTTATTTAGAAACCTATCGAGGTGGGAGATTTTTCGGAGTGTTTCTTTCTGTCACTAGGTACCGCCAGTTAAAGTTTATCTTTTCCGGCGTACCTATAGGTGTTACAAGATCGATGATGGTTTGTTTACGTTGTGTCTCAGCCAGAGTTCTTTGGACTTTTGGCTGGTTGACTACTCCGTACTGATGAGGGCCAAGAAGCCTGAAACCGGTATGCGGATTGTTAGGTGAACACGACTTAAATTAAACATAATCGAGCTTATCAGAAAGAAACATTTGCATTCAATGTCCATTGATATTTTATGGAAGTATGCATGGATTTTCAGGTGAATATCATTCAACGTTCTGCGTGGTATTTGCCAGGAAAGTAGTTGTTTTTCACCTAAGATCTACCTTTCTCTGGTTCAATTTTATATTGAATCCTTTATGTGAAGAAAACCGTTTAAATTCGATTTTTCTATTCATTCCACTTCACATGGCACTTATCTCTGTTCGGATTATTGAAATCCCGAAGGTTATTACCAAATTACAAATCATTAATTGCTGTTCTTGCAGGAAAATTATGTATTGAGTGTTTCTTAGCGAGTACTCGATAGATCACCAGTTTTAAATTATGCAAATCATCAATTGATACTTAGGCTTTCAATGAGTTTCTAGGTGCGAAAGACGCATATATCCCGACATGAATTTTTGTTTCATTTGTGATCTAGGTAAAATAGCTAACGCTCATCCAGTGGCGTCAACTTCACGGCGTTCGAGTATTCCATGTTTTGATTTTGAATCCCAATGTTTCCTGTATACTGAAGACATTACCGAAATCGTGGGCTACTTTGGCCCTGGGGTCCTTCTTTGGTCCAAACTAAAAACAAAATAAAACGTCCTCTAATTACCTTCCGGAAGCAGTTTCCGAAATAGTTCAGGTTTTTTCTACTAGGGCGCAGCACCATGCAGCGACTAATGTGTATCGAGTAGTTCGCTAGTTCCCGCTAGTACCATCACTTGTGGCTTGGTTTTCTCTTTGTTGAAAGCGTGTTTTTTTAACCTCTCAAACTTTCACCTGTCAGAGCTGTTCTACATCTTCCACAAGTTTGGTAAGTACTTCTGTAACAATACTTTGCAGTGGTATAATTGTGTTTGTCCTTACCGTTTAGGTTTTTATTACAATATTCAATATTATTAATTACAGCACTGGTAACCTCCAAAGTATGACCTACTTTGGCCCAGCATTTTTCTGGGCCAAACTAGGCCTCACTATTTGTGAACTTTGTTTTCTCTTTTTTATAACAGCGAAACATTTATCCGCCATTTGGAACAGAAAAGGCAAGAAGTTGTCAAGCCCCGAATAACAAAAAGACAGAAACTAGAAGTTCCTGCTGGTAAAGGTATAACTGCCAATTATATTCTTAACTATCAAGAAAAACGAAAGAATCAGCAAGATCAGAAGAAAAGAGAAAAAGACAAGAGAAAAGAAGAAAAGGAAAAACAGGAAAAAAAACGACAGAGGGATCTGTAAAAGAAACAAAGAGATGAAGATACCGGTAGTGACAACTACAGCCTCATTTCATCAGGCCACAGTGACATAGTGTTTTCAAGGGATGATGAAGAAGAGTTGGAAACTGTTAGCAGCCCCCAAAAAAAATTATTCCTCAAGAAAAAAACTTAAAGAAAAAGCTTCAAGACGGAAATTTTGTAGTTGTTGAATGGAATGGGCTACAGTTCCCCAGCATTCCTGTTCACATGTCAGAAGAAGGTGCTATGTAATGAACGCAAGAAAAAGTGTTGGAAATGGCCCAAACAAAAGGACTCATTATTCTACAAATGGAACGATATTAAGAAAATAATCCACCCTCCAAAACTTATGAAAAGAGAACTCTTTTCCATATATGTATATGTATATTTGTACATTTTTATGAAAATTAACTTATTTAACTTGATTTGAAATATATTTTTCTTTCATGTAAATGGACTTTCCAATGACCACAATTCTTTCTTTGGCCCTATCTATTCATACCACGCTTGAAAGTAGGTGAAATCATCTTGGGCCAAAGGTAATACCCCTTTCAAAAACACAAAAAGGCCTTATACATTTCATTAAGAATAGTCTAGTTGTGTACAAAAATTAGCAGAGGCTTAGAAGTAGGAAAATACACAGATTTATTGAGACATGGTTGAAATTTTTTCAAAAAGTGTACCAAAGTAGCCCACGTTTACGGTACCCTTGATTTCTAAACAGAGAAGAAACAGTTTATCGGATCGAGATATCATCCGTCGCGAGTAAAAATTAGGAGTAAAAGATACGATTTTGGAAGCAGCTCACGAGCGTGGTGATGAATAGGGACGGCAGATAATAGTGAAAAAGTGCTCTGAGATGCAATGGTGAATCATGCGAGAATGCACCAGAGGTTATCATCGAGAGCGACGACAATGATGAGGTAATGACATGGATGGAAGCCCATATTCTCAGTGAGGAACCATCAGGACCATCAAAAAGAAAAAAATAATTGAAATATTCCCGGGGACATGAATGACGGCATAAGAGCCGTACTCATTTAAAAAAGAAACTTTGCGGATTAGGCCTACTGGAGATACATTTAAATGAAATGCGCCGTTCACTCTACCTCATGGTGGTGTGGATATGAGTTGACTTTGAATTTACAAAATTATAATTATATAGTCAATAGCTACAAATTATTACTTAAAATGAGAAAAATGACGATTGTTTCGATGAATGTTCACGTTTTTACCGCTGTAACTCGTTACACATCAGACTTACAAACGAGTATTCATACAAAAAATGTAGGGAATGTAGTTTTCTTTAAATATGTACATATTTTTCTCGAAAGTTCGACCGATGAGGAATAATTTTGAAAAACATTTTTTGTATCTTTAATACACGCAAGGTCGTAAACTTGGGTTTTCATCGGGGCTTGGAACTAAATAAAATATAAAAAAATCGTTACAACTCCACCTTTTGTAGAGCAAAACCCTTACTGACTGGTCTATTGTGATATTCAAGAAACTGAAATGTCGAACTTATTGTTTATGAAATGTGAAAATGAAGGAGATTGAGGATTTTCTTTCCAAAGCAGAGCAACGAGCTGCATGATATATATTTGAGGAAAATTGTCGACTTTCGCCATTTTGTGTGTAGAATAAAATTTTAAAATTGAAAGAATCTCTCTTGGATGTGAAAATTAGAAGTAATTGATTCATCAGGTACATTTTTGGGAACTCTCTACAATAAGATCCCAATGTAACACATCTGATACTCAAAAATCCATTCTTTTGTTCCCGAATGAATTGGCTATTTGTGAGTTCCTTTTAATTTTCGAATTCAATGTAATGGTGAAATGGAAAAATAAATATAATCTCAAATCCTATTACGACAGCCGTGATTACATTTTAATCTTGAGTTATTAATAGATCTACGTTATTTACACCTTGTTGTTATGTTGAAGATTGTGCCTGTGGATAAATATCTATATTTCACCATGTTTGAAAACGAAGTTCCTACGAACCTGAAATGTTTGACTGTCTCACGGTTTTTTTTTGAATAAAATAATAAAATAAATGATAACTTATACGGTTCTAATACGAATGCAGTTAACTCGATTACCAACATTATAGCTTACTATCCAACTTGTGAAAATCAATATTTATTTTAGGGCATTGCACAATAATAACCAAAAAAACAATTTCAAATATTTGCAACTCAAACAAACAGTTGTTTTAGACAAATTTGAAAATAAACCAACAAAGTATGACAGTATGACGCGAGTGGGATTGGTGCAGGTGCACAGTAGACTCACTTGACGGTCAAGGTTAGTCAATATATGATTGTAGTAGGTTTTAAGTAGAACAATAGACCGTTGGTAGTCGGCCGTAGGCATCCCTAGTCAAAGATGGGCTTCATGTATCTTTATGCAGTCCTGACCATTTGTAGTTGGTAGTCGGAAGTCGCGAAATCCATCTTCGACGGCCAACTACAACCGAAGGCACGATTCTGACCAATCAGAGCGCATCCCGTAACGTCATGAACAAATTACCATCGCTGTGTTTGCACCTCCATCCGCGTGTAGCGAAAAAAAAAGGTTACTATCATTTCTGTACTCTTTGTATGGAGGATTATACTCTCCTTGTTCCCAGACTAGCGAGGAATATCTTCTTCTACCATATTTTTCACAGCGCCGTAAGTAATAAATCCCAGTCAGTAGAGAAAAAAGCTTCCCAAATATCCGAAAGTTATAAAGTGACCGTATAAAAATAAACCATTTTTCCGTTCGAAGTATTTAATTAGAATATAACTCATCTTGTGAACTATTTCTAGTTAGATTAGACTATGCGGACTTCGATTATTTGAGCCAATGATAACATTTCGATTCTTCTATGTGTGTAATGAATGGCCAGAAAATTAAATTAGAAATTTCCGAACTTTGCATTCCGAATGATCTGAAAGAACTCTCAATATAGATGGTAAAAATAAAGTTATAAAATTTCGAGCAAAGACGCAAAACGTTTCTCCACTTTGACTGCTTTTCGCTGACGACCGATTATGGACCGACTGCCAACGACCAATTACCGACTGTCGACGGCCTGTTGTGGATGCACCTTAAGCGGCTACAAACATGTTGGTTTATTGTTATATTCCACTTGAAAAAATAACTCATCGGATCATCACCTAATGCTCAATCGATACCACTTGAAAGAAATTTCACTTCAATCAGACACTTCTGATATATCAAACGTAAATATGCATCAATAATAGATTGATGATAGCCATCAATCCATAAAAAACATACGAAATGGAATATAAATTAAAGTGATATCGACCTTATCATGGCTATGTGAAATAATGATATAAATGAATATGCACTAAATATGGTATGAAATATTTCCATTTATATGCATGCAGGCCGCAATAACTCGTAAAATAAACTGCCTAGAGGACAATGTCGACACCCAGCTGTTCAGTGCAACCGTAAAATATCTTTAGATTCATTTACAGCATGCGGGAATTATCATCTATATCTGGATTTTTCACTTGATAACGAGTTTTGTTGTTGCCTTAGCTACAACAATGATTACTATGAGATTATTAATTTCGAATCACCGAATGTGCAAAAAGTTTAAATTAAATCTAGAGATTTGCGTGTTTTGCAAAAACAAAACGATCAGTATACATATTTATTGCGGAAATTTTCCCAAATAATATTTCTACATTGGTTCACCTCTTCATTGGTCAATAATTTCGATAAATCCGCATCTTACTCTGCAACCCATATACTTACGTCTTCATAAATTTCATCCGATGATTAAATAATAACTGGATCTTTTCAAGAGTTCTGCTAAATATGGAAGAAAACCTGGAAGCCGTTTCAGTCATCCCAAGATATGCTGCAACAAATCGCTTTGGCGGCACATAAAATTTAATTGCGAATAATTTGCTCGAACATTCCACTATAATTAATTGTCATTCCATCTGTGTTCTTCGAAAGACGTACCCGAACATGTATGGATTTATTGGTGATGTTGACAATTGTTAAACAAGTTAGAAGAGGCGCCTACATGGACAGTGCTGTTTGTACGCAACGCCCATAAAATCAGAGATTTTTACACTTGTTGCTCGCGAGAAGAGTTCATACCAATCATCGTTTTGGCAAAAAATATATATATGGGGTACCAACAATTGCAAGTTTCAATTTCAGGATACTTTGTTTCAAAATTTCAATGTGCCATTTACAAATTTCTTTAACTTATAAGTAGCTTTTTCAATATATATATATATATATATATATATATATATATATATATACTGTTATGTTATGCCAATTATAAGTTTTAAAAAGGAAAAAACCCACAAAAAGAATAATTAATAAATAGTTATTAGTTTCAAGAGATTGTTTTTACATAATTTTGGAAGTTCTATTTATTTGTAAGCCTATGTATAATATGGATAGATGAAAATGTCAAAATACTATAACACAATCAATTTCATACACTGTCATAATGATTATAACCCATAATTGGTAAAAAGACAACAAAAAGTCTAGATTTACAAAATTTTCATGAATAAAAGTGATCAACACATTTATAAATTTGAAACATACAGTATATGAAATTGTAACTAACTAAAAGTAGCCAATGGTAGAACAGCAAACTTCTTGATGAGATTAGCCAATCAGGAATAGATGGTCATATGGAAAATTGGAAATTGTGAGAGAATAACAACGGGGTGGTGTCATAAGCAAATTATTATTGAAATATGTAAATAGTAATAAGAATGGAAAAATAGTTGTATATATAAATTATATAAGATGAACCCAAACAGTGAAATGTGACAATTTGGTGCGCGAATTCAAAAATTCAAATGAAAAAAAATAGAAAGGAAAATTCGTATCTCGGTGACAACAAACAAAGCCAAAAAAGGAGATCGAAAAAAATTTACAAGGGAATGCCAACATTTGAGAGAAAGAAAAATGAAATAATTCCAACATTTGAAGAACAAAACCAATATTACCTTAATTATACAACATATCCAAGTGTCCAAAGCTGATTTCTGCATATGTATGGTTCCTGATTTATGGTATTGGAGTTCCTGATAGAGCTTGGAGTGAGAAGGGATCCAGTTTCAGGGCATATCTTGAACACCGACATTTCCAGCCAGGTATAAAAACTTTAATAGTGCACATCCGGTCCTGAACAATTTCACAAATAACGTATCTCACATCTGAAGAACTTTATTTCACTTTATTTTGAACTATATAAGAAAACTTCACTCCCAAGGATAAAGTGAGGTTGTGTCTATCTATCCATGATTTGATTTTAATGATTATCCGTGAATATTTGTAGATTCACATTAGTATAAGTTATTTCTCGTAAGCCAGGTAAAGTTAAGTCTTCCTGAATAAAGGAAATAATTGCTTTTTGATACTTAGTTGTTTGTTTTCTTACAATGATAAACAATCATACCGATGACCATTGAATAAATTGAAATTAGACAGCAGGGGTTAGTGGCTCTATTGCTTGAACCGGCTATCTGAGATAAGAGGTGTACCAACTGTGCTAGCTGTGGTAAGAAAAATGATAACAATTGGCAGCAACGTGACGAGAGAACAGTGACGTAGCTAGCAATTATTATTACATCATTGCAATATTATACAGGGTGAAAATACTTATCTATATCATATCAATCTGGCTCATAAGAATAGCAAAAACTATTAGCAATCTTATTATATATAAAACAATTTTTTTGCAAATATCTATACATAGCAATACAGTGCGGTCCATAGGTATGGAATAAATTCATTTTTACCGTTAAGTATTATGTATTTGTTTGAAAAAACCTGAAACAGGTCGATTTCTATTGTCAATTTGACAATTTACGGTATGAAAATGTTACCTACTTCTTGCACCCCACTGAATTATGAGAAGGGGGATCGTGTGGCACCTTGTTCGAAAGGGATTTTCATTCTCTGTTCAGCAATATTGAGTTTATCAAATTTGGTGCAATCATTACTGAGCAAAGTTTTGATACTTTACGTAGAATGAAGGAAATAATGTCACATAATGTTTAAGAAGTATTTTTCAAATTATTTTACAATTAAATTGAATGTTCAAAATGACCACCATTCACTTCTGGACAATAAGCAAGTCGATCTTGCTCGTACAACATTTTGTTGGACCTCAGGAGTTATGTTGTTAATTTCCTCCGTTATCCTAACTTTTAAATCTTCAATATTGTCTGGTCTTTCGGAATATACCTTTGATTTCAAATAACCCCATAAGAAGTAATCGAGAGGAGTCGAATCGGGGGATATAGGCAGTCATTCAATCGTTCCACGTCTTCCAATCCACCTATCGGGAAAAACTTCGTTCAAATAATCTCTAACAATACGTTTGTAATGCGGTGGAGCTCCGTCTTGTTGGTACCAAATTGCATTTGGATCATTAACATCAGGAAAAAGTTTTTCTTAATGTAGGCGGTAAAAAGTTCATCAATAAATCTAGATAAACCTTACCATTAACTGTGCCTTCAAAAAAATAAGGGCCAATAATTTTGTTGTTAATAATACCAGCATAAACGTTCACTTTTTTAGGATATTTTGTGTGAGCCTCACACATACAATGATGATTTTTTCTGCTCCAATATCTACAGTTTTGTCTATTAACCGTTCCATTTAAATGAAAAGTAGCTTCATCAGAAAAAACAATTTTGTTTATGAACTGCAAATCTGCTTCTTGAACCAACTTAACTTTATAAGGATGACATTTTTCTTTATGTAAAGCTCTCAATATCGATGATTTACTTACATCATTGTCGGCGACAAGTTGTCTACTTGTCATTTGCGGATTTTTATCAATCGCTAGTACATCTAACTTTTTCCCTCATCCAATTTAACATTTCGACCTGTCCAGTTTCTATTTTGTCAACTGTAGACTGTGAGACGTGCTGACCAGGGTATTTATTATTAAACATTTCACAAACTTCCTTTTGAGTTCTTGTTTCATTACCGCATCCAATCACAAATAAAATGTCTATTCTTTGAGTTTCGGATAAATGAGCCATATTTATATATCAAATACCCACACAACTATTTTTCAATACACTGACGTATGTCAGCAAATTATAAATATCAAAATAACAGTAGTCTACTAGATTAACATTACATTATTTATGTGGGTTTTGTGAATAATTTTTTGATGTCTTGAACGACTTTTTCCTGACGTTTAGCAAAACAGATATGAAAATACATGAGTATTTCTTATGGAGTTATTTAAAATCAAAAGTATATTTCAATAGACCAGACAATATTGCAGATTCAAAAGGTAGGATAACGAAAGAAATTAACAACATAACCCCTGAGGTCCTACAAAATGTTGTACGAGAATTCCAAGATCGACTTGCTTATTGTCAAGAAGTGAATGGCGGTCGATTTGTTGCAAATATAAACAGGATGTTCATAAAATAATTTCATTTTAATCGTGGATTTTTCAATTCACAGAAAAATCTTTCTATCAATATTCAATTAGAATGTTTCCCTTTTCAACATGAATGGTGGTCATTTTGAACTTTTATTTTAATTGTAAAATGCATTGAAAAATTCTTACTAAACATTATGTGACATCATTCCCTTCATTCTACGTGAAGTATCAACAGTTTATATTTTCAAAATAAATTTTCTCAGTTATGATAGCACCAATTTGAAAAACATTATATTGCTGAACAGAGAATGGAAATCCCTTTCGAACAAGGTGCCAGACGACTCCCCTTCTCATTTAAAATTTTTGAGGGGTGCTCATAATTCAGAGGAGGTAATACTTTCATACTGTAAATTGACAATATAAATCGACCTGTTTCAGTTTTTTTAAACAAATACATAATAACGCTAAAAATGAATTTATTCCATACCTATGGACCGCACTATACAGGGTGTTTCCTAACTACGGTACGAAACTTCAGGGGGTGTTTCGTTAGGTCATTTGACAAAAAAAAGTTCCTATGAACATATGTCCGGAGTTGCTTCGTTTCTGAGATACAGGGCGTTGAAGTATTAAAAAAAAGGTATTTATAAAATATCCTGGATATCCTGAAACCGATGTGGTTGAAATTTGGTACAGCTATTTGAAGTATATATATATATATATATATATATATATATATATATATTTATATATATATATATATATATATATATATATATATAGATAGTTTCAATAGATACCGTAAAGGGGTAATGTGGTAAAAACCTCCAAATTCAACATGTGATTGACGTTAAGCTAGAACACTTGTTTTTAGGAGTGTTTTACATGCATTCTTTATACTAGTACTTTGTTTTTTGCAATTATATATTTTATTATCAAAATCACGTTCTGAAAAGGTTTGAAAGAAATATTACTTTCGGTTTTGTATTAACTGTAACAATGAAAACTGACTTGCCACTTTTGATGACTTTTGTTGTATGTTAAACCTCGTTTGAAATCATAAAATATCATAGTCATTCCACCATAATTCTTATTGAAAATCACGACTTATAATAATCAACACTTTATATCTCCATCTAATTCAACTTTATTCTTACAAAACTGCAAGTGAATGGCTCTCCTCTGATGCAAATATTTTTATATCGCAGATTCCTCTTTCCCATCCAATGGATGAGATTCATGATAGTAGAAGCTAAAAATGGGAGCCACACAACAAATGTAGGGATTTTATATTATTTCAGGAGTACATCATTCCTACTAAACACGTAATCCCGAACTCCGACAAATTGAAATATGCAGCAATATTGCGCTGCGAGAAAAAACGAAACCGTCTTGTCTGGCTCATACAATATAAAATATTCCCTACTCATATGAAACTACGGGGTTATATTTTCCGAAAGGAAACCATGCTGCAGATCCAGAATATAATTACGGATATGTGCCTAGCATCTCGGCAGAATGCGAACATTGAAAATCTGAGAGCATTCTATAATAGTCAGTGTGCATTTGGATTGGTATTATTACGAGGGATATGCTGGGTACATAAAATTGCGGATAAGACTATGTAAAAAGGATGGATTTTTGTCTATTATTTTCATTCCGATTTCTAAATATATTTCTGCAAGAATTTCTGTGCATATTGAAGTAAAAACGATTTCTATGCCCATAAGAGATGTACATTGTAAGGACTCTTATGGCTCTTTAGCCTCTCCGTACCTCGACCGTACCTCTTTTGAACATGCCTTCTACTATTCAAGACCCGGGATTCCAATACTCCTCGCGAAGTCTATCAGTTTCCTGGGAGCTAAGTTCCTGGTGTCTGAGAGCGTTAATGAGATCCCTTCGAGAAACTCGAGCCTTCTGCAAAACAGTGCTTGGCAGTCGCAGATACCTCACAGGATAATGTCCAGTGAGCAGCCCCGTTAAGCTTTGGTTTTTATTGAATTCCGTTACGAAAAATTCCGATGAGGTAGCACGAATTTTTTCGGTGACGAGTTAGTCAACGTAATTCTGCCAACGAACGATCGTTCAACATGCAAAAGTGGTTTTTATTGGGTTTTTCCGTTATAGTAGAACGAACATTTTCGTACCGGAATTTAAAAGCAGAGTGGGGACAAGTACGGATAGTCAATTGTGAAAATGAATGCAAATTTGGTGGTTGCACTGTTGGAAAATGAAGAGGATGAGGATGATTTCATGATACAGTTGGAGCTTGAAAGTAATGATTCGAAAATGTTTAAGAAAAGAGAAGAAGAACCTACCAGATATTAGTTTTAAAACACTTGGTCGACAATGATCTTAAATTTAAGTAATTTTTTTGCTCAACACCATATTTATTTAACGAAGTACTGAGCAAGATCAAGAACAAGATACAGTCAACCCCATCTGAAAAATATCCTAGGTCAATATTACCAGGAGAAAAACTGTGTTTAACATTAAGGTAAGAGCAAGATTGAGTTAAAACTGATCTATAACGTTACTGTATTTTTAAATAATAATTAAATATACTATCATATTATAGTATTAAAAAAGCTGTCAGTTCATTATTTTACATTAAATGAGATGACATATTGTGCCACTGATATTTCTGGGAGACTATCCTCGTAGGGGGAACAGTTCGCCTGAGCAGAATAATTTAAATTTTCAATCACATGGCGTTCTCCCATATTAGATTTTTGAGTGAAATAAGCTGTCATATCTAATCTTTCCTTGTAGTTACAACTACTCGCATTAGCAGAAGAATCTAAACTTTTGAACGCATGACTTTTTTCCATATTAGATTCTTGACCGAATAATGCTGAGAGACTTGATCGACCTAAAAGGTGTACCTGTAGGTGAAACTAGCTTCTCATATTCAAAAACTGCGACGAAATACTTCGTTGAAATCAAACTCGATCTGATTCCCATGAAATTTCTTCAACGGATAATCGTTTCCGTTCGCGAAATTTCGGGCCGAAGTTTAATAGAAACCACGCTCGTATCCCCATATAGATCAGATATGGACGAAATGGTCACCGAAATAATTCGTGCTACCTCAGCGGAATTTTCCGTTATGGAACTTAATAAAAACCAAAGCTTTACCAGTTTAAAGTCTTTGTTATCCAACTCGAGAAGCTGTTGATATTTATTTGGAGATGGGCTCAGAAGCCTTTTCACTTGTCTTTGTCCTGGAACCTTATCCCAGTAGGTTTCTATTTCATCAACTTCCCAGCGCCGAAACTCTTCCTCAATGTGGGCGTTGGACAGACCACAGAAGGGTTCCAGGCCAGGAAATTGAGGGTTGCCTTTGCATCCCTTGTGACCTGAGACCCACATCAAAGTGACCTGATTACTCGCAGCCAATATAAATGTGCGTTCCAGAATGAGAAACTGGACTGTATTATTATAATGATAGCGGATATGGATTGGTATGCGTAGTTGTGGCAGTACAAAACAGTGACATACAGAAAATGGAGAGACTTCCGAGGGTAGGTCGTTTTCTTTTTCTTCAACACGTTTTCTTCTTGAGCTAGCTATCAACGTTATCAAAATAAGCAAAGATTGTAGATCTCAAAAATACTAAAAATCAGTTAGCGTGAAGCCAAATATAGTGAATGTCACGTCAAAGCTCGTGTCTCTTTCTGAAATCTTAAGTATTTGAATGAGATGCTTAGTAAAAAATGTAAGTGGAGCTAGCAACCCGAGAGGGTCGAAAACTCTCGCGAGTCCCAAGTCAGTCAGTCACAAGTGCTCTTGATGCTGCTTGGCTTTCTGATAGGATATATATTTCTGACCCTCTGAAGCCTCTTGCAAGGCATTCTTGGGCGAAAAATTGTTGGGGCTTTGCCTAGGGGTTCTGAGTGCCTAAAACTAAGACCCGTTACTTCCACTCCAGCCCTTTCGTCCATTTTGCATCCATCAGTATACCAAACTGATGTATCCCTTTCCAATTGAGGCCCATTCGCTGTGCATATTTTGGTGGGGCTGTTTATGACCACTTCACAAAATGCATTTCAAAGTCGTACCTAGCTGGCATAACATCTGATGGTTCGTACCTAGATTCTAGGTGAAGATTTCCCATAATCTTCAACTATCCAATCAGATCTCCACCTTTCGAGTTTGATGTCCAGTACAGTCTGAAGGTACCTATTGCCGCATCCTTCATTACACACGAGTTCAGTGGCGAAAGGTTAATCATCATCTCTATTGCCCCTGTGATTCCCAGAAACGCTAATAAGATGGGTAGATAACACTGGTCTGCAGAAAAAAATTGTTTTTTCTTCTCATTGTTTTCATTCATCATAACATCATATTCGGTGCTCTAAACACGAAATTTAACATGCTAATAAATACATCACATAGATTTTGAATACAATGTCCATTTATTTAAAAAACGATATTATCACAGTAACAACAATTACAAAAAAGTGAAAAAAGACTACGGTCTAAGTTTTACAACGAAAAATGCTAATTTTACAGTCACAAGTTATAGAAATATTAGTATATTCATCGCATTATGGTAATATAATTCAAGTTATTTTGTAGTTTTTTTCTTTCATCGTTTCCATCTAAGTTTCTCGGCGAATCGACCAACAAAAATCATCAAGCATTGCTGCTGACCATTTTCCATTGTAGCGTCTTTCAATATGCATAATATCCTGATGAAACCTTTCCCCTTTTCCGGAAAAAATCTAAATGCGATTCAGAAAATGAATTTTTCTAACCTAAAATTAAAGGAATTTTTTTAAAAAAACTATCCTATATTTATTATCTCTGTTCATAAAAAAATGGATAACCTACACATAAAATACTTAAAATATATATATAATATGAATTTTGTGCAAAACTTACTAAAGTATTTGATATAGAACGTAAACAATTGAAAGACAAGTTTTCAACTAACTGTTGTAAAGTCACAGTGTATACTGCGTAGGCGCATATGTACTACCATAGAAATCACTTCCGGCACTTTCCTTCTTTCTCTTACGACTAGCAAAAACCTATTTCGTATGTATATACATTGTTTATAATATTAACGCATGAAACGAATTAAAAAAATTGGCCGTAGGGAACAGATTCGGAGCATCAAAATCTTCATATTTATGACATAATTTTTTGAAGGAGGATTTTGTTGCAGACCAGTGTAATTTGATTCTTTTATTATTCAAGATGGTGTTAAATATCATAATAAGTTTTCGAAAAACTATTTATAATATATTTTCTTTCAGTAAATGTAAAAACCCTTTTTGCAGATATTAGATAAGAGTTTTTTTAACAGCAAGTCATGATTTCAAAACTGATGATATATATTGAATGTTATCTATTTTTTTTACATTTTTGAAAGTTTGAAAATACAAATTGCGCCGAAAATTCACTCCGAACCGGTCATAGGTCAAAGTTGAATTTCATGAAAACTTCGAGAACTATCGGGTGATTGAAAAATATTGAAGACTACCATTTTATCTGATGCAATGAAATAATCACTGTGATAAGTAATTCGTATCGCGTCAGAAAATGGTCCAATATGATTCTTTCTATTTTTTTAAGAATAAATTACATCGAATACCTAAAATCTTCAAGAATATTGTTTTACCAACACAACTGAGAAACATACATACATCGATCATATTTATGAAATAATTGTAAATATTTGCGACAATGAAAAACTGAACCTATTTTTCTTGATACTCCCTGATTATTTTGTTTAATAGCCAGCCAGCTACGTTTCCTTGTGATATTTGTCATTATCAATGATAACTGAATATTTCCATATATTTTTCATGGCATTTCCAATCTTTTCAAGTGTTTTCAACGTTAACGCAGTTATTGAGTTACTCCTATTCCTTTTATTGTAGATTTTCGAAAAACCGTATAGGGAGTTCTAAAACATTTTCATATTTGACTCAATAGAATCATTCCGCATGGAAAGAACGATAATTTTTCAGCACTATCCAATTTAACTACCTATCATTTGAACATTTAATTAATAATTTGAGTTTGACATAAGTGACATATACCAGACACATAATTCAAAACAAATTAATTATTATCAGTAACATTTTGATTATTGAAGTAATTTACATGCTAGTTTGAATATTCATATTTCATCAGCTTGATTAATTCAAAAGTGAATAGATATTGAGAACAGTAATTGATATATGATTCGAAACTAATGCTATTTGTATTGGTTTAGGCAAACAAATATCGCAAAATACTTAATTATTCATCATATTTTCATTTATTGAACTCCTATATTTTCTTGTTTTTCTCATTATAACTGATTTTGTCCCTTATATTTAATTTATATTACTAAGTTTGGTCTACAATTTTAAAATTCTTTACATCCTCCTTATTAAATAGTAGGTACATGGGAAAAATCAAATATTATATATATATATATATATATATATATATATGCGCCAAAAAGAGGCCATTTGAATTTTGCCGACTTTAAACATTTTTTTTTTAAGTTTTAGAAAATTAAAAATAAAATTGAAAATTACCAATGGAGTTTTCCCAAGCTGTAAAACCCATTAAAACTATTTTGAAAATTTCGTATCCTCGCCCATTTTGAGATCAATCCTATTGTAATCGTTGGATAGGCAGAGGTGGTACTATTCCTTAGCCTGCGCGATCCCCAGACCTTACTCCTATATATTTTATTCTTTGGGGTACGTAAGGAAAGAGTTTTCAGAGATCATCCAACAACTGCAGATGATATGAAAAACAGGATCCCGGAGCATATTTGAGCATTTATTATTAGCCATTCCTCAAAATGTTTACATTCAATCAAAATCAAAATATACTTTATTGTCAAAAGATGAAATCTCGTGGACAAAGCAATAATAAATTAGTTTAGAAAAAAACACAGAAAAGTCAGGAAATCAACACAGGTATATAAAAAAGCATCTAGTTAAAAAAGAAAGATAAAAATACAAATAAATATATACACACAAACATATATACATCCTAGGTGAACGAGTAGTCATAAGTTAACAGAACATTAAAGGAGTAAATGAATAAAGTATATAAATTAATAAGATAGTTTGAACCCATAGTCGTTACACTGTTTTGTAATTCGTAGTGACTATTAGCAGTGGACATACAATTGTTAAAGGAGAAATGATTTCATAACATTATGCCATCCATATCTTTATCAAAGTATTCTTGAACACTATAAAATACCTGGTGAATGAGAACTTGCTTTACAGACTTTCTGAACTGATCAATTGATTGGATATCTTTAAAATTAGTCGGAAGATGATTATATATTTTAGCTGCATTATAGATCAGCGATTTTTTAATCAAATTTGATGATAGAATGGGCAGTCTCAACTTGTCATTTTGGCGAGTGGATCCAACAACAACATCGTTAGATGATTTGTTCTTATGTACCAGGCACACAGTTTCTAGTATGTATAAAGAGGAGAGTGTAAGTAATTTTTTCTCCTTGAACAAGGGTTTACAATACACTCTAGGCCCAACTTTGCACATATATCTAATGGCGCGCTAATGAAGAATGAATACTCTATTGAAGTGCTGTTGGTTGCAGGTTAATCATCCTTTTCTGTTCTTGTGAAGATTACTAGAATTGTTTCGTTTGTAATGTACTCCTGTTTCTATTACAATTTCATTTTGTTGGAAATTGTATCGATGTGCCCAATTTTACGACACGGCCTACTTGATTCCTTTTTTCGAAAATATCAATTTGTTATTTTGCAACATATCTGCAATTTTACAAGTAGATCCCACAAACCCTATTTCGGAAGAAAACTTTAAAAAGCATATGAAAAAGTGAGTATTGCCATTTGTATTTGTCATTTCAAAAATCATAGTAGCGATGGAACATCGCTCCCAGTTCGCCATCTCAAGAGATGCGCTGAGGCCTGAGTATTCGACTGGAAAAAAGTTGGTTGAGTTATCTTGAAGGGTTCTGAAGTTATGACTTTTACTATGGGTCTATGCACGACGCTATTTTGACACATAATTGACATAAGTTAAAAACTATTTCAGATAAGTCTGAGAAACCCGGGTGCGTTATATCGACAATTTAGTGGCGAATCCAAAAATGTAACAAAAGAGGGGTTCCATTAAAAAACAGAACTTAGTTGTGTATCTTATTTTGGGACATCCTGTATATAAATAGAAATATTTTAAGAATTTGCCTCATTGTCGGACCTATTATATATATATATATATATATATATATATATATATATATATATATATATACAGTGACCGGCAGAAAGTACGCATCATATGGGAATTTTTTTTAATATAATATTTTGACAAATGTCGATACATGCAATCGCTTCTGCATCAAAAGAAACCCCAAAAGATGTTGTACAGTGCCGTTCGTCTTTTCTTGTTTGGCGGGAAATTTAAAGAATTTAAAAATTATGTCTCAAAACACACTTATTTGGGAAAATATTGAAAAATGTTATTTGGAAAAGCTGTTTAGAACAACATTTTATAGCTATGTACAAGTTTGGAAAAAAATCTGAGATGAAAAAATAAAAATCAATTTTTGCCATAAAAAAAATTCAATTTGGAAAAATACATTTCTGACAAAGAAACTCATTAGTAAAGCCCAAGAGTAATATTTTGAATGATATTTTGTAAAGATTCACCAGCTACTTCTATTTTATTCGAAGAAAATTTTAAATCTGTGGATTTGCCATGAGTTCAGCTGCTTCATAAGAGGTCACAGAAATATCTTCAGGACATTATAATCCCGATACTGTTTATTATTGACAAAGAACCATGTATCTACAGAATTTTAATATGAATTTTTTATTATAACAATTGTTTCATGGCCTCTTTGATCATGAGGAAATCTGTCGATGCACGCATCAACAATGATAATATTGTATGATTCCAACAATTTGCCAAAAATCAATTTATTTTTTGTTTGAATAAAAAATTTAATTTGAAATTATGTAGATACAAGGACCTTCATTAATAATAAACAGTATCGGGATTATAATGTCCTGGAGATATTTCAGTGACTTCTTATGAAGCAGCTGAATACATGGCAAATCCATAGATTTCAATTTTTTTCCGAATAAAATAGAAGTAGCTTGCTAATATTTACAAAATATCATTTAAAATGTTACTGTTGGCCTTACTAATGAGTTTCTTTGTCTAAAATGTATTTTTCCAAATTGACATTTTTATTATGGCAAAAAATTGTTTTTTATTTTTTTATCTCAGATTTTTTTCAAAACTTGTACATAGCTATAAAATAACGTTCTGAACAACTTTTTCGAATAACATTTTTCGATATTTTCCTAACTAAGTGTGTTTAGAGATATAATTTTTATTTTTTTTAAATTTCGCGTCAAATACGAAAAGACGAACGGCACTGTACAACGTCTTTTGGGGTTGCTTTTGATGCAGAAGCGATTGCACATATCGATATTCGTCAAAATTTATTAATAAAAGAATTTCCCATATGATGCGTACTTTCTGCCGGTCACTGTAATATATATATATATATATATATATATATATATATATATATATATATATATATATATATATGTATATATATATATTATGAATATAATTGTTGTTTCTAACAGAAATTTAATAATTAAGAATAATTTTAATGAATTGTGATGATACTTCTATTACATTTCCGAATTGTTTTTCAATATGTTTGTAATTACACTTTTTACCATTTAATCATAACACTTGGTATTTTTAGAATCCATTTGTCACTGTTTACTGTATTTTAACAACATTGTAGCTTTCCCTGATGTCTAAATATTGGAATAAGTGTTACAAGAGTATACTTCCTGCATGCTGCCTACCCAACTAGTACACATAGCCTGATCTTAACGAGTCCAGCAAATACTACCTCGCTCCGAAATATATATATATATATATATATATATATATATATATATATTGTTATTTTTGCATACCGCTAACAGTTGATAGCCTATTAGAAATTAAAAAATGTTCCTATAAAAAAAATTTATTATTAGCAAGAAAAAACAAAATAACTGAAATAATTCAAATACCGTGCCTCATTTCCAGTTTAGTTGTGACAGCGAAACACGTTGAGATAATCTTGACAAAAATTTTGTTTTTATGATTTGTGAGATAGTGCTTTGAAGATGTGTTAATACATTCCATGTATATTCTCCAATAACCTATAAGGTATATATTTCAGGTGTATTTTTCATTGTTACCTGAGAACATGTTAGTTATCATTTATTTTACTCGTCATTAATTGTTCGTATACAACATCATAATTTTTGTAAAGATCGTTTTCTCCATCCTTCACGGGGTGTCACGTTCAACAATGGAACCTTGGATATATCTCTCGATAGGAAAACACAGAAGTGCCGAATAGTCATCCGTTGCAAAAAATCTACCGCGTTTCGAATGTTTATTTTCTCAACGCTCGCAGGCGATAATGCGAATTCCACAGCCGCGTTAGAGCGAAATTCATTTTTTCCCACGTTCGATAAAACAACTCTCCCATTTGAATATTATCAAAAGGCGGAATGTTTCCGGATGATTTTGTTTGAGTAAATTTGAATATATTACAGTCGCGAATGGTAATGGAGATTGAAGAATGTGATTTATGGGGTTATTTTGTAACTATACGCAGGACGGGTTGGGGAGAAAACCGATTTTTCTGCCTTCGGGGAATCCGCATTTAGAACAATGTACGAAATCATTTCATTGGATTTTGAATTAGCTCTCTCCTGCGACTGTGATCATGTGGTCCCTGTTTTGCATTCCCTGTACAGGGTTGTCCTGCAACTGTTCGGTTTCCGAAAAATATTTCGATGTAATCAGGCTGTCCCACGAAAATGTACAATATTTTCGTCGGACATGTGACAAAGCATTCGAAAATGTATTTTTTCGATGATAACCTAATCAGTAATCGATAGTTGCCAGACCCATTTATCGAATATATATTCAAATAGAAGGCATGTGGTGTAAAATGAGATATTTACCCTTGATAAATTCTGTGTGCTTGGCAAGTTATGCTTGATAATTGCTTTGCCTCGAACCTGATAACTAACAGTTTCAGGTTCGAGTAAGACCACAATCCGTCTTGATGATTGTGAAACCATGAAACAGCTATAGGCAAATGGTGGGCTCCCTTGAAGTTGAAACAAAACTCCCTTTCTCCTTTCGTTATTGTTTGCATTACTCTGAACGCACTAGAAGCTTGACTTTTGGTGTTATGGATTGGCCTATACTGAAAATGGTTGGTGACCTATCGATGTTGCACGAAATTTCCTGCCTTCGAACTCCACAGCACTATGTTGAGTTTCACTCCGCAAATTATAGATGTCGCATCTATAATTTTGTGCATTTCACATTTTTATCCTTGCCGGTAGGTATTAGCACTCTGAGAGGTGTGTTTCAGGTTCGAGAAAGACCAAAACCGTCCCGATGATTGGGAAACCATGAAACAGCTGTAGGCGGATGATGGGCTCCCTTTGAGTTGAAATATTCTTCCTTCTTTTGTAATTGTTTGCGTTACTCTGAACGCACTAGAAGCTTGACTTTTGGTGTTGTGGATTGGCCTATACTGACAATTGTTGGTGACCTATCGATGTTGCAGAAATTTCCTGCCTTCGAATTACACAGCACTATGTTGAGTTTCACTCCACAAATTATAGATGTCGCATCTATAATTTAATGCATTTAACATTTCGATCCTTGTCGGTAGGTTATCGCACACGAAGAGGTTTGTTTCAGGTTCGAGGAAGACCACAAGCCGTCCTGATGATTGGGAAACCATGAAACAGCTCTAGGCGGATGGTGGGCTCCCTTGAAGTTGAAACAAAACTCTCATATCTTCATATATACATATATATATATATATATATATATATATATATATATAATCTAACTTCTTGTACATCCGTGAATGATGGGTTATAATGCCATTTTATAACAAATTAAAGTGGTTAAAATTTAAAAAAAAATTTTCTTTGTCAAATTCGACAAAATTTTGGAAATTGCTGTCCGCCTGACCTCAGCTGACCTGTAAGGAAACACAGGCAAGTGCCGGATGCAATAAACATTCAAATAATGTGGAATGTTGAATGGATTGTTTGGTGAGTGTACAAAAGAGTCTATGGATTCATTGCAGGGTACCTGCGATAGCTATTCAATTTCGTGGTGACGAAAACAAATTAACCCCGTTATATCCAAACTGGCAGATAAAGAAAGAATTAGTAGATTAAGTCAACACACTTTGAATCACTTAATGAATCACAATTATCAAAAAATCAATTGTAAGAACACAAACAGTATTGAAAAGGGAAACATTCCCAATTGAATATTGACTAGAAAGATTTTTCTGTGAATTGAAAAATCCACGATAAATGAAGTTATTTTTTGTGAACGTCTAACAGAAAACAACTACTTCCCCGGCAAAAGCCATGCTGGACATTGAACTACATCTGATAGCTATTTTGAAAAGACCCCAATTTAAAAAAATCTGTAATTGAAAATTTGCATTTTTATTCAGATAGTTATTTGATTTTCTATTCCAGTCTCAATTAAGAACTCATAAAGATGAATGAGGCAAAGAAGAATGTTTTCCAAAAGAGAGTACTCACAAGAAATAATTCGTAACATTAACGCAAGAGAGGCATCGCATTCACTAGATCTTCAATACATTTTTGTAAACGAAAATCTATTTCACGCTCCCACGATCATCAGGAAGACCGGAACAAATGGAAACACATTTTCAAGAAGCAATCCCACTTTGCGAAGATGGAAAAAGTGAGAATCATTTCTTTTGGAGAGGCACTTTGAAATTAGTGTTTTTTGACATTAAAACCTGTCATGGGGAATGATACATTGATTTGTTGAAAATATGAACAGGATGTTCATAAAATCAGATGTGGAATCATCTGCGACTGAAAGATAAACTTTAGTCACTATCTTCCATCGTCAAGATAACCTCTTGTGGGATATTCATGTTGAAAAGGGAAACATTCTCAATTGAATATTGACTAAAAAGATTTTTCTGTAAATTGAAAAATTCACGAAAAATGAAGTTATTTTTTGTGAACGTCTAACAGAAAACAACTACTTCCCCGGCAAAAGCCACGCTGGACATTGAACTACATCTGATAGATATTCTGAAAAGACCCCAATTAGTGACTAAAGTTTATATTTCAGTCGCAAATGATTCCACATCTGATTTTATGAACATCCTGTTCATATTTTCAACAAAACAAACAATATTTTGTTAAAAATTATATCAAAGGCCATTGTGACCTAGTGATCCAGATTGACGGGTAAACAGTGTTGCCAGATAGTGTTTTCAAGATATTGCTGGAAAAGTGGCAAAAACATACAGAAACATATGCTGTCCGGGAATATTATTAATACACCCTTATTAACACCCGAAGGAATTTAACATTCTAGGCACCCGGACCATCCAAACACAGAATAAATGAAAATTTCCGTCTGAATTCGGGCATCTGATATCAACTAATAAAAAAGCGATACTAACAACTACTTTTTGAAAAGATATACCAAAACATAAGATGGTTCGATAAAATCTGAATCAACATCAATTTCAACACTCAAACTTGCATGTTCACGGGCAATTCTTCCCGAACAACTTAAACAAATATATCCTCTGGACATTTTCGTCTAATTCAAGCAGAATTTCAATGGTAGTTATTATAATTCTACTCATCTCTCCATTGACATAAACCTCGAATATTCATATCTGACAAAATTCCATTGGGCACAAGGTATGATAAATGATAGATAATGCAACTGGTGCACACGAATTATAGACAGATTTGCAGAATAAGCATTTCGAAGTAATAATGTCGTAGAATTGCATTTGCAATATAACGTCGATGTATAATGTATGTGGTACATATAAACTATCTATTTAATGACTTGTTCGTATCCATATAGTTTTTTCAGTACTATAACAAGAGAAAGTAGAATGGAGCGCTAAGAAACTAGGTCATTCAAAAAATGATTTCGATACTCTTGTGTGATTAAGGCTCCTTCCGTATATTCTATACTCGCTGAACAGCAACGAAACAATCATTTATCAATATATCAAACTCCCTGTCACTATCATCTGTATCAGAACATTTCCTTCCTGGGTCATAAATACTATCCATTCTCACGAGCGAACCCTCGAGCCTGCGAAATATCGTTTTTCAACGATTACAAAAGCTATTAATAAAACCCCAGCCAGCTACCCAACACAATCACAACAATATCGATACAAGCAAAACCCATATCTTTTGCGGGAAAATGGTAGTCCGCAATTTTCCTTTCATTGTAAATCCTATTTGAGGGTTCCATGAAACAACACGAATTGGTGTTTTTCGTACATACTTCATAAAACCTGAAATGATTTATTATTCTGAATGCCACTGTGAATATTCAAATAGTTTATAATCAGATCGATATTATCGTATACTACGAGAAATCCTTCTTTTTTTGTCTAAAATTATATGGGCTTTCGAAAAGAGAGTACAAAATTGCGCATTTTCGAAGAATTTTACTCCTCCGCTCGGCGAGCAGCCAAATATGTAAAATAAAATTATACCCACCTTAGCAGCAATGGACCTCACTAGCATCTCGTGAGCGGAAAATTGGAAAAATACTTGTTTTTTTTTTGAAAGCTAGACTCTCAACATTAATATAATATGGGATTTTTTGAACAAAAATTTTTATGTTACGTGATATGTACGATGTGTTAGTTTGTAAGCCTGAGCATTATTTATATACTTTTTTACCAAGAATACTGATACCGATAATTCAATAAACTTGACGAGTGATTAGACTTGACGACAGGTAAGTTCTTTTATGTAATATGTATTATGTATAAGATGCCTAAAATCCTGTGTATTCACTGATTCAATTTTTTAGAATTTTGGGGGACAACAAATGAATTGCTTTAAATTCTGCTTAGAACTTCATTAGTAGATGGCGCGGTTAAGGAATGTTTGTGTCACGCTAAATGTAAAACTTCAAACCTATGAAATGTATTCTTTTTCTGTCAACATTACTGCATATATTTATGCAAAAAATTGTGAATTGATCGTTTACAAAGATTATAGTTCTACGAAAAAGATCCCGCTCAGAACAGTTGGTACGAAAATGAGATGAAACCTTGAAATTTACTACAATGTTTTCTGTCAAAAATAAGATTTTTCTTTGCGATTTTTCCAAAGTGATTTTTTCTCAAATGGCCTTTTTGGGATCATAAAAACTTCCACGAAGGAAGAAGAAAAGGTAGGAGAGTGGACTGATGTCTCTAGATGATGAATTAACTTGAAAATTGAGGGGATTTTGGAAAATGTCCCTGATGACATTGTTCCATTAAACTTTCCGATACAAACTATTACCAAGCCATTCACTGCCCATCTCTGCCAGACTATTACCTCTCTAACAATCTTCTGACCCGAACAAAATCAGAGAGTTCATTGTAGATATCATAAAATCTGTTGATGTTGTTGAGAAATCGATTAATCCTGGTCTGTGACAGTCTAGGCTGCTTCCAGCTATCTTAGAATGACTTCTCCGGAAGAGGAGACCTACTAACAAAGGTGAGGGAAGAGAACAATAATATTAATCAGTTTTTTTTTCAGTAAGTAACATTCCGCATGAGATAATCGGAGAAGGAAGGCGATCTAAACTAAGCAATTGTTCGGAAGAACAAGGCTCACTCCCAAGATCGATGAGGCTAATGACTATTATTAGAATAATTATCACTTTGTAATAAACACATGATATTCACAAGTAAGCATGGACTTTTCATTCTATGAAGATATCTTGATTTTGGCTAGTGAATTCCGAACCGTCACAGAGGGCTCTTTGGAAAAAAATATCCACTATATTTTAGTCAGAAGATTGTCATCTCATGTGAAAACTTTTGTACAGAATATATATAATATAAAAAATAAATATAAAATTAACAACAAAAATATTTGACTTGCTAGTTAATAGATACATTACAATCACGAATTGTAAAAAATTATTAAAATGTGCAAAGGCAGAGAAGATACAAATTAATTTATACATATACGAGTCATTTTACTGTGAAGGTAATTTGAGTTCTTGCGATAAGATAGTCGTGTTAACTGCCAAAATAGTGAACACCTCCTAATTTGCCCAAAAGCTAAGAGGTTCTTTCACTCAGACAGGACTCGAACCAATTCAAGTATCGTCCTCTGAAGCTGTAGAGATGAAGGTTACGTAACAGTTAAAAGCTTTAGATATGTCACAAAACACTGCAGCACTCACTTCCTTCAGACTAGAATATAGATTTTTCAGAAAGCGAAAGATTGCATTTCCTGTACCTTTATTGATATGAAAGCTACATTAAGTAATTGTATGTAATTTACAGCACTCCATAAAAGCATTATCCGCTCCATTATAAGATTTTTATCATGAACAAACGTCCTTTGTAAGTGTGGATCCATCATGTATGTCGAATTTCTCAAAATATTTTCCTTGTTGAAATTACTAGCACATACATATTTATCCATTCCGATATCATCACTTATTGAAAGGATTTTCCCGTCTATTGTATATTCATAATTAACAATCAATTTATATTCCAAAATAAATGTGGACAATAATGATAAACAATGGAATACACATACTGATTGTCAATGACATAACACATCGAATGCACCATAAAAATATATAACATGTGAATATTTCAATCGAAGGATTCAATTTTTTGACTGATTATGACAATATAGTCTCATAATATATTTAATTCTACCCAAAAACATAATTATTTTATTGATCTTGCAAATACGAAAATACCCGAAGCGTTTCCTTATTCTACATTTAATTTTTAATTCATTGTGAAAAGCATAAAAACAATGAGATCGGATTTGTTACTCAATGATGGATTCTATGTCAAAAATGTAAATCAAGTTTTTCAGATCATTTGCTATTTCCAGAATAAAGGAGAAAGATTGGCTACCCTCAAAATAGAATAACAAGTGCCATACAAGACAACAACAAAAAATTACATTTTTAACCTGATAATACTGTAAATTGAACAGAGGAGGATTACACTTCACATAATCTTACGGGAAATTTTGGTATTCCTTTTATTCATCAATCTGTCCAAATTTATTTAGAAAAAAAGTATTTAAATAAGTTTTTGTGGAGAAGTGACATTCATGTCATTTGCTGAAAATTATATAAAAGATTTGGTATGACCACAACATATATGTGTAGCTCCACAATAATAGCACTTTTACCTAGTTTTCACGAATCTAATAAAGTTAAAAATAATATCAAAGTGAAGTTTGTGAAGTGCTCTGTGTAACTGTGCTTCATATAAATACAACAATTCTAGTAAATAGTGAATAATAGCCCTCTAAATATTGCAAATAAATTCCCATTTGGTGACAATTTATAGAGGTTAACAAAACATCTGTTCAACAAAAGGAAACTGCCTCCTTATCTGTGTTATCAGCAATTTGTCTGGTACCGTATTTTATTTGTTGTTTTTTTCTCTGGGTGATTCTTCTGAATTTTTTACCATGGCAACCAGGTGTTTCAAATGCAAAGTGGAATTTGAGGAAAATGAATCATTTTTCGAGATGTGATGCATGTAGGAGACCCATTCATAGCAATTCTGCTTGTTCGGAATTATGCCCCAGTGAATTAAAATGTATGCAGTTGAAAAGGAGATCACTACAGTTCCTCTGTGAAGACTGTACATCTGGCCTCCATCAAGTTCCAGCTCTTATAAAGCAATTTCCGACCTGAGGAGTGAAGTTGGAAGCAATGAAATTGCTAAGCCACCTAGGCCCCAGAGTAGCGTTGGTGAAATGGATAAAGAAGACATGATTTGTGAAATGCTTGAGCGACAAAATCGTGCATCAAATCTCATCATTTTGAACATTAATGAATCTCAGTTGAACACTCAGGCCGAAAGAATTTCTCAGGATACTGAAGCTGTCAAAAAAGTTCTTGAAAATTTTAATGTAAATAAAATAAATATGAAAATGTACAGATTAGGTAAACCCGTAGTGAACAAAACCCGCAATCAAAGTAGTACTCCAATCATCAGATGATGCAAAATATATTCTAAAAATAAACAACTCATAACAGTTCCAACTATAAAAATATTTGGTGACCAGACTATAGCCAGCGTGAGTACTATCAAAGGGTTAAGGGTGAATTACAAAACTTGATCGAAAGCGGTGATAACTCTAAAACAATTAGATATGTAAATAATAAACCCACGATTGTCAACAAAATTTCAATAGTTCCTCAAAAAGTAGAAAATAATTCTAATATACAATTAAACACAGACATTATATACCTGAATATTCAAAGTCTTCTTAAAAACAAGGATCAACTACAAGAAAGTCTAGTCTGTTACAACCCAAAAATTATATTATTAAGTGAATCCAGAATAACCAATGATATTGAAGAAAGTGAATTGAAAATCCCCAATTACAATATAGTTCGCTGCGACTCAAAAGTCGACATACAGGTGGAGTCTCAATATACATTAAAAATGACATTGAGTATTCTGCCTATAAATCTTATATACTAGAAGGAAACTACTGGTGTAAAATTTTGAAAATTAAATTTAAACTTCCTATTCTAGTCGGATGTCTTTATCACTCACCTTCGGGGTCTGATGCCAAATTCTTAGATGACCTAGAAGATATTTGTGATAGTTTATTCTCGACAAAACTTCAGTGTATCTTAGTAGGCGACTTCAATCTAAACTACTTTGATGATAGTTTTATGTTACAAAATGAAAAACCTCTCAGCACATATGGTATTTCTCAAATAATCAACGAACCAACTAGAGTTACTAACCATAGCGAAACTCTTATAGATTATGTCTTAACAAACGAGAGTAGATGTCAAGCTCTTGTGCACTTATATCCAAATATAACAGACCATTCAACAATCACTGTAAACTTCAATAACATTCATAACAAAGTAAATCAAACAATAAGAAGATATAGAAATTTCAGTGAAAATAATTTGGATCTCATAAAAATCAACTTGATATCATGTGAATGGTCACTGAATTCTACTGATGTTGAAATTATTTATCAAGAAATATTGAATAATTGTAATGAAGTTATTGATGATATTTCCCAATACATAATTGTAGTCATAGCAGTCATTTGCCATGGTTTGATAATGAAGTTTACAGCAAAATCAAACATCGTGATCGAGGCATACAGAGCGTTCAGAAACTGTCCAAATGCAGATAAACAATATAACTGGGAAACATTCAAGAGAATGAGAAATGATGTTGTTAATGTGTTGAAAAGGAAAAAGATCAATATTATTTTGAAAAATCGACAGATACAGAAATAACTCTAAACAAATGTGGAAAACTCTTAAAAGCTAGTTAATGGTGATGACATAGACTTTCAAAATTGTATACAGTTTGAAAAAGCAGGAGAACTTATATCACTAAGAGATAATTCTGAAATATCAGATAACTTCAATAGATACTTTGTAGAAAGCATAAACAGAAATAGTTGAAGTATTAACTATATGGAATCATGGTGCAATAAAAACTATAATATATATAAAACTTTCTCAGAATTCAGATTACTTACATTAACAGACCTACGTAAATTATACTTTCTATGGATAATAAGTGCAGTATTCATGAAATTTTAAATTCCAAAATATTGAAACAAGTTTTGAGACTATCGGTCATGTTCTATTGCATCTTATCAATACCTCTCTTGAAGCTGGTCATATACCTGAAAGACTGAAAAGTAGTACTATTGTCCCGATACCTAAAATTCCTCATACTATTAAAGCGAACGCATTCAGACCAATCAATACTTTACCTCCGATTGAAGGTACTTGAAACAGCGGTATATGATCAACTGATTGAATATGTTGAAAAAACGATATTTTAATAAATAACCAATCGGGATTCCGTAGAAGGCACTCGTGCGAATCATCAGTTCAACTTTCCTAAATAAATTCAAAACCGAACTGGATAATAATAAGTTTGTTGTGGCTGTGTTCCTTGATCTCAGAAGAGCATTTGAGACCATTGATAGGTCTATACTACTAGCCAAATTGAATAGATATGGAATAGAGGGAAAGTGTACAACTGGTTATCTAATTACTTGACCAATAGAAAACAACGTGTTAGAGTGAATGATATATACTCCTGTGAAATTGCAAATGATGTTGGAGTTCCCAGGGTAGTGTTCTGGGTCCCCTTCTATTCTTACTCTATTTAAATGACATGCCATTGTTTGTTGATTCCGAATTTCTGAACTTTTTGCGGATGATACCCTATTGGCATGTAGTCATGAGAACAGAAATGGCAATAGAAAGAATGAATACCACATTAGCAAGTGTCAACAAATATTTGAAAATGAATAAACTCAAGCTGAATGTATTGAAAACAAAAGCAATGATAATCACTACCAAATATAAATACAGCTAATAGACATAAAAATATTAATCTCAACATTGATGATGAAAAAATTGAAATAGTGAACACAACTAAATATCTGGATTCAAATAGATAATACTTTATCATTTAATAATCATTTTGATTATATTCATAAAAAATTTCAAAGAAATTATTCTTTTTTCTAAATTGCCAATAATCTATCAACTGAGTCAAGAATCACAGTTTATAAGACAATTGTTCAGCCACACTTCGACTACTGTTCCTCTATCCTATATCTATTCAATCTGAATAAATTGTCTCAACTCCAAAAACTTCAGAATCGTGGTATGAGGATCATTTTGAAGTGCGGTAGGGATACTCCTATTAAGATTATGCTTAATGTTTTAAATTGGCAATCTATTTCCCAAAGACTGTTTTATTTCACCATGATATTCGTATACAAAATACTGAACAATTTAGGGCCATGTTATTTCAAACAGTACATTGTCTTCAATCATGATCTTCACCACCACTTCACTCGAAATAATAATGATTTATATATTAATAGAACAAATCACAAAAACACCATGAACTCTTTGATTTTCAAAGGTTTCGATCAGTTCAATAAATTACCAAATCTAATTAAAAGTAGCACATCTCTGAACATTTTAAAAAATGAACTAAAAGAATTTGTTTCAAATGCACAAATATGATATTTATTTATTATTTAAACCAACTTTTTTCAATGTATTTTATTTAATGTTTGTTATATATTTTATAGTATATTTTTCAATTCAATTATTGTTCAATATGTACCACATATCTCTTACTTTAACTTTTTTTAGCTGATTTGTATATTAGGATATCCTATTTAAAATAAAGATCTATCTATCTATCTAAACATGTAAGTTCTTTCCTGAGACATGTCTGAATATCTTGAACAGAGAAAATAAATTCAACTTCTTAAGCAAAGCGGGATTGTCCAAATTAATTGTTGATACGGCTCCGTCGAGTTAAGTCTTGCCGCTTAGTGTTACCTACGTTTTTTGGGGGTCAATAAAAAGCCGCACTGTATAACCCGACTTCACTTTCATTGCATTACTCTTATGGCCAGTTATCAATATTCGTAGTTAATAAATATAGGATATACTCCTGTCCCTGTACTGTCCCGTAAAAATGTTAGAAGTGATTTGTCCAACCAACAGAATCGAGTAAAGTACATATAGGAGAATCAGAAAAAGTTGGGTCGACATCACCATATTCTGGACCGGGTGTTTTAGACGCCATTCACTAAAATAGCCAACAGCGATTTTATTTTATATATATTTCTGCTCCTGTGACAATCATACTCATCATTTTGATGTCTAAATATATGTTTTTGTGGACAAGAAATCGATTAAGATGGTTTGTGGAGTTGCCTTACTGCTATTTACTGAATAAAAATATGAACAAAAGTGGAATAAAATATATGGAAAGTGATTTTACACTACAAAATATAATAAATTCTATTTTCACAGCATTTTTATAGACACAGTAAACTGTGTTATGGAAACTAAGGGTAAAAATTAACATTATTTTTTCTCAGTATATCTTTTACATTGTTCACCTCATTTGCAATACTATGTGCATGTCAATTATTACATTCACATTTACACCTACTAGATGTACAACTGCATTGTATTAATAGTTCAGAAGGCACAGATCAGGCTTTAGACACCTATGCATCTTTGCACCATCCATAATCTGTCAGTTGCAGGCTTGTATCAGGAAAATAGCTTTGTGATAGCATTCCGTGAAACAAAAAAGCATCTTCGGATATGTCAATTTCTTATTGTGTTTCTGCTGGGTAGGGAATAACGTAGTTCATCATACACTTTGATGATGGATGTAAAACTAAAAAGGTATTCCTCTGCTTTGTCAAATGTTTCTTCTGCAGTAGTAAAGTCTCTGGCTAAGGTTTTAGTGTGGATGATTTTGTTCCAATCTTACTTGTGACATCACAACCTGTAAGTATGTGGCCTTAATTAAAGTGTTGCAAAGCCCTGGCCTCCCAATTGTGTGTTAAGGCAGATAGCGCATTTTATCACCCACTCCCACTTTTAATAAAATTCTTGCAATGCGTTACTGAATAGTTCAAATATATATCGAAGGATGATAACAACGACATCAGTGTTATAAGGCATGTTATGCCCAAGTGGACTGCATGGGGCAGATGATTCATAATTCTGCTATCTGCTACTTCCAACAAAGGTTCGAAGGTCCGAGCAAGTTTGAACTTCCTTGTTAATGACTATTAATACATCTACCCTGTCAGAATCTACTGAGATGGTTTCACTAAGCCCTGTAGTGGAGTTAGTAACTTTTTCCTTTTCAATGAAACTAAAAGCAGCAGCCAATTGGAGCATCTCTTTGTTTTTACCTGAAGACCAGAAACTGTCATCTGTATGAGAATAAGAGTCTAACTGTTTGATATTATTTAATCAATACCAGTCAGGCAACTTCACAATTTCAATCGATTCCTCCAGGTGAATGTTACTATCTACTATAGTACTAGGGTTAACCAAAAGTTCTTATTTTTCTCACCACCTAGCGATAGTCCTCAAAGCCGCTTGGAGTACGTCCGATATTACTTCTCCGAATATTTCTCTATCCGTTATAGCTTAGGTTTGTACCTCGATTATTTCCGCCATGAGTTTTTCAATTGAGCTACAAAAAGTCCCTGATAAGCAGGCGAAATTTTTGTGTGAGCAGAATGGCTGAGATAACTAATTTTATTTAGATATTTTTGGAGATTCTAAATGTACTATAAGCCTCAATGAAAAATGAAAAAGGAATTAACAGACAATTTACTATTTATATACAAATACATTACAATAATAAAAAACAACATTTCTTTCAATTTGTGATTAGTAAATAATCATTGATATCCAAAACTATTGTCGATCAGGCACAAAATTACCAAGACCAATAGAGCTACTGATTTTTAATCTTCACATAGTTATTAAAACACAAATACTCTATACGTCGATATTTATTGACTACCTATCTTGTGATGAGACAAATTTGCCAACTTATGAATCCACTTATTGTCCAGAATCAATCGTTGTACAATACTTGAGGTGCCTTTAATGAAGTCCACGTTGACTATCGGCTCTTTTGATCTACCGTTTGCCGACGGAAAATGTTTACGAGTAGTACAGATTATTTCTTCGCATATACGCTCGTGTGAGTTTTCATTTGCTCCCTTCAGAAACAGCTTCTGCAATTGATATTGGATGGACTATACCTCGATTATTTCCGCCATGAGTTTCCTGATCAGATAGTCTACAAAAAGTACCCACAGTAGGAGTAATAAGACAGCCCCTCCCCGCCCTGGACACTACTTTCTTGTGGTGGAGAATGCTCGAGATTATTTTGTATCTTAACATCGCCTCGATCCAGTAACAAACAGTTTCTGATATCTCTTTGTTGGATGCCACTCTATCTAGGGATATTGGTACTGTATTGTTGAATGCTCCTTCAATGTCGAACATAACTAAAGTGAATAACCAACACAATTTACCATAAATCTCCATATACAGATATCACAATACATACAACCTCAATACATCTGTACCAACACAGAGCAGCTGCATATAACAAACATTATGATGATTAGTAAATAATGCATTGAAAAAAATCAATAGCAAATTGAATGAAATCAAGGCAATTCAAAACAGTTATAGTCTATCTAAACCAAATAGATAATATTCATTCGAAAAATATAATTTCGAAATTATCACATATATCGGCCAACTTACTGAAAAAAAAAACTAGTCTATTACGTCACAGAAATATCAATATTGAATGAAAACCAATAATACTTGAGGTGCATTTAAGAACGATGAATATTGGCCAACTTACTGAAAAAATCCCCTTTCTTATGTCACAGAAATATCAATATTGAATGAAATACAATAATACTTGAGGTGCATTTAATAAAGTAAATACCAAAATATCTGAATAATACCCTTATGGTTCTTGTCTAAATTATAACATAGGCCAAACGGACAGAACATTCAAAAAACTGATATCCGAACATGGTAATAGTTTTGAACACTCTCTTGCCAAACGTGAGGACGTGATCCTTACTGCGGGATGAACAACATATCCATTTTTGGGTGGAATGAGTCCACAGGTCGATAAATGAGGATAATAATGGCCGTTGCAGGTTTTCAGAATTATACAATCGATTTCAACAAATAGTATAATTTGTAGGAGTATGAAAATTGCACCATATGGATGCCGCAATTCAAGTGAGTGAGAAATGGACATACTGTAACGAACCTAGGCCGGACCTGTCGCCTCGCGCGTTGCCGTCGACAGCGATGAGGTCATCCCCGGAGATGTTCGAGAACAGTCCAGTCGCTCTGCCGCGGAGAGCAACGGTCGATATTGGAAACGATTGGAACATGCTGGTCGCCAACTGCCGGAATTCGAAAGATCGTGAATTCTGTGACGGAGATAAATAGGCAACCCTCAAGTGGAGTCGCACAGTCTGAACGAGCCCATACGATCATGCTATACAGTGGCGTAATATAAATTGAGTTGTAGATTTAAGTGTGAAATAAATTAGTAAAAACCAAGTTAAGTTTATTTACGTTACAATTGGTGCCGGAAGTGAGATTTTGAAAATAAACAAGTGATCGTGGAGTGGATAGTCAGAAAAATAAATTGATAGACCTTTTTGTACGCCCAAAATAGACAGTGGCCTGGTTTTCGCGAAGTGGACAATTGTGCGTGGGAATATAAACTGATACACTGTTCGCGTGAAACAGAAAATAGACAGTGGCCCGGTTTTCGCGAAGTGGACAATTGTGCGTGGGAATATAAACTGATACACTCTTCGCGTGAAATAGACAATAGACTGGTGGCCCGTGGAAAGGAATTCGCGAAGTGAATTTTGAACAAACTGATAAACTTTTCGTGTGAAACAGACTGATACCTCGTCAAAGACAAAATGTGTTCAAGAAAAGTGCGCCTTGCGGACTTGAAGGTAGCGGAATTGAAACAGGAATTGGAGGAAAGGGAACTGGAAACAACGGGTAAAAAGCAAGTACTCCAGGAAAGACTTGCAGAAGGACTTATACAAGAAGGTGAGGACCCCGAAACATTTTTATTCGAAGTTCCCGGAGGTGATTTGAGTCCGATAATAGAATCCTTGAAAGAAGAGCTGAAACAAAATTCTTGAAATCGGGAAGAGAAGCTTGAAGAAAATTCTAGAAATCTGGAAGAGAAGCTTCAAGAAAATTCTAGAAATCTGGAAGAGAAGCTTCAAGAAAATTCTATAAATCTGGAAGAGAAGCTTCAAGAAAATTCAAGAAGCCTGGAAGAGAAGCTTCAAGAAAATTCAAAGCCTGGAAGATAAGCTTCTAGAAATTCCAGAAGCCTGGAAGAAAAGAACTCTGGGGTGTGGCGAATACACCTGGGAGATAAGCTCCTAGAAACACAGAAGGCTTAAAAAGAACTCTGTGGTGTGGCGAATCGTCTGGAAAAAAGAATGGGAACCGTCGAGGCAGAGATGGACAAGATGAAGGAAATAATCAGCGATGAAATCAAAGACGGAATCGAGGCAGAAATGGACAAAATAAAGGACACGATCAGTAAGCTGGAAAAACAAATTAATAGTGCGTCCTCCACAGAGATGGTTAACGAAAATGCAATGCTGGACTTGAGTTTGAACGTGGATAAAGTTCAAGAGGGTATGAAAGATGTCAAGGTCATTTCTGAAATATGGGAGCTTTCCATAAAGCCGCCTCAGTTCGACGGAAAAACTCCATGGGCAAATTACCGCCGGCAGTTTGAAGCAGCGGCCAAAGCAAACGGATGGAATGCAGGGGAAAGAGCTGTAGCACTAACACTTGCATTACGTGGAGAAGCGACGAATATTCTACAAACTCTTACCGCCCAAGAACAGGAGGACTATGATCAGCTGATTAAACATCTAGAATTACGATATGGCCAGGCCCATTTGGAACACGTGTCTAGTGTATCTCGACGACATAATTGTGGTCGGCAGATCGTTCGAGGACCACGTGAAAAACTTGGAGGAAGTATTCCTGCGACTGAGGAACTCCGGATTGAAGCTGAGCCCTAAGAAATGCCATCTGTTCCAAAAAGAAGTACGATACCTCGGCCACGTTGTCTCTGGGGAAGGAGTAGCAGTGGATGACCAGAAGATCAAAGCTGTTAAGGATTGGCCCATCCCAAAAGACATTCACCAACTTCGAAGTTTCCTTGGTTTATGCACATACTATCGCCGATATGTGCTGGGATTCGCCAACATCGCTAAACCACTGACCAGGCTCACGGAGGGCCAAACAAAGTTCCAGTGGTCCGAAGAATGTCAAGACTCATTCAGGAAGCTGAAAGGAGCTTTGATCAACGCACCTGTACTGAGCTATCCCCTACCCAAAGGGAAATTCATTTTGGATACGGACGCCAGCAACGTGGACTTGGAGCTGTCCTATCTCAGATCCAGGAGGGACAGGAGAAGGTCATTGGTTATTTCAGCAAGACGCTTAGCAAACCAGAGCGCAATTACTGTGTCACCAGGCGAGAGCTGTTAGCTGTTGTAAAGGGAGTGGAGCACTTCTACAAGTACGTGTATGGAAGAAGATTCCTGTTGAGAACTGACCATGCAGCTCTCAAATGGCTCTTACAGTTCAAAAATCCTGAGGGTCAAGTAGCACGTTGGATCGAGAGACTCCAAGAATTCGATTTCGAGATCGAACATCGAGCCGGAACTAGCCATAAGAATGCAGATGCCTTGTCGCGAAGACCATGTCCAGATGATTGCTCACATTGCCGACGAGCAGAGAGAAGAGCAACACTTTGTAGAACCGCGGCAATGGATGACAACTGGAATGACAGCAAGATCCAGAAAGACCAAGAGAAAGACCCCGACCTTGGCTTAGTTGTCAGCTGGAAGAAGGACAATCGAAGACCATCATGGCAGGAAGTCGCAGGTTACTCGCCGGCTGTTAAGTCCTATTGGGCACAATGGAACTCTCTTATTCTGGACAATGGGATCCTGAAACGTGTGTTGGAGGCCGACATTGGTGGGGAAGACAGACGCCAAATAATTATTTCCAGGAACAGAAGAGAGGAAGTGCTGCGGGAAATCCATGATGGAGTCGCTGGAGGACATCTGGGAGTGACGAAGACCCTGCAGAAAGTGTGGCAACGGTTTCACTGGACCAATTGTCGAGCTGACGTCCAGGACTGGTGCAGAAAGTGCGCTGTATGCGCTGCTAGCAATGGACCTGGAATACGACCCAAGGCCCCGATGCGTCAGTACAACGTAGGCAGCCCGTTCGAGAGAATCGCCATTGACATCGCCGGCCCGTTTCCCGTATCCGACCACGGGAATAAATACATCCTTGTGGCAATGGACTACTTCAGTAAGTGGGCGGAAGCCTATGCCCTGCCCAACCAGGAAGCCATCACCGTCGCCGACGTCTTGGTGAAAGAGTGGATATGTCGATTCGGTATTCCAATGGAGCTGCACTCGGATCAAGGCAGAAAGTTCGAATCCAACCTGTTCCAAGAAATATGTCTCTTGCTGAACATCCGCAAGACAAGAACCACGGCCCTACATCCGCAGTCCGATGGAATGGTGGAACGGATGAACAGGACGATCAACCGCCACTTGTCCAAGGTTGTCTCTGACCATCAAAGAGACTGGGACCAGTATCTTCATTTGTTCCTGATGGCCTATCGATCCGCAGTACACGAATCAACCGGTCAAACTCCTGCTAGTATTATAATGGGCCGAGAACTGCGACTGCCTTGTGACCTGAAGTTTGGGATACCGCCAGGACAAGACACTGCGGAGAGGACTACGTCAGCAAACTTCGGCAGAGAATGGACGACATCCACGAACGAGTCCGGTTGAACATCCAGAGTGCCAGCGATAAAATGAAGAAGACCTATGACATCAAGGCCGACGCTGGAGGGTTTAAGGTTGATGACCAGGTTTGGCTGTACAACCCCAAACGTCGTCGTGGACTATCACCAAAGTTGCGGAACTCGTGGGAAGGCCCGTATAAAATCGTGAAAAGGATAAACGACCTTGTGTACCGAATCCATAAGCCACCCGAGGGAAACCAAGGGTCGTCCATTTCAACAGGTTGGCCCTTACGCTGGAAACCATGACCAAGTTCGCACCCTCAGCCACCGGAGGATGATATGACGTTCGAGAAGTTTATGTCCTTGTATTCAAACGGGCAGAAAGTTCTACATGGGGTTACTAGAGAGGAGTCACGAGACCTTTTCGAGGTGCCTGCTGACTACGCACTAGCGCACTGTGTGGCAGAAGATCTTCGAATGTCCAGGGGCATCGCCGTAGTGTTCTCCAAGAAATTTGGTCAACTCCAAACACTGCGGGAGCAGAATCCAGAAGTTGGTGGGGTGCTACAGTTGAAGAAAGGCCAGAGAAACATCTACTACCTAGTTACCAAGAGGCAGTCCCAAGATAAACCGTCCTATGAAGATGTCTGGAAGAGACTCACCAAACTAAGAGATACTATGGTGGACCAGAATCTGGTGGATCTAGCAATTCCAAAATTATCCTGTGGTATTGATGGGTTGGACTGGAGAGTCATAAGAAGTATGCTGGAGGCGATATTCAGATCCAGCGGCGTCAAGATTTTGGTTTGCTGTAACCCTCTTCCACGACCGATCATGAAGACCGTGGAGTGTTACTTCCATCGAACTTCACGGTGCAGATATGGGGAGTCATGCAGATATCGTCACACTCCAAGGATGAAATTTCGGGACGAAATGTCTTTAAGAAGGGGGCAATGTAACGAACCTAGGCCGGACCTGTCGCCTCGCGCGTTGCCGTCGACAGCGATGAGGTCATCCCCGGAGATGTTCGAGAACAGGCCAGTCGCTCTGCCGCGGAGAGCAACGGTCGATATTGGAAACGATTGGAACATGTTGGTCGCCAACTGCCGGAATTTGAAAGATCGGGAATTCTGTGACGGAGATAAATAGGCAACCCTCAAGTGGAGTCGCACAGTCTGAACGAGCCCATACGATTGAGCTATACAGTGGCGTAATATAAATTAAGTTGTAGATTTAAGTGTGAAATAAATTAGTAAAAACCAAGTTAAGTTTATTTACGTTACAATACCATGCTTGGTGTCAACGAATTCTTTAAGAAAACCTTGTTTCTTAAATTTTTTTATTTACTTTAGATTTTTAAAGAAAAATAGACATGTAATTCGATGTTTCTCAAGGTTCGATCTCATCAAAGTGGTCATTTGAACCTGATGAACCATAATTTATCTGACTGGTTCTATGAGACGGAATTACTACCACTTTGAAGATATAAAAACCAGTACTGTTCCATCCGGATTCGATAATGAATGTTAATATAGCTCTCGATTACCCCAAATAATCTACGATACTTTCGAAATTTAATTCGCTTAACTCCTGGTAACGAAAATTTAGATGTAGAAGAACCAATACCGTAGAGTGTCGAATTCAACATGAATATATTTTCCTTGAGAAACAATAAAATTCAGGCAAGATTCCTTCTTCTGTTTTCCGGAACAAAACGCAATAAAGTTTCTCGTAAAGCGACACTGATTTCGAATTTAAATAGCTTCCAGCAACTTCCGATGAGAATGCGTATTTTTTCTGGAGGTAATGATGAAGAGATTACTTGCAGAGATCTCTGTGCGTATATATATACGTTGAAAGACATTTCATATTCTCCTTACATAGCGGTACACTCAGAAAAAAAGGACATATCTCATCATGCGCGAGTTTAGTAAGTTTCTGTGTGCAAGGAAGAATTTTAAGTTTGAAAGTTTCAAGTAGCTGGGGAGTAGTGAAGGTGAAACATAACATGATTTACATAAAGGTCGTGTCGTAGGGGACTTTCAAAACTGATTTAAATAATGTGATATATACCTCAATTTAATTTCGGAGGAACCATTTGGTTGGGCCAATTCAAGAGTAGAAGAGTGTAATTATACATATATATATATATATATATATATATATATATATATATATATATATATATATATATATATATATATATATATATATATATATATATATATATATATATATATATATATATATAGTGTCCGTCATAAAGTTGGCTACATATGGGAAAAACATTTGTTATTGAAATTTCTGAAAAACTGATGACGGTTCATTTCTGCATGTCTGACAACTGAAAAATCCGTTACCACTTATATCACATAACGTCAGATTTTGCAGGAATTAAAAAAAAGTTGTCTTGGTGCCGAAAAATGGGTCAAATTGACAAGATTTCGAAAAAAGTATTGAGAAAATGTGTTTGGAATCCAACGAGGACCCCGTCTACCAATTTTGAATCAGATTGAAAAAAAATACAATTTTATTCCTCTACCCCTACTAAGGAACATTATGCATTCTTGTTTTATCTGGAAACAGCTTCAATAACCTAAATCACATAAGTTGGGTCAAAACTAATCAAATATTTGTGGAATAGACATTTTGCGGGAGATTATTATGAAAACACGATTAGTCTTGTTACTAGGTGTAGTCATGCCCTGTATATTGATGCACATGAGCTTATTCAATATTCTCAGCACGGAAATAATATTTAAACCAACTAATATCTGCAATTAAAACTTAATATTTATCCTAATTGAATTTAGATTTGTTTAGGTGGATGTGAAATTTTTTTAAAAAATCAATAACCAAACAATGTACAAATTTTCAATATTCTAAGTAACCACCTTCACGCTCCATACATAGAATTGTTCTGGAAAACATTTCGCGGCGAACATTTTTCAACATAGTTCTGTTGATCAGTGCTGCACAATTCCTTATAGAAATTTCTAAATATTCTACATTTCGAAATGGGCGTTCTTTATAAACATTGCTTTTCAGGTAAACCCATAAAAAGAAATCACACGGCGTTAGATCTGGAGACCTAGCAGGCCAAGGATTACCTGAATATCGACCTATCTACTGCTCACCAAACTCATTGTTCAACCACTCCCGCACTCCATTCGTAGAATGGATGACCATCTGTTAGAATAAACAATCCTTGTGGTAGGTTGTCATGGATGAGATATCTGTCGTAAAAATTCGAATATTCATTTAATTTGTCAAAAGAAGGACACAATTCCATTTAAAATTCCCACATTCACTTTGAATATATTGGTCCTTGGCTTCGAAAAATAGAATTATGATCTGCCCACCATCTACAATTTTGAGAACTGACGATACCATTTGAGGTAAAAGTTGTTCGTCAGAAAATAGCACATTTTTTGAGAAATCACGATTGTCTTCTAATTTCCTGGAACCATGCACAAAAATAAATGAGCGTCATAATCCTGTCTCGCAGTACTTGCATAAATTTTGGTTTGTATGGGTGAAAGTGATTTTGCTTTAAAATTCGTCTAACAGAGGTTTGAGATATTTCTGCCTTTTCTGTCATAATGTTCGTCGAAACTCTTGGTGTCTCAGTGACTGCCAGTAAAACAGTATTTACATTATTTTCATTATTTACAACAGGCTTAACGAGAACACTTTTATATTTGTTTTCAACCGAACCAGTTTCCTTAAATTTTTGCAATATCTTTGCCACCGTAGTAAAATGCAAATTTTGTTCTGGATGCCTTCCATTGAAAATATAAGCTACTTCTCTTGTGCTATGATTATTTTCGCCACCTAGCAATACTATTTCTATTTTATCTTGTATACTCAGTTTCATGATTGAATGGACGTTGTTGAATCTCATTCAATCATGAAACATGAAATGAACATATAAATAATAGTATATATTATATTATATAATACATAATAATCATATATATATATATAAATATATATACTACTATACCTACTTCGGAAAAAAAGATATCTATGGGTAAAGAGAATAAAAAATTATACTATTTAACACTTTAATTCCGATATATTTCGACATGATACTGTCATCTTCAGAAGTTGTGATGAATTGATATATATATATATTGACTTATTTTAACATTGCACCATATGACCATAAGGTGTAAAGATGTTAAAACTAAATATTAAGAACGTCAAAACAGTTAAAATGATCTAGGATTGTAATAATTATTACTTATTTAAAAATGCCTGCGATGCCATTTTGTCGATTATACAAAGAATGGGTCTTTGTATAATCGACAAAATCTCTGCAAACCAGAATAATCCGGGAAACACTTGTGATAGAAAAGCGCCCCAATTGCCTCAATACCAGCGACGATAGACGTAGACTGCCAGTTCTTTCGAATGAATAGGCAGGTTGGGACCTTAGACAGAACCAGTGGCGAGACCTCGGTAGTAGGCAGTCTGAGGCCTCAGGGAAAAATCACTTCCTTCATTTTCTGATCCTTTTCTTTGTCAGTTCTTGAAAAGGCTCCAAAAAAGTCGAAATTTCGAAAATTAACGATTCCAGCTGGTAGTTTTCATATAAAATTTGCCAATATGTGTCAATAACTGTCAAGATTTGAGGTTCACATTGGACATTAACAATATCGGCATATTTTTTAGTTTGAAACAACAAATATTCAAAAGAAAAGATCACACTGTATTTTTATTATTTAAAATACACAGAACCAAGATGATGATGTAGCAGGGAGAAGTTTCTTTCAGGGTTACCAATATAATTTTTTCAGTGTAGCTGTACTATCACGATAAAATCAAAAACACAAACAAAAGAAATTTGCCGAGCACATTTCAGACCTCTCACATACAACACACTTTCGACATAAATTCACCGGTTAAGTTATTCATGGGGTTTTCTTGCTCGATCCCTAATCAATTTACCTAAAAGGTTCCAATACGGGGCCGCCCTTGCCCTTGTTTCACTAAACGATGTTTGGTCTGCTCTGTCGATTTGTTTCCATTTAATTGCCCTTTCCTACTAGCGGATTTCAATTTGTTCTATTGTAGAGCTGATCCAAGAGATCCGGGCGGATCGGGAATATAAAGGTGAAGATAATTTTTGCTCTTGAAATTGTGTGGTTGGAATTTGAAACAATGGTTTTCCATTAGGTGATAGCCGCATATTTCTTTATACAACAGGATCTAATAAAATGTTTATCCTCTTTTATAATTACCAGAAATTGCCGCTAAAGTAAAAAATCATATTAATGAACTTGGTGAAAAGATTGACAATATGGATGGAAAATTGAATGAAGCAATAACGTCTTTTGGAAATATTGTTCAGTCGAATAATGAAGAAGTAGGTAATGGAAGCCATTGTTCAAAAGCTCAAAGCAAATTCAATGATAATAAAGGGCATGAAAAAAAAAACAAAAGAATAATCCACTCTCTGAATTACTTGCTGTCTTCAAAGATGCTTTGAGGGAGGAATCACCAATTTATTTAGGATAGGAAAGACTAACGGATATGTAGCAAAACAACCATTGTTGAGTTTGTTTCATTTTTGAGAAGTAATGAATTAATGCTGAAAAAACCTGACACACTCAAGTATATGGATACATAAATTAGAATATGACCAATAACTTTTGCTAGAGGTCAAACTCAGATATGGTAACCAATCTACATGGTCGAAAAATGTAATAATGGGCGAAGACACGAAATTTTCAAAAACAAATTAATCGATTCTACAGCTTGTAAAAAGTCTGTTTTCAATTTTCTAAAACTTGGAAAAAAAACAATCCCACACTTGACAGCTTCAATCAATTTTGCAAAGTTGCCATATTTTCAAATCTTAGGCCACGCCTCCATAACAAGAATAAACGATTGGCTTTCTCTTCATCAGATATCATTTTGATGGACCACAATGATTCATAATATAAAAATAACAAGGTTTATGTGCACTGTAAAATCGACTATATTGTTTTATGACAGATCTAATGTTTTTACACCCTTCAAAACCGCTATCGTCGCTTGACGTTGCAAAAAGTGTTCTAGTTCTGACATTTATAGTTCAAGAAACTTGGCAACATTGCCGTCACAATCAACGCGATTACGCCTATTGGCTGCTCGGTCGTTCACGTCACAAAGAGCGCCAATATTAGTAGCTTCAAAATTTGCTGATTTTCAAAAAACGAATGGGAACTCTGTGATTGAAATTTGATTCAAAAAATGTTTTCTGGGTAAATTTATATATGCGTTATGTATTTTAAAGCATATTTAAAGCGATAATAATTTTTCGTGTCCTCGCCTATTCTAATTAACTTCGATTCGCAGTTAACTTTAAAGGATCACATCTGTCTAAAGTCATCTGAAGCAATAAAAACCTATGGCTTTATCGTTAGAAATTGTAAAATTTTACGAATATTCGCGCACTGAAAACCTTATATTATTCATTTGTTCGTTCTAAATTGGATTATGCATCTATAATTTGGTCTCCATATCACAGTATTCATAATAACCTTATTGAAAGAGTACAGCGCAAATTTCTTAGGTTTATCCAGATAGAGGAATTGAATATAACTTGTTATGTGTTATCCTCGAATCACGAAGAAAATGTGCATCCATTGTTTTTTTGTACAGACTATAACACAACAAGGTCAATAGTACTGAAATACTTGAGCAAATAAACTTCAATGCTGAAATAGTGAGATCAGCTATAGAGTACACTTAGAATAAGGTCATATATATTTCTTATATACTTTTTTATCTTATTAATATTTTCGTTTTGTTTTTGAATGGAATTTAATTATTTTTTATTATTTTTCTCTTTTTGTTTCTTCACATGTTCTCAAACTTAGACTACTGATTTGTTTTATTTTCTATATATATACTTAATTTCAACTTGTATTGTCCTGTAAATGGCTTAAACTGTTGGGCAATAAAGCTATTATTATTAATATTCATATCAGACGTGAAAGCAATGTGATAATAATCAAAGAAACAGGGAATATCAAATAGACATGCTTGGGTAGAACTTTGGAAACTGAAATGAGTCCGCAAAATGAAAATTTAGCGGACTAGTACTTCAAGTCGTCATGCGGTAATACTTCAACGGACTTCTTTTTGTTTATTGAGAAAACTTATTATTAATATCCTAGAAATATTTCAGGAGACACAATAATAAACTATACATTAATTAACTGAAATTTTGTAGTGACAGCACATTTTTTCTTCGAAATAGCCTTTTGGAATACTTATTTCAGGAACAATAACATTTCGAGTGTTTGACAAACGCGTCATTGGTGAACGATTGCTTGTTTATGCACAGCTACCTATTACCATAAAAAAAATCGTCCATAGATGATAGAGCATATGAACTAATGAAAATTAAATATTTTCGTTTTCTCCATTTTTTTAACTTCAAAATTGAGGTAATTTCACTTAAAAAAAAATTATGAAGATATATTTTTAAACTTTTGCAAATATTGTTCTAACAAATAGCTATAGTCATGATTTGGATGGAAATTACTGAAAAAAAAAATATTTTCTAAAATGCGTTCTTTCAAAATGTCTAATATGAAAGTTACTTATATAATGAACAATATTTCACAAATAGTGTCGTCAGAAAAAATCTGTACACACGAAAATATCTGTAGCGTTTTCGTTCTGTTTATTTGTAAAGATAATACAAAAAATTTTGTATGCAGCAATCTTCATATATGGTGCCTTATCCACAAACATTCGCGCCCCATTTTGCGTACTTGTTACATAAACTACCATTGTTACCTTTCTTTTTTTGTATTGTATTAGAAGTAGAAGTAATCTGATATTCTCTGTTTGCATGAAAGATAATTGGTTTTCATTTTCATAATATACACAATGCAAAAATAAATACTGTTCAATGTTAAAATTTATTCCGCTGGGTAAGAGCTAGTGCTAGCACATATGTTATATATGTCTACTATCCTCAATGTGTTCTGAACACTAATTTTTTTTAGGAGCTGTTCGAATACTTATGTTTATATTGTTATTACTGCGAGACATGGTTACAGGGGGGATTTCACGACGGAGAAATTAGTAGAAACGAAATCATTAAATTTGGTAAGATCTTGAATTAACCGGAGTTGGAGTTTTTAATCACCATTAGAAAAAACACTACCGAAAGAGGTACCCTTCGACTAGCAAATAATATGAATGCCCTCATAGATTCGGAGTGGGCAGTCTCGCAAAATTAATTTCGCAATATATGGTGTCAAATCTTGAATTATTAATTTAGTTGGCAACATTGAACCGTCTGTAAGATATTTTTCACTTATAATATGTAATTAAACATAACAAACTTTTATATCGTTTATATTTGAAATATAATTGTGTTACCCCTTAATTCTAGAATGATTTTGCGGAAAAAAAACAATCCAGCAGAACTAATTCAATTGCTGCTACTAGTTGAATTTCTTGAGAAAACTGTGGGATACTCATAAATTTTCCGCAGATAAAATGTATCAATTCTCTCAATAGCCCGAGAGAACTAATAATTCCTGTTTGAAAAGTATGCTGGGATTTTGTCTGGCACTATGAGTTGATGGCATCAACCAAATTGAGTTTCGATCTATCATTTGAAAGCTTACCATTCTCATCTTAGGTGGAGAATGTAGATGGTCTTCTAATAAAAAATTTCGGGTAGCTGGCAATATTGATTTCAGAGAGACACCTATTTGAATGCTACTAAATAAGGTATAGAGTAATATTTAAAATTATGTGTCCTGCGATAAAAGTTTGAGATGCAGAAGAAACTGTAGTATACATTTTATATATTTTTCATGTCGCTATACCTCCAGAATTTGCTACAATCAGCAAGATGTCAGGTGAAAATATTTTTTGCCAGGGCGCTAACATTTTGTAAAATATTTCCCATTATATACATTAGATACCAATTCTGATGTTTGAAATTCTTCAGACTAGAATCTTCAGAATTGTAATAAAACTATTGAGCGCTAAGAAATACCATGAAGCCTATATATATCAATACTTATATAAGTTCTGTTTGTAAGTCTGACAACGGCGCAAAATATAATTTAACAATATAATCACATTGGCACTAAAACCGTATGAATGCCAAGGTTCTAGAAGAACTTTCATTGAAAAATAAAACACAAATATAACAATCTCAATGCTGCATCTTTCTGAAATATAAATTCATTGGCAGAAATTATGTATTAACTGTTTTTTTACTCTTTTACACTATTTTATTAGTTTCTGATAATACATTAGTATATCTGAGGAATGAAGATATGCACAATGATTGGTAATATTGTGAACGCCGCTAAAATAAAAACGCGTATCCGCTGAATCAAAGCAATATGGATCTCATTCATAAAACTTTCATGAGCGCCGTTCTGTTAAATGAAATATTGCGCTGAAAATGCACTTCAATGATGCGGCATAAAAATTCAAATGAACAGGATATGACAGATCTGTATTACTCCAGAACGAGTCCCTGTTAGACTTCGAACTTGACGAAAATATGCAGTATACGTGCTTTTGAGCGAACAGACAATGTGGGATATAATTTTTCATTCATAGGGAAATTTCACATCGAACTGATGATTTGCAATCAAAGGCTGGAATCTATGAAGAAACTTTTTTTCACGACTACCTATCTGGAAATCTGCTCAATATAGACGACTTTATTGGCATATGACCTGAAACGAAATTTATTTCATTTCCGCAATATATTCAGTATATATAAACAAAAAATTGTCCACCTGGTGAAGTTTCGGCGGGATTAATCGTTGTTAAGCTGTTCTTTTGACATTTCATATTGATTTCAAATAAGCAACTGTTCGTAATGGCCGCTCTTTGCAGAGTTCAAGCAAACAGTGAATGAGTTGTCATGGCAACAAGTCATCTGCAGCTATGAGTGAATAAAATGAAAGGGTTTGAATTCGATTGAAAATTTGGAATGAAGTTGCATGATTTGAAATAAACATATTGAATATGATACAGGTAGGTATATATTAGCAACAAATAAATAAAAAACAATCATTACGGTTCTATCAATTTTTTCTTTCAAATTGAAACTCAACTTATATATCTGAAACTCGCATTCGATATTCTCCTCACATTTGATATACTTTTGTTTTCATAGGAAACATTATATGGTTTTCTTACCGAATCGTTCGTTGAATTTTCAAGATTAATTTGTATACATATTCATTGAAAAAACAATGAAGTTGAGGTGATTTTCTGGCAATAAATGAAGTTCGCCATATTAGATATTAATGTTGGATGTTGGTGAGTTAAGAAGTAACTATTGGTGTTCCATGGATGGCACGATATCCTTGGTAATTCTTTCCATTAAAAATATAGTTAAAACAACCAAAATTTCGAAGACTTTATATTGAAAGAAATTTCTACGAATAAATGCGAATCCTGACACATTTCTATGAAGTATAGTGAACAACGAGCATGGAATCTCCAGGTCTCACTTATATCAATTGTGGAAAATGTTATCACTCCATGCCCGTTGTACAATATACTATTCTCTTTATTTAATTGACAGTGTTATTCCAAGGGGAACTTGATCCAAAATTCGATTTAGAAATAAGTTTTCAATATGATCATGACTATTCGGAAGCAATCATTTAATTTAGAAGTATTATTCATAATTCAGATTCAATATTGGATACATTTTACTATTATATTAACATTTTACACAATTGAATGTGGAATATTAACGAAGATGTGAGATTAACTAACAAAAAAAATATCTTATTGAAAAAAAATGTCCACAAAAAGCAAGGAAAATGTATTGTAGTCGCGGCGCTTACCTTGAATAATTTTCGTATTAATACTTGCAATTTTAGGCAAAACATTGTCAATGGGTATCTTGTGAGTTTTCCTGAAAAATGGTTATTTTAAGAGTTATTAGCAAAAATCGGCCAACTTGGACTAGGCAATATGTTCGTCTCTAGACATGCTTTAATTTCCCAAAAGGAACATTTTGATATATCGAAAAACAAAGGATATAAGATCGCCGCTTATATATGTTTATATAATTTTGCTTGTTTGGTAGTTAGGTATTCATTTTCCACGCAATTTCTATATTCAATGTATCTTGAAAATATTTTACTAGCTATATTTGAAAAGAAGGTCAAGAATATTTCCCGGATGTGAAGGGAGAGGCATTAATGGAATTATACTTTGAAAGTGACCAGGGGTGCCTCAACGTTCCTGGCCCTGCTTTGAGATAAACGAAACATTATGTATCAAGGAGTTCTTAAGTTTCTTTATATCAAGGTGACCAGGAACACGCTTCCGTGTAATTCACGGAAATTTCTACTTTGTACGCATCTATTTATAAAAAAACACGCAAATCGCGGTAATGCATCACTGCTCGAAATGTTCGCATTCCAATTTAAAGTTCACCAGTCTACACGTTGTACCAGTCGCGATGAATATGTTGTATGTAGGCAAAGTCTATAAATAACAAATTGCCTTACGGTAGTAACGCTATTTGTTATTTCACGAAGTGTTCAGAAACAACTGAAATGGTTCTAGGAAATTAGTAGATCTATGATGGTATTTTGAGAAAATTCCAATGTCTTACACCTACGTCAAATAAAATGATAAATATAGCGCGTTCATTCGGAAAGGTAGATTTTACAATATATGTTGCTGACAAATGGATGACGTTCTGGCTTGTTGGCCACATATTCAACTGTTTTTATCGTATCAAGGGCGCCGCCGAGGGGGAGAGAGGGGCAGTTGCCCGTGCACAACGTGTATGGTAGAGCGATCGTTTACAGCTTAGGAGACTAAAAACCTGGTTAGAAGCGCTATGGGGTAAATCGCCTCAATAGTCTAGCCAGAAAACAGAAAACTCATTTATGAAAACTTACAAGATTTTCATAATGAAGTGGTAGAGAAGTTTACAAAAAGATTATGTTTTAATTAACTTAATCAAAAAAATGGTATCGACCACTTTATTATTAAAAAGTGTCAAAAATTCTTCTGTGCACACTCATTCATCATGGCCAGACCATTTGAGGCAGTTTTGTCCCAAAGTCTTTTTATTTTATTTTTCTAATAATAGAATAATAACTTTGTTAACAAGTTTTATTTATTGTACAGTCAAGAGCTCGTGGAGCTTCACACATTGGACTTTGTACCGTTCTTATCTCTCATTACAAAGTACAAACAAGTGTAAAGCTTCATGTGTTCTTGAGTGTACCTACAATTCATAATTTTCCCATCTTCGATATATCATCTTGCCCCCCCCCCCCCCCCCTGCGCCATCCGCTGTCGACGCCCTCGTATTCTATTTTAGTAAGATAAAGACTGATGAGTTATATGTGTTAAAGAAAGAAAAACTATAATCAAATATATTTCTTATTAACACGAAGGAACAAACCTCAAATACAAGAAGCCTACAATCAATTGAATTATGAATTCATTGAAAAACTCTATCGAAGCTATTACGCCAATATTGGCATAAAAATGAAAATTTTTGTTTTTTTTTCCATTTTTCAACAACAACTATTTTCATAAACCAAATCTGCCTAAATCTCCGCATGCTGTTTGAAAACAAAATTTGTTGGGTTAGCCCTTTCAAATTTTACTTTATATTTCAAATATGTTTGAGAAAAGAAAACAGGAGGATGGAAGCCCACAACATATCAGTTCTAACAACATCGTGTTCGCTCATGATAAACTACACCATTAAACTAAATGAATTTTTTCCGCGCCTTCATTATGGCCTGAGTATACAGTGTTGTCGGATCAGATTTTTGACTAGGTTGAAAAACGTTTTATTTTAATTTTAAGCTAGTGCGAAATGATTTCAATCACAATGGAGAACTCCATTTTTATTTCTGAATTATCCACACTTGAAGAATATAAACTTTTTAACAAAACATTAAACCGACGAAAAAATCTACTGAAAAGCAAAAAATAAAATAAAACTTCTTAGTCTTAATGATAATTGAGCTCCTAAACAAATGTGAGAGAACTTCAGCGCCAAACAAACAATTATCGAAGATCACTATATTACTTTGAAGAAGTAATCAAAACTCCGCTATGCATCTCCCTGCCATAATTTTACGCTTTACCTAATTAAATTGCTAGTTTGTTTGGCGCCGACTCAAAATTAGTTACTCACATTAGTTTAGCAGCTCAATTATCATTTATTTTATTTATTGCTTTTCAGTTCCGTATTTCGTCGGTTTAATTTTTTGTTAAAAAGTTTTTATTTTTCAATTTTTTTGTGGTTGAAATCTACCAATTACTACCTGCTTAACTTTTTATTACTTCAGAAATACTTACCTAGCTTATTTCAACTATTAACTCTCAAATAATATGATTATCTACTTTAACTATTTATTGTTATATAATATAAATCATTTTTGAAAGTTCTAGTTAGTTGATTCCATCACTGTGTAATTAATTCCATCCTTTCATAGAATGTAATTCTTGTGACGGATGTAGGAGGATCTGTCAATGTCAACTACATATGTGTGCCAATGTTCACAAGTGAAAAATCAATCATCCCCTTTTGCTACCCATAGGGATGGATTATTCCATTCCAAATTGGAATATGATCAACTTTGAGGTATACCCTATCTAATAAAAAAAAGAATCATCCAAATCGGAAAACCCACTAGAAAGTTATGCCTGATAGAATCGGTTAACTTACCAAAATTCAGAGGGTGAACGATCAATATCCTCCATTTTGCTACCCTTAGGTATGGAATTTTTTGTTCAAATTCAAATGGGACCAACTTCGAAGTACACCCTATCTAATGAAAAAAGAATCATCGGAATCGGACTCTTCTGTGAAAAGTTAAGCGTGGTCATACATAAAAAAATATATATACGCGTCGAATAGAGAACCTCCTCCTTTTTGGTTTCGTCGGTTGAAAACCAGATGATTGGGATTTTTTATCTCATATTAGCAATATGACGTCTCAACTATACGGGTCATAAGTAACCGCTTGAAACAGAAGATATCGTATATATAAGTTACTGAAGGTCAAATACAAGTGTTATAGATAGTGTAACATTATGGATTCTGAAACCTTAACAACCGATAAATTTGACAGACAGGGGATGGCCAAATCTAGTAGAAGTGAGAAAAATAACAGTGACAAAAGATCGATTCTTCAAAGCCCGCTCATGGATTTTGTCATAAGAGTTCATGCTGGTGTTCAATTCAAAAGCCAGCCAGAACTAGAACACCAGTAGAAGTTACATACAAACAGTTTGAAATATATCGTGAAGGTATGATATACTGATGTATCCAATGTGGAGAAAGTCTATAATTATTTATGGATAATTATTTGGCAAAGTTTTCATAATTGTCTCTAACACATGAGCAGTGAAACGTTCCTCAATGGAAAAAATATACGATTCAGAGATTAGACTCTTTGGCCTGATCTACCGAGACAATTGCAGATCTATCGTGGAACTCCCTGTGTATTTCAGACAAGACTGTCCAGCTTGATTTTCTTTATAAGATCCCAGAAAGTGGTTATTTCGTAGAGCTTGTAGTCGTTGGTTTTCCTTTGGCATTGTGAGACATGTATTGCGGTTTCCTTCTATTCTTGGCAGATCATTGAGTTTTTTGCCGAACATAATAAAATCATCATCAACATTATTCTTGTGGCCTTGCGATGGTGAATGAGCAGGTCTGGGAGAGGGTCGTTCAATGAAAACATTCGCCTGTCTCATTTCGGTATTAATTCCACCATCCTTGTGATTTGGCCACTCATTTATGTATGTTTCATATTAATTTTGAGAGCCACTATCGTTGCCTCGATGGTCCCCGTGATTCTAATGTGACTCCCCAGTTTGCTCAAGGCAATAAGGCAGTCCCATATCAGTCTAGAATTGCCTTATGGGCACTGAGCGCTTTTATGTCCACTTTTCTGTCGGAGTAGAGGACAATTGTTTTGTTTTCGACCTTCTCCCATAGAATCATGCCCGCGCAGTGTTTTACTGCCACGACCTCAGCGTGAAACAGGGTTGCGTATTGTCCTAGGTTGATCCGAATTTGGATCTTCCCTTTTGGACCGTACATACCAGCTCTTGCGTCTTTGTTCGCCTTTGAATCGTCTGTGAATTATGCCCAATCCGTCCTGCTGGGTACTTTTGTTTCGGAGTTTTGTGAAAGTTATATTTTGACACAAAGGATTCAGTTCCCCGTAAGCTCATGATGGTCGATCCGTGTGTTCGGATCTTATCAGGGTTTCCTCCTGCATTAACCCGTGAGTTATTGATCTTGTTTCTCCATTTGAAGAGATATATAGTGTTGGCAGACGAGTGGAAGTTTCCAGGGTTGCTGTGTCTTTGCCCACCACGCTACTGAGATGTACACAATCATGGATCAATTTTTTTATGCAATCCCCAATTTTCTCCACACATTCTTCCACAGATCTTCGAGGGCCATCCCGGTTTTTTCAATATGAAGATTCTATATGAGCTTGTGGTTAAAAGTTACCCCTAGATTCTTAATTTATGTAGACTTCTTAGAATAACCAATAGTGACGACAGCGGTCGATGAAATCATAACGATTTCAACAAAGAGTAATTAGAAGTTTCCCGGTTATCACAAAAATCTGTGGCTAACAGAAAAAAATCCCAATATCCAACCCACACACAGAAATATTCTACAAAGGTCGCATATAAAATGAATGAAAGAGTATGAAGCATCTGGCAACGCTGTGAATACTGGGTTTCCTCTTTTCACGCCAAGTATACTCATATTTCACAAACGTCGCGCCCTCTGGCGGATTATATAAGTCTGTGCGAGTGAACCGCCGCGCCGTAAGCAAAACTTATTAATAAAATCCTGCCATTACATTTTCACATTTAATACGCGAGAACGAGAAGTTTGCCTATACAAAACTAGTTCCGCATATTAATTTCCATATTAAGGGTGGATGAGAAGTTTCAGAATGGATTTCTCTTCGCTTTTGTATTACTAGTCGGGGTTAATTTTCCAGCTTTCGAGACGACTTATCCTCCAATGGAGTTATTCGACGGGAGATTTTCACTTTGAAGGCTTGCTGTGCTCAAGTACCAATCAATTAAACTACCGTGAGTTACCGATTTTAGTCATATCGTGTCTCCTGTTTGATAAAATATTTCATGACATTTTGTCTTCTGTATACTTTCTAATATAAAGGGGAACGCGATTTGTTATTCTGGAAAATTGAAATGCATTACCTAAAAGGACGTGATAAAATGAATTTAACAAGATATTTTTTTTCCACAGCCATCATTCGATAGCTGTAAGTAGTGGTCACTAAAAAACACCCAGTATTCAAACAGCATATTGTTGGAGAGCTAAAACGGGATTTTCACAAATATGAAAGTTGTAGTATGAGCTGAATGCAAATGGCGCATTTCAATGATCGTTGTTTATTCGACATTAACGATGACACTCCTGATAGGGCTCAAAATTGTAACGGTGATCAACAAAATGTATTTTATGAAGCAGTTACGAGTGAAATATTTCTGAAAGCAGATATGTGATGTTTCATATTCATCCGCGGCAGATTTCTGTTATTATACAGTTGCTGAAATTTTCGTAATATGTTAACCAGACTGACTATGCATTCAATATGCAACCAGGGTAAACAATAATCAATATTTTTCAAGCATCGAGTGACATTTGAAGCAGATATTGATCTTTCATCATTTTTCCGCGTTCAAACCTTATTATGGCATGCCTTTTAAGTTTCGTAATAGCCAGTTGACTGAATATATTTTATGTTACAGAAAAGAGCAATGTATTATTATGGAAGATGAGCAATGATCACTTGAAGCCTGTTATCTTTAAACAATAATTTCACAACTAATTCAATATCATTCTTGAAGTTGCTAATAATGCCAATTACAAAATTCAAATTTGTGTTACAGAAAAGAGTTATTACTATCCGTCACCACGATATTATCAGTCTGCAAAGACCTACAATAAAACATTTGAAGCCGGTTATCTAGTCTCTACAAAAACACTGCAAATCCTTTATTATTTCGAACTCTATAAAAAGCAAATTGAAGCATTAAAGTGACAATCACAATTAGCTTTGTGTTGTGTAACATGGCTTTGACACCTTCTCATTTTATTTTTTTAATTTTGAATAGTGCATTATGAATAAATTTTAAATTTGTATATTGTTTTTAATATGATAGTTTCTAAATTTGGTAAATGTTATTTCTTATATATTTGATTGTATGTATTTTGTAATTCATGAATTGAAAGCAAACAAAAGACTAAATGATTTTCTTTAAACTGGTTTTACAAATCCACGACAGTGTTTCGCTTCTTCAGGTGGCGATAATATTGACTTAACAATAAGGATGTATCATATTAAATAATAAGGCAGGTAGGTAAAGTAAGTATATAAATCTTATGAAGAATATTAAGGATTATCCAATGGGTAATTAATATGACGGAGAATATAAAATTTTGTTCACTGTTGAAGATGTTCACTACCAATGGAATAGTATCTGCTTAAAATTGCAGAAACTGGTCTACCGAAAATCCCCACTGGGTTATAAACTGTAAGGACCAATACTCTCAAAAAGTTAATGTATGGTGTGGTATTTTAGGCGACAGAATAATTGGACCGTTTTTCTACAATAATACCATTAACGCTGAACGAGTATTGAATTTTTTTTATAATGAATCATGGGAAATCATTGAAAATCTACCCCTCAATGTGCGACAAGAGATGTACGTTCAGCTAGACGGAGCTTCCGTTCATAATTCTTGGATGGTTCGAGAGTGGTTAAACGAACATTTTCCATTACGTTGAATTGGTAGAAATATCCCATATGAACAATGGCCTCCTTGCTCTCCTGATTTTTACTTTTGGGGAACTGTCAACAATAAGGTTAACAAGTCTAGGCCACGAAATCGACAAGAACATTGTAAGAGAATAAGGCAAGCCTGCCGTGAAATGAGTAATCCAGAACTTAGGAGAGTGGCCAATAATAATGGAAGAAGAATTGAAAAATGTATCAGAATTGAGGGCGGACCAGTTGAGAGAGACAATATTTGAAACTGACTTCCGAAATTAGTGTTTATTTCATTTCCTGTTCGAATTCGGTTCAATAAATAGTTTTTCATTAATTGTCATTTAATTTTGACCGATTTTATCGTCTCTGTGGCTTTTTAGTAACAACTAATAATCAAAATTTGAATTTTTTGTTAATGAATATTAGGTTTTTCATTCTTATTCGTACATAATGACGGATTTATTGTTTTCGTAGCTTCTTATTCAGAACTATGAATTGAAAATCGGACTTGAATATGAAAATTACAAAAAAATCAAAATTCAAATTTTTCCTATAAATTTTTTCGGTATCTCCAACGCGAAGCAAAATATCAAGAATTTGCCCTTTTCGCGGAATCGCAGTAGGCTGGGTTTAAGGATGTCACTCGGACTCAGTATTGCGAAAAGTGCGGCCCATCAAGGTCTACGTCTGTACCAAAAATCAAATATCTGCTTTCAAAAATGACTAAAATACAGGGGTGTCTTCTTCTTGAGTGTGTCACACTGTATATGTATAAATATAATTTTCTTATAATAAATATATATAGTTTGGTTCTGGCTTTTCTATCACAATTATTTTCTATTAATGAAAAAATCGAAATGTAAGTCTGCGGAACACCATTCTATTTGTGGAATTCGTGCTTTCGTTAGCGATCGCCAAATAGAGGCGTCAGTTTCATATGTTCGTTAACTAAGCCTTTATGTATAGTTCTTCTTAAATAATATTCCATACCGTACCCATTCGTCAGCTCGCTTGTGGTGAATACCCGAAGAGACCATTCGACAAACTAACGTGGTGTCAAAACACCCTAATAATGCTCACTTCAATGACAAATGAACACAAAGTAGCTTTTCAGGCAAAACAACTTCGGTGAGCGTACTGAAAATAAACAAGACTAATTATGCCATATGTTTGCGTTTCTAGAACAGCTGATCTTCTCACGTAAATGGCAAAAAGCTTCCCACTGTACGCGGAGGCTTACATCCATTTAGAGGCAACACAGATATTTATTCCACTAGTTTTTTGTCACGATCATTATCTCTCGACGTTCTTTGTAGAGCTGGCGATAAGTGATAGATCGTTTCGGTATTTCAGAGCAAGTGAATTGACGCTAATCATATGATGTAGAGGAAAAACAAACAGTCATGTTAACTTTAATGCACAACGCTTACCAAAGCATCAGATGATTGAAAAAGCGACAAATATTACGGGTTGAATAGAGTGCCTATACATAATTTTCAATCGAGTCAAAAAAAAAGAAAAAGTTACCAATTCGACAATAGTTATTTGTGCAACCAGTTGGGGAAAGCACTATTTTTCGTAATGAGCGAATTTCTGCAGAACGAGCGAAGCGTATTCCGCAAAAAAGCGAATTACGAAAAATAAGGTTTTCCAACGTGTTTCACACAATATTTTTTCTAATTTTGATATGTAATCCTTTTTAATTCAAGTTAAAAATATTAAAAATATATATTTAAAAAAACTGAGGAACACGCTTTTAACGCACTAAAAATTAAAAATAATTTTAATATTCAACGACTATGCCGAAAAGCATGGGGTACTTTTTGGTTACGAGAAACATAATACTTCTAGAGTAAAATCCCAGAGCCGGCAAACCTACCTCATTTTAGCAAAGCTGAAATTTTAAGTATGAATAGTGTGATATGTAGTTGAGAACGTATGCGTACTTGCTTGAAAGCGGGGCCCTTTTACAGGTATCAGGTACAGAAGTACATAAAAAACTTCCTTACTTACGTTGAAGTATGGTAAAGCGTTTGGCAATTAATATCGTCCAGTTAGCCGAGCGGTCTAAGGCGCCATATCTAAGCACTGGATCTCAAAAGTATGCAAGGGTCCGAATCCCCACGCCTGACGATCTTTTTTTATTTTTCACTTTGAAATTGAGAAGTGATTTAGTTTTGGGATGAATATTCAAATAAAAAAAAACAAATCATTTCTCAATTTCGATGGGAAAACTGAAATAAAGATCGTCAGGCGGGGGTATTCGAACCCTCGCCAGTTTTTGATATCAGACCTTAGATCTTGCGCATAAGACCGCATGGCCAACTGGACGATATTAATTGTCAAACGCATTTCCATACTTCAACGTAAGTAAGAAAGTTTTTTATGTACTTTTATACCTGCTACCGTAAAAGGGTCCCTCTTCCAAGCTAGCAAGTATACATACGTTCGTAACTACATATCACACTACTCGTACTCAAAATTTCAGCTTTGCTAAAATGACGTAGGTTTGCCGGCTCTGGGATCTTGGACTATTGTAATTGATTTCGACAAAGCACCCCACGCTTTTTGGCATAGCCATTGAATATTAAAATTATTTTTTACTTTTGAGTGCGTTGAAAGCATATCCTCATCCTTGGAGAGACTTCCATGGAAAAAACGGAAATTAATGCTACATAGAAAACTACGTTGTCAGCTGGGATCAATATCACCAATTTTAATTAAGTTATTAATATTTATAATTAGTTTTTACCATACATATTATGTGTTGAATAGCCTCAAAATTATAACAAATTTTATTCCTGTATTTTTTGCAACTGGTGGTGAAATTTACTTTTCATCACCATTTGCGAAAAATTTTACTTTTCGCAACTGGCGATGAAAAGTAAAACATTTGATAACGTCAACGAATTTCAAAAAGTGTCACTTTAAATGTCAAAATTGGAAAAATATTTTCTTCTACAATTGTTAGGTAATTAGCCTATTAAATCACTCATTTTCGGTTATGAAATAAGATTAATTACCTCACTAGTGACGTAATGAACTCAATGTGGGGATAAGTTTCTATCTTGCAATACATTTTTGTCGATGAAAATCTATTTCACGCTTCCACGATCATCAGGAAGACCGGAAGAATTAGGAAACATATTCTCTAAAAGCAATCTCACCTTGCAAAGTATTAATAATATTATAATTTTCACGAAATTTACCGTAAAAAGATTTAAGCTGGATGATTTTTTAGAAGAGATTCACGTTTATGACCCTGTAACTCGTTACACATCAGACTTACAAAAAAAGTGTTCAAACAAAAATGTAGGAAATTTGGTCTTCTTCAAATTAGAACATTTTCGTTGTAAGATCAACTGTTGAGGAGTTATAAAAAAAATATACCTTTAATCCAAAATCCAATTAGAAAGAGTAACCGAATCGAAAGATCTGGGAGTCCTATTTCACGTCACACATTGAAAATATTGTATCACGTGCTTTGAAAGTCTTAGGATTTGTAATGCGTAATTGTAAACAACTTTCTTCGTGTGAGGCAATCTGTTCAATATATTTTTCACTAGTGAGGTAAACTTGAATATTGCAGTTCGGTATGGAATCTTTTTCATGCAAAATATATAAATTATATCGAATCTGTACAAAAGAAATTCCTGAGGTTCGATTTTTTTTTTAAACATCAATTTTATCCCGAAAGAACTCACAGTTATGACTCTCAACTTTGTATCGCTTAAAAAGCATTGCAAAATCATCGACTTGATTTTCGTATAAACGTTCCTCGTATAACTTCCAGATCACAAATCACATTGATGTTCCCAATTCCATTCATCATTTCAACTGTCCATTGACAACTATGTGTAGGAACTTTAGTCCGTAAAATAAAGGCATGGAGTAATAAAAGCGCTTATCGTATTAAATCTACGTAGGTATAAATACGAACTGCTAGGAAAATCCCATAATCATTGGATTTTGCGTATTAAATAAGGGTTCATTACTCCACGCCTTTATTTGACGGACTATACAATAATTTAACAAACAATGATCCATATTTTTTCTAGCGATTTCACAGTTCAAACAGTCAATATATAATGCAATTCCAATTAGCCTGTGGATATATATATATATATATATATATATATATATATATATCCCCCAAGGTCGCAAACTTGGATTTTTTATCAATGTCTGGAACTAAATAACATATATCAAAATCCTTTCTACCTCACCTTCTGTAGAGCAGATGCCTTTTTTAGTCCCTATTAATTGGATTACTCCCCAACTTTCTGAATAATTTTCGCCCCTTATGAGCGTTCATAAATTATCGCTCAATCTAGAACACTCTGTATATGAGTATAGGTATTTTCAATTCTTCAAATATGGTTCTTCTGCAGGGTAAATGTTATATCTCCTGAGAATATATTATAACACTCGAATGTTTATTAAATTATTTAACTGATTTTATAACTTGAATTTTATCAAATAAGTATATAATAGCATGGGTAATTTAATATTTTGAAAATACTTTTTTCACAAATAATTGATTTTGACTATCTATTGTATAGTTCTGATGAAACCGGAAAACCGTTTTGAATCAGGGATGAGTATTGTCAATCTCTCACCAATTTCCTGTTATTCATTTAATTAGTACTGAAAGAAACTGGTTATACCATCCTTCCATTAACCTCCAAATCTTTTCACAACTATAGGACAATGTACTTCAACTGATCCCATCGTCACACTCATGCCAAATTAGACTTTTAAGCTCCCAATAAAAGCGGTGTTTGCATAATGAAGGTGTCAAAGAGATAATGGCGTTATTTATTTGAATCAACAATCTAAGATTTGCTTGAAGAAGCCTTATAAATTGACCCGTCCCTTATGTATGACATCACCTTATAAGATTGTGTACATTCATATATCACATCTTTTTTACAGGGCGGATAGAGAAATGTTTATAATATAATATATTGAGAATATTCCGAATGGAATTGTGTATTGAAAAAAAAACAATAATAATAGTACCAAATTTATGTTCGTCATTCGTTTGAATAAGTAATGTAACAAATATTGAATATATTTTGTACAAGAGCTTTTGCAATTCCAATAAATTTGAATGGACTTCAATTTCTATTGGATTTCTTCTTTATGTTCACATTCCTAGAGGAAGCCTTTGTTTTTTATTTGAAAAAATGTCTAACAAATTGTTATTCAACTAAGCTTTGTAAACTGATTTTCTAATCAAGAATTAGTTGAAAATCAATCCAGTTTCTCAAAAATTGCATTTTGCTAGTTATAGTTCATAACTCACGACAGGGCAGATGAGCAACTAATAAATTCATTATTCAACACTTTCTAATCTCTAGAGAGATATAAATCAGCTAGTATATAAGCGTAACTTCTTCTTCTTCTCCTATAAGCGATAAAGTGACGAAAGTGATAATATAGATACCAGAAAAGAAATACTGATTTATTCAAGTCTAAAAAATCTTATCGATATTTCATCAAAAGGTGCAATAGCTTTAGAAAAATTCTAAATGACCACCAATTCTATAATCATGTTTTTATGGAAGTATTGACAATACAACAAGGAATCTCCTATCAGATCTACATAAAAAACCAGATAATATCCAACACAATTTGTTGAGAAACTTCAACTGCACACGATTCGAAGATAATATTATTGTCAGTTCAATTCATTGTGAACCACTACTAATAAGTCTATAGAAAGCCTATAGAAAGAAATCTCGGAAATGAGAAAAAGTTAATTCAGGAAGAAGTTGAATGTCTTCCTCTGTAGAGGTATCGTCAATTTCGCTATTGCAAGTTTTTATGGACTATTAAAATGTGTATAGAGCTCGGCGACACTACGTTCCTGAATACCGTCCAAACTTTGATAATATTTTCATGAATGGACTTTTGAACAAATAAAGAAAAAAGCGAATAATGCAATGGTGAGAATTTTATTTTTTCTTGATTCAAATAATAACGGTAATTATTAGTGTTCCGTACTGAGAAGATAAAAAAAGGAAAGCTAATGTGCATGGCTAACTCTTGATCAATTTTTATTATTATTATTTAATATGTATATTCAGGTAAGATTTGATTGAGTAGTGTGGTTACATTTTATTTTACAAAATGTGTTGATGTTGATGAATATTCTGTGAACTGCAGTAATTTTTCTGAAATTTCATCTACAAGATTCTTCTGCATAAGAACTGAATTTTGGAAAGGTTTAAAGAAATAGTTGCACAGTTGAAGCACGGTTTCTAAGGAGGCGTAGAAAGGCCACAGGAATTATTTTTTATAATTCCGACTTAGTATCTTGGAAATCCAACCTAATAACATTAAATTATCGAATCCCCACTTAACTCGTATTCAGCTAATTTCGACTTCCTGTATGGGAATGCCAGCTTAATAACTCGAAATTGGTTAATTCCAACTAGTATTTCGGAATTTCAACCTATAAACTCAAAATTAACTAATGCTGATTCAATATATGGGAATTATCTTCTAACTCGGAATTAGCTAATTCCAACTTAGCCTCTCGGAATTCCGATCTAATAACTCTAATTGACTAATTTCGACTTGGTATTTGAGAATACCGACTTGATAATTCGAAATAAGCTGTTTCCGACTTAGTACCCTGGAATTTCAACCTGATAACTCGGAATTAGCCAATTTCGACTTAGTATCATGAAATTCCGACTTGATAATTCGGAATTAGCTAATTACAACTCAGCATCTCGGCATTCCGATCTAATAACTCGGAATAATCTAATTCCGACTCAGTATTTCAGAATTCCCACTTGATAACTCGGAATTAGCTGATTCCGACTTAGTACCTCGGAATTCAAACCTAATAACTCGGAATTAGCTAATTTCGAATCAGTATCTTAAAATTCCGACTTGATAACTCGGAATTAGCTACTTACAACTTAGCATCTCGAAATTCTGATCTGATAACTCGGAATTGGCTAATTCCGACTTTAACTCGGAATTACGATTCCACTTAGTACCTTGGAATTCCAAACTAATAACACAGAATTAGCTAATTTCGACTTAGCATCTCGGGATTCTGATATAATAACTCGGAATGCTCAATGTCTATCAAAATATGACGATCTGATTCGAAAACTACAGTTTGGGAGCATAATCACCAGCTTCAAATAATGCTATGAAAATTGATTTGTTGAAAATATAAACAGGATGTTCATAAAATCAGATGTGGAATCATCTGCGACTGAAAGATAAACTTTAGTCACTATCTTCCATCGTCAAGAATGATTTCTGGTGAGTACTCTCTTTTGGAAAACATTCTTCTTTGCCTCATTCATCTTTATGAGTTCTTCATTAAGACTGCAATAGAAAATCAAATAACTATCTGAATGAAAATGCAAATTTTCAATTTCAGATTTTTTCTTTTGAGTTAGGGCCTTTTCAGAATATCTATCAGATGTAGTTCAATGTCCAGCGTGGCTTTAGCCGGGAAAGCAGTTGTTTTCTGTTAGACATTCACAAAAAATAACTTCATTTTAATCGTGGATTTTTCAATTCACAGAAAAATCTTTCTATCGATATTCAATTGAGAATGTTCCCCTTTTCAGCTATGAAAATATTGAAGTGTATATGATTCTGGAGTCTTATATGCGACTCACATGAAGGGAACTTCCGTAGTAAACTATTCGAACGAATCATCAAGTGAATATATTAAAACTACTATATTTTTTTCATCAATAATATCTATTCTCCAAATGGCCACCATCGGTAGGAGGAAAAACGCGCTTCTCTCCTAATTAAATATTTTTCACAAATATCTCCGGATCAAGTGGAGCTACAGAGATTGTTTTAACGCTATTGAGATTGAAAAGGCGACATTGAAGTCTTCTACAGCAGATTTTCCACATGAAATATATCACCTGAATGTTTGTTCATCGTGCATCGATCAATTTGCCTCCGGAAAATAGAAGACAACATTGAACTTTTTGTATCCGGATTTTTTAATACAGGATTGACTGGCACAAGTTCAATACATGGAGGCGTACATTCAACAAACCGTAGTAATATTATCAGCATAAAACTTTTGTAGAGGATACTCGCCGTACTATTACTGTAGTTAAACAGATCCTTCGTTCTATATGAACAATGTATCTTCATGATAGATAATTCGGTGATTCCGATTCATTACGGTAACAAAATAACGATATACTTTTGAAAGTATATCTGCCTTTTAAGAACACCATCCTGTAATATGTATTGACGTATCGCATATTATGTTTCAATCCGTGTGCACAAGAGGTGCCTGACATGAGAGGATTTATGACGAAATATCCGGACTCGCAACAACATTAAAAAAATACGTGGGTGAGCATACTGAATATATCGTTTATCCTAAAGAATATTTTCAGAATTGGTATTAATGTCGGTAATAAATATCCAATTTTTTTTCGAGGATTTCACGACCTGTCGTAATTCATAGGTTGAATAAAGTGACACTACATTCTATTAAGACTTCCAATCTGGCGGACGTATAACTTGCATTTGCATAAATTTTAATAATTTTGCACCTAAATTGGCGGCTGTTTTCAATCATCGGTGTGGGTGTCGAAAACAAATTCGTTTTGTATTCATGCTCAACGTTCGGATGTGTCAACAACATGTGTTCGTTCGCCTTTTGAAACAAATTTACGAAGGCAGGATACGGTTTTATTTTTCTGTTCCTTTAGGTTATTGAATTATTCAACTAAGTATTTGTTATTATCGATTGAAAATAAATAAAAATAACTGATTTTATTAATCGAGAAGCAATTCCAGACATGAGTTTTTTTCTAGATGTCAGTCACTCTTATGTTGGGTTATATAGTTAAGAAGAGAACGACGTAATTTTTTAATTTTGTATATCCAACATAACAAAGTTGAAATTCCTAATGAAATGCGTTGAAAATCGATGAAACTAGTAAAATATATTGTTAAAAGTTGCCAACCTGTTTAGACGTTGCCGCGCTCAATCTTATCAAATTATGTTTGATGGTAAGTTTTGATTACAAACAATATATTTCCCACATAAAACTATATTGTATTTTACAGCTCAAAACTTATTGTAATTTCGTTTCCATTTCAACTATTTCACGATACCAAAAAGCAAATGTTCATTGAATAAGACGAAGGGCCTCCCGTCGAAACGTCGACAACAAAATGAAATGTGAAGGAAACAAGTGTTTTTAGCAATATTTGTTTATGAATAAAACGAACCTCAACCCCAAGAACCCCCTAGAATATACCAATTTTGTACCAATTTTGAACCATATTGACAAAAAAAATCAAAAATACCATTTTATTCCTCTACCTTGGAAAGGAAAACATTCTCAATTCCTCTACCCTTACGAAGAAACATTATACATTCTTGTTTCATCTGGAAACAGCTTTAATAACCTAAATCACATAAGTTTGGGTAGAAACTAATCAAATATTTGTGGAATAGACATTTTGCGGGAGATTTATTATGAAAACACGATTCAGTCTTGTCACTAGGTGCAGTCATGCCCTGTATATTGATGAACATGAGCTCATTCAATATTCTCAACCCGTAACTAAAATTCAAACCAACTAATATTCGTAATTAAAACTTAATATATTATTTATCCTTGCTAAATTTAGTATTGGTTACCTGAAAAGCAATGTTTATAAACAACGCCCATTTCGAACTGCACTGATCAATAGATATATGCTGAAAAATGTTCGCCGCGAAATGTTTTCCAGAACAATTCTATGTACGGAGCGAAGGTGGTCACGTAGAATATTGAAAATTTGTTCATTGTTTGTTTATTGAGTTTTTTTTATTTTTCCACATCTACCTACACAATACTAAATTCTACACGTAGTGACAAGACTAAAACGTGTTTTCATAATTAATCTCCCGCAAAATGTCTATTCCACAAATATTTGATAAGTTTTCAGTTATATTGTCTTTCATCAGATTATTTTCATTTGGTTAATTTCAAGAGAAAGTTAGAGAAGGAAAGATTTTTTTTTGTCATTCTTTAATTAAAATACATTATATTCGGTAAGAATCTAGTATGATTATAGGCAAATGTTATGTTTCCAGCATGTTTAGGAATGGACATTACATATATAAATATATCAATACCTAGGTTGTTCACAATAATCCTTGTCAAAAAGGATTGATAAAAACAATGCGTCTTGTTGCATAAAAAACGAGTTAAACTTCGGAATGAGTCCCTACGTATATGTTAATTTCGAATAATCTAACGCCGGCTCTACACCATCGCCCATGATGGACGTGTAGAGGGCATAATCGCCTTGTAATTGCCCATGATCAGTGACATTAGATCAATGATATTTAATGATCGTGGCAATCATGGCTCATTCTGTGATCGTCCATCATGGCCGATGGTGTGGAGAAGGCCCTTAAAATACGGCTTATTTTTCATTCCATTCGCGGTATTCTGCTGCTCTACTACAAAAAGTTAAGTGGGTGTGACACGTCATCAGTAACAATTCAACACATTAACGAGCGTTACAAATGATGCAAAAGTGTTTCAATAGTATATACTTAGTAGAGCTTTAGGAACCTTCTTAATATTGAGTCCTCTTTATAGTCTCGAGTTGTGTAAATGCTATTCAGTTAAGTAGCTTTCAAATGCGAGAATATAGTATAACCATTCTCACTTGAATAATTCATCTTCGACTCTAAATATAGGGTTCGTTCAAAATCGTACATATTATAGTGTTGAATTATGAAGGAAACCGGAAAATAAATAAATAGTATTCCCCGTATAAAGTATATGGTAGAGCAAATTGAGTGAAAACTATCCCCGCGTAAAAACCAGTCGATAACTTCGCTGACCGATTATAGTATACATTATCGTAAGCCACTACAGATTATACTTTATCGGGTATGTGGTATACATAATAGAATCTATTGGTACGATATGTGTCTGGGCAGAGGCAGCCATGCATCGTGAACAACTGCAAGAATTTTTTTGTGCAGTAGTCGAAAGTATAATCCACATAAAATTCAGGGTTTTGCTTTTTAAGTTCATCTATGAAGGTGTATTTCCTGAAAAAAACGCGATTTTACAAAAAAAAAAAATTTTTTACGGTAGGTCAGGTTAAAACGGGTGAATTACCATATTCAACTACGACGTCTGGTAGAACGGACGAATCGGCGAATCCACCAGATTCAACTACGACGTCTGGAATACCGGTAGGTTAGGTGAGGTTATAAAAAAATGTTTTTCTGTGTAAAATCGCGTATTTACAGGAAAGACACCTATATGAGATATCGTTATGGTTATAGTTTCAAGTTTATCTAAATGACTATCTCGAAAAAACACAATTTTACAATAAAAAAAGGCGAGCAAAGCTCGGTCGCCTAGGTACTATTTTTATTATAGAAAAGAAAACTTGTAAACTCGACCCTCTGGAAAGTTTGGAGATCAATATTAAACAAAAAGTCAGAATACTAGCTTAGATTGATTTAAATAGTTATTATTTGTTGAATTTGTTTCACCGAAGATTCAACAGTAGAAGTGAATTTCTTTTGCTTGCTATTTTGATGTGATTTTCGAATGATTTCTCGTACATTTTCAAAGATGTGACAAAAGTTTGGAAAACTATTTTTCAATGTTCAAAAATGACAATTGTGACGAAGAAGAAGTGGAAAACCAAGTTTTCTTTACGCGAAAAAGTGACTGCGGAGTGTTTATCGAAGCCATTTTTTGATAAATCGAACTTTTCCAAACAGTGATTCACATGAACATGAGAACAATTAGTGCAAAAAGAAAAATATAATATTCTTCTATTTGAAACTAAGAAAAAGTAGTCCAATCAATTCTCATTGATTTGAGGAAAATAATTCTATAATTCGATTTTCTGTGACAAATGGAATTTTAATTCAGAAAAAGTTCTGAGATGTGAAATCACAAATGCGTTGGTTTGCAATAGTATCACATTTTGCATTTCAACCCAAGCAGATGTTTCACTTACTTTGGGAAGTTTACACAATTCACAGAAAAGGGGTTGCCACTCAACGGAAAGATCTTCTAAATATGAAGCCATACCTCGGTTTCACGGCTAAGAAACCATTTCAGCGGACTTCAGTATTAATCAGCAACTGTTTCACGAGTCATTCTTGAATGTGAAAATGGGGTCTGGCTTTGGATTTGAAAGAAATTTACGTTGGAATTGTGGAAAATTCTCAGTAGAAAACTCGGTAGAAACTTCAATAAGAAACAAAATAAATTAATTCCACATCTGGAAGAGTTTCCTCGAATTCCAAATTTTATTTTTCATACAAAATGGAGAAGCGGAAATCCTAAATTTTTCTTCAAATCCAACACAGTCTCCATAAAAAACAATTATACAAAGTTCGAACAGATTTAGGCAGACGAAATCTAATTGTTCATCAACACAAATGGAATCTTGAGAAAACAAGGATATGCGTAGACATTCTCTGGAAAGAAAATATTTTTTTAAAAAGTTGATGAGGCCAGTGAGTAGTGCCCACCTTGGACACAATTACCAAGAAAGTATCCGACTATCCTGAATTCCAAGTCCAGGGTGACGGTTACAATATTTTTGCTTAGATACAAAAAGAATATAATTATTATTAATTTTCGGACCGTTTCTAGTTATCACCATTAGACCTACCAAAAAAAATATTAATGAAATTCCCTTCTGAATCCATTAATAATCTCCTTTTTCAGATAGGCAAAGTTACATTTGAAGTTAAAGAAAAAAACTCCGCCTATGGTCGGCATTTTCGATCAAAGCGCAAATCCTATTATGTTTCAACAGGGGTGGATGATAAACCCCCCTCATCCAACTGAGAATGGATATACCATACCCCTCCAAAAAGTAAATTTATAAACAAACAAATCTTGGGACGATACTTGAGGCACCCTGTATCCCCTCATATAAAGCTTCAATTGTGTTCTCTGATCACGGAACGCCTCCGTTGACTCACAATGCTAACCTGGACCGACACAATGCCCATCATCGAATAGAAATCACTCATTCAACACGCAGATCAGAGTCGGACCGCATCCTCTTGTACTACACAAGGGATACCGTTCTAGTACACAACGCTAATCGTCTTGGGGTTTATACCATAATATGATTTCGGCGTAAGCCTTCTGATCCTTCAGTCCCCAATCAGATTACGCCGAGCTGAATCCACTAGAATTTCAGGGCTGGCAGTCCTGTATTCAAATTTTGGAAGACACCGAAAGGGCGTAGTGGTATCGGTATGTGGGGTGTCGTAAAAAAACAGTTTTTCATTCGAAGGTGCATGCCGGGTGGATTTTACTTCATCACAGACATTGATTATGGGAAAGCAATATATTTTTATAGGGTAATAATAGTATAGTTTTCCCAATATCAATGGCAGAAGCATAAAAAAGTCTTGCGGCGAAATCCTGTGAGCAGCAGTGGCGGAGATAACTAATTTTATTTAGATATTTTAAGATTTCAAAAATACTTCATAAATAATGAAAAATGAAAAAAAATTAAAGACAAGCTTTTATTTATACAAATACATTAAGAAAGAAAAATAATTTCTTTCATTGTTTGATGTAGGTTACTAGAATATCCCAAAACGTATTTCGATCGGCACACACCAAGACCACAGACGCTACTGGTTTTTAATCTTTCAGAGCTATTAAAACACAATTATAACGCGTGATTTATGACCTTCCAGTATAGACACGCCTATACAAGCATCGATGTCCGACAATTGGCCCAGACGAATCAGTTGTAGAAAAGCGACAGCGGTCACTCAGGTCCACGTTGACTATCGGCTCTTTTGATCTACCGTATGTCGACGGAAAATGTTTACGAGTAGTACAGATTATTTTTCGTTCGATTTCTTCGCATATACGCTCGTGTTAGCGGAGTGAGTTTTTATTTGCTGCCTATAGAAACAGTTTCTGCAATTGATATTGGATGGACTATAACACTTTGAATAGGGTAATTATAGGTGATGCACATAATATTTAAGATTGATTCTGTAATGGCTTATTCTTTTTCCGTGGATACAAGACCAGTCAGTATACAGATGGTTTCTTAAATATAGTGCGAGAATGGAATTGAATATTCCTGTTAAGAATTTATGAGACTTCCTCAAGATGTAAGGTGATAAAGGGTATGCAAACAATTCATAACTTCAACAATTTGTATGCATCAGTGAAATTAATAGCAATGTTTTTTCCATTTTCGTGACTAAAATGTGACATATTTTAACTCAAATTAGTGAGAGAAGTTGTACTTTTAATCACTAGTGATTAAAAATCTTTTAATCACAAGTGATTAAAAGTGTTACCTAGGTTACCAATAAACAACTATCATACACATTGCTCACGTTGTCGAATTATTCGTATCGAGTAGGCTGGTTTTCAAATTAAATGCAACAAAAGCAACGGTAGCGCACATTTTTAATATTAGTAGACTGGTTGCAATTTTGTTTCGACGAGTCAATGACACAATAGTTATTCACGCAATAATTGCAAAATAATTTCTTTTAATTTCCGCGAAAATGGAAAAAAATCTGATTTAAAACACGTGAGTATAGCGTATTCAATCACTCGGCAGGTTCGTGATTAAATGCTACGCTTTACTCACTTATCCTAAAAATAGCTATTTTTACACGCTCTATATTAGCTTCACTTGTATGTTTGTTTGTAACCGACTCCTTTGGGCGCGATTTTGACCCACTTCCAGAAGTACGAATGATTTGAAATTTGGCAGGTGTACACAATTCCGGTGACAATGCATTAAGAAATTTTTGTTTGAAAAAAAATGGCGGCTCCAATATGGCGGACGAGTTTTGTGATTATGGTCCGATTCGCTTCAAAATTGGTATCTGAGGGTTTTCGTGGTCAGAGATTATGATTCTTTTGTCAAAACTGAAAAATTCAAGATGGCGGCTCCAAAATGGTAGACGAGTTTTGTGTTTATGGTCCGATTCTATTCAAAATTGGTATGTGGGGTTATGGGGTCCAATATTATGATTCTTTTGTAAAAATTTAGAAATTCTAGATTGCAGCTCCAAAATGGCGAACGAGTTTTGTGATTATGGTCATTCTATTCAAAATTGGTATGTGGGGGTTTTTGGGGTCGGAGATTATGTTTGTAACCGACTACTTTGGGCGCGATTTTGACCCACTTTAAACGGTCAGATTTCATTTAAACTTCGTAGATTTATCGAGGACTGATGACAATACACTAATTTGATAAGATTATTCCATTTTTTAATTTGCAAAATAAGATTTGTTAATTTATATAACTTTCATAAAAAACTGGTATCACTAATTATTATATAGTACCCTAGGTGTGGCAGTGAAGTAAGAAATGTCTCAGATCACAGGTAATTGTTGGACGAGGCGATACCATGCCCCCCACGCTTTTTTTTTTAGATAAAATAAATTTTTTTCTTATTTTCTATTTTTTTATTTTGGTTTTCCACAAAAGCGTGTTTTTTAGTTTTTTAAACTATTATTTTTATATTGAGTGTCCTATTAAAAAAAACAAATTCCATTTTCCATCATTCCATTCAAGGAGATACTATGCTCCTTTCCTTTTTCTAGCCTATGGATGAATAATGTTGCAATGAATTGTTCTTTTCAACACATATTTTGTAATTGAGAAATTTTGTTTCGTTAAAAAGTTCTGGTAAAAAATGGAATAGGGGTTGCATCTTTCACCCCTTTCAAAGATCACAACAAAACTAAAAACATATTCATAGGTAGCCTTTTTATTGGTAGAATATGCCCACAAAATACCATTCCTTCAACTCTTCAGCAATTTCAAAAAAAAAAAATGCTCAGTTTTGGAATCGTGTAACTTTTAAAAAAGGTCTGAGAGCTTTTGTTTACATGAAATACCCCTTTATTTTCGACAAAAAATCACCCCCTAAAAGCTTTTGCACTTATTTGGTAATACCCTGTATATCAAGGATATATATCGGCGTACCCTGGTTGAGAGTCAATTTAGCATTGTCAGGGTAAGAACGAATGATAACAACGACCCAAGCTCACTGGAGTTGATTGTCAATCAGTTGCTGTCCCTAGACAACACATAGATCCAAAAAAAACCATGTGAATGTCAGTTTGTTGACAGGTTAATAATTGATGATAACAGCTGTTAAAGCTCACTGGAATTATTATGAGTTGCTGACCATGAGCAACACGTATGTACCCAAAAGTTCATGTCAATGTTCTTACCCTGACAATGCCGAATTGACTCTCAACTAGCATCGACATGAACGTTTGGGTACATACGTGTTGCCCATGGTCAGCAACTAATTGCTAACTGAGAGATGTGAACTTGTATAGCTCTCATAATCAATTATCATCTCGACAATACTGTGTCTCGACTCTCAACTAACATTGACAGAGCTTTTGTGGTAATAATGCGGCTCAGTGTCAGAAACTAATTAACGATCATCTACCGGGCGCTTCCCTCATAGGTATGAGTAATTCTAATCATTCCCATCTCGAGTGAATATGAATCAAATATTGTGGGCGTACATTCAACTGGCATTGGAAGAGCTTTTATTTCAAAATAAAAGCTCTCCATGTGAAATTTCGTAATATTATCCAACTGTAGCAATCGAATATTAATTGCCGAATACCATTCCTAGATTGATGTGTTGAAAATATAAACAGGATGTTCATAAAATCAGATGTGGAATCATCTGCGACTGAAAGATAAACTTTAGTCACTATCTTCCATCGTCAAGATAACCTCTTGTGGGGTATTCATGTTGAAAAGGGAAACATTTTCAATTGAATATTGATAAAAATATTTTTCTGTGAATTGAAAAATCTACGATTAAAATGAAGTCCTTTTTTGTGAATGTCTAACAGAAAACAACTACTTTCCCGGCTAAAGCCACGCTGGATATTGAACTACATCTGATTCTAACTTTTTCCATCTTTGCAAAGTGATATTGCTTCTTGAAAATGTGTTTCCCATTTCTTCCGGTCTTCCTGATTATCGTGGAAGCGTGAAATAGATTTTCGTCGACAAAAATGTATTGAAGACCTAGTGAATGTGATGTCTCTCTTGCGTCAATGTTACGAATGATTTCTGGTGAGTACTCTTTTTTGAAAAACATTCTTTTTTGCCTCATTCATCTTCACGAGGTCTCAATTAAGACTGGAATAGAAAATCAAATAACTATCTGAATAAAAATGCAAATTTTCAATTTCAGATTTTTTCTTTTAAGTTAGGGTCTTTTCAGAATATAGATCAGATGTAGTTCAATGTCCAGCGTGGCTTTGGCCGGAAAAGAAGTTGTTTTCTGTTAGACATTCACAAAAAATTACTTCATTTTAATCGTAGATTTTTCAATTCACAGAAAAATCTTTCTATCAATATTCAATTGAGAATGTTTCCCTTTTTCACCATCCCTAGATTTCGTATCTCCCGTATCTATTTTGCAATCTTTTATCGTCCAAAAAATTTAGAAGTTTTGGAATTGTTATCATTTCAACTGTTCAAAACGTCAGCTACTAATTAGCAACAAATTTAAAATTAGTCAGATCCACTTTCTATGCCGATAATTTTCGTGACAATGCCAACTTAATTATAAGTTGGTATTGTCTTCTTTTTTTTTAAATGGCTGGAGCAACAAAATCATTTTTGCTGTAACAAATTAGCAACAAAAAAGCAACAAATTATAACTTATTATAAATTCGATTCCATATGTTGACAATGCCAGTTAATGGTCGTGTACTTGTTTAATTTTCCATCCCATTAGGCCCACTTGTATAGATTCAGTTTAAACTTCAAGTGTCAGTTAAACTTCGGTTCAATAAATAAGTTCGTTGTATAGGTGTCTGTGACTGCGATTCGGAGTTTAACTGTCAACTGACGATTGGAGGGCCAGTTAAACTTCAAGCTTCGGTTTAACACATGCGCGGATTGAAATACTGATGTTTTTCCTGTAACTTATAACTATTTGTTATTCTCTTTGACAATATTACTGTTTTCGAAATGTACACATTGGAAATATTTGAAGATAATTATTGACGGAAAACTCAAGAAGACCGAATAGTATATCAGGTATTCATCAATAGGTTCAGGATTTCAAAAGCATCCGTAAACGTATTAATTCAACAAATTGGCATACATTTGCATAGGAATACGCCGTAGTATTTCACTAGTTCCTTAACTTCCTGCTCTGAAAATTTGTATGACCTCCTGCTGCCCCCGCAATCCATTTTGATACACGTAAAATAATCATAAACAATAACGAAAATTCACGGTCGGAGGAATTCGGGAAACACAAAAAACTAGTTTTATTGTAACTTGACTTGTTATTCTTGTCAGTACTGACAATATTGATGAACCAATGTGATCTGAAGTTAGCTACAAATTATGTAACTGGAAGGTATGCAAGAAATTTTTTTTTAATTTTCATCTGTTTAAACTTGAGGTTAAATTACAGTTTGAACCCCAGTCCAAACTATACTATAAACGTAACCTATACAACTGGTCTTAAAAAGTGCATTCTTTCAGAGAATATCACGATGTTACAGATATGATTCTGATTTCATGCGAATAATAAAAACTCTACGACTAAGGCGCATTCGTAATTGAGAGTCTAAACTGAAACTGTACTCCGATCAAGAAACATATATTCGATGAGTGATAAAACAACCCATCCAATAGCTGATACTGAAGGATAGCCAATAGTCGATACACGCACCAAGTTGTTTACACTGGTAGCTAACTCATGAAATTTCATCGTTTGATGACAACTTTTAAATTGTATTGTGCACACCGCGTGTGCCATAAACATTGTGTTAATGTTAAACCACACAATCAACAATTTTTTATCGGTAAATCGTTTATAAAAAGAACACGCGCCAGCCATCAAAACATAATCTTAATCGATTTGTTATTTTTCGGTGGAATATCACTTGCTGCGTTGCCGTTCTAGACTCTATTAATACTGGAATATTTACATGCTCCCAATAAGCTGAAATTCACTTATGAGCAAAAAAATCGACCCACTTGCTCCTTAATGAAATTAATACTGCTTACTAATCTTCAGTTATTTAGTGATCCAAAACTATTACACAGGTGAATAATAATAATAATAATAATAATGTTCAAGGAAAATTTTGATAACAATATTAAATTACATACACCTGTTTACGTTGAACAAACAATAGGAGCCCATTCAAGACCCTAGAGGGTTGCGCATGGGCAGATGAGTGAGTTTAGTTGTAAATATATAACATGTATAATAGTAAGGTTAGATGGGTATATACCCTAAAGGACTCATTTGTAGTAGAACATATATATAAGATTAAAATAATTTTAACAATGTTTATAACAATATATAATAAAGATAACAAACAGGCTAAATGACAATTTGTAGCTAAATATGTAAGTAAATCTCAGAATTTTATTATTATTATTTTTTTAAATCGATGAAGTCAACATTCCTGGTCCATGGTTATACTGAGGTTGTTTAGACTGTTAACCTACTTAAGGTTTTCGATATATAATTTGATCTGGTAACAATTCCCGTTCGCAAGCGTTGTTCTTTATTACCTTTTAGTATATCAGGAAGTGTAGTTTTTGGTTAAGGCTTTTTGGGAAGCTTTAACTGTGACTTCAGTGGTTTGTTTGATAGTGGAAATTCCCAGTCCTTTCGCAGAATGCGGAGTTGCTGAAAAAAAGGGATCTTCGGCATCTAGTTGACGGCTGGGTGTTGGAGGTTCGCTATTTGGTCTGGTTGCTTCGTTCGCTTCCAATTGTAACAAGTCTTCTACAGTGTATATCGTATTCCCAACGAATAATTTTTTTTTTCGATAAAACCCCTTTCTGGTGTTTCTTTTTCTCTTTCTCTTCTTAGATGACGTTTTAGTCTCCTGTTCCGTTGTAGTTAAATCATGTGTATCTTTTAAGTTCCATGTTTAGAAGTATTTCTTGTTTTTTTAAATACGAATAAATTATATTTTGACCGGGCAGCGGTAAGCTTTTCCCAATGGGTAGATAGTATTTATATCGTGAATGTTTATATTTGTTTTTAGATGCTTGTTTAATTCTGACAACACGAATTCAAGTGGGACTCCAGTCCCGTCGTTTCCGAAACCAAATACTACAATATTGTTATTACGATTTCTTCCTTTCTAACAGCTCTATTTGATGTTTCAATTCGGAGTTCTCTTCTTTGAGTGATCAACCGGTTTTTAGTTCTTGTTTAGTAAAGAGAGTCTGACTTCCGATCTTGAATTTGGTTCCTTAATTCTCTTATTTTTTCCATTAAGGATCTCAGTTCATTTTTGTTATTCTCCAGTTCTTTAGAATTTTGTTTCCGATTGCTTCATCCATACCTAAATATCAACTTCTAAGATTGTCTGTGGGCAAAGTATTGTCTCTTTTTTATCAGTTTCGGCACCGACCGTGTTGATTTTTTTGTAGTTACTTTGCTTTCGATCTGAATTATTGGGTTTTTCCTTAACTTTTTATGTTTCCTTTTCCGATCTTTTTGTTATAAAATGAAGTAGTACTATGTACTTACATGTGTATTTAATATCAGGTAGTAACTTCTAGACAAACTACACAATATTCGGCAATTTCACAGAGCGACACATTAAAACGATGTAGGTATACTTCACAAGAGCTGAGTACTGAGTCGCATGAATACGCATTTCGGAGATATACTCTGTTTTTCATTTTGGAACACATATTCTAAACTGAGCTTGAACTTAAACTGTTAGTGCGTGGTCGATTTTTTTGCTCGTAAATGTAATAAGTTTTAATAAATTTATCACTAGTTCAACTAACACTTACCGTGTACGCAATACGGTAAGGCAACATTGACTTTCCGATAACTTTTACTTTTGTAGTATAGAACAGTTTCATCAGTTCTGTTGCCTTCCATATTCCGAATGATACTGATGACACACTTAGAAATTTTCAACCATTATGTTGCTCCTCAGAAGTAGTAACTATTTATTGTTTCAAGCTTATTTTTTGTTGAGAAAACATTTTAATTTTGTTTTCAGATTGTGTAAGGTTATAACCCCAAAAAATTGTCAAGAATTAGTAACTATTTCCTTCTCAACTTTATCGAATTCTGATCGTCGAAGAAAAAGAAGCACGAAAAAATGGCTAAGTATGTACTTCATGAATATTTCACGATGTTTTACTTAAAACAAACAGACATTTGCATTAACTAGATATTTTCTTGTTTAGTCGGACTTAATAGTTCCACCATTTATTTTCACCCTATAAATTTTATCAGTAATTATTCGACTTCAAAAAGTGATATTCTATATTCGAGCAGTATATTAGTATGCACGTATGTATATCCAACCAATTCCAATGCAACTTTTTTTATAGTGTTCCTACAGACCCAGAGAAGGATCATAGCTTATTTTTATGTGTTTATAACAGTCGCATATGTTCACTCATGTCAAGAAATCTTTTATGTCTGTGAGAATAATATTCTAAACTACGTACTTTGTAATATTGCAATTAACACTATTCAAGGTGGTGAGTGGTTATAGGTAAATGCCGTGAAGTCGATTTTGTATTTCTTTAAAATATATTATTCCTATTTTATCCCTAATACGTCATGGGGGCCAACATTGGAAATATTCAATGTTTGAAGCATATTTTAGAAATCTACTCAGGATTCGGATAACTTCCTGACATCTCCACAAAATCTATGGGAACTTCTACAAGTTCATTCAAAACAATGAGTACACCCAATTTGAAAACAACAGAAAAATCGAATGTAATTGCTTATATTTAATTTAATTATTCGAAACGGTCGCATAATAAATCTAGAGCCTGGGAACAAACACTCGTGATTATTATTTTAACACATGAAATCATGAGTTAGACATAACGCATCCTACCATTTCTTGTTCGAAAGACATGAGGCGAAATAAAAGAAAAGGAAATTATCTATGCAGGGAATGTAAAATGAGAACGTTATTAAATGTAATCGTATGTAAATTTATTTTATGGATTGATACAGTTTGATATGTGTTTACAAATGTTCACAGGTATACTCTGATGATTATCACACGTGGAGCAGTGAATGGAAATATCGAGTGTGGTTTTTTGTTATTTTTGCAATATTATTATGCGACATTTTTTTTATTGTTCTTACTCCTTTTGGTGAGGAGAATAATCCCTATGAATCAAATTCAAATAAAATTTGGCCGAAGAGTGTTTCTAAAAAATAATATAACAATGAGACTACAGCTCACCCAAATTTATGCTGTATCAAAATATTGATTATATCGATCACCTACTAAAGGGGTAGCGCCAACGAAATAAATTGAAGGTGTAACCCACGTAACTTTCCATAATAAATATATCAACCGAACAATTTTTGGCAACCTAAGAAGAATCAATGAATACCCGAAATATCCAGACTTTATGGGTCCGAAACGCCCATACACAAAAAATAAAGAAATAATAAATTCCTATTCAATCCTCTCACACTCTGTGTCATTGCATGGAAATTCCCGTATTTGAGTCATACTTAATGACGATTTACCGCCTTGATCGCAAAATATTGATAAGTCGGATATCAGTAGATGTTTTCCATAAACATGTCGGATCAATATCTACTGGAAATTATAAATCGTTTCCTTAATGATGTTGGCGAGCCATCATTTTAAAACGTGATGGAAATTTACTGAATTTCAAATATAAAACAGTATCTTGATTGAATCTCACTAGAATAATAGATAATTTCCACACAAAAAAAATTGAGCGGAATTGTTGGTATTATTGTTAAGTACTGATGACGTCACATGTAAAGTTGTAGTGTGGTTGCAAAAATGTATGAGATCATTATGTCAAGTTAATGTAAGAAAGTCAGTATATATGTCATGTTGTCGTTCCCATTTTTCTAGTCAGAATAAATAGTTTGAATGCAGTTCTGAGTCTTTCATTGTGTGAATAGAATACCGCAACAGAAATGTAAACTCAATGGGAGTCATTGGCATCCTTCCTAATCCATTCGGAAGGTGTATTCCATAAGTTTATCAACAAATAGATCTAAATATTATCCCTGGCTGAACTTTGTAGCCCTAATTCAATTCGTCCAACTCAATATAAGCATAAGAATCTTCGTAAGTCAATTAAATACCAATCTCATGAACAATTTTACTAACACTAAAATGACATCATTACAATTTAATTAATCATCTTCATTGCTAAAAACTCAAAGTTTGACTGGTCGTCCTGTATCACCAGTATGGTAGCAAAAAACAGAAGAAATAACGACTTAATCGAAACTGCAAAAACTGCAGGGACAATGAGTAAAGGGGCCGACAAACAGAACTTGAAATCGTGACGTATGTAGGCTCGTCGGCCGACTAAATAATTGCGTTCCCGATATCGGGTTGTCGGGAGGCCCGGACCAAGTAGATAGGCCAGATCTCCCACCTTTTCTCCCATTTGGTTGACACGTGTGTAGCACGATCGGACCTGACGGGACACGATTTCCTTTCCCTCTTCATTTCATTTATCTTATTTCTACTCGTTTTTCGTGCAACACAATAGTTTATGTAACAAGTAAGCCAAATGAGGTTTGCGTACGTGTTGCATTCAATTTTTGGAACGAAGTTCCTTATCGCGCGTTGCCAAAGGGGGCTAGACGGAATAAATTAAGACCAAAAGTTGTAACGACACTTTCTGCTGTAGTTGTAAGCCGTGCGGCGTGCGCGTGTTTCTCTGTCTGTCTCTCTCTCTCTCTCTCTCATAGAAAGCAAGCCAGTTATTTTCGTTTCGTCTTTCTATTTCGCATTGACAGTGTGGTGTCGCGACGATTATTTTTGTTTGTATACAGGTTTTTTGTACATAATAAATAATGATAAAAAATAATAACAATAATGAATCCTGACAGTGTTTCTGCACAAGTTCCGGATATTGCTGATGGAGTTAGGTAAGTAGAGATTTTATACAGACAATAATAAATGCTTATGCATTTTTAGCAAGTACGCATTATAACCTCTCTTTACTATTGTGCTAACCAAGTCATACGCGTTATAATCTCTCCATTATTGTGTGTTTAGCAAGTGTACGCGTCATAACTTTAATAAATTTAAAAGCAAATTATATTTTAATATTACAATATCAATGCGTATGTACTAAAATTGAGCCTACTGATTAGGTTTATATTACATTATATTTGTTATAACTTAAAAAAAATTAAATTTTATTACAATTCCTTCACTAATCAATCGAAAGAAACTTCGTTCCATTCGGGTGTCCCTTGACACCTCTTGACTTTTTTTTGTATAAGCTTTCTAAATAAACAGAACATATTTTTTTGGCTACACTAGTCGTGAAACATTATTGTTCATCATATAAATAACTCCTATATTAGAGATTTTCAAGGAATGCTGAGAGACATTTTAGAAAACAATGTTTTTTGTGTTTTTTCCATCCAATTTTTCATGAAAAATTGAGTTGAGGTAGATTCTCACTAGAGCAATGCCGAGCGGCGCGACGCCGTGCGGCACGGAGCTGGGCGAAGCAGAATTTTGTACAGGCTATTCTCACCTAAGCGGCATTTGGTAGAGCTCGTCCAGTATTGAAACGACCACTTTGGCCATCCCCTACATGACAACCAATTTTTCTCGAAGATGCCCAAACCATTGTCTAACTGTGGCTATTGATAGAAATGCCATAGGCGTACCAAATTATTTGGTATAGGCGAAACACGAGACGTAGTTTTTGGCGGACGAGTTTTGTGATTATGGTCCGATTCGATTCAAAATTGGTATGTGGGGGTTTTCGGAGTCAAAGATTATGAAATTCAAAATTCATAAATTCAAGATGGCGGCTTCAATATGGAGGACAAACATTGTGATTATGGTCCAATTCGATTCAAAATTGGTATGTGGGGGTTTTTGGGGTCGGAGATTATGAATTTTTTGTCAATATTTATAAATTCAAAATGGCGGCACCAAGATGAAGGACGAGTTTTCTGATTGTGGTCGTATTTCATTCAAAATTGGTATGTGTGTGTTGTAATAAAATTATTACTTCGACAAGTTGTCTACTTTCATGAATACTTTGTAAAAATCAAATACTTTGACAAGATCTTACTTACCAACTAATCACTGCCCAATCAAATTAATTGGTACCTACTTTTATGAACACTTCGCGCGACAAGCTTTTTGAAACCAAATAAATCGACAAAATAATTAAATCATTGTCAGCGATGACTTAAATTTATTTTATACGTTTTAGTAAACGGCTTAAATAAAGCTTGTCTTTAAAAAAATTTTTATTAGTTATTTTTTTAAATCAAAATTAAAGAACTAAAAATGTCAGACAAATAACTATTGTGGTTTATATTTCGATTAGATTTAATATTGTGCCTACGGTCGGAAATTATGAACCTATATATTGTATATTTATCCATATATATATATATATATATATATATATATATATATATATATATATATATATATATATATATATATATAATATATAGATATATAGATGGCGAACGAGTTTTGCGATTATGGATCGTGGGGGTTTTTGGGGACGGAAATTATGATTTTTTTTTGTTAAAATTTAAAAATTCAATACATAGATATAAAAATAGAAAGATAGACCGGGACGGTACCGGAAACGTGACCGGAACGAAACAGACAGACAGATGTTTTTGTTGTATATTACCCTGTATTTAGAATTTTTTGAGACAAGCATGTCATTAATATATTTTGGATAGATGTCAGTTATATGTTATTGAAATAAAGTAGATGATTCAGTAGTTTCTGGCTAGTAAATTCGTATATCTATATTGAATAGTTTGACCTCTAGAAAGAAACTGTTGATAACGACAAGTTTTCTCAAGTTTTCTAACAGTTTTCTTTGTGTGGCATTGATATGCATGCCGGAACCAGCTAGTTTTTTCATAAAAATTCCAAACGGTCACTCAAAGATGGGGACAAGTTTTGAAATTTATAGATTGTTTTATTAAAAAAATACGAATATACAAAAGGGCTAACTAGTTTTTTATCATGAATGACTTGAATGTTCCTCTGCCCTATGTAAAAATATGGTGATATACTTTTGCTGAAAACCATAAAAAAACTACACAGTGAAATTTTCTGCTCGGTTCTGCCAATAACAATTTAAAATCTCGACCATGATTGTTCAACATTGAATTTCTGATAAAAAACTAGCTGAATAAATAATTAAAACATTTCAAATTGTTACTGCCCAGCAAAGTTGAATAAATAACTGCACTACCTATTTATTATTCAAACGAACCTAACCTTTCTAACGCTGCATGACAAGACACTGGTGAAGATTCGCCGTAGCATAAGCTGCCACAGCAAATCGTGTCCACTCGTGTTTTCCCCCTCTCTACCTACCAAACGGTCGTTTCAATACTGGACGAGCTCTAGCAGCAGCGGTGTAAGCAAAGCAGTAGAAATCTATATTTGTGACAATGAGTTCGGAAATGCCAGAGGAGGTTTCTACATCCTCATCATCAGACGATGTTCTTATTGTAGTCTCTCTTCTATTTTGGTTGCTGTAATCAGTATTTAAATGTTTCCCCGTCCATACTTATTCCGTTCTGCAGCCTCTCTGACATTGTTTTTTAATTACAAGTCGCAGCTTGCTTTTGACGCGACGTGATTCCCACTTGTCGGTCAACAGGCGGAAGGACGCGTTTCAAAGCAGCAGTGCCGCGAGCCAATGCTCCCGGATGCGTTAAAAACGGTGCTGTCGATGAACGCTCTGCTCTGCACCCGTCTTGCTTAGGTGAGGACGGGATAACTTAATTACACGCGAACAATTGCAAGCAACTTTTGCAGCGCCGCTCGGCACCGCTCTAGTGAGAATCGACCTTTATGGCCCAGTTTTTTGAATATTATTTAAAACCACGTCTATAGACATTTTGGGAAAAATATTTGCAAATGTATTATTCTGAATTTTGAACTTGAAAAATAGAACAGAGGGTCTGGAAAATTCGTCGAAAAAAACAGTATACCAAATTTCTATTGGTTTAGGTGTAATTCCTGCAAAAATCGGACGGACGCACGCATAAATCTTTTTTTTTTATTTTCATAATTACTACTTCTGAATCGCTGGTAATTCAAAAAACTTTTGCACTAGGTATACATTTTCAATTGCCATTCATACGTAATGTAAGGAAGCTATGCAAAAATGTGCCATCGATTGTTTATTAATGACACGTTTGTCAAATACTTGAACTATTAGTGTTTATTGTTCCTGAAATGAGTATTCCACAAGAATATTTTGGGGAAAACGTTTGCTGTCACTGCACAATTTCAAATAATCTATAGTTTATTGCATCTCCTAAAACGTTATTAGTATTTCAATTATGAGTTTTCTGAGTGAACAGAAAGAGTCCACTAAAGTGTTGTACTTTGAGTACAAGTCCGCTAAAGTGGCATTTGGCGTCCGTCGAGGCATTAGCCAGAGTTGTTGTTTTTTTATGGATGTTCGACCAACATACACTATTGTATAGGTATTTGTAATCAGCTGTCTTGAGGAATGAGAAGTTTTTCATTTTTAATGAATTAATAGCTGGCTATTGATTTGTTACGACTTCTGTCTTGTACTATAAATATTTCAAAGTGAGTATCCTTCCTTCAGCGGCCACTGCTTTTATCGTATATGTGTCCGTTTTTCCAATGTATGATCTGATCATGCCGAGGAGCTCATTAAATATTTGTGGTGTCATCCCAAAAAGAAAAATCGATTTTAATCACATTTCAGAACAACCAGTAGCTACACTTGGGGAATTGGACCGCTCTAAGTACAATTGTCTTGCCCAAACTTCCCCTTTTCTTCTTTCTTTTTGCACATTACAAGCGCTGTTAGATCAATCCCAATTTTTGTCTTTTTCGACAGAGCAGGAGCCATCCTTGTCAGTTCACGTATACATTGTAACTGATAGCACTTGATCGGGAAGTTTGAAGTCGGAACGTGTGTACAGTCGAGACAATCATGCCCGACGTCGGCCCCCCGATATCGTATCCAATAAATCGTAACGTCTGTAGGGAGCCTTAACTTGGGTTAACAATGCATTCGTGTCCTACAGCCACATTAAAGGCATTGCAGAATCAGCCCCCTTTCAATACTATATGTGAGAAAGGGATTGCATAGACAATCCAAACCTTCAGATACCATGATAATCAGACCTGAGTTTGATTCTCTTTTCCCGTACTGGAAATGGGATCCCAAGCATGATATACAGATGGGATTACTGACCTAAAGTCCAACCTCACCTTCACGTGGTTCACAAGGCTGGACCAACCCTTTCCTACTCACTCACGCGTGGAAACAAATGACCACTGAGCCGCAATACCGAAAGGGAATGAGAACAACTCTTGGTCTTCTTTCAGGGCCCTGGAGAGGATGTGATTCCGAGCGATCTATGGAATCGGAAGAGGACCCTTCAGGGAGCTGAACAAACGATGGGCTGTCCAAATGAATCTCCAGCCCTATAAAGGTAGCCACGGCAGTAAATGCAGTCGCTAGGAGGGACTTCGAAGTGACACTTAATCGGGAATCATGGATATAACATGGTGAAACAAAAGGTCTGGGAGGGACAAGTGGAGAGCTATCGTGTGGAAAGTGTAGGGAGTTATTGTGTAGAGATCTCCTGTACCCTTAGCAGGTAGGATACAATGGGGCAAAAGGCTCGAGTGTCATTGGAGGCTACTGCCAGAAGAGCCTGCGGGATAGTTTTAGTGGGTAAATCTGACTCAGGGACTCCCACACTACCGCAAGGTGTCCAAAAAAACCTACTTCCTATACCCTTGAAAACGCCGCTTCCATCTCTCAAGCTGAAATTATGGTAATAGTGCCTGGAAAAAAGCAAGGGCCTTCAGGAATGTACATATTTTCTGAAAGCCAGCTGCACTGCAAGTTCTGAGTTCTCACATTTTTAAGTCAAAATCAGTTAGGAACTGTGTAAACAAACAAAGGCAACGAAGTAACTGTAATGTTGGTGCCACGCCATGAGGGAATTGAAGGAAATTAATGCCCTTGCTGAAGAATGTGCTATGACCATGGACCATGGACCAAGGCACTTCAATGGCTTTCTAAAAAGACACATTTTTGGTCTGAAAAAAGTATTACAGTCAATTTAGATCAGTACATTTGTTTTATTCGCCTGCATTACCTTTCGAAGAATTCCTAATATTATCATGCTACTATATCTGACAAAAAGTGTTTTTTAATTATAATATTTCTAAAAGTATAATTGTGGAACGTTTGATTGAAATTTGCCACCTGTTATACCATCGAAAATATGTATAACTGATAATATAAATTTGTGGGAAATTTGTTTATAAAAAATAAAATTATATTTTTTAATTGGATTCAAAAAGACAATCACCTGATATTTTTCTCGTGTAACTAGAAACAAAAGTCATTTTATTATTTTGGGTTTTTATCGCATTCAATAAAATATAAAATGTGAATGTATAAGAATGTGTTTTTATTTGATTTCTAGTTGAGAAAGGAAAACTGTTTCTATTAAGTTATTAGAAACAGTTTATAATGTCATAACCTCCTAGAAACGGATTTGCTTTCTCAAATAGATAGACAAGAGAAAATATTTGTTTACACATTTTCAAGTTTGAATGCGAAAAACCAATGAAATGACAACTTTTGTTGCTAAGTTAGAAGAAGAAGAAATTTTGTCTTCATATGTATGTAATGATTTATATAGAAATAAATATGAACTTGCCCCGTGTTTGAATGAATATTAAAGAGCTTATAATAAACGAACAATTTTAATAATAAAGGTGCTTATTTTCGTCATAAAATCTGCCCATCTCAACTTTTACTGCCTGCGATTTTTTAGTTAATTTACCGTGCCATAGAAATTAAGAAAACTAACCACATAAATTACAGAGCCTGCAAGTTAATAATGAACGCATATTTCTTAGGCCATATCCAAAGCCTCAACTACTTCAGAACAAAACGTATTCCATTCATATTTAATGCTGAGTTTTTTCAGTGTATATATGTGAAACTTAACATTGGTCTTCATCAATATGAAAATGAGTGCCTCGTATCCCAATTCGCCGGAAAGTTTTGCTTCGCTCAGATAAGTATAACTATTCAAATCGGCAAAATGAAAAAGTGAGCAATTGTTCAAACTTTGACTCATCCTTTGTAGAAGAGCGCTAACTAACTCTTCTATATCATACAGAATAATGAGTTTCTGCTCAAATACTTGCGAGGTTTTACTAAACTTTATTTTTTACTCCTGTGACGATGTTCTTGGTTTTGTAAATAATCGCTCGATTCGCGCAATCCTATCGTATTTTTCGTCAGGGTGTTCTGTCAAACGCATATGTTGGAATTTCATTGAAATAATAAGCTCTCCTACTTTTAAATGATCCTGTTTCTGCCGATGGCCACTTAGATGGGCTATGTTGAGAATGTCAATGTTGTTTTTGAAGCGCCATGGCCGGTTTCTCGCTAAAAAAGGAATATTTTCGTCCGCTTGTTCGCCTAAATTAAGCCAGAATATATTAAATATTTTTTAGGATTTTTTTCACATTGCCGAAACCAAAAATACCTCTTTTTGATCTCCGGAATGCGGTTCGGCAGATTTTTATGGCGCCGCTGTGAATTATATTTTGAAACATTCAATAATGAGACAGGAATTTCATTGTTATGTTACACATGTTTGGTTTATGTTTCTCGTTTCATGAATATTTTGTTTTCTATTGCATACATTCTCTTTGGAAGGCAACCATAGAGACGTATCATATTTCTATTGGATACATTGAAGAATGAGCAAATAAAGGCCTGGCCAACGAGATCAGGGCTATCCAGTATACCACAAATAAACAAAAAATCAAGCTCCACATCCGCCATTTGCTGATATCAATTACCTTATGAGAAATCTGAGGAGCAATTAATTTTGTGGAACATCCTCATCGCGTTTTACTTGTACCTTAATTATTTCCCGATCTACTTGTCATGCCAGACGGCTTAATCTATAGTGATTCTGAATTATTAACAGCAATTTAACGCACTTCCATCGATCAATCACTCTGATTTCATTCATATAATGACGGATCATCGATTAAAATGGAATCATTGAAAGATTGATCAAACGAAATATAAGGCACTGCAAAAAAATTCATTTGCACTTGGCAGATTGCATCAATCGACTTCAGGTAAGTTCGTAAAAATATGTACGTGGTCTTTTGTAATATATTCCAGAAGGTTCCAGAGAGTTCCGACTCATGACTCTAGAGTTTCCACGGGAATTCTCAGAAGATTCGACAGATGCTTCCAAAAATCCTATTCTCATAAGATTCAAGATATGTTGAAAAGGGAAACATTCTCAATTACTATTTGAATGAAAATGCAAATTTTCAATTTCAGATTTTTTCTTTTGAGTTAGGGTCTTTTCAGAATATCTATCAGATGTAGTTCAATGTCCAGCGTGGCTTTAGCCGGGGAAGTAGTTGTTTTCTGTTAGACATTCACAATAAATAACTTCATTTTTATCGTGGATTTTTCAATTCACAGAAAAATCTTTTTATCAATATCCAATTGAGAATGTTTCCCTTTCAACATGAATACCCCTCAAAGTTATCTTGACGATGGAAGATAGTGACTAAAGTTTTCTTAGTCGCAGAGATTCCAATCTATTTATGAAATCCTGTTCATATTTTCAAAAATCAATTCAAGAGATGGTTCTCGTAAAAGTTCTAGGATTTTCCACCCTTTGCCTAACTGGTATATCGCCGTTAGTCACAGTTTAACTTGCGAATTTTAGCTAGAAGTTCTATGGATTATCGTCATTAGTAATCCAATAAATAGAAACAAAATTTTCCCAAAATCTAACAACAATTAAAAACAACTGAAACTCTGGATTCAGGTAGTTAAATGTATGAAGTTCCCTTAAGCAAATCTTTACCATGCCACGGCCCTAAAAATGAAAATGAAATCCAAAAACCATTGGTATCTATCAAAATTTCGATATATCAATTTCGGAGTTATAGACAATACAATTTGTACTTTACAACAATATCAAAATTCGTAATTTTTTATGTCTATGAAGTATGTATTCCTATGTATTCCGCCTTGGTTAACTAAGAAATACTATTTTCTTTGATATTTGATCCAAGAATGAATCAATAATCGTGCTGAAATGGGCCCAAAACGTTCTTATCTATTGTCTCAAAAATGTCAGTTTTTCGATAAATTTCTCATCAGTATCGAATCTAATTGAAATTGTAAGGGCGTTTTTGAACTTAGAGAGTCGAATTACATAAGAATGAATGTTTCTCAGGTATAACAGGAAAGAAGATTTGGCAAATGTGGCTGAAAATTTCTGAAAAATCTTCAGTAACTCACCATCTCGTAACACGCGATTTTAATTTCCCGTGCAGTGGAACAAGGAGGAGTATTAGGGAAAAGTTAGGAAAAGAGATGGAGATCAGACAATTCAAATTATAAAATTCTTTATTACTTATCATAGAGCAAAAGTTTTTTAAGACGCTGCCTCTGGTTGCAGTTTTGGAACAAAACTCGTTTTCATGATTTCCACACACCTGAGAGAGACGAACGATCATTGACCAATGAACATGGGTCTTACACCCTCTAACGGTAAAAAAAGAACCATACTTGTGTACATTTTATAATGTTAGCCAAGTTAAATTTGAATTCCCAATAGGCAATAAAAACGAAAAAGTGAACAAAAACTGTGTCAATCGGAAGTATCTATCTTCAGAGATGTCTTTTTTGCCCGCTAGAAAATGTAACATATTAGGCATATTTTATCGGATGTAGTAACACCATAACATGACATGCCGATTGTAACATGAACGTGTGACACATAGAACAGCGCTAACTGTGAGAAGACGACCACGTGAAAAAAAAATAGTATAATGTTTTTAGAACAGGAGCAGCGTTCATTTTTTTCCTGTAACAAAAGCTCCGTCCCCACGGCATACTACAATCGTTTCCATACTTCGATACCTGAGGAACCTCGAAAATTCCAAGTTAAAATAGTCAGAAACAAAAAAATTTTGGATATTTTCTGAAAAAAAATCGGAGTCTGTACATATAGCCAGAAATTTAAAATAATTCAAAAAGTACAATTTAAAAAATCGTATACCTTTCGAAAGGCCATATTTCAATGTATATAAACCAGCCGATTATTTTTTTATAAGTGGCGTTATTGATTAAACCATCAAATGTACAACAAAATTTGAGGTTACTCTTTACCAAGAAAAATACTCCCGAATTACATGTCGAAATACTTTCTTTCAACAAAACCGAGAGTAATCCGGTTGAACAGGGCTAATATATCCCCCTCAAAGAGCACAAAGCCCCAAGGAATTAACGTGGTAATGATTCCTTGCGAATTTATTAACCAAAATGTGTACCTACTCACTTACAGACATTTAATAGGAAATCTTTGAACACTCTTTGTATCAAGATTTGATTTTGTATGGAACTTCAAAACTCGTCACATGTGAAAGATGGGAGTTTTTTCTACATTTCATGTGCTTTGTTTTTTTTTTAAGCAGCTCTTACGCCGGGATCCAACGGCACGTGGAGTGGCAATCCTGGATCGAGGGTTGAGTGTCAAAGTTGGCGCAACGAAATGTGTCGGGCCGTTCCCACGGCCTATGTAGGATCGCGGTTTCAGACGTGGACACGCAGCGGTTGTAGTCTGTTGTACGCCGGCAGTGTTGGCGGTAAATTTTTTTATAATTTAGTTTAATTGCACGAAAAGATGAACATGAATTAAATTCCTGTTTTTATGATTTGCATCCCGTGGGTTCCAAATAATCGGCTCGGCTTCATAGAGGGATGCAAATTCTAACTCTACTTCGCTCGACCACTCCATGGTAAAAGTTACCACGGCACTGACAGTACCACGCGCCTAGCCGCGTCGTTGGAGCGGTATACACGTGTTGAGCGCCATCATCCGAGCTCCTTTGAACCGTGTTCATTTACCGACAGACGACGGGACTCACCGCGCCGACCGAAGATCGCCAAGCCTGCCCTATCCGACGGCGCGTGAACTGCCAAGTTTGGCGCGAGGAGTGCTACTCCACGCGCTATTGAATCCCGGCTTTGGTAGTGGGGAACATGGACTGACTAGTCGGTTATATAAAAATTGGGGCCATTTTTCGTTCCCGCGCAATTTGAACCGATCGTTAGACTACAACCACATGATTCATCGCCAAATGTATGGTAACATTTTTGTAGGAAAAATAACGAGCTACAACTTTTATGGAAAACAGTTTTTCATAACCCCAATCACTACTTCTGGAGTTAGCTCAAAATATAAAAATTCGGAAAATTTTTGTTTTTATTTTATTTTTAGCGCCGTGGCATGGTAAAGAATTTCTAAATAGATACGTCATACTTTCAAATTCCTGAATTCAGAATTTCAGCTGTTTTGAAATTTTTATTGGGTCAAAATCTCTATTGATTGGATTATATTGTACTATTTCAGATTATATCATTTATTGTAAGGAACCCAACGTTAACAAAATTTCCTTTCACCACCTCCGCTTATATTATGATGATTTATCAAAAAAACGAAAAACAATTATTTCTGTGAGAGTTTTATAACTTTCAAGAAACTCACTGGTTTGGTAAAGACAAGTCACATAAAATGAAAAATAAAACGTGTTCATATTATTTGGTATATATTTTACTTCCCGATCACTCCCTATTCTCTTTGAACCGATGTTAAGTGAGGCAGTTGGACAAACAGTTAATTCAGAACGTCCACTAAAAATGTATTTATTCCAATGAATTATTTTTATCGTAAACGTTGAATAATCATAATTTCAAAATATTTCATATGTCAATTATACCAACCATAAGCGAGCTTTTCATCAAATATAAATTCAAATTTCCAATAATACGTAAAAATTGCAACGTTCTGGTGTGTATTTGTTTTGCCAATTCCGGAATGAATTATGAAATTCGTGGAGTGAATAGAGAACACATAATAATTATCATGCATTCATTTCAATTTGAACTCGGACACCGTAAAATTCGTAATTTGCGCGCAACCTGATGGTCTGAATCTGAATTCGACGTGACATTTTCAGTTATTTCAGCTTCGGACAAAATCACTCACCTCATGGTTTCCTGGTTATATAATGCTGATCATTACCAAATCACGAAGTTTTCCTTATAGAAAAAATGGATTTAAGGTATTGCTAATGATACATCTAGCTTGATTGAAAATTGACCCAGTCAATATCCAGTAAACAGGATATGTCACTAACGTTTCTTCTGCCTTTTATTTCATCCAATTAACATAAAAATGCACAGGTGTCGTTTCTGCAGTAATTTCATTAAAAATGTTGAAAGATATATACTACAGTTTGAAGGAATTTGCAGAGGCAACCATAAGTTGTAAAAAAGTTAATTTTCAGTTGTTCGGTATGTAAGTAACAATTTCGCAGTGATTTAATAAATATGTATTTTCTATTAATTCCTTCCTTCCTTTTCTGTAATTTTTTTCTAATGGTAGTTTTACACTAAACTCATCTGGAACAAGCACGAAAAAGAAGTCACCAACAAAGCCACGAAAGCTCTAATGGTGTGCAGAAACTTTGCGGGAAAGAACTGGGGATGTAACCCAGAGACCCTGCAGTAGATGTACACGTCAATAGTGAGACTGACCATTACTTACGGGGAAAAATACGGGGCAATAGAAATAAGCTGGCCAGTACAAGGGCAAATCTATGAAAATCCAAAGATTAGCCTGTGTATGCATAACAGGTGCAATGAGAACGTGCCCAACGCTATGGAAGTAATCCTAAGCCTTACACCCCTCCATATAGTGTGGAGAGTATAGCGATAAGGACAACATACAGAATTACCAGAGAGGATATTACCAAACGCAAGTTTCGGCTCCTCCCTGGAAACCACCAAACCTAGGATATGCCCTAGGATGAGATGACAAAAAAGTTCAGCTTTGTGAAAGAATTCAACACAAAGCTAAGTAGCAAAAGTGAATGGGACAAATACACCATCCCAAGACTCAAGAGAAGTGCCATTCAATGGTACACAGATGGATCCAGAACAACAGAAGGACTGGAATAGAAGTATATGGGCCTGGAACCAAATACTCCGTAAGTCTAAGCAAATCACCGAGCATTTTCAAAGCGGAAATCTACGCCATCGGAAAATGTGTCCAGTTCAATATAGAGAGAAATTTTCGCAGACGAGAGATCATCATCATGTCGGACAGCCAAGCAGCCATTAATGCTCTGAACTCCCATGTAATCAACCCCTAGATGGTTTGGAGTGCCTAGAGAAACTGGATGAACAAGGCAAGAACAACACTGTTACCCTCCTATGGGTTCGGGACACACTGGAGTGGAGGGTAATGAAATAGCAGACGCACTTGCAAAAAAAGGGGCTGAAACACCATTTCTGGTACTTGAACCCTTCTGCGGAATAAGTACCAGCACAATACTTGAAGAACTTGGAAGAGAAGTACCTAACAACACTGGATAGAATCACAAGAAATGGTGCAGGCCAAGATACTACTGGGAAACTCAACCAGAAGAGATCAAATGACTGCACCAATAAGAGTGAAAACAAGCTCAGAATTCTAACGGAAATTCTAACTGGGCACATATTTTGCGAGGAAGATGACGAAACCTTTATCCACATTTTCGCAGTTGCACGACCCTGCAATATCCGAGGGCACGATACCTCGGAGAACATCAAATAGAGGAGGTAGATCTACCTGACTTGAAGCCATCCGATATCCTGAACTTTTTAAAGCCATAGGACTGGAGGAACTGCTCTAGTCGTTGAGACATCCTAATCGGCGGGGCAGCAGAAGGGGACACAATAGATTTTATAGATCGCAGTGTATTGACACCCCACACCAAACATAATACAATACAGAATGGTAGCCTTAGAAACATTGGTACAATTGAAATGTCTAATTGTATTATCTCGGATATAATGCAGAAGATATGAACACCGGTTATTTTGATGAAAAATAGTAGTACTTAAGCACATACTTTCATAAAAGCAGTAATAAAATTTTCGTGAAAACAGTTAAATTTAGGATCGATAAAACTCATTGCGTTTTTTACCCGACTGCGCGACGCATAGGAGGGTAATGTGTTTATTATGTATGTATGTTTGTTCCTTTGTGGCGATCTAAAGACCATACGCGTTTGCCGATTTTGATGATTCTTTCGTCAATTGAATTGTCTTAATCTTGCGAGTATCACCAAAGACATGACAGTAATCACAATTCAATATGGCGACAACCAGACGCCATATTGTGAATAAAGACATGACAGTTATAATCAAAATTCAATAACAACCAGACGCCATATTGTGAAAAATCCTAAAAAGTGTAAAATAAAAAAAGTTAATATGAAAATAAAAAACCCGATTGCGTAAAAAGTGAAAATATTGTCATAAAATATTGTCAGAAAATTATGTTTTAAGGGGTTAACTATTAAACTTAATACTGTAAACAATCTCACGCAGTCGGAGGAAATGATATATCTGCATTTTAAATTAAAGAAGATGCCTCCGACTGCGTGAGATTAAGTTTGATAGTTAACCTCTCAAATAATAATTTTCTGGTCATCTTGTTTCCACCTTTTGTAAAATTCACTTTTTACGCAGTCTGGTTTTTTATTTTTAAATTCATTCCTCATTAACTTATGGATTTGAAGATGAAATGTATTGAATAGATCTGGATTCTTATAGTAGGAGAGCTGCGTAGCTCAAATTCGTGGTGTTAGTTCAATTGGCTCTAGATTTGATATACGGGGGTTTTCAAGGTCGCTGATCATAGTTCCGACGTCAGAACTGCAAAATTCAAAATAGCTGATCCAATATGGCTATTTTTTGCTGAATTTGGTATAATAATTGAAAAGGAATTTTTATTCTTTCTTTAAATAATTTAACTATTTAATAACATTTTTATTGCAATATGGTACATATGGTAATATACAACTTTGAAACTTACACGCAAAAGGAAAATTCTATTATCTTCAGATCATTTTTATGACCGAATCGGTGTTTTTTCCCATTTTATACTTGAACTACAGAATGAAATGCATTGTGAATAATAAATTACGAGATGTACCATACTTAATACATTATGAATATATTTTGATGAATTTGGTCAAACGTTTTGAGTTTTAATCAAAATAACATCTTTGAGTGCAGCTCTGAAATGTTGTTATAGTTTTTAACTGTAGAAATTGCGTAAAATTATAGCCAGAAGTCTGGGTCGGTAAAGTTGTAAGAAAATTGTTCAAATTTCAATGACAAGATTCAGATTCCTCATATTCAACTGTTAAGGATAATTGTGGGCCATCAAATCATTTAAGTTTCGTGCATGGCTTGTTGATTGATCTATCCAGCCACAATCAGTGGTTTGAGATCCGTTGGAACTGCTAAATGTGCGTTTGTCCAGATATTTGCGATGTATCTCGCCCTTTCAAATTGCTGCCGAATTGCTGCTCGAATTGAGTTCTATTGACAGAATGTTTTTTTTCGTTCTGATTCCTAATAGGTGGCTCGTATACACTCCTGATACTTGCATGCATTTAAATGGGAAAACCCCCGTACGCACCCGTGAAGGGCAGTAGGAGGTCGCCTCGCGATGTTTTGCGATACCCTATGTAAAAATAAATTGTTTCAAGTCAAATAATATTATAGGAAAGAAAGATCATTCCAAAAATATACAGGGTATCCCATTTGAAAAAAAATTGTTTTGTTTATTTTCACGCTACTTATTTTTGATGGCATTTTATCAAAATTCAATCAAAACCACACAACTTTTACATTTAACTTTTTTTTTCTATAGGAAACAATAACGATGATAAGGGGTGGGTAATTTATAGTGAATAATCCGTTACCAATGAAATTTTAACTAATCACTCATCTCCCATCCGTAATTCTCAAAATTCAACGACGTACATTGTTTTTCAGTCGCAATTGGCCAATTGCTGGTTACATATATAGTTCGCAAGATTTTTTGCCCTAGAGATCTGTAACACGGCGGGATAAGACTCGAATCGGAACTCTTAACTTTTGCCAAAAATCGGTCGCTTGTGTATTTTGGAAAATATAACTTCTGAAAATGTTCTAATCGGGTTACTCCACGCGTTTACAATTTTTTACGGAGTACATTTGCGAAGTGAATTATTGCAGAGTGCTCAATTTGTCATCGTCATAAATATCGTTCGGTTAGAGCCGCGAATACCTGTTGAAAATCAAGGTTTATCGGCAGAAATTCAAATTGCTCAATTTTTCCTTTCCGTAGGTCGAATTTCAGCTAATGAATATATCAAGAATAAAACGTTAATTCTGAAGATAAGATAATGTAATATGAATGAAAGCTAAAAGATCAACCGTCAGTTCTGAACCCCTGAACGATATAGTCCTTAGAGACAATTTCGATTGGTTAGTTGTGATAAATCCTGAAGAAGACCCAATTTGTGGTCTAAAACTCGAGCCAATTTGTTTGCTAAGTTTGTGTTCCGAGTGACCGTTTCGACTTATTATATCAAGAAACTCCATGCCGAGAACAATATCTGCCTTTATAAATAAAGCGCCAGTACAATGAAAAAATTAAAAATCTGTTTGAAACATAATGAAAGACAATGGTTTTTTTACCATTTTTAATTTATTAGAATTATTTGCCATTTTTTCTTGTGCAGAATACGATGAAACTCATTTTTACCAAACCTGCGCGAATTCAACAAAAAATAGTCGCCATATTGGATCAGCCATTTTGAATTTTGCAATTACGACATCGGAACTAGAATCAGCGCCCTCGAAAATCCCTGTATATTGAACTAGAGCCAATTGAACTAACAACCGCGAATTTGATCTACTAATGGAAACGCGAAATTCGGGCGCAATGAGCGAGACCTTGAAATATTGCTGCCGTCATTTTTCTCGATGTGCAGAAAAAGCAACAGTGATTTTTCTTACACAAAAATTAACGATCTTTCATTCGGCTTTTTATTTTTACACAGCTTCATGGAACTCGAAAGTTAAATTGCGGTTATCACTTGTCACGCTGCTGCCACTGTTAAGAACAGTACAAAGGACTGGCAGTACTGTATTTTTCTATAGCACTGCACTTACCCATCTCATGGAACAAGCGGCATCTGCAAGTTTTATGATATTTGCAATCAAAATTCAGTTGTGTTATTTTGTGTTGCACAACTAAGTGACGAATCATGTACATGATCTCGAAAAGTTCATCAGACTTGAAATATTACGTTCGTTTCTGCTAGGTAGTAATCACTCGATTATTTTCATTTAGTATCGAAATCTAACAGATTTTAATGAAGTTTGGTATTTAGGGGTAGATTGCTACGTTTTTTTAATAAAAAAATTATAGCCGGATGGCGGAATTTTGTGGTGCGATTATACTGAAAAATCGGTATCTGTGGGTTATAAAATGGATTGCGGATTTTAGGTTTAATTTTAATGTTCTTCAAAGCTCCACCAATATGAATTTATTTAAAAGTATATATTCTACTAACTAACTATATGATGTCGATATATTATTTGAAGAAATCAGTGAGACTGATATATGAACACAATAAATGATTGTCTAAAAAAATAGAAAAAAATCTCTAAGAATTGCGTTTATTCAAATACGGCACTAAACGAACGATAATATATACCAGAGTCCTTAATTTTATGGGTCCCACGGTATTGTATAAAACAATTATCTTTTTTTTTTGTTTTCCAAATTGTATATAATCTTAATTCCAAAATATTGTCAAAGACATAAAGTCGACCCGCCCGCAGTAACTATATTTATTTCTACAAAACCTATCAATAATCTGACACATTCACTATGAATTTTGCGGGATCTTAGGTCATTGTTTCCAATCTTGTTTTTAACGACTTCGCATGTTTGGCGAATTTTCAAGACTAGTCAGCGTAATACCTAGAAAGATCACTAATTTTCGCTGTATCTTCCGAACCGTTATCGTTCTCAACCACAAAACACCAATTCCGAACTATCCACAACGATAATGTAAACCGTGAACAGTTAATATATATCTTGGTTATGTCATGCTGCCTCACCATAGCCATTTATATTAATGATCCCGAGATAAGTGCTGTCTATATGGCCGACCTTGCGGTCTTATGCCAAACTTCAAAGTCGATTCAGAGCGTTCGAGTATGCTATATTGAATAGATGTACCGGGGTGGAAAAAAAATAAATCAATTTGTAATACATGAAAGAAGACTGAAATACAAGATAGTAAGTTTATTTCATAGACAATTGAACTTTATAGTATAGTACTAACGTATATGATAGAAAAATAGGTATGGTGTGTCAAACATCCATCAGAAAACTGCACAGTTTGTTAATATTTCTCCTACTGTCTCTTTTATATATGCCCTGTGAGCAAAGGTGGCTGGTCAGGTTGACGAGAGTCTTATCAATATCTGAGCCAAGCAACATCAGGCGCGTTTTGTTCTTAGATGGGTGACCACCTGACAAGGAAGGTGCGCGTTAAAATATCCCAACAACTGTAGCGTGAAAGATAAGTGCCATGTGAAGTGGAATGAATAGAAAAATCGAATTAAACGGTTTTCTTCACATAAAGGATTCAATATAAAATTGAACCAGAGAAAGGTAGATCTCAGGTGAAAAACAACTACTTTCCTGGCAAATACCACGCAGAACGTTGAATGATATTCACCTGAAAATCCATACATACTTCCATATAACATCAATGGACATTGAATGCAAATGTTTCTTTCTGATAAGCTCGATTATGTTTAATTTATGTCGTGTTCACCTAACAATCCGCAAACCGGTTTCAGGCTTCTTGGCCCTCATCAGTACGGAGTAGTCAACCAGCCAAAGGTCCCCATCATCGAGCTTGTAACACCTATAGGTACGCCGGAAAAGATAAACTTTAACTGGCGGTACCTAGTGACAGAAAGAAACACTCCGAAAATCTCCCACCTCGATAGGTTTCTAAATAAAAGATTCCTTCTCAGTAGGAGTGGCAAGCCCGTCTAGCATATAGTGAAAGATAAGTGCCATGTGAAGTGGAATGAATAGAAAAATCGAATTAAACGGTTTTCTTCACATAAAGGATTCAATATAAAATTGAACCAGGTGAATATCATTCAACGTTCTGCGTGGTATTTGCCAGGAAAGTAGTTGTTTTTCACCTGAGATCTACCATTTTCTGGTTCAATTTTATATTGAATCCTTTATGTGAAGAAAACCGTTTAATTCGATTTTTCTAACTGTAGCGTAGTAGCATAATCGCCGCTGCAGGCGTCATATCAATGAGCACGAGATATAATGATATATATGCCGTCCTTCGGAGGGGACCTTAAGATGGAGGTCTCGAATTCATAGATGTTGAGCTCGTTGAAGAACCCTACCTCTGAATCAACAGGGGATTATGTAAAATTTCCGGTTTGGGGGAGTGTGCTTACCGGCGTCGGTGTTAAGCCCTGGATGCAAAAATAGGCCGAAGGAGAATAAAGAGAAAAAAAATAGGTGGTGGCGCTTCAACTGCAGATAGGTACATGAGGAATATTCAGCATGTTTTCCAGACCTGAATCCCATTGAACTTGCTTGACATATACTGAAAATAAAACTAAGGCTCAAAATTCCTACTTTGAACAACAAAGCAAAGATGAGAGGTACTTTATTTGAGACTTCGCCTGACGGCATTGTCAGAAGTATGGAAAGACGGGTGAATGCATTCATGAAGGCGTGAGGAAGAAACACAAGTTATTGAAAAAATATTGAAATTTTTATTGGTTATTAGATGTTAAAAACAAGACAAAGTTTACTATTATTATGCTACGAAAAACATAGATTTTATTTCAATTTTAAGATAGCAAAAATATTTGTTTTGGTTGTTTCATACTCTATAGTGATTCATAATAATTATGAAACCATTCTATTATATTTATTGATTAGCTATCAATCGAGGTAACAATCTTTTAAAAATAGCCTTTATAGGTATTTTTTGGAAATAGTTTGGAAATATAATCTGTAGACAGGCTAATAATAGAAATTGCTGCAGACTATTAAAAAGATTTAAAAAGTGTGTTTCGACATTGTAAGGTTAGAAATGCATTTTTTATTATAAATTATTATAGTTAACTGACTAATGATTTTCGAGTCCTTTTATCAATAGAAATAGCAAAAGTTATCAAAATTTCAATAAATTTGTATTTTTAAAGTATAATTTTATTCGACAATAACATAAGAGCAACCAAATAAAAAAATCATGTGAGTTCCTAAGAAGTGTTTCATTGCAATTAACTTCGAATATTCGTATCTACAGTGCTGCAAAGGAACAACTATTTTTAGAAGAAATGCCAGTTTGTGGTGAACGAATCCATTATCATAGTTGATCATGGTGATTAAGGTCTCCACACACGATGAGATCGGTATCGCTACATGTTGCATGATACGTTGTAGCGATACAAATTGCATCGTGTGTGTGTGTGGAGACGTTGGTACTTGATGTAAATCTCATATACTTGTATCGCGACATGTAGCAATATAAGAATTAGGCAGACTTTCCTCAACAAATAATTGTTCGTTGCCCCTCGTATCGAACCATCAACGATGACTAAACGAAACGAATCTTTTTGTTTCGTTTGTTGTGAAGAAGACACGTTTTGTATGGTGGTTGGTGATTAAACGATACACTCTCTTTCAAAAGCTGTAGTTTTCCACTCTGTCTGAGTTGAATATTGTCCAATTAATTATTCGTACAGTTTGGGTTGGCGTAATTGATGAATCACAGGTCTGGTTTATGGCGGAAATTGAATTTTGGGTCTTTATTAAGCATCATTGCTTTGAGAAGGAGCCCGCTCTACCAACCTGTATGTTGAACTTGATATATAATTATTTCAGTTCCAGTTCAGGTTTCAAGAGTATAATACCAGTCGATAGGACAAAAAAATCATTTAGAGTTCAAAAACTTCGAAAGTATAATAAACTATTTTTTGTACGTGTCATCACGAATTGTTTTTTAACCGACGAAAAAGGGGGAGGTTTTCTAGTCGACGCGTATATTTTTTACACGCTTTATATTAGCTTCACTTGTATGTTTGTTTGTTTGTAACCGACTCCTTTGGGAGCGATTTTGACCCACTTCTAGACGTACGAATGATTTGAAATTTGGCAGGTGTACATAATTCCGGTGACAATGATTAAGAAATTTTTGTTTGGAAAAAAAAATGGCGGCTCCAATATGGCGAACGAGTTTTGTGATTGTGGTCCGATTCTATTCAAAATTGGTATGTGGGGGGTTTTGGGGTCGGAGATTATGATTCTTTTGTCAAAACTGAAAAATTCAAGATGGCGGCTCCAAAATGGTAGACGAGTTTTGTGATTATGGTCCGATTCTATTCAAAATTGGTATGTGGGGGGTTATTGGGGTCCAATATGATGATTCTTTTGTAAAAATTGAAAAATTCTAGATGGCGGCTCCAAAATGGTGGACGAGTTTTGTGATTATGGTCCAATTCTATTCAAAATTGGTATGTGGGGGTTTTTGGGGTCGGAGATTATTATTATTTTGTCAAAATTGAAGGATTCAAGATGGCGGCTCCAAAATGGCGGACGAGTTTTGTGATTTTGGTCTGATTCTATTCAAAATTGGAGAATAATAGTTAAAAAAATTAAATAATAAAAATAATAGTCTGAAAAACTAAAAAATACGCTTTAATAGAAAACCAAACTGAAAAGTTGAAAATAAATAATAGTTTAAAAACTAAAGAACAGGCTTTAATAGAAAACTAAACTAAAAAGTAGAAAATAATTTTAAATGAGTCTGAAATAAGAATACAGTGATTAACAACAAATTTATTTCATCGTAAAAAAGCGTGGGGTGCTTTTTAAGATATTTTTATAATTATTCTACTTTTACCAATATCTGTCCATGAAATATTAACAACAATTGACATCAAGCACCCCACGCTTTTTTACGATGAAATAAATTTGTTTTAATCACTGTATTCTTATTTCAAACTCATTTAAAATTATTTTCTACTTTTTAGTTTAGTTTTCTATTAAAGCTTTTTTTTTTAGTTTTTAAACTATTATTATGACCACGCATAACTTTTTACAGAGTCATTCAATTTTGATAATTCTGTTTTCATTGGATAAGGTATACACTAGTTGGTGCTCCTAAAATTTAAAAAAAAAACAACCCTAAGGGTAAGAAACTAGGGGATTGATTGTTCATTCTACCACGCATAACTTTGTACTGGGTTATCCGATTTAGATAATTTTTTTTTTATCGAATAGAACATCCGTTAAAGTTGGTCCCATTTGAATGTAAAAAAAAATCCACCACTAAGGGTCGAAAAATAGGGGATGATTGATTTTCCACCTGTGAACCGATTGAAACACACATATGTAGTTCTGATGACACTACCATATAATGGAGACCTGGAGTTAATCTGATGATGGAGACAGAAGACAGTTCGGGGAACTCCTCAACGGTTTACAGCAGCTACCTCGTGTTTGGGGTAATTATAGTATATAACAGTTAAAAATAGTTCAAATAAGGTAGGTAAGCAGGAATTTTTTAAGTAATTGAAAATTAAGTAGGTGGTTGGTAATTAGTAGAATTAGGCAACAAAAAAATAAAATGAAAAACATTTAACAAAAAATTAAACCTGTCGAAAAGAGAAAATTAAAAACGGAAAATAAAATAAACCATTGCAGTCTTAATAACTAAGCTCCTAGACTAATGTATGTAACTAATTTTGAGTCGGCGCCAAATAAAAAATCAACGAAGATCATTAAATTATATTAAAGAAATAATCAAAACAAAATAACATACAATGACAACGTGAAATCTCCAGCGATAAACAATAACGTACCAAAAGTGCGCTATTCGCAACTCGCAACGACGTGTTTTGCGCCGACTCAAAATTAGTTACTTAGTTATATTAGTATTAAGACTAAAAAGGTTTATTTTATTTTTTCAGTTTCTTTTTTCGTCGGTCTAATTTATTGTTAAAAAGTTTCTATAGGTCATATTTATATATATATATATATATATATATATATATATATATATATATATATATATATCTCCTTTGAATATCAGTGAAAATAACACGTATAAGTATAGGCTTAATTCTATTCAAACTAGTCATGTGTTAATTATTCTATTATATGCAAGTCTCCTGTTCGAATATGCAGTGAAAATAACACGTATAAGTATAGGCTTAATTCTATTCAAACTAGTCATGTGTTAATTATTCTGCGGCATCTTGAATATTTTTAAATATTGATAAGACGAGAATGACCAGTTTCTAACATTTTTATATATTGTCAACTTAAGTTCATGACAGTGATTTTTTCGCATTCCTATGGTAATCAACAAATGTTTATACAATAAAATTGATGTAAATTACTAAACGAGTAAAAATTTTTTGAGAATTAAAGGAAATAAATAGAAGAAGCAGCCAAATGTTGAGAATGAGCCGTCAACTGAGTATAATTTCGAAATGCAAAGCCATCAACGATGTGGTCAACGTTTTATATGGTCAAATCGACTTTAATTCTCCATAAAACACAGATTCAAGCACGTTCGTAGAAGTAACCGCATTTCTAAAAGATATATTCCAAAGAAATATGAAGTCCTACCAAGAGAAAACTTGAGCGATTTTTAGCGCTCCACATGAAACTTATATTAACTCTATAAAGCGGTGATAGGCTTCGCGGAATTGCATTAGTTGAAATTGTGCAGCAAAATAATACATTCAGCAATACGGATTATTGAGCAACAATTTAGCTGATTTGAATGCAGTTTCGTAGGCCAAAATATATTTTTAACTTCACGATTTGTTCAGAATCATCATAGTAACTTCGATAGTAAAGTTTACTAAAAGTGGGTTAGTTTGCGTTACCTTCCTTTACCTTAGAAAGTCGTTATATTGCCATACATTTGGACAGCTATTGTTAGGTTGGTTCCCCTTCTTTTAGGTTTCTCTGGGATGATATTGGTGAGATTGGTATCATTATTAACATATTTTTTCTAAAGCAAGTGGATAATAATTATTTAATTTTTAAACCATTGAAGATTAATAATGAAAAACAAGATATGTACAACTGAATAAGGCCAGTCACAATCAATCACTTGGAATTCTTGAAATACTTTGAGACAAAAATCTTAATGAATTCGCACCTTCCACCGCTTTCCTCAGTATTGGAGAGGTACAATCTTGAATGTTCATTTTAGCCAAATTGATTGAATATTTAGAAGAAATAAAAAGTAACAAATTGAAGTTACCGTTCATATCATTTATTTCCTTGCTTGATGAGATGTACATTTTAGTAACGAACTGAATAAACATTCGTCATAATTTCGTATCCAAAATAAATATATTAATGTTTTTGGGGCGCTAGTATTGATAAATAGTAATTTATGTTGCTAGTAGTGGAATAGAAACTTTTTAACAAAAAATTAAACCGACGAAATACGGAACTGAAAAGTAAAAAATAAAATAAACCTTCTCAGTCTCAATAACTAAGCTCCCAAACTACTGTAACTAATTTTGAGTCGGCGCCAAACAAACAAGCAAATGAATTAGGTTAGGCGTAAAATGATGGCATCGAGTTGGGCGGTGACATTCTGATAATTTTTTTGAAGTAATTGAATGATCTTCGTTGATTGTTTGTTTGGCGCCGACTCAAAATTAGTTACTTACATTAGTTAAGGAGCTTATTTATTGAGACTAAGAGGGTTTATTTTATTTTTTACTTTTCAATTCCGTATTTCGTCGGTTTAATTTTTTGTTAAAAAGTTTTTATTTTTCAATTTTTTGTGGCTGGAATCTACTAATTACTAACTGCTTGTTTTTTGATTTCTTCCAAAATACTTACTTTCCCACCTTACTTCAACTATTACCAGTTGAATAATATGATTATCTACTTTTACTATTTGTTGTAATATACATTATTTTTGTTGTTCTGGTTAGTTCATTTCATTACTTTGTATATCATTCCATCCTCTCATAGAATATATTTACTGTGATAATGACACTAGCGATCTGTCATTGTCAACTACATATGTGTGCCAATGTTCACAAGTGAAAAATCTATTATCCCCTATTTTTCTACCCGTAAGGGTGGATAGTTCCATTCGAAATCAAAATATGATCAACTATGAGGTATACCCTATCTGATAAAAGAAGAATCATCCGAATCGAAGATCCCAGTACAAAGTAATAGCTCATAGAATCGGTTAACGGACCAGAATTCAGAGAGTGAGTGATCAATATTTTGCTACCCTTAGGGGCGGATTTCATCTTTTAAATTCAAATGGGACCAACTTCGAAGTACACCCTATCCACTGAAAAAAGAATTATCGGAATCGGACGTCTCAGTATAAAAAGTTATGCGTGATCATACATAAAAAAAAAAAAAAAATTATATACGCGTCGACTAGAGAACCTCTTCCTTTTTGGTTTCGTCGGTTAAAAATAGCTATTTTCGATATACTTAAATTATAAAATAAAGTATTTCATGTACGCGATGTGAAAATTGTTAACCGAGGTCTTGGCCAAAATTATAGTTAAAAAAAACTAAAAAAACACTCTTATATAGCGGTAAGCACTAAAAAGTTGAAAATAATAAGAATAACGTCAATGACCAAACATTTTCCTCTTATGTAAAAAAAGGGTGAGGTGCTTGATATCAGTTATCTCAAATGTCATTATGAAAAGTAAGTGAAGAGCACCCACGCTTTTTTTTCAAAGGGGTATTTTTTTGAATTCTATTCTTATTATTAGTTTATTGCTACAACAGACTACGGAAAAAAAGTCTGATTGATTCATCCACATATGATGGAAGTTTTAACTGAATTTTGGTGAATGTGCCGAGACCAGCCAGCGCGTCCACCATATCTTTGTAAAGGTAAATTATTTTCTGACGATCTTGGTGGGAATACCAGGTCATAACTATGAAATTATGTCTTAGTACGTGTGGAAAATTTCAAAAAATTCGGATGTCTGGAAGTGGGTGAAAATTAATTTCAACTGAAGCTAATAAAGCATGTATAAACACTCTCTCGCGTTCTGTGAATTTGCATGTACTTGCTTTTTTTTATATCTCACGTATGAAATGTAATAAAAAAACTGGACAGTCTTACGAAAATGAACATCACATCGTCAACTATCGAATCGATTCGACTGGGAGATTTGGAGAGAATCGTCCATTACTCGGTTGCAATATTAATCAGAACCGAATTGTGAATCCGTTCAAAGCCCTGGCAAGAGTTCAATGATCTATTCATTATCTCGATTTATTTCGCAGTACAGACTTTATTAGTTTTCAAGATATCGATCACAAAACCGAACTGACGGAGCTTGAAATGTTTTAGATGTCTCTTCACACCGGAAGTGCAGCTATTTGAATTTTAGAGAGGCCTGAGAACAAAATGACGAAACCTCTGTGATCTCTAGTATAGTACCTATAGACCTCGAGAGCTTTGATTCGATTTGCATTCATTCAAGCGTGACGTCACTAAATGGAAAAAATGGACGAGGTGGCTTACATGACACCTCATTCGAAAGATATTTTAATTCTGTATCCAACGTTCGATCAAATTTAATTTTCATATATATATATATATATATATATATATATATATATATACTTCTGTGGATTTTCGGGTTTCTGGTTCGTGGGAATAAGAAAAATTCAGTGATTCATAATTGAATTTTCAATAGGTTTCGTTTCGGGGCTCCAAAACTTCTTCAGTTACATTTGTTTTATCTGAAAAGGGGGGGTTATGGTTATGGCATGGTGTACATTATTTTTTTTTTTGCCATAACCATAATCCCCTTTTCTCAGAAAAAATAATGTAACTGAAGAAGTTTTGGAGCCCCGAAACGAAACATTAAAATTCAATTATGAATCACTGAATTTTTCTTATTCCCGAACCAGAAACCCAAGAAAATCCACAGAAGAATATTAAACGTAATGGTTCAAGAACCCACACAATCCATCCATATATACAGGGTGTAACTGAATAAGTGTAAAACATTTAAGGAGGTGATTCCTCATCGAAAAAAAGATAGGATCTTTCATATAAAGAAACTTCATTGGAGCATCCCTTGTTAAGATACAGCCCCTTAAAGGGGGTACATAAAATTTGTATAACAATTTTTTTCACAAGCACTGAAAAAGTTACAATATTGAAATTAACCTGACGTTTTGTACTACCAAAAGACACTTAGCCAGTAATTTATTTGGTTTACCCCATGGTTGTAAGGGGTGAAAACGCAACCCTAAAATTTATTTCCAATGTAACTTTTGTCTTATTATTTGTTTACCATTTAAAATTTATTTCCGATAGCCTGTTTCATTCTAAACAAAAAATGTCTCTTGGGTTTTTTGCCCAAAATAAACCAGTAAGCAGCAAAACATTATTTTACGAACAACTACAGAGATACATCGTCATAAATGCGAACTGGATTTATTGTTATTTTGTAGTTAGTACCTGCATTAAACGATTAAAGGGTAATAAACAAAACTAAGTTATTAATAACAAAACACACAACATGTAGAAATCATAGTGAATGTTCAATATGTCTACCTTCAAACATTACGCATACCGTCATATGATCAACATTTAGCTGGAAAGCAATCTTTCTAGTACTGGTAGTAGGTTGTTCTTCAATCAAATTAAGTACTGCTTCCTCAAGCTGTGGTGTTCGTATTTCTCGATGGCGACCACAATCCTGCGTTCTTTTGTCGAATGAACCATATTCTCGTAATTGTTGATGAAGTCGAGCAAATATTCTATGTGAAGGATGCTGCCGTTGAGGATACATTTCAGCATATCTTCTAGAAGCTTCTAACCCATTCCCCTGCGACAGACCGTAAACGTAATGCATATCAGCCATTTCCTCATTTGTGTATGCCATTTTATTAACAAGTGAATTATTAAAGTAACAAATTAAGAACAGAACAACAACACACAATTAGTATTAATTCAATTTCGAAAATTCCCAAACTGACAGCGTCATACCAATTTAATTGTCACTATCGCTAATAGCGACCTACTAGATAGATTAGTTTCGTATTTTCGCATTTATGACGATGTATCTCTGTAGTTGTTCGTAAAATAATGTTTTGCTGCTTACTGGTTTATTTTGGGCAAAAAACCCAGGAGACATTTTTTGTTTAGAATGAAACAGGCTATCGGAAATAAATTTTTAAATGGTAAACAAATAATAAGACAAAAGTTACATTGGAAATAAATTTTAGGGTTGCGTTTTTCACCCTTACAACCATGGGGTAAACCAAATAAATTACTGGCTAAGTGTCTTTTGGTAGTACAAAACGTCAGGTTAATTTCAATATTGTAACTTTTCAGTGCTTGTGAAAAAAATTGTTATACAAATTTTATGTACCCCCTTTAAGGGGCTGTATCTTAACAAGGGATGCTCCAATGAAGTTTCTTTATATGAAAGATCCTATCTTTTTTTCGATGAGGAATCACCTCCTTAAATGTTTTACACTTATTCAGTTACACCCTGTATATATATATATATATATATATATATATATGTGTGTGAACAGCATCAGATTATTGATAGTAACACCTATAATCTGTGCGGTGAAGCTTAAACCTAATATCATGGAATTTTAATAGCACGAAATTTCGTGCATATTAACAGGTCACCAACAAATGTGTCAGATAGGCCTACCCACGATACCAATAGTCGTACTCCTCAAGCGTTTAACGCAAACAATATATATATATATATATATATATATATATATATATATATATATATATATACAGTGTCCGTCATAAAGTTGGATACATATGGGGAAAAAATTGTTATTGAAATTTCTGAAAAACTCTAATGGCAGTTCGTTTCTGCATGTCTGACAACTAAAAAATCCGTTGCGACTTATATCACGTGCCCTCAAATTTGGCGAGAATTTAATAAAAAGTTGTCTGTGGTGCCAAAAAATGGTTCAAATTGATAAGATGTGTTTTGAATCAGATTGAAAAAAACAAAAATACCATTTATTTCTCACCCTTACTAGAAACTTTATACATTCTTGTTTTATCTGGAAACAGCTTCAATAATCTAAATCACATAAGTTTGGGTCAAAACTAATCAAATATTTGTGGAATAGACATTTTGCGGGAGAATAATTATGAAAACACGATTTAGTCATGTCACGATTTAGGTGTAGTCATGCCCTGTATATTGATGCATATGAGCTCATTCAATGTTCTCAACCCGTAAATAAAATTCAAACCAACTAATATTTGTAATTAAAACTTAATAATACATTATTTAATTTGTGAAAAATGTCCATCTTATCTCAAAGTGGAGTGGAATGGAATATTCCAAGAAAACTCTTAATCATACCCCACAATGTTTATTACCCTCTTAAATAGGGATGGTACATGTTTCGGACCTATAAGTCCATATCAAGTTACAGAAAGACAAAATTATGAGATTTGAACATGAAAAAATGTTAACACATTAATACATTTTCAAATAATGTGTTAACATTTTTTCCTTGTTCAAATGTCATAATTTCTTCATGATATGATTTATATCCGAAATAATATTAAAGTAATATTGTAATTATGATAATTCTTGAAATACATTATTTTTCCTTATTTAATTCAGTATTGTTTAGATGGATGTGGAAAAATAAAAAAAAACTGAATAAACAAACAATGTTCAAATGTTCAATATTCTACGTGACCACCTTCGTGCTTCATACATAGAATTGTTCTGGAAAACATTTTGCGGCGAACATTTTTCAATATAGTTCTGTTGATCAGTGCTGCACAATTCCTTATACAAATTTCTAAATGTTCTACATTTCGAAATGTTTATAAACATTGCTTTTCAGGTAACCAATATTAAATAATGTACCATTAGTTGGTTTAAATTTTATTTACGGGTTGAGAATATTGAATGAGCTTATGTGTATCAATATACAGGGCATGACTACACCTAGTGACAAGACTATATCGTGTTTTCATAATTAATCTCCCGCAAAATGTCTATTCCATAAATATTTGAATACTTTCGACCCAAACTTATGTGATTTAGGTTATCAAAGCTGTTTCCAGATAAAACAAGAATGTATGTTTCTTAGTAAGGGTAAAGGAATAAAATTGCATTTTTGGTTTTTTTCAATCTGGTTCAAAATTGGTCCTCGTAGGATTCCAAACACATTTTCTCAATAAATTTTTTTGATATCTTGTCAATTTGACCCATTTTTTGGCACCACAGACAACTTTTTTTAAATTCCCGCCAAATCTGAAGTCACGTGATATAAGTCGCGACGGATTTTTTAGTTGTCAGACATGCAGGAACGAACCGCCATTGGATTCTTAATTTTTTGTGAAAAAGTTTTAATTTTTTAATTTTCAGTTCCGTATTTCGTCGGTTTAATTTTTTGTTGAAAAGTTTTTATTTTTCAATTTTGCTGCATAAAATCTACCCAATTACAACTACATTGTTGTTTTTGATTACTCCAAAATTTCAGCAATTTAACCCATTTTTCAACGTTTATACAGTGAATGAAATGGATTATCACTTACTATATTGTTTGTAATAGGAAATATTTTCGTTATTCAGGTAGTTTGATCCATTACTTTGGATATCATTCCATCTCTCACAAATTACCATGATTTTGAGGTTATGCGGAACAAGAAAATGTCAGTAGCAGATCTGCACTTATCAACTTCATGGTGCTAATGTTCACTAGTGAAAATCAATTATCCCTATTAATCAGGAGATGCCTGATAGAATCGGTTAACGGACCAGAATTCAGCCCAAGGGGGCTGATTCCTTTCGAAATCCAAATATAAGGTATACCCTATCTATTAAAAAAAAAATCATCCAAATCGAAGAACCCAGTACAAAGTTATGCCTGATAGAATCGGTTAACGGACCAGAATTCAGCGGGTGAGTGATCAATATCCTTCATTTCGCTACCCTTAGGGCTGGATTTTATCTTTTAAATTCAGATGGGACCAAAGTCGAAGTACACCCTATCCACTGAAAAAAGGATTATCGGAATCGGACGCCTCAGTAAAAAGTTATGCGTGATCATACATAAAAAAATATGATGGAAAAACATAAAATATACGGGTCGAATAGAGAACCACCTCCTTTTTGGTTTCGTCGGTTAATAAACTTAGGCAACACCCAAATAGTATGCGAGGGTAGTCTGAAAAGCTTCTGACCTGAACATAAAGATGGCAGCACTCGGCAACAACAACTAGGGAATGTGTTTGCGCATCTTTTGAAAGGTACTCACCAAAATTTCAGCCAATTTGAACGCGCAGTTGTTGTTTGGCAATCGTTTGAGTGAGTCGATGTGAATGTTCTTGTGAAAATGGAAAAGGGTATCGAGCTGACATAAAATACTTGTTTTGAAAGGCAATATGCTTACGCAAATCAAAGAGAGTTGAACGCTGTGTAGGGAAACTCTGCACCATAATTTACCACCGTGATATTTTGGGTAGCTGAATTTAAACATGGCCGTATCAACTTGGACGACCATGAACGTTCGGGACGTCCAAAACCTGTATCCACTGACGATAACATCGCACAAATTCACCAAATGGTGCTGGACGACCGTCGAATTAAAGTGAGAGAGATAGCAGAGGCTATGAACATGTCCAAAGAACGTGTTTGTCAGGTATCGAATGGAGAATTAGGCATGAGAAAGCTGTCCGCGCGCAATGTGTTTTGGAGCCGATTAATTACTGTAGACAAAACTTGGATAGACCACTATTCCCCAGAAACAAAAATACAGTCAAAACAGTGGACTGGAGGGGGAATTGGGTCCAAAAAAGGAAAAAACTATTTTTTCATCTGGGAGATGGACGGCTGGAATACGGAGTTATCTTAATCGATTTCTTCAGAAGGAAACCATTACAGGCATATTCGCATCATTATTGATAAGCTGAAGCGAATTGGAAAACGACATTTGCAGAAAGATTCCCAAAGACAATACGCCATCTCACAGTCCAGCGGTTACTGTGGCGAAAATCCACGAATACGGTTTGAACTGCTTGACCACCCTCCTAACTCACCAGATCTAGCCACAAGCGACTTTTTCTGTTTCCTAAGTTAAAAGTTTCGCTCGGAGGACAGATACTTTAATCGAATGAGGATAAGGAATTCCTTCGTAAATGCGGTCGAGGGACCCCGTCAAGAACGGAATTCCTTGGTTTGAAAAGGGAAACATTCTCAATTGAATATTGATAGAAAGTTTCTAGAATTGAAAAATCCACGATTAAAATGAAGTTATTTTTTGTGAATGTTAAAAAATTATCTGATAGATATTCTGAGAAGGCCCTTACTCAAAACAAAAAATCTGAAATTGAAAATTTGCATTTCCATTCAGATAGTTATTTGATTTTATATTCCAGTCTCAATTAAGAATACATGAATACCCCACAAGAGGTTATCTTGCCGATGGAAGATAGTGACTAAGTTTCAGATGTAGTTCAATGTCCAGCGTGGCTTCAGCCGGGGAAGTAGTTGTTTTCTTAGACATTCACAAAAAATAACTTCATTTTAATCGTGGATTTTTCAATTCACAGAAAAATCTTTCTATCAATATTCAATTGAGAATGTTTCCCTTTTCAACATGAATACCCCACAAGAAGTTATCTTGCCGATGGAAGATACTGACTGAAGTTTATCTTTCAGTCGCAGATGATTCCACATCTGATTTTATGAACATCCTGTTTATATTTTCAACAGATCAATCTATCATACCCCATGACAGGTTTTAATGTCAGAAAACACTAATTTCAAAGTGTCTCTTCAAAAGAAATGATTCTAACTTTTTCCATCTTTGTAAAGTGAGATTGCTTCTTGAAAATGTGTTTCCCATTTCTTCCGGTCTTCCTGATGATCGTGGAAGCGTGAAATAGATTTTCGTCGACAAAAATGTATTGAAGACCTAGTGAATGCGATGTCTCTCCTGCGTCAATGTAACGAATGATTTCTGGTGAGTACTCTCTTTTGGAAAACATTCTTCTTTGCCTCATTCATCTTTATGAGTTCTTAATTAAGACTGGAATAGAAAATCAAATAACTATCTGAATGAAAATGCAAATTTTCAATTTCAGATTTTTTCTTTTGAGTTAGGGCCTTTTCAGAATATCTACCAGATGTAGTTCAATGTCCAGCGTGGCTTCAGCCGGGGAAGTAGTTGTTTTCTAGACATTCACAAAAAATAACTTCATTTTAATCGTGGATTTTTCAATTCACAGAAAAATCTTTCTATCAATATTCAATTGAGAATGTTTCTCTTTTCAACATGAATACCCCACAAGGGGTTATCTTGCCGATGGAAGATAGTGACTAAAGTTTATCTTTCAGTCGCAGATGATTCCACATCTGATTTTATGAACATCCTGTTTATATTTTCAACAAATCAATCCTTGCGCTTTTCCTTCAACTCCGAATGTTATTCGATATGGAGATTTAAATTGTTTATATATGTATATTTTCGTCACGTGAGGAAAAAGCATTATGCTATGTTTCCTCCATAGTTCCAAACGATCCAATAAATCAATTAATATCGAGGTAGCAGAATATGTTGCCATCAATCTCATGTATCCACCATTTTGTGTTTCTTTTTTCTCGATATTTTTCCCTTTGAAAGTTGATGTTTTCTATTCCATCACATTAAATTGTCATTATACCATGCAATACTATACCTAAACATCCTTTTTCCAAACTCCTACACCACAGTAACATGTATTTTATTCCAGATACTATTCGTTATATTATATCAAATTGACGGGCCACATATTCAATGTAAACCATTAATCCAACTTCGGCATACAAAAACCATGAGAAATTATGCCCAACAAAGGCTATAATCATCCACGTTATATAGAAATATAAAAGAAACAAAAATATCTTCACGATATATCCGACTTGTATTCGTATAGATATCCTACCGCTCATGTATAATTTAAAATTTCCCGCTCATGTATCATTTTAAGATTTGAACACCTTCGGAATCGTATGAGAAAGGGCTAGACGCTTGTCACACAGACTCGTATATAATAGAAAGAGACAGAGTGAGAGATAAAGTCGCATGGAGGGGGCATAGCGCTTTTTTCTTACGTGACTATTTCTACCAGTCAACACGTACCGCAAGCCGCGTAAAGGAACTTCGGTCCACTTATTATGCAGAGAAATACGCCTAGTACTACTTGGTCGAGTTATAAAGATGGGAGCATCGCTGGGAGAAGTCTGTGGACTTACAAGGAGACTGTAGAAAAATAAAAAGAAATTTGAAGAACAAATGTCTTGTATCTTTGTTGGGTCGGATTTTTTTCAGTTCACCCTTGTAAATGCAAAGCTTGTTTCTACAAAGTGTGTTCCAGTATTGTGAAATGAAAACATATATACAACTAAGAATGTTCTCTGTACATGAACTGATACAAAACCGTGTTTTTCAAAATAAAAAATAAAATATTCAAACGATTGGAGAATAATTTTTGTGATGCTTTTGATTAGAAATCTCTGATTCAATATCGATTCCTTTGGATTGGTTTATCCTAATGATATGAATAAATTGAAGATAAATTGTTTATATTTATTTATATATTACCCTTTCAAATATTCAATTGAGAGTGTTTCCCATTTCAACCCTTTCAAAGTTGTGTTTTTTCTCACTGTTTGGGTTTTCTACCTTCTAGGTCTTATAGAATTCACAATATGATCAGTACCTGAGGTTATTTAATTAATTTCAAACATTTTTTATTTGCCATAAAACCTGGATTAGTCAATGACTAAGCTATCGGGCACCCTGCCAATATTTCCGATTCTTTTTCCCATTGTAAAATCGAACCGGGTTGGCAAAAATATCGCCCCGCCGAAATAAAAAAGTTGTTAATTTATTGGACGACCGCTGATTCATTCGGTTTTATCTGTTCGATCGCTCTGAACTGATTGAAGTCACTTCGATTTACAATGCGGCGATGGTTTGGCCGGAGGTTTAACCTCGAGATTTTTCGACGATTTTTTTGGACCTGTTCGTACCTGGTAGATGAATGGAGCTTGCAAAAACAGCGAGGATTCAACTTTAGTATCGATGGGTTCACTGCACGAGAATATTTTCCCAAAAAACGTAATTATAAATTCAAATCAACGCCGTTCAACTACATATGTTTAATGCAATATTTTGCAATATATTTCATGAAGATTAAAGGCAAATTTGCGGGGATATCTACTGTTTTGTCAACAACGAAAAGTCCCGCTGTTACGAACAGAGTTCACACAGGGGAATCGGCACGCAACAATATGTACAAAGGTGTGTGTGTAAGTGTAACTTTTTTGTACTGCGGAATACAAATTGTTTCTTTCTTTTTCCATAAAATTTGATAGCGATCGAAAAAATTGAACGAAGTCGTAAGATACGAACCATTGCAACAGCAAGACTCATAGTAGAAACCAGTTTTTTAAATTTTGCACTAGCATTTGGGAACAAACCTTAAAAGTTCTATTTCATTGTTTAAATATGTTTATAATGATTCCTAAAAGTTTTTGAGGCCAAAAAACAGTGTTTTTCAATCAACAAAAAATATTTATGAAAAATCGCAATTTTCAATTATTTTAGATAATATTTCATATTTTGCATATGGACCTAAAATTAAATTGTAAAAAAAACAAATAACTTTTTTTGCTATCTTAAAAATAACCCCACTTTTTGCTACACTAATGAATTTTTCAAAATTGCCGCCATATTGGTGGTCACGTGGAATATCTCAAAATCAATTTTCAGGTATTCCAATATGCAGAAACGATCCCCTATAAAGTATTTTTTGTAACTCTGATAATAATGATTTCCCATGTGTTGCAAATATTACCACCTGTAAATAAACAAATATTCTAAAGTAATCAAATATACAAGACAGCGAGCATTCATCAGATATCACTGCCTGAAAATGTAAACTTCGGCTAACCAACACATTATCGGTTATAACATAATTTCAAATTTTGATGATATATTCCACCTAGGGATGAAATTAAGTTTCAAAAATCGGTTCAGTAATCACCAGGAAATCCTAAAGACAAATTGATTAACCCGAAAGCATTCACGAAATTTCAACAACTGTTGTCTCAATAATTCGAATTTAATCGTCAATTTGGTTGGTCAGAACTCCTTTAGTGGCGGCCATCAATTCTTAAAACTATATAAAAATAGATAAAAATAGATAATAATAGATAAATAAAAAATTATAGTAGAACTATAATAATGCAATGTTAACTCAACAAATTCATTTTCCACGCATATTGGATTTTCTTGTTTTTGTTACTTTTTCTCCCTCTTATTCCAATTTACATTCATATGTTATTTCCTTTTTCAGCAAAGTTTAGTTTTTGAAGAAAAAGTGTCTGGGAGTAAGTATTGTTTATGTTAGTTTTGAACTATTGAAGATATGTATATATTGAGAATATGTGGATTACTATAAATGGGAAAAAATTTAATATTTGGGTACAATTTCAGATTCCAACTTAAAATTTCATGGACATGCAGACTATGTTATGAGAAAATTCTCAAAAAAAGTAAGATTTATAACAAGAATAGGCAAGAATCTGTCAACATATCTGTGATAAACTGAAAGTTTTTGGAGATGTAATATAAATATACATATATTGTACAGACTTTATTTTACTGGATAGATGTAATACCACCGAAATGCTAAACTTCGTTTAATACAAAGGCTTGATTGAGCTCAATAAACTACATGTGACTATTGAAAACTGTGATCATTCAAACCAGTTGTTTAAAACTGAATGGCAGCATATTTGTCATCTTTTAATTTATTTTTATTATTTGATACTTCATTTAAATTGCATTTAATTAGGTTCAGTTTATATATATATATATATATATATATATATATGTTCATAACAAATCCTGATTGCCAACTTTTTTAATTTTTATGAGGCACTGATTCTAAATAAATACATTATTATTATTCTTCAGATCACTGAATAAACAGTGATGCTTGTAATTTCTTGTATTTTTTTTGTTCTACACTTTCCTCATATTTTTTATATCTTAGATCGCTTATTGATAAAATATCTGCCGATCCCAAGCCCGGAAAATGAGAAATTTTATGCGAAATCAAAACAACAAATTATAGAAAATTCGTCTTTCGATTTTTTCGGCATTTTCAAAGGATTTCGAAAAAACATTAAATTTTATTTGAAGTAAAGAAAAAATCCCCCCATCTAAGATCAAAGCTGCTAATCCTATTATTTTCTCCCGGTTTTTTCAGCTCATTCAATTGACATTGGAAATACTATAGGAGCGTCTCGAAGGAGTACGAAATGTTCAAATCACATACCAACAGAATGCGTGTTACTTTGAGGTCGACCCAACAATTTATTGGTATTGTTTTAGTATTTCTTCCAAGTGAATATAGTTGAATAGCATTAATTCCACCCGAAATCCTTTGGTCTTGGCTTGGCCGACGCGACCCTTACGCTTGTGTACAATTAAATGTTACATATCAGTTTGTATGTTAATAATATCGCCCTTCTATCCTCTCTTCCTCCACAACTATCTATGTAAAATCCGGATGGATTTTTCAGAACATTTGGCAAATAATCTGTACTCTTCCGGCAATAAAATAAAACTCGTAGGCGCAGTTACTTGTCGTTCCTGACCATAGAGAAACTAAAAATAAAGAGAGTTGTCAAACCTGCAGTAAAAGTTGGCACCACGTTTAGACAGTGGCGACATATCTCGCAACTGGCCGAACTAAATACAGTTGGTAGAACCGATTAAGATAAGGCGGGTTTTTCAAATGTGTTACTTTTATATGATTGATATGGTATATATTTTATAAGTGATCGATTTGCCATTCTTCTATTCCATATGAATGGTTGTATCATATGAAATACAGGAATGGCAAATCGATCACTAATAAAATATATACAGTAATCGATTCGTAGAATCTGTTAGTTCGTTCGTGGTTTAGTTGAACACTATAAAAACACATTTTATTGTATCTTTTAAGAACAAAATCAAAGATCTTATAAAACAAGAATAATAAGTTGAACACTATAAAAACACATTTTATTGTATCTAGGACAAGGCACAACTACAGACAAAACAATAATAAAACTCCGAAAAACAACAAAATTGAAAATATTCTTCAGTCTTATCATCAAATCAACCAAAATAAAAACAAATTACATTTACAACAAACCTTCAATAATTTTGTTCATTCATTAGCACAAAGGAGAACGAGTAGGTATACTTAACAAATACTCCAGTTTGATGATAATCTTCGTACTTCCTCAAATGGTGATAGAAAATGGAAACTGATAGACGGAAATAAGTATCAGTTTGTGAAAAAATTTCTGCAACTGATGGATGGAAATAAGTACCAGTTTTTGGAAAGCAGCTTATATTTTACCTTGTGAAAGAATATTTCAAGGAATTTCAGCGTCAACTCGAATAACAAAACATTCCATTTTCGACGTTGGGTTCACAATTCAAGTCCATTAGTATAATTTCTATAATTAATTTTTCGATGACAATTAACAGTAGAATTATTCTGAAATTATTACGTTGTTTGTCATTTCCTGACAAATGTCGAAATTGAAAAATTATCATGTCAGTCGTCTGTTGATTGCGGGCAGCGCCTCCATGCGCGACTGGCCGTACCAAAAACTTGGTGGTCAAGATCGCCAATGTTTCAAACAGTCTCTTTATTTTTAATTTGTCTATGTTCCTGACACACTTGGTTAAACAGGGCACTGTGACTGGATCGAGTGTCATAAAATCTATATCGTTTTATACAAAAGCATCAAATGTCATCCCAGCATGATCTTAGCCTACCAATGGAATCACTGTATCGGACACAGTGTGGTAATGAAAAGTTTAGTAAACTCAAACAGGGACGCAATCGTATCGTTATGCCGGCGATATGAATACAAAACAGTTTCTGTCTATTTTGTAATCTATTTCTCAACGGTAGTAGATGAGCTCTCATATTAGAAGTCATTATTAATTATATACACGTGAAAAATGTAGATAAAATTTGCATAAGCCGATATCAATATCAAAGAAATACCACCTGAATCTAGAAAATGTACAAAGCCACGACGGGCAAAGTGCCAGAAATAAATAATTCCACTCACCCTATCGTCAATGTCTTTCGTCCTCTGCATGTAATACATAATGGCAGCCGAAATCCTTGTGTCCAAATTTCTAATGACAACGTCCACATTAACTCCAGCGTCGTTGTTGGCCTTCCTCATGGCGTTCAAAAGGTTTTCGACGCCTTCAACGTAACTGTTCCACGGCATATCCAACTCGGCGACGTATTTCGTTATACAGCCCCGCAAAACGTTGAGGCAGTACCCAGAACAGGGCTTGGTGTGCTTCCACAAACCCTGACATTTCGGGCAGTACGTCATCTTGACGAGGGCATCGTGACACTCGGAGTTTCCTGCAAGAAGGACTATCTTGAATAATCAATCATATGTAATTTTTGAATAATGTCACGAAAAGTGGGGGATTTCAAATAATATCAACACCTCATTTTTACAAGCTATTATTTAACTTCACGTTTGTATGTAGGTATGTATGTTTAGTTCGAAGATGCAAGTGAATTTTGACCCACTTTTAGTTGTCCGATCAACGTGGAATTTGGCAGGTGTTTACAATTCCGGTGACAATGCATTATGGAATTTTTGCTAGAGAAAAAACAAAATGGCGGCCCCAATATGGCGGAAGAGTTTTGTGATTATGGTTCGATTCTATCTAAAATTGGTATGGTGGGGGTTTTCGGACCATGGAGATCACGAATTTTTTGTCAAAATTCAAAAATTCAAGATGGCGGCTCCAATATGGCGACAGTTTTGTTGTTATAGCCCAATTCCAATAAAAATTGGTGTATGGGGATTTTAGGAGTAGTAAATCATGATTTTTTTGTTAAAATCCACGAATTCAAGATGGCGGCAAAAAAATGACGACGAGTTTTGTTATAGCCCGATTCCATTCAAAATTGGTATGTGGTTTTTTGGGGTGGCAGATTATCAATTTTTGTCGGAATTCAATTACATGACAAATGTAATGAATGACTAAAAAGAATTGAATAAAAATGATAAAAAAATTAAGACAAGCTTTTATACAAAACGCACTAAAAAGGGAAAAATTATTTCTTTAACTGTTTGACCTAAATTATTCTGTGAGTAGTCGATTCAAAACCTTGTCGCGAATATAAAATAGGTATTCTTGCGCGGCAAGATTTTAAATCTGCTACTCACAGAATAACCTCAGGTCAAACAATAAAATATTTTTTTCCCTTTTCAGTGCATAATGTATAAAAGCTGGTATTAAACATTTTTTGATTTTTTTCAAAAGTGCCATCAACGGTTACTTTCAAAACAGTCTCTATTGAGAAGATGATTTTATCTGATAATGTTCATTATATTCTCTCCCAAATATAAAGGTGGATTTAGTCAACTTTTTTTGCAATAGCAATAACGTTAAGAGTTGAAACGTTGCATCAAATGGTTTCATTTAAGAATTATTTTGTTTTAGCAATTACAATAACTTAAGAACGCGAGAATATTACAACTTTAGAATATTACGGCTATCGCTAAAATATAGTCTACAACGCGTATGCCATGACAACTGACAGATACGAATATATGTTTCATAGTTACATGTGAATGTTTAAATCATAATTAAACATACTGGCAATGCTGTCGATGCTTTCCCTTTCGTTCATCTCCATGATCATTGAAAATAGCCAAATAAGTTAAATTTACTAGAACACAGTACTGAGCGAACTGTCACTTGTCATGCCTGTCCTGTCATTCTTAAAGTTATTGCTAAATCTAAATTCGTTGTATAAAATGGCTTCAGTATATAATTATTCTTACGCTTATTGCTATTCTTATTCCTATTGCTATTGCTAAAAAAAAGTTGACTAGATCCTCCTAAAATTCGAGCAATGATTATATATATATATATATATATATATATAAATATATATAAATATATATATATATATATATATATATATATATAATAATAATAATAATAATAATGTGTTTTATTTAGTTTGAGCATTACAATAATCATATAAGGCAATATAGATAAAAGAGTAAACTTAACTGAACAAAACGATGGGTAAGAATACATTAAACTTACAGCTAAGTATATATAGAGTACATATAGATTTGATCAAGTGCACCCATTAAGACCAGTCAAGGTTGAGCATAGGGGTACACTGACCAGTACATTGATATTTTATATAAATATATGTATATGTTGTATATCTTTATTCATCGGTGTATATATATAATTGTTTTTTTTTTCTAAATTTTAAAATTTTTGTTTGTTTTTATTTTTAGAATTCGAAAAAAAATTTAATGTCTTCGGCATCAAGAGTTTTTAAAGACGGTTTTTAAAGAAGGTTTTTTGATGGTGAGTTTAATTTTCTTATATGGGTTTTATACATTTCTGGAAGAAAATTAAATAAATGAGGTGCTATAAATTGAAAATGTCTAGTTCCTATAGACTTTTTAGCTGGGTTTGTTTGTACAAAATCTCTCGACTTATTTCTGGTTTGATAATGTAGAAAGGATATTCCTTGAGGTTGCAGTCAAATTTAATACAAATTTCTACAAAGTTTATTTCAAATTCATAGTTATTTTCAACTAGTCCAGTCACGAGACTACCCTTCTTCAACTATATATATATATATATATTATTATTTTTGAACCAATCAAATGGCCGAAATTTCAAACAGAGAACCAATCAGATCAGTTTTATAGTGATAAAACGCTTCTCGCTGTTTTGTACTGATAAAACTACCAATAGATTCGATATTATTTTGCGATAAAATTATATGTCAACGCATTCAATTCCTATTTAGGGAAACAGGAAATGCAAAATTGATTGAAAAGGGATTTTCAACTCACTATTACAATGTTTAGATATTTTAATTGAAATATACCTTTTTCAGCATGCTAGAAAGCCTCGGGCTTTCAAGTGGATAATTGAAAACCCTTATTTTCATAACATCAACAACAATATTCATGGCCTATACCATAAGACGGAAATAATAGTCAGTGACGTCAGTCACTGCATAGTCGTGCTTGCGGGATTATTGGGTTATTGATGCATTGCATTAATGTTTTCGCCATGAAATTTCCTTCCCTCTTCCCCTGCCTTTATGAGCACCCTAAAGCTAAGAATGAGTCACTGACTATCATTTCCGTCTTGTGGTATAGTGGTTAATGCGTCAGACTCTCACCCGGGAGGCTCGGGGTTCGAATCCATATCAAACAGTTTTTTTTTAAATCGGTTTCAGATACGAACATATGTCATTTGATAGTGAAAAAGTTATATATATATAATAAGATTTTTGGGCAAGATCAAGAAGTGCATGATCATTGTAAATGATTGAATCTGAGACACGAGGCATTTAGAAACGGACACGATTCCTTCAATTTTGGAACGAAATTGTAATTTTCCCCATTGAAAATTCAAATATAATATGAATTCTGCTAATTTTATCCAGCTTCAAATGTGATTCGGGAAACATTCTCATCAAATATAATTCGTGCTAGAGGATTTTATCGTAAATTTTTGAAATGTTCCTCAAGCATTTAACTCGTGAATTTGCGGCCTTATTATCAAGATTAAACCACTCAAGCTTGCTTTCGTGGTTTATCAGATAATAAGACCGCAAATCGCACTCAGTAAAATTTAAGGCAAATGTTAAAATTAAAAACAAAAACGATAAAACCCCCCGAGCACATATGACATTATCCTCGATAATATACAATCACTCTGTCCCCGAAAAATATGAAAAATATGTTGCAATTAGTAATTTCAGGTATCGAACATACATGAATTCCCGTGGAGTATTCAAGTTTCCTTGGAAAAAAATTAATAAAAAATAAATTGCACCCACCTGCACCATTCTCGCCGATGAGAAACGAATCCGTAGTGTTGAGCACCTCGGAACCGATGCGGAACGCTTGCAGCAGCAGTCTCGTAGCTTCCAAGCTCTTCGATAAAGATTGAGCAACTTGTTTCGGTATGTCGCCGAATGGTGATATGTTGTCAATTGACTTTTTCAGACACTCCTTGTAGTTGAGAGTGAAGTCTTTGGTCGATATGTCGGCGGAATGATGGTAGGCCAACGGGAACAGCTCGGTGAAGAACAACGTTACGCTGGAAAAGATCTCCTCAGGGCTGACCGTCGGCTTGGCTTCGGTCGAATTGATAATTACGTAATTCATGATTTCCCTGTACAGGGTCTCGATGGGCTCCCTCGAGAGGACGGCCATCCCTTGGTACACCTGCCAGAATAGCAGCAGAGTTTTGTTTTCTGACTGACGCGCCAGCTCGGAGACGTGATCTGGAAAATAAAACGGCGTTATCAGTGATCAGGTGGAAGAAATGTAAAAAACGTATATTCAACTGGTTTCATGTAAATTCCCTATGAAATCGCAGATTGTATTCATATATACCAGAGTCACTTGAGTCTGGAAACTTTTCATTTCGTTTGAATTCTCTTTCGATTTTTTTACAATTTTAATTTCCGCATGCGATCAGCTATCATTTGATATCTCACGCGACTTGATTGAAATAGCTTTTTGTATAACAGGAAAGGAAGTGCTCAGGCAGATATCCTTTCCCTTTTCATTTACTCTATTATTTTGGTGGCTTATCATTTCTTTCTATAAAATTAAACGAACAAATTACCCTCTACTTATTTCTGGTAAGGACATTGACAGTTTGCGATAACAGCAACTGTTTTTCTAGCAACGGATTTTTATGGTCTTTAATAAAATTTGTTGGTTTCCGAACTGATAAAGGCCATTATTGGGAATATTTTTCATAAGTAACTATATTTTGGCATCTTGACACGTTCGATGACACGAATTAATTATGGGTTGAAATAGTAATGGGATAAACAAGTAATTTTTTGAACTTCCTCTACGCGCAACATACAGTGAAATAATTTGTGACCTAAAAACTACCCCAATATCTCACCCCCAAATCGAAATATTTGCAAATAGAACAGAGTAATCATTGCTGGTGATTTTTTCATGCCAGTGAATTATCAGGAACTTGCTCCACTCGCTCCATATAGTGAAATAGTTTGTGACCCAAAAACTACCCCCATATCTCACCCCAAATTTGAAATATTCGCAAATAGAACAGAATAATCGTTGTTGGTGATTTTTTCATGCAAATTAAGAACTTGCTCTACTAGCTCCGTATAGTGAAATGTTTTGTGATCCAAAAACTACCCTCATATCTCACCCCCAAATTTAAATATTCGTAAATGGAACAAATTAATTGGTTCTGGTGATTTTTTCATGCAAATACATTATTAGGAACTTGATATACTCGTTCCATATTGTAATATAATTTGTGTCCCAAAAACTACCCCAATATCTCACCTCCCAAATCGAAATGTTGGCAAATACAACAAATTATTCTTGCTGGCGATTTTTTCATGCAAATACATTATTAGGAACTTGCTCTACTCGCTCCATATAGTGAAATAATTTATGACCCAAAAACTACTCCAATATTTCACCGTCAAATCGAAATATTCGCAAATAGATCAAATTAACGTCGATGGTGATTTTTTCATGAAATACAAACTAGGAATTAGCTCTACTCGCTGTTATTTTGTTATATTTTATTTTTAGATTCGAATAAATTATCGTGGAACACAGAATTAATCGTTTATTTGTCGAAATAATTTATTCGTTGAATAAGTTCCAACAAAAAGCTTCCAATAACATTTCCTAGACAGCTGATGCCAAATTTTCACCAATCATCTTTGGGGTAGAGGTCGAGGAGTAGTTTTTGAGTGACAAATTATATGAATGGGTGAAACAACGCAAAATGTAATATTAAAAAAATGCAATGACCTAGTTTATGTGATAATTGTAATATTTTTTGTGGAATATGTCATATTAAAAGACCCTAAGAATATGTTTATGCCCAACGTACTCCAGCAACGGTGTTGCAACAATTTTTCGAAATTTATTCGCTTTGAATGCAGTGGAAGGGTGGGGGCTTGAGGTAGTTTTTGGGCTACAAATTATTTCACTGTATGGAGCGTGTAGAACAGTTCTTATTAGCGTGTAGAGCGATTCTTAGCAATGGATTTGTTGAAAAATTCACCATCAACGATCAATTCGTTCTATTTGCAAATATTCAATTTGGGAGGGAGATTTGGTAGCTATGGGGTCCCAAATCATTTCATGGTACCGGTCGTATCGAGAAGATCTCGTTTCAAAAATTCTCCAGCAACGGTTGTTTTAACCTTTTTTAGCATTACTTCAGCTTAGAAGATAGAAGGGTAAGTTTTTGGGTTAAAAGTTATTTCACTTTACGGAGCGTGTAGAGCAAGTTTATTTAAGTATTGCATGAAAAAGTCACCAACGATATTTGTTCTATTTGGGGTGAATTGGGGTAGTTTTTGGTCACAAATTATTTTCTATATGGAACGGTCAAGGTCCTATAATGTATTTAATGAAAAATTACCATACCAATTAATTTGTTCTATTTGCGAATATTAATTGGGGTAGTTTATGAGTCACAAATTATTTTATCATATGGAGCGTTTCTAGTTTAGTTTAAATAATGTATTTGCATGGAAAAATCAACAGCAACGATCAATTTGGTATATTTGCGAATATTTCTATTTGAGGGTAGTTTTTGGGTCACAAATTATTTCACTGTATGTTGCGTGAAGAACAAGTTGAAAATAACGATCACTATCTAAACCCTTTAGTTAGGGGTGACTGGGGGTCCAACATTGATTCGTGTCATCGAACGTGTCAAGAAGATGTCAAAATATAGTTACTCGTGAAAAAATCCCCAACAATAGCCATTTTCAGTTCGAAAACAAAAAAAAATAAAAAATGACGAAAAAAAAAAAACCGTTGCTACTGTCAGACTCGTTAACGCATTTTTTTAAAATTTTTTTTTTTTTTATTTATTAAGTAAGCATAATGTTTTTGGAAAAAAGTCGAAACTTCACCTGTTAATAAAATAGATAGATAAATAGATTTATTGGCTTTTATTCAGAGGTAAACATAATTTACATCATTTACAAAAAGTATTACCTAAACTATATTAAACACTCGTTATTGAATATTTATAAATAAGTAACAACTGAAAGTTCGAAAAGCATTCAAAAATCTATAACTTAGTTGAAAAATATACGGGACTATAAATGAAATAGAGAAATACCCATGTATTCGCAATGTACATTCGTGTAAACCTGTGTTTATCAGCTCATCGCTGAGGTACAAATGATCTTATAATATGAAATGATCTCATAATGAATACTCATTGACATCTGGCGAACGGTAGCTGAACTAAGTACGGTTTGTTGTTAGGTAATGGAATATTATGAATTTTTTTAAAAACCATAATATAATTAGGTTGAACTTCTAGAAAGCCTATTTTTGGCCATTAAAGTCTCGGAGAAGAAGGAAAAAATATGTTTTTGACTTTAGAATTAGGAATTACAAAATAGTTTTGGAATTCTAATAATTGATCCCTTCAAATCATATGACAGACTACAAGGAAAACTGCACAAATTTCTTCTTTTCATTGCAATCATTAAGTTAGAAATATAAAATATCAGTTTGTTTTCTTGTAAGTATGCGACACCAGCCAAATTCCGGTTACACTTTTACTCGTGAGGTTGAATCATATTTCTATATTACTATTTCGGTTTAATCGAAAAACGTCGGGTATATAATGAATTGATTTTGCTATCTTTTCCATTGGTTTGAATAATTGCGCGAGATAGTGAACCGTTGCTCGTTCATTGTACACGGAAAGTCATTTGTTATCACTGGTTCTTGGCAATTTTGCTGAATGGTTATCATTCGTTCGTTTAGTAGGAGAAATAACAGTAAATTCCTATACGTTCTCATAGGTAAATATTTAGTTACATCACACATGCACTCCGAATATGGGGAAAACACTTTTCTTACGTGTTTCTTGAACAGATCGAGAGGCGATTACGTTTCAGTTAATAGTTTAACTGAATAACTCATTTCACAGTTTTCTGCACAATCCTCATGCCTCTTCTTATACGCATAAACATATCCTTAATCACTCATTTTGAACTTCACAATATCGACGTTTTATCGAAAATCATATTTCTTACACTGTGCATATGAACAATTTTCGTTCATGTGACAGGAGAAGTTTAGTAACTCTGCCTGATTTTTTCATGTTGGCAATAGGAAGCACCGCCAACTTTTCGAATTCAAATGTAAGCAAAGTTGCTACTTCATTTATGTGTGCAATTGTTTTTCTAACCATTTTAACAATTTTGGCGGTGCTTCACTTATTGCCAACATGAAAAATCAGGCGAGTTACTAAACTTCTCCCGTCACATGAACGAAAATTGTTCATATGCAACAGTGAAGAAATATGATTTTTCGATAAAACGTCGATATTTTGTGCAAAGTTGTGCCGAAAATGAGTGATTAAGGTGTATTGTTTATGCTGGTATAAAGAAGGAGGCATTTTGAGTGATTTTGTGCGAGAAAACGGTGCTTGAAATTGAGGTTAGTTTCAGTTGAAAACCTATATAACTCTGAAACGGTATGAGTCCGCCGCGTTTTTCTTCCGGATTCGTGTTCAGGAGGCAAAAACACGTAAGAAAAGTGTTTTCCCCATATTCGGAGTGCATGTGTGATGTAACTAAATATTTACCGTTCTCATATGATACTTGGTCAGAAGTGTGAATCCGAATGTTTATTAAACACAATGCGTACAAAAGGTTGTATGTGTCTTATATACAGGGTGACCCAGGAGTGCGTGCAAGCTCCCTAACTTTTTTATTGCATCATTGCATGGCATTTTCCAAGAGGGACTGTCGAAATAGGGGCTGTGGGATCTACTTTGTGACGTTTGCGAGATTTATTGCAAAATAAGAAATTTTGATGGTTTTTTCTAAAAAAAAGGTATCGACTAGGCCGCTATCGTAACATTTGATACATCCGTGTATTTTCAATAATTGTTTACGTCCAATTGTAATAATGGATTTCACTCGCGAAGAATTACTGTATTGGCGAAGCTGACAGAAATCCTTCATTAGCAAGCATAATCTACCATAAAAAATATCCAGAAGTAAAAACTCCTCGGCTGTCTTTATTCCAAAAGTTGAGAAAACGATAATTGTTGGTGGTCGGATCAATGACGAGAATGAGTTGCAAGTTTTATTGATGCTACATCCTCATTTAAGCACTAGGGAAAGTAGCGTGAACATAATAATATTGAAACATAAGTTCCACCCTCATCATCTGAACTTGAAGAATTGTATGGTAATTATTTTGCAAATAGAGCTGCGTTTTGTATTCAAATGAATGGCATGATTGACGAGGATTATAATACCTTGAATAAAATTCTGTTTTCTGATGAAGCAACGTTTGAGAACGACGGACCGGTCAACATACATAATATGCATTATTATGGAATCGAAAATACTCACTGGTTGAGGACTGCTGATAACCAAAAGCGTTGGTGAAAGGTATTTACATTTTCTTCGCGAACATCTTCCTAGAATGTTAGAAAAAGTGGATTTGAACACCAGAAGGACCATATGGTTGCAACACGATGGTGCTGCAGTTCATAACCATAAAATAGAGCGAGACTATTTTAGATCAATCCTATCCTAATTGTTGGATAGGCAGAGGAGGTACTATTCCTTGGCCCGCGCGATCCCCAGACCTCAGTTCTATAGATTTATTTCTTTGGGGGTGCGTGATGCAAGGGTTTTTAGAGATCGTCCAACAACTGAAGATTATATGGAAATCAGGATCACGGAAGCTTTCTGTTCAACTGATGGAGCAATGCTTGCTGGAGTTCGGAACTCATTCACTAGAAAACCAGCAGCTTGTGAGGAACATGATGGTGACCTATTCGAGCATTTATAAGTGGTCTTTCCTCAAAATGTTTAGATTGTTCGTTTATGATAACCAATAGTTATATATTAAGAATAGAACCAGTATTCAAATGAAAAATTATATAGATTTCACGAAATAAGTCATTTTTATGGCTGGTTATAAGTGACAATTCACAGGTCATGGCACATCTAATTGCAAAAGGAAGATTTCACAAACTATTGCTGGCGTTAATGGATGACGTTCTAAAAAATGCATGACTTTTGTCACAGATTAGCTGTTTCTATGATATTAATTTTTAGAAAGAAAAAGACTGATTAATTATGTGTGTTAAAGGAACGTCAAATGAAAGGAGCATAACAATCAAATAAAAATTACCAATTCATTGGAAAACATCATCAGAAAATTACATAGATTTAAATTTTTCTGTGTACGTCTTATAGAAAAACTCCAAAAGTTTTATCAAACTACATATAGTTTGCCAATATTTGTATGAAAAAAGTTGTTATCAAACTCTGCAAAGAAGATATTTGAAACATTATGGTTTATATACGAAGTTCCTTTACGTGGATTGGGGTAGGTGTTGACTGGTAGAAATCGTCACGTAAGAAAAAGCGTTATGCCCCCTCCATGCGACTTTCTCTCTCTCTGCCTCTTTCTATTATATACGAGTCTGTGTGATAAGCGTCTAGTCCATGCCCATATGATTCCGAAAGTGTACGAAACCATCCAAACTGCTGTTTTGCTTGCGAGAAATTTAAAATTATACATGAGCGGTAGGATATCTATGCGAATTCAAGTCAGATATTATCGTTGAGTGGTAATACGTGGAAGTTATTTTTGTTTCTTTTATATTTCTATACAGTGCTTCTCGAAAGTCCCCTCCCCCCTCTTATTTTTGGAACGATTATACATAAACAAGTGAAATTTGGAAACTGAATATTAAAGGTTGTAAACTTCCCTACTAGTGATGATAGATGACGAAATCGTCAAAGATGACGTCACAAATCCATTGTGACCAATAATTTTGAATGGAACCCTACGGCAAGCGACACCTCTTTTGAAAGGTATCGAAAAAACCTATTCAATGATACTCATTTTGTTTCTGTTTATGGCAGTTTTGGCAACTCGCTTTTAAAAAACGCAAAGCTGTGATGAATTAAATCAGTTAATACTAAAATTCCAAATTCAAACTCCGCCTCTGGATAGTTGTCAAATAAGGTGACGTTTTTGTTAGTCTCCCTAATTCGACGTTTTTGTAATTGTCCAAGTTTTTGTACATTTAATAATTTGTGTATTGTTGATCGAACGTTTAACTGTTTTAGCAGCTTTTGGAACTTTCAATATTTTTGTACATTTTAATAATTTGTTAAACTGTTGTGAGCCGAACGTTTGAGTGCTTCAAGAAGCGAAATGGTACGTGCTTTAGGCGATAAAGTAGCAGCGATCCTAATTCTTGGTGAAACTGGACAAAATATTCATGCAGCAGAACGCATTTTTAATGAGAGGTTTCCCGATCGCCCCGTTTCGAGCACTTATTTAAGGGAGCTTCTTCGTAAGTTTGAAACAACGGGTAGTATTAATGATGCGAAACGATCTGGCAGACCACAAATTTCTGATGAGAAAAAAATTGATATACTGGCAGAAGTAATAGTTAATCCTACTTCTTCAACAACTCACGTTGCATCTACCTGTGAAGTCAGTCGAAGTACAGTACACAGGGTGTTGAAAAGAAACAAATTTCATCCATACAAATCAAAAATGGTTCATTAACTCTCAGACGACGACCCAGACCGAAGACTAGAATTTTGTGAAAATATGGAAACCAAAATTAACCAACAGCCAGACTATGTCAAAACAATTTGTTTTAGTGACGAAAGTACTTTCTATCTAAATGGAAATGTAAATACACAGAATGTGAGGTATTGGAGTGACGCAAATCCTCACCTGTTTCGTGAAACACATACCCAATTTCCCCAGAAGGTGAATGTTTGGGCAGGTATCCTGGAAAACCACATCGTTGGGCTTCTTTTTTTAAATGCTAATTTAACTGGTGAGATTTATCTGGAGCTGTTGCAACACGCAATAGAACCGTTAATCCTTGAAATTTTGGAAGATAATCCAGATGAATTCGGCAATTTGGAAATAACATTCCGACAGGATGGTGCTCCTCCACACTAGTACGGTGCAGTAAGACGGTATTTGGATGAGGAGTATCGTAGTAGATGGATTGGACGACGAGGTTCAACGGAATGGCCAGCTCGATCACCTCACACCTTTGGATTTTTTTCTGTGGGGTACTTTAAATCGAAGGTTTACGCCACTGAACCTGACAATATTGACGTTTTAAAACAACGTATTGTTGCAGAATGTGAGGCTGTTTCCGCAGACACATTTGCAAAAGTACGAGAAGAGTTTAAAAATAGGATATTTCACTGTCAGGAAGTAAATGGAGGTCACTTCGAGCAATTTCATTAGGTAGATACTGATTCTTAAATCTGTAATTAATATCATACTGAATGGAATTTAAATTTCAATGTTTACTAATGAGCCATTAAAACTATCATAAACACAAACAAAATTAGTATCATTGAATAGGTTTTTTCGATACCTTTTAAAAGAGGTGTCGCTTGCCGTAGGGTTCCATTTAAAATTATTGGTCACAATGGCCTTGTGACGTCATCTTTGACGATTTCGTCATCTATCATCACTAGTAGGGAAGTTTACAACCTTCAATATTCAGTTTCCAAATTTAACTTGTTTATGTATAATCGTCCCAAAAATAAGAGGGGAGGATGGGACTTTTGAGAAGCACTGTATAACGTGTGTTTAGATAATTATATCCTTTTTTGGATATAATTTCTTACGTTTGTTGTATGCCGAAGTTGGATTAATGGTTTACATTGAATATGTGGCACGTCAATTTGATATAATATAACGAATAGTATTATCAGGAACAAAACCGTGAGGTTTGGATGGGAAAGGATTCTCACGAATCTTTTGCTTTCCGTCGTTCACCTCAGAGTCGTGGTTTCCTTCATTTCAAAAACGACGGAAAACAAAAGATTCGTGAGAATCCCCCTCCATCCAAACATCACAAGATGTCTCGACACTATATTCCGGGATGTAAATCTCCAAGCAGTTTATAGCAATAGAAATAACTTGCAAACGTTATTAGGAAACCTGAAGGACAAAACGGGCATATTAGATAAGTCGGGAATTTATGAAATTAGTTGTCAAAATTGAGACAAAGTCTATTACGGTCAGACAAAATGTTCAATTTCCAAAAGTTTCCACGAACATTTGCCCCATGCTACCTACCGAAGGGAGAATAAGCCAAATGTGACAGACCACATGATCGAATCTTGTCACGAAATTATTATTCATAATTTGAAAATAATCAAATCGGTCAACGACAATAGAAAATTAGACTGCCTGAGTATGGTTATCCACAAAATCCATAATAAAAATTTACTTGATGAGGATAATGAGCCTATGTATTCCACTTTGTTTCCTTTGATCCCCATAGAACCATCAAGATCCCTTTTGCGACTTGAGGAACAGTAATTAGTATAAAATAACCCAATTAGAAACACCAGGTATAAATTGTGAAAAAATATTACAAGTCATTTAGTGTAGTTAACCTAACTGATGATGATAAATTAGTTATCGAAATGCGCATATAGGTGTGAAGTGTGTAAATGTGGTGAAGGGGTTACTTGTGCAATGTTTTGATTGTGTAACATCACAGCGTCTAGCCAGTCTTCATATTTTTCATTATTATTCCAGTTATAAATGTTGCTGAATTAACGTTATTATTAATATTTCGGCTTTAAAATTAATTTTTATCAAAACCCGTTGCTCCGATCGACTTAACACCCGAGTACTTTTATTTATAGAATTCTTCAGGAAGCCTTGTTTCGTTGTTAAATCTCAGTCATTTCAGAGTTTTAGGGTGTGGACCATCGGGGGTAGTCCGTTCCCGACTTTCTAGCAAACCAACTGACATCATCGAAGAAATTCAATTGTTTCGTCAATCCCCAAAATTTGGTTGATTTTCAATATTCACTTGAAAAGTTATCAAAGAAAAACATTTTTAATTTTGTAACTTCGAGGGCCCGAAGGATTACAACGAAGGATTTTAGGAAAAAAAGTACTGACGTACTGGTGATATTTTGACTCCATCTATACATTCCTCAGAGATAAAGAGGGAAGTCCTGGGATACCCTGTATATTCTGTATATATGTTGCAAAGCAATTTTATTTAATGTTTTCAAAATATGAATGAAGACCCAATCAATAGAATTCAACTATGACCTGGTAAGACATTCATCTTCAATACTTTTTAAAGGTATCAGGAAATTGTATTTGTATCTTAAAACTGTAGCTATGACATTGAATATCCGCGTGTTTTTTTTCACATAATTTTCCAGATGAGATGGAACCTGTCATTCTGAGTATCAAAAAAGCTTGTTTTAACTTTGAAAAAGATGTGGCTGATGAAAAATGTTCACTTATTTTGAATGTTGCAAAACGACTCCTTGGAATCTCCTAGAATGTCTTACAATATTCAAAATAACAGTTATAGACTCTCCGATGTCAATCAGTGGAACTGAAAATATTTTGAAGAGTACTGGAAATAAATACTCCGAAGTGTACATGTTGAATTTGTATTGGTGTCATTGATCATACTTGATAATCAAAAAAGAAGTGATGAGAAAATCAAGATGGCACGAATAATAATAGCTAACCCTTTATTTCACCTAGTAATCCCAATATCCAGAAAATTATCCAGATCGCCACAAATTTGAAAGCTTCAACCGATTTTAGATGGGATCCTCGATTCCACATAGAGAACAAATCTCCAGATTACTTCACAAACAACAACGCAACACTACCAACGGAAATAGGTGATGATGAATTAATGATAAAGATTAATAATGACAATGGATTTGATCGATCACAGTCATTCACACTTATTATTATTGTACATGTTATGTAGGGCAATTATTAACATCCAGAAAAAATATGTACGTTGTTATTGCCTCATTTTTCCTATGTCAAATGACATTTTGCCTGTGAATTTTACTAGCCACCCTTATTTGTTTTATCTGTGCAGGCTTTCTATCTACACTGCTGAACAATTTAATCTCTATGCTCATGAAACAAAACACATGCATTAGTGAAAATATTCCAGGTCAAATACTTTGGTTTTGTTATTGTTTGCGTTAAGCTATGCGATTCTCTGTGGTAGTTTAATTAAATTCAAAACACAAACAAAAGTTTTTCTGAATACATTTTCTTGGTGAACGTGATCTAAGTACATTTCAGTACATACATTATTCGTTTCAAATTCGAAAGAATTTTATTTTAAGCTGCATTTCATTCCACCCAGGTAAACATGGTAATTTGTTACAGCGAGTCGTAGTCGTTTATCGTACGCTGAAAGTTTCAGGGACCATTAAAGAGTTGTATTGTATACTCTAGCAACCAAAATGAAAAAGTCTTCGAACGACTGCGATATATACCGTTTTAGCGTGACACAGATCATTTGTTGGCGCGACAAATTGAATATGAAAGTACATTCAAAATATAGAGATTACCATTCAGGATTGATATTGTGCAGGATTTTGCAATATGAATAGAAGATGTGCACGTAAGCCTCTTTCTCCTGGGTCAGTGACCATGTTTATTGCTGAAACTGAGCTGATTTGATTTATAAAAGACGGTAGATAAAAGCAGCTCGGTACGAGTTACTTCATATTCATTACTTCGGAACAATTCGCAGCCATTATTGATCCTTGTCCAATCGGCATTAAACGTAGAAAAAGGAACACAACATAACCTAACTGATTAAGATAGCTTATTATATGCTTATAATCAAATCCTATGTAACTTGAAAAAAATCCTGCTTTCGAACTCCACAGCATTAGGTTGAGTTTCACTCCACAAATTATAGATGTCCATCTATAATGTGTGCATTTGACATTTTTATCCTTGAAGTAGGTATTAGCACTCCTGATGATTGGGAAACCATGAAACATATGTAGGCGGATGGTGAGCTCTTTTGAAGTTGAACGCACAAGAAGCTTGACTTTTGGTGTTGTGGATTGGCCTATACTGACAATTGTTGGTGACCTATCGATGTTGCACGAAATTTCTGCCTTCGAACTCCACAGCACTAGGTTGAGTTTTACTCCGCAAATCATAGATGTCACATCTATAATTTGTGCATTTTAGAAAACATCCAGTGTTCAAATGTTGAAAAGGGAACATTCTTCAATACATTTTTTCCGACGATTTTTTCTCTCGAGTTGAAGTACTTTCAAATGTAGTTCAATATCCAGCGTGGCTTTATCCGCGAAAGAAGTTAGTTGTTTTCTGTTAAATATAAAAAAAAAATTATAGTGGATTTTGTAAATCACAGAAAAATTTTTTATTCGATTTTCAATTGAGAATGTTTTCCTTTTCAACATGAACGATGTAAGATAGTGAATAAAGTTTATCTTTGAGTGCAGATCATTCCACATCTGATTTTAAGGACCCTGTTCATATGTTCAAACAAATCAGTGTCCAAATGTAATTTTATCATTTTATAATTTCTCTCAAATCGTAGCATTTGAAAATTTGAAGAAATAGTAAATGTTTTTGCTATAGCTCTATCCCTCACATATTTTAACAAAACGAATAAGTAAGAATTTTTTAATAGATTTCAGATGCATCAAAGAAAATATTTGCTTTTCGAGAACAAAATATATTGCTATTTCTTTTAACACAAATTTTTTAATTTCCAAAATACTCAAACTCTTTCAGGGGCAATGATCCACATTCAGCAACACTTCCAAAAAAAGACCATATGCGCAGTGGTTCAAATAATATACCACAAATTTTAGGAGCTGTCATTTCATTGGTTGTTATTTGGGAAAAAGGCGTCTACCGAGGCGTTTTTTAAGTAACTTTCGGTACCACCTGTTTTTTTGTAGAAAATTAAAAAAAAAGAATACATTTTTTTAATTTATATTATTGTATTTTCTGCATATTTCAAGAAATAAAATGAAATAGATGTTGCATATATATGCAGTTTCAAGTTTTGAGAGATGCCCCTGAAAGAGTTGAAAATGAGTGTTCATGAATCAGTGGTTTTTCAGATAACAACCAATTGAAACATCTTCCTGCAGGTCTGGTATTTTATAATATGGCATCAATACAATGGAAAATACTTGTCCACAATGCAAAAAGATTTTAAAAAAAATGAGGTATGTTATTAATAACTCAATTATTCACACCAATTGATAATTTCAAGTCCAGGATCGCGGAAAGTCAACGAGTTAACCAGTTTGACATTGCTACTGTGCTGTAGCGCCTGTCACCGAATGAGGTCACTAGAAGATGCCACGACGCGACGTGTTCCTAGATTCTCTCTATCATCAATAAGTGGGTGTGACAATAGGCGAGATCACTAATTCGTGGAAAAAAATACCACAATGTCCAGAACGGTGAGAAAAATGGTTGGATTTTTTAATACTTTTTTTTTCGAAGTAATTTTCCAGAATAAATTCCCAAAGAAATGTTCCGGTTTGAACACTGCGGAAACCGCGGCAGGATGTGACGTAACAAGTTCAGAACTATCGCCGATGACTGAGAATTTCAGCGTTGTTAAGCGTTATTCAATATATTTATTTACAATGTAGCTATGCAAGCCGAAAAAATAATGATATAGCACTAGGTATACATACATATTATTCAAGAATAAGTAAATCAAGAACAGCTATCAAATACGAAGTCTTCATTTCAATATAACACATGCTGCACAACTAATGTTTTATTCATAGGATGAAACAGAATAACATTTCCTCAGAAGTTCCGCAAAATAGTGACACTAGCAACTCGCCGATCGTCAATTGTGCAAGGAATTACAGGGTTGCCGAGCGTTATTCATAATATTTCTTTACAATATGAGAAGACCGAAAAAATAATGACATAGCACTCAATATACATATATATTATTCAAGAATAACTAAATCAAGAACAGCTATCAAATACGAAGTCTTCATTTCAATATAACACATGCTGACACAAGTTCCGTTTTATTCATAGGAAGAAACAGAATAAGAAGTTCCGCAAAATAGTGACACTGGCAACTCAGGAAAATTGCCAAATCAATTGACTTATGACGCCAAAAGAAGCGGCAATAACGCTGTGTTTGAATGTCTCACTGAATTTGACGGTTTTAGAGCAGCGTTTATTCGAATATCTTTCAGGAAAAACTATGCCTACATAATATTTTATCACTATATTTCAACTTCAAGCACATATGAAGCAAATTGGTGAGTTTGTGATCTTGCCTATTCAATTAAACAGGGAGTTCACCGTTATCACTGGGTGAATATAAATATTCAGCAGACATAATAATGATCGAACATAGTTTGTGGCATATCAGACAAGAAAATGAAAAATAGAATTGAAATAAAAAATGTGGACCAACCAGGATTCGAACCTGGGACCTCTCGATTTCTAGTCGAACGCACTTCCAACTGTGCTGTTGGTCCTTATTCGGAAACCAGCGATTCACGTTTCAAATTCAGCTCTGTATTAGTATGCGAAGATGATGGGGGTTAATGTGACTATGAAAACATTCACGCATGCACACCTAATGAATTATATTGGTTTTTCAGCTAGTGTCAATCACATATAGGATTATCGACCAACTTCACACCCAAAATTTCAAGGTGCATGACTCAGCCAAGTAAATATAAATAATGAAGTGGTGGATTGTGTCTGTAATTAAACATTGATCGAAAATAGTATGTGGCATATCAGACAAGAAAATGGAAAAATAGAATTGAATTAAAAAATGTGGACCAACCAGGATTCGAACCTGGGACATCTCGATTTCTAGTCGAACACACTCTCAGCTGTGCTGTTGGTCCTTATTCGGAAACCGGCGATCCACATTTCAAATTCAGCTCTATATTAGTATGCGAAGATGGTGGGGGTTAATGTGACTATGAAAACATTCATGCATGCACACCTAATATTCAATTATATTTTTCATTTTCTTGTCTGATATGCCACAAACTATTTTCGATCAATATTCAATTACAGACACAATCCACCACTTCATTAGACATAATAATGTTTATCAACATCGTTTTATATGCTCAATGTCTGCGAATTGTGTTTTGTCTATTGGACATATACAATTTTGAATGGATTCGGTAAATTATCAACAATACATTTCATGATCATTGATAAAGTACTCAAGACCATCTAGTCGATATCAATAGTTTCCAAGATAAGCCCATTATCTTTCACCTTGTCTGCGGTCATTCTACTATTTCGCAATCAACAAATTTATCGAATATTTTGCATAAGTTACGGTACCATACTTAACAATAACTCAACCGTATAAATTATAGGACAAAAAAAGCGATTGTAATTTCCCGATATTGGGAACATTCGGCCTCGATGTTTAAATGAGGCTTTTATTTCAGTCGCCTAGAAGGTATTATAAACGTGCAAATGTGAAAGAAGTCATTTATTTCTCGCAATTGGCCTATGAAGCAATAAACAATATGACATCACCGTAGTTTCATGACGTTGCGTTGGTTGGTTTGCTACGCTTCATAATTCTTTATTAGAGACCGCACGCATTTTCACGGCGATGCTGTGGCTGTCTAGACAGAAAATTTTACTATATTGTGTCACATAAATAAGTTTACTTATGTACTAGAAATGGCACGTTTGAGACGGAAATGCGAGAGTTACTTGCTATCTCTGGGATATAAAGCGAGTGTCCCAGATGCCACAGCACGTCTCTAAAATGTGTGAAAAAGAATGTTTGGAACGAGATGTTATTCAAATAATATATGTTCCTTACGATTATCTTTACTATATTAGATGAACAGTTATTTCATTCGAGTTTAGATAAAATAAAAAAGGGGTTAATGTTATTGCTTAACCCTCCCGCACTCGGGTAGTGTCTGTTAGACGTCACAACATGGCAGTCATCAGCTGATCAGGGGGACAAACAAAGCTTTTGAAGATCATTGTTTTTGTAGTTTTTAATGGTTTGTTGGGATTTTTATAAACATTGCAGGCATTTAGGGAACATATTATTCGATAATATATTGTAAAACAAATGTTTCCATTGAATAAATACACTCTTTATCCAAAATATGTTCTGAAATACAAGGGCATAGCTCCTTCCTTAATATATCTATAGTGCTGAAAATAATTCTGGAAATGGTACTTTTAGTGCAATTGAAGATATAGAAAGCGAGTAGAAAAGAACCATTCAGTGTCAGTCGCCAAAGGGTTAATGGACAAATTGATTTTTTTCGTGACTCATAAGTAGAAATGCCAGTTAGGAAGTGTTTTAGTCATTTTCAACAATTGTTTTTTTTTTCTCAAATAACAATGTATTGATACAGTCTCTAGATTGATCATTTATTTTTATTAATAATGATTCATCTTCCAAAACTTTTAGATTGAAATATGAGAGTGTCGACTTGTCGTTCACGGGAGTCATTTTCTATATCGGTATCAGTAAGTACTGTTGTGGTATTGAAAAATCATAAAACATGCTCTTTTCCTATATAAAATCTGCAGTATAATGAAAAGGGAAAATAGCTTTGTTTGTACCCCCATCAGCTATTTCACAACTGGCTGTTTACGTCACTGGCACTGCCCAATTTAGTTTTATTTTTCATTACCCAAGAACAGTTGTGCATCTAATACTAATAGAGCTGTGCTTTAATAATGAATAGCCAGTTAGTTTTGAGTCAGGTGCTGATAGACACTAGTTCAATACCAGATTCAGATTTAGACCATTGTGAAATGAGCAAACACTCTTTGAGATCAGAAGAAAGTGCAGATGGAGAGTATGAAAATTAAATAAGAAATGAACAAATGTAAGCGAAAGAATGAATGTGAAAAGGGAAAAATTACACAGTCAATCAAGTATTCTAAACATGCAACCAATACTAGTTTCCAAGTCATTGCTTCAGGCTATCGTCTACATTTATAGCTGGTAAAAACAATCTGTTAACGCTGAAACGAGCAGTGATTGCAAAGGTTGTTCCATTAATTTTCAGCAATCTTGAGTACCAAATAAATACGATCATAGAAAAAGCAAAGTAGGTACGTACTATAATTTGTGAATCAAATTACGTTCTCTTAGAATTATATAACTTTTCTACTCGCTTGTAATTTGCAGTTCACCATCTGGTTTGATGTGGTGATTTATATTACTGAAACGTTGAAGCAGCAGATTAGTAATCCGATAGGAATGAGGTTTTCAAATTCGATTGTAAAAAATTCAACTGTTTCACATTTGTCGATAGATGTATAATATGTTTATCTGTACTGTACTCTTGATAATTCCCACTAATAACAAAGGAAAAGCCTTTGTATTAAAAGCACTCAACAATCAGACAGATATGGAAAATCTAAAAAATATTCTAACTACCCTACATGGTTTGAATATTCAGGAAACATACAAAATGAGGAAAACCACTAAGCCATTATACTTGATGATTACAGTAAAGGAACACTCGCTAACAAGTCTTAGGAAAATTATTCAAAAAATCAACAAAGTCTCCATAGCCTGGGAGTTCAGAAGAAACCATTCCACCCCCAGACAATGCAGAAAATGCCAGAGATGGGGACATTCCTCACAAAAATGTACCCTACTCCCAAGTCTCAAGTGTGCTGGGGTGCACTTCACTAACACTTGTGAAATGTCCCCAGACACCCCGGCAAAATGCGCAAATTGCAGTGGAGCACACCCCGCAAGCTATAGACAATGACCAAGTTACATAAAGAAATTGGAAATATTCACTAACAATGAGGAACTTAAACAAAGTACACTACAAAGCCAAATATTCTGGAACATAAGATGCCCGGAAAACTACATAACGACCACCTACCCCCCGAGAGGTCAGGGTAGGAGTGCAACGCCCCATAGCAGTAACACCAACTCACCAAATGAGGGACAGCTCGATACAGGACGTCCTGAACAAAATATAATCCCTCCTACCACCCAAATTCCTTACATTGAGACCCTACTAAAAAAAATTTAAACACCCCAAACACACGAAACTCTGAAATAGGTAACAGGATTACAGAAATATCAACAAAATTAATATCCAACATTACAAAAATCGCTGTTCACCCCCCAGTGGAGACGTGATGGAACGGATGCCGAAAGGGTTACTACATCATGATACACCCCTCTCATCACTTCAACGAAGGGAAGATACAGCATTCATAACATGAAATATTTGATTCTTATGTCAAAAAGGACCAGCGTTCGAATCCCCACAACACAGAATATTTTTTTATTTTTAATCATCAGTTTATTTTGCCACGCAAAAATCTGAAGTACGCACAATATAAATCTCAATTCAATACACACCAAACATGTGTACTTCATAAAATATTACATAACACTTTTTATACTCAAATAGCCGCCTATGTCGCAGGGGTGAGAAGGCGGGCTGGTCAGGGGTGCTCCAAATCTTCAGCGATAGCAAAGGTAGCCGTTGAAAAGGGTAGGTAGCTCTCCCTGAAAGGTATTCCGCTCTCCCCCCGAGCGCGAAAAAGCGGCAAACATATTGCATAAACTCCACAACTCAAATTGAACACATAACTCCACCCAAATATTTCAAATTAACAAGTTGTCGGCCTGGCGGATATGGGTCCGTTCGCACAGGAAGGCAACTTTTCACTACTACTACAAAAACACCACCAAATCAAAACATCAACAGCACCACAACCCTCAATTGAACACAAACTCAAACTTCCCACTCCAAATCACCACACACAACAAACATCATACCGAATTAATTCAAACATTTCCAGTAACATTCTCACAGTTCCTCAGATCAAAAACTTCAAGCTATATCAATTATTGTAAATAAAAATTACCCAGAGTACTTCCATGAGCCGAAGGAAGGGGAAGAAAGAAAATTATCAATTACCGAAAAACCTAGTTCATACCCGACCCTATTTTCCGCCCCCACCAGCGGGGATACCCCTTCGCCGCCGTTCAGGATCGGCAAGCGAGTGTATCGAAGAGGGCGACTGGGCGCCACCTGGGAAAAAAATTAATTGAAAGGGGGGTCTTGTGACACATCCTTTTGAAGCTCCTGACAAATACTTCACAATCCTAGAATATAAAGTCAATATCTTCACCTACTACAAAATGGCGGAACATCGACGTTTAACTTCATAATTTGAGGCAAGAAGCTGAGTTCAGTTAATTAAGGAGATACTCGAAATGGTTGCCTTGAACTGCTTGACGTAAGAACAGCCTATATGATATTTCACGCCGAACATTTTCGAACACAGTAACGTCGATATTTCTACAAATATTTATTATTCTCTGCCGTATATCCAATATTGAAGCAGGTTCAGTTTCGTACACCTTTTGCTTCAAGTAGCCCCATGAAAAAGTCTACAGGTGTCAAATCTGGTGAGCGGGCTGGCCATTCTGTAGGACCTCGACGGCCAATCCAACGACCGGGGAAAGTATTATCCAAATAGTTTCTTACTTGTCCGTAGTAATGTGATGGTGCTCCATCTTGTTGGAATACAATATCCATATCGAATTCATTAGGATTCGTCCGAGATTTGGTGATTAGAGGGTCAAAGTATTTTCCAGCTTCAAATACAGTTCCCCTGTTAAATTTTGTTCAAATGAATAGAGGTCTTACGATATGGTTTCCCAATATTCCTGCCCAGACGTCAATTTTTTCTGGATATTGAGTATGAGTTTCATGGAAAATGTGAGGGCTGGTGTCACTCCAATAACGGCAATTTTGTCTGTGAACCTTGCTGTTGAGATAAAATGTAGATTCGTCACTGAAACAAATATTGTGGAGATAGGTAGGATGCCTTGCAATGGTTTTCGTCATAATTTCGCAGATTTCTGTTCTTCGATCAGGGTCATCTTCAGTTAACTGGTGTACCATTTTGATTTTGTATGGATGATACTTATTCCTCTTCGAAAGTCTCCACACAGTAGAAGGACACACCTCACAAACATCCCAAGCAGCATTATAGTGACGGAAACTGATACTGCAACTTCGACTTGGTGGTTATCACGCAATCACCACTAAATCTACCACTATACAGTAAGAATAACTAAAATTTCATATGTGTATGGTTGTAGTCACGTAAGTCCCATCTATGGTAGCCACTCCACAGTTCTATAACTTATTAGTGTCATTTGAGGTGTCTGAAATATTATGGCTACTGAGCAAATCACTTTAGAGGTTTTCAAACTTTAAAGTGGAAAATAACCGTTGCGGTAACCATCCTGTACCACTTAAATATCACTTAGAAGTCACAGACACTTTCAAGAGAGTATGACAGTTTCGGTGACGTTTTGGTAACTTCCATAAAACCTCCAATGTGGCAGGCACTTGATTTGATATGTGGTGATGGTTGCCACGTTCTTGCTTTTCCATAAGTGATTCAATAACCTTCAAAATTCACCATTCCGCGCGATGACAAAAGCTAACCCAAGTTTCTCAAATTATTTTATTGTGGCTTACAAAAAGTTTGTTCAACCTGTTACGTGAAACATGAATGATTCTATTCAATATGAAATGGGTTATGCGTTTTCAATAGACAATTTCCCTTGATTTTGAAGTGACCATGGATTGGTCCGTGCGATGACGAAAACTAACCTAACTTTTCTGAAATTATTTCATTGTGGCTTACAAAAAGTTGTTCCTTTAAACGTGAATGATTCCATTCGAAATAAAATGGGTTATGTGTTTTCAATTGAAATTTTTTCTTGATTTTGTAAAAAAGGTTAATTTAAATAGATCGGATCTCTGACTTGTGCTCCTGCTTAATATTTATACTTTAATTGTTAATTCTGTTTGCATAAATGCCATCATTTTCATTACTTGTTAATTGATAATTGTTACTTGATAATTGTTGATTGGAGCTGCATAAATCCACTATACTTGTTACATGTCCTTTTTTAACAATTAATGAACATGTACCCACAATTTCGAGGTTAAAACTTTGAAGTGGCAGGTTATAATAGCCCGACGTGTTCGCCCTTTTCATTTCATTTTTAGGTTATAACTTTGAAGTGGTGAGTCATGGGCCTGCGACGTGAGTGCCACTTTCCAGTGGTGGAAAAGTTAATAATTAAGTTCTACTGGGCACTTCATAATGGGAGGAGCTTAAGAGTGGTATATTTACACTTTCTGCCACTTTAAAGTTATATTCCTCAAAATCCGCCATATTTACAGGAATATGCTGAGTCGCCATTATTAGAGAAATGATCGAAATATTCATTAATGATTTATTTGTCATTAGCACTGCATCAAACGTAGTAATTTGTTACGTAAATATTTGTTTCAACTAACCAAGATTGATAAAACAATGTTTGAGGGATTTAAGTACATAATTTCAGAGGCGAGTTATTTCCAAAATTTATAATGTTTTCCTTAAATAAAGTGTATTCAGATGGCGTGTGCTCACAATCAAGCTACAACACCCATATTTCACATAAAACTCTCCATCGTTTTAATTTTATCACGATCAGAAGTATCCAAATTCAATATACTTAACTTAAGCGTTTGTATGTTTATATGCTATATGTTTTTAAAGTTGATCGAGTGTTAGAAATGAATCAGGGAAAATGGAAGAGTTAGGAACATTTATCATAAAAACATGTTGAAGAGAGATCGAGCTACATATTATTTACACAAACGCAGTCAGTTGTTTAACGTGTGTAGTGCCACTACACATTCACGTTTTTGCCAGGTGACCACAACGTGGTTGGAATGTGGCTATCTGAGATCCAGGAACGTAGATCGGAACGTAGCAGCCACCAAAAAAGTGTTCCCCATTTTGGTAGCCGCCGCGTGATAGAACCGTGTATATTACGTGGCAGTGGTTGTGGCCAAACACTTCAAAGTTTTCCAGAATCGTGGCCGTTACGTTCTGTCCACTTAAAATGCTACTTGGGATTCGCGACGGAGGAAGTAGACACCAATTATTTGAACTTGCTGTTCTTCCGGAATGGACGGATGACCTGGAGACTTTTTGTTCTGTACACTACCGGTAGTTGTAAATTTGGTTACAAGTTCCCTTAAATATTTTCTACAGATAGGACGATTCGGGAAACGATCATTAAAAATTATTTCGGTTCCGTGAAAGTTACGCGTCGCACCGTAAATAAAAATCTCTTCGATTTTTTTTTTCAATGGACGAGAATTGACAATTTTAGAGATAGTTCACGTGGTACCTATTCACTAGTAAAACCGAAAAATAAATGAGAATATTTTAACTGAACAATGATGTTCGTTGTCGTACTGACATTTCTTGTCATCTGTCAATTTTACGCCAAAATATAGTATTCATGCATCAATTTAATTATACCATGATTCAATTTTTTTAGTTGACCTGTTCAAAAAATGAAAGGGGGGAGACATTAAAGAAAAGCACTGTATAGTAGGTTAAGTTGAAATGTATCCAAAGTAATTCAATGAATATATTTGGAATTGGAATTGATAATGCAACCAAGTCCCAATAATTTTACAGATCCCAATCGATTTTGGTGAACAGGCGTGATCGAGTTTTTGTCCTTCACCGACGACCGACGCAAAAAATTGAAGAAATCGTTTTCCTGTGCCGAATACTTTATTATATTGGGAGATTCTTGAGACAGATATCTGCAAGAGTCAACGGCCTTCGTTTGGCGAAAACACACACAGTCGTCTTGTTAACGACAATGTTATTTCAGTGTGTGGGCAAATACCAATTATTAACGTTTATTAAAACCTATGGGTTTAACCGATTGATAGTAACACAGATATGAGAAAGAATAAAAACTTTTCAACACAAAATTAAACCGACGAAATACGGAACTGAAAAGTAAAAAATTAAATAAACCTTCTTAGTCACAATAACTAAGCTCCTAAACTGAGGTAAGTAAATCATTTTGAGTTGGTGCCAAACAAACAAGCAAATAAATTAGGTAAGGCGAAAAATGATGGCATCGAGTTGCGCGGTGACATTCTGATAATTGAACTGATTTAATGATCTTCGTTGATTGTTCGTTTGGCGCCGACTCAAAATTAGTTACTTACCTTAGTTTAGGAGCTTAGTTAATGAGATTAAGAAGGTTTATTTTATTTTTTTCTTTTCAGGTCCGTATTTTGTCGGTTTAATTTTTTGTTAAAAAGTTTTGATTTTTCCATTTTTTGTGGCTGAAATCTACTAATTACTACCAACTTGTTTTTTGATTACTTCCAAAATACTTACCCACCCTACTTCAACTATTACCAGTTGAATAATATGATTATCTACTTTTACTATTTGTTGTAATATAAATTATTTTTGTTGTTCTGGTTAGTTTATTTCATTACTTCGTATATCATTCCATCTCTCGTAGAATATAATGATTGTGACAGATGTAGAATAAAAATAATGACAATAGCGATCTGTCATTGTCAACTACATATGTGTGCCAATGTTCACAAGTGAAAAATCAATTATTCCATATTTTTCTACCCGTAAGGGTGGTTAATTCCATTCGAAATCCAAATATAATCAACTAAGAGGTATACCCTATCTAATAAAAAAAGAATCATCCAAATCGAAGAACCCAGTACAAAGTTATGCCTGATAGAATCGGTTAACGGACCACAACGGACCACAATTCAGAGGGTGAGTGATCAATATCCTTCATTTTGCCACCCTTAGGGGTGGATTCCATCTTTTAAATTCAAATGGGACCAACTTCGAAGTACACCCTATCCACTGAATAATTATCGGAATTGGACGTCTCAGTAAAAAGTTATTCGTGGTCATACATAAAAAAAATATACGCGTCGACTAGAGAACCTCCTCCTTTTTGGTTTTGTCGGTTAAAAAGGATTGATTGATGATTGTATTTTTCAAGCTTGATATAAAGAAATATATTCATTGTATTTTCATATTGAATTAAAAGTATTTTAATAGGAGAAATATCGTTAGGACTTGCTTGTTCAATCTGATTAAGAGCGTTTCAGAGTATTCCGACATATGCCTCTACAGTTCTCACGAGAGTTCCCGGAGGTAATGAACGCTGATGATCTAGCGAATGTTTACCGAAGACCTGCTCAGTTTGTGAACAGCACCCATCTAGTCTCAATGAGTTTTTGGAACAAAGTTCATTCACGTGGCTTGCGGTAGGTGTTGACTGGTAGAAATCGTCACGTAAGAAAATAGCGTTATGCCCCCTCCAAGCGACTTTCTCTTTCTCTCTCTCTCGCTCTGTCTCTTTCTATTATATACGAGTCTGTGTGACAAGCGTCTAGCCCTTGCTCATACGATTCCGAAGGTGTACGAAACCAACCGAACTGCTGTTCTGCTTGCGGGAAATTTAAAATTATACATGAGCGGTAGGATATCTATGCGAATACAAGATATTGTTGTTTATTTTATATTTCTATATAACGTGTACTTAGATGATTACAATCTTTTTGGACATAATTTCTTACGTTTTTTTTATTTCGAAGTTAAATTATTAGTTTATATTGAATATGTGGCACATTAATTTGATATAATATAAAGAATAGTATTATCAAAATAAAATACCTTTATTTGGAGGAGTTTGGAAAAAAATATATATATATATATATATATATATATATATATATATATATATATATATATATATATACTAGCTGACCCGACAGATGTCCTGTCCAAATTTCTATATTCCCTCAATTTGTTTTCCTGAAAACTCTCGTCCGCGTAGAATTTATTTTTTTCTATGTTTTTCTTTGTGTTGTTTCATCTAGGTTATGCTTTTGTCTCTGCCCGCTTCGCGTTATCGCGTTTTCCCATTATCCCGTTTTTACTTTATCCTGTTATTTTGTCATCCCGTTATCCCGTTTGCCCCTTATCCCGCTACCCCCTTATCCCGTTTTCGCCTTATCCCGTTATCCTGTCATTCCCGTTTTCCGGTTATGTCGTTTTCTCGTTGTCCCGTGTCATTATATATATGCTAATATGCCGCTCGCTCCAGGTTCATAGGAGCATTGCGTCGGCGCAATCGCTCATGTTCATTGTGTCGTGCTTGTTGTTGTTGTGTTTGATGTGCACGAATTCGTTGCATTCTAAATCTATCCACTTTGAACTATTCAGTAACTCTCGAACGCGATTCGGACATACCAATACGACTATTATCATTATCTGTCGCTCGCTGGGGTTTGCACGTGAGGTAGCTCGTCGCACATTTGGTTGACTTCGTACTGAACTTTGTTTTCACTTTAACCTCAAACTAAAAAATTTGTGGATATGTCTAAACCTCCAAAGTCAATATAGGTAAATAGAATGGCAGATTAAAATAAATGACAAACCTTCGTAAAGTGTACCTAAATTCACTTTAACCAAGACTTTTCTTAAAATCCACAACGTTTAAAAACGATTTGAAATATAAAAAAATTTACACAACTGCACGAAAGAAATGAATTTTGTATAGCACGTCAGTTAGACGATAAGTCCGTTTTTCGATTTTTCAGCTGTTCTTTTGGGTTTTCCCATTTTTGTTTTTGTTTTTGAACCTTCCCTGTATTAGAGCAAATAAAACAAAACGGAAATTATTCAAATCGATCAAGCCGTTTTTTACTTTTAGCGGGACTAACGAACAGCAATTGATTTTTATATATGTAGGATAGTCAAAGATCCCAGAGCCAAAAAATGTATGTCATTTTAGCAAAGCTATGTTTGAGTATGCTGATATTATGACACTTAATATACTGAGATAGCCGAGCCGTCTAAGGCGCCAGATATAAGATATTTAAGCTCTGGATTTCGAAAGAGAGCGTGGGTTCCAAGCTTAAATCTGTTAAAGCTGGCACCTTAGACTCGCTATATCGCAATATTAAGTATCAAAACATTATCACCCTTTAACGTAGGCGAGTAATGAACATTGTTGTACCTGCTACCTGTAAAAGGGTCCACTTTTAAGCTAGCATGTACTCATACATTTCACACTATTCATACTCAAAATTTCAGCTTCTCTAAAATGACGTAGGTCTGCCTGCTCTGGGATCTCACTCTGATATGGTATTATGACAATTTAATGTGATGGAATAGAAAACGTCAACTTTTAGAAAGAAAAATATTGAGAAACTATATAACGTGTGTTTAGATGATTATATCCTTTTTTTGACATTTCTTGTGTTTTTTGTATGCCGAAGTTGGATTAGATAGATAGATAGATAGATAGATAATTTTATTGAATTAATGTTACATTACAGGGTAAATGCTATACTTTAACAGAATGATATTGCACCTAACTTCTGGAGAAGTTGTAGTGTGCCTGACTGGTAGATTTGAGTAGCAAGTAGATTAACTAATCAGTATTTTTTTTTTTACATGAACATACCTATCTTGAGTTAACAGTAATAGTAATAGTAAAGAGAGGGCAAAATATAGAAAAGGATGTTCATAGTGATAATCATAATAAAGAGATAGTAAATTATAGGAAAGAATGTACATGATAATAATAACCTATCTTCATAATATACAAATTAAAAATATAAAGTGAACAGATCAATGAGTAAGAAGATTCCAACAGGGTGTTTTTGGCGCGCATGACATTTTGTTTTTTGTGAGTTTGTTATAAATTTTCCGTCATAGAATGAACTTAAAGGTTTCTATGTTTACGAGTATAAATTTTTTCACTTTATTGCAAAATGATTTGAAATTTTTTATACTTTTAAGGTGTTGGAAGAGGCAATTGTAAATTTTTGGTCCTGTTGTACAGATAAATTTTTGAGATAGGGTTGTTTTAGTTTGGGGTGTTTTTAATGTGTCTCTTCTTCTTGTGTTGTAATCGTGCTTATTTATGCTTTTCTCAAATTTATTTTTGTACATAAATTTGGAGGCGCTAAGAACATAAAGTTGGTGTATGTCCATGAATCTTGTATCTGAAAAGAGCAGTGTTGTTGAAAATCTTTTTGGTTTCGATAGTATGACTTTCAAGATCCATTTTTGTGTTAATATGAGTGTTTTTATCTGGCTATGATAAGTACCACCCCATATGATGATACCGTAAGACAAAATAGATTCAGCCAGTGATCTGTATGCTATTGTAAGTATGTTCATTGGGAGGAATTTTCGTAGCTCATAGAACGTGTATACCAGTTTTCTCAGTCTTTTTGTTAAATATTCAGAGTGGCTATCCCATTTTAGTGTATTATTTATTATTATGCCTAGATATTTCATATTTTCAGTTTTTCCTATAGTTCTCTGACATATACAAGGATTCACTGCACAGTTGGAGTGATATTTCAAGGTGGGGAAGTCAGGCTGATTTACGATACTATTTGAGAAGGTCATAAATTTGGTTTTGTTGAAGTTCAAGCTGAGTAGATTACTGTCTAACCAGCACTTGATTTTGTATAGGCCTGCTTCTGCCTGTTTTTTTGTTGTTTCCCAGGTGTGACTTGTGAAGAGTAGCACAGTATCATCGGCGTATGATATGATATCGCCCGGAATATTTAATTTCAACATATCGTTTATATAAAGTAGGAATAGCTGGGGACCAAGAACTGTTCCTTGGGGAATACCAAATTCAATTTGCTGATTTTCACTGGAAATAGTCATTTATTTTGACCATTTGCGTACGGTCAGTTAGATAGTTCTTGAAAAGCATTTCATGAGATATGCTGTCGAAGGCTTTCGCCAAATCTATGAATATTCCTATAACTTTTTTATTATTTTCAAGATATTCATGGATTTTTTTTGTGAAATTAAACAGAGCGTCCTCTGTGGAAAGATTTTCCCTGAAGCCGAATTGACAAGATGATATCATGTTATTTTTAGTTAGGTATTTATTTAATCTGGAAACTATACATTTTTCTAATATTTTAGCCATTATCGATATAACTGAGGGGTGACTTTATCTCCATTCTTGTGGACAGGGGTTATGACTGCTTGCTTCAGTGCATTTGGTAATTTTCCGGAGGTGAATATAATATTTATTAAGTGAGCTAATATTGTTACTATGTTTCTCTGATTTCCTTAATTGTTTTGGTATATAGTTGGTCCATACCACAGGAAGTTTTATTTTTCGTTTTTAATTATGTTTAAGATTTCGTCCGTGGTTACGGGTCTAGGTACATAGAGTGCATTTGATTGTTTTCTATGCGGAAGGTATCTGTAAAGTCTGTATGTTCGTCTTTTTATGAGGTCTGCCATTTTCTTTCCAACTGTCGCAAAATGTGTGTTGAAAATATTCGCTACTTCGTTTGGTTTTGACGTTATTATTTTTTGGTCGTTATACAATTCAAAATTTTCCAGGTTTATGTTCTCAGTATTTTTATTATTTTCCATATGGCTTTCGTATCGTTTTTGCATTGAATAATTTGTTTTATAGTAATTTCCTTTCGTTTTCGCTAATAGTTTTGTTAGGTGATTTCGATACAGTTTATATTCATTCCAGAGTTCAGGGTTATTTTCTTTAATGCATTTTTTTTCAATTCATCTCTCTTTGATTGATGTGATTAGTCCCTGTGTAATCCAGGGCCTAATTTTTTGGAGATTTTCATGTTTCTATAATATGTGCATTTTATTATAGCTGATGATAGTTTGTATTGAAATAGATAGTAGGCTGAGTCAACATTTTGTTCGGCATAGACGTCGTTACATGTTTCTTGTTGTAGGATAGTGTTGAGTTCGTCATGGTTGATGATTTTTGTTTGTTTGTATATGGGTTTCGTGTTTCTTGGGAAGGATTTGCCTTTTTCCGATATGTTAATTATGACACTAAAATGATCTGTTATTGCGCTTTCGAATATAATTGGAATAATTTGTATACCCCTAGTGTTGTGCTCCATTTTGATGAATGCATGGTCAATGCAGCTCATTGTTTCAGGAGTTACTCTAGTGGGTGATTTTATATATTGTTTGTAGCCACATGAGCTAAGAACGTTAATGTAGGAATTAGTTATTATGTTAGGCTTATTTAAATCTATGTTCAGGTCTCCTATCAAGATGCTAAAATGGGATCTACCATGCTGCTTTAAAAAATACTCTAGTTGATCAATGAACCCATCAATCTGTGGATGGCGGTCTGTAGATCGCAAAAATATCGTAGTTTGATTTGTTGATTATTTTTATTTGCATGACGCTTATATCTGAGATTTTTGTTACCGATATTGTGGAATTCAGCTTATTATTAATGAAGATGCATATACCGTCATTTTGGTTCAGGTCAGAGTTGTTATAGTGCGTGATGTAATTTGGCAATTTGAAGTTTTCTATGTTAGGAATGTTCCAGGTTTCTGTTAATATAATAATGTCACACTGAAAATCAAGAAATTAATCGTTTACATTGAATATGTGGCACGTCAATTCGATAAAATATAACGAATAATAGGAATAAAATACCTTTAATACTGTGGCGGAAGAGTTTGGAAAAAGGATATATAGGTATAGTTTTGCTTGGTATTACGTGACGATTTCTACCAGTCAACACCTACCGCAAGCCGTGTAAAGGGTCCCCCGACCTCACACGTTTTTTAACAGTTGAAAGACGTTTTCAACACACTATTTTTATCGCATTATTAAAAATAAATATTTGATTTTCTGAAATGAATAGAGTAAATACAATGTGTCATATCATATCGACAATTCACAATAAATTCATTTCTTATCCAAATAAATCTATCAGATTATCCGTTTCGCAAATCGCAGAAACAACAGAAACGACGCACAAAGAAACTATTGTCGAGCATTGATCGAGTGGAATGAACCGAAACGAACAAACATTTACCGTCTGCGGTGCAACTCTTACAATCCCATATTGCATTTTATCATCTTTATTGATCCGATAAATGGGTCAGACGATAACAGGTAGCGATTCCACGTAGACAGCCATACAAATCACTGCAATTCTGCCCGTAAGTAAGGTCTGTTTATCCGATTGGAATAAATACATTTCAGTTCCTGTTAGTGCAAGTATCTCATTGATAATTCAACTTCCATGTTCATTTTCGAGCATCTGAAAGGAACATTGAACTCTAGATAATTTCCACAGAGTACTTAAGTTCTATTACCCAGCAATCTTTGCTATAATATCAATTGAAAATAAACCATTCCGAGTAAATGGAGAAATACCCAGACCTCTGATTTATTTCGATAATGAACAAAATTTTCATAAAATCAGATATGAAATCAATTTCAACTGGAATACACTAGTCAAACTGGGAAGAATAGTGCTCTACCTTAACGATAAGAAAGGACAAGAGGGATTCATGAAGGAAATTATATCAGGCTGTATCAGACATACCCACAAGTGCAAGATCCTCTCTAGAGAACCGGAACAAGAAGTAGTTCTGATCAAACGATCTGAGAACAAAACCATTTCCCAAAATCTGTCCGATCTCCCCTATTGTGGTGGCTCTTGTAGACGATCTAATAACACTTGAGGCAGAGGAAATCGAGGTGCAAGCCTACGCTGACAATATAGTTATAACGTTTAGAGGCAAGTTTGGAAGAGTGATATGGGATACACTCCGAGTGGCAGTAAGACAATGATAGTACCGTTCACCAGTAGAAGGAAGCTAGATTTACTAAGAAAGTCGGTCCTCTCTGCGGGAAACAATCGCAAATACCTATGGGCAATTCTAGATAAAACTGTTCAAGGAACGCTCATCTGAAAAAAGTATTCTACAGAGCGAGCCTTGTAGGATTGTAACAGCAAAGTGTATCATAGTTTCAAATTCCTTAAAAAAATCATCGATTTTTCATGCTTTCACTATGGAGCTACCGATTGTCTCCTCTGGTGCGAAAATTGAATGTTTTGCCAGCTAGTATCAATGTGCGTTCGACTAAAAATCGAGAGGTCCCAGGTTCGAATCCTGGTTGGTCCACATTTTTTTAATTAAGTTCTATTTTTCATTTTCTTGGCTGATATGCCACAAACTATTTTCTATTAATATTAAATTACAGACGTTATCCACCACTTCCTTGATTTTGAATGTTTCTGTAACTTTGGAGAATTGCAGATCATTAATTAATGCCTTCCCAGAGACCCGAGTAGTCATCGGCAACGACCAGGAATAATCAGGTCAGAGTTTTCCAATTTTTCAATATCCCAATACTCGAGGAAGACACGTCCCCGTGAAAGAATGGTATCAGCCTTCACCTGGTCAACTGAAGTAGATATATTTGGAGTCAAATATTTTCATTCCAAGGCGGGATAGGCCTGTTATTACCAAAGTGGAAATTAAATATGTCAGTATATCATAGCTTGTGAACTGAGAATAACGTTATTTGAGGTACCTACCTCATTTTGGTTCATTACAAAGTTTCAATTTCAAGTTACAATAACTGTAGATGTGATATTGAGCCCCTGAATACATTGCTGTTTAATTTCATATATCTCATTATTTTCATATCTCTCGCTATTTTGCTCAATTCTTCAAAATTTCAATCTTTTCCAATTGAGTACAATTGGATGGCGCCCAATCAAGGAGACACCTAGTAAATAGAAAAAAACCCACCCCGTTGCCTCCAGACATTAAGAGTTGCCGGAGCACACCATCCCAATAATGGTCCCAGGATACCTAAACTGGGGTGCTTATAAAGAGCATCTCGAGAGGCAGTTGAGGTATATACACATATATATATATATATATATATTGTTATGTTTTGATGAATTTTTTAAATATAAAATGTTGTAATATTTTTGCCCCACGTTTTGGGTGCCTTTTGTTATGGTTTGATAAATTGAATAATTATAATTTTTACTATTCTTTAAGAGCCAAATTTATATGATATAAATAGATATTTCTGCTCCTGTAATAATAATTGCCAGCGAACGTCACTGTTCTCTCGTCACGTTACCAACAATTATTATTTTCCTTGCCACGGCTAGACAACAGTTGGTACGCTCTTATCTCAAAAGGTGGCCGGTTCAAAGCAATAGATACACTGCCACCGGTGACTAACTTCAGCTTATTGAATGATCTTTGTTATGTTAGTTAATCATTGTGAGAAAATAAACAACCAAATATCAAAAACAATTATCTCCTTTATTCAGGAAGACTTAAAATTACCTGGCCTACGAGAAATAACTTATACTAGGGTGAATCAAACAAATATTCACGGATAAATAATAAATCAGATCATGGATAGATAAACAGAACCTCATTCCTCATTCGTGAATGTAAAATTTTCTGTTATTGTTCAAAATAAAGTGAAATAGCGTTCTTCGAATGTGCAATTGGTTATTTGTGAAATAGTTCTGGACCGGAAATACACTATGAAAGTTTTTATACCTGGTTGGAACTGTTGGTGTTCAAACTATACCATAAAACAGGATGTCTCCTCTCTTCATTCGCTGTCAGGACTGCAATACCAGTATCAGGAACGATATAGATGCGGAAATCAGCATCAGGATCCGTGGTTATATTATATCATTAAGGTAATATTTGTTTTTGTTTCCCAAATGATGGAATTATTCCATTTTTTTATTTGTAAAATTTGTGCGTGCTATCTGCTTGGAAATATTTTTTCATCTTCTTCGAGGCTTTGTTTTCTGTCGCTTAGATACATCTTTTTCCTGTTGTTTTCCTATTTGAATTTTTGAATTGGCGCACTAAATTGTCACTCTTCACTGTTTATATTTATGTTGCATAATTTATACATACAATTAATTTTTCATTCTTATCATTATTTACAAATTTCAATAATAATTGCTTATGTTACCCTCTCGTTACTATTCTCTCACAATTTCCAACTTTACACCTGACCATGTATTCTCTGATTGGCTATCTTTCATAAAGACGTTTGCTGTTCTCTCATTGGCTACTTTTAGTTAGCTACAATTTCATGTACAGTGTGTTTCAAGTTTATAAATGTGTTGATTACTTTTTATACATGAAAATTTTGTAAATTTAGACTTTTTGTTGGTTTTTTTCCAATTATGGTTTATGATCATTATGACAGTGTATGAAATTGATTGTGTTATATTAGTTCGACATTTTTATCTATCCATATTATACAAAGGCTTATAAATAAATAGAACTTCAAAAGTTATTAAAAAAAAATCTCTTGGAACTAATAACTATTTAGTAATTATTATTTTTGTGTGGGTTTTTTCCTTTTAAACCTTTAACTGGCATATATATATATATATATAATATATATATATATAAATATATATATATAATATATATATATATATATATATATATATATATATATATATAAATATATATATATATATATATAAATATATATATATATATATATATATATATATATATATATATATATATATATATATATATATATATATATATATATATATATATATATATATATATATATATATTATATATATAACTTGATACAGCCTCCAAGCAGCTTCAGAATACTAAAATGAAAGCATATGAAGTCAGCTGCCCAGGAAAACAAAAGGCAGTCAACAGAGATGTGCCTTGGTGGAATAAACAGTTAGTCAAACTTAGGAAAAAACTCTGGGGCACTGGGAAAAGTGGCTCTTTCTGAGTACATCAAGGAACTTAGAAAATCCAAAGGGAGAACATGGAGTTCTATCTAACGGTATCGTTCTGATCAAGAAGCCGACCGGTGAGTACATTGAACCAGTTGGAAAGCATGAGAGTTCTCATCCAGAACACACTTTCCTAAGTCCAAGGTTGTTGAAGACGAACTGCAGAGTGCTCAGCTGGAAGCAGTTGTCACTAAGTCAACAGATCCAGCAGGAGCCTCGCTGGAAAAATATTCATCCCCCCCAAAATATCGAATTGGCCATTAAGAGCTGGAAAGGACGCAATATTCCCCGCCTTACTACAAAATGGCATTGAGATAATACAGCTCTTCTTGAAAATGCTGTTCAAGTTCATTTTCAATTTCGGTCACAAACCTAAAGCCTGGAGAAAAGCTGCAGTGGTGTTCATACCAAAGACTGGGAGACGTCCAGCAGACGAACCAAAGTCCTATTTCCCCATCAATCTCACTTCCTTTCCCTTGAAAACAATGGAGAAAATTATAGACTGTAAAGGAAAGTGAAATCCTCTTAGACAGACTGCTTCACAAAAAATAGTTCGCCTATAAATTAATGCTCTAAAACTCTTAGTTGAAAGCATTTAAAAGACATACTTGGCCAAAGAAATGGCTATATGTGCATTCATGTGCTTTCGATATCACCTTACATAACTCCATCATCAAATCACAAGATGAAAGGAATATAAACACCACACTAATCAGATGGATATTTACAATGCTGAAAAGCAGAATCATTGTAGCTGCTCTCAGAGAGGAAACGGTCAGAATGACAGCGAAAAAAGTTTGTACCCAAGGCGGGGTTCTATCACTTTTGTTGTGGTCACTGACCGTGGTTAATTTTATAGTGATGATACATAAATCTGGAATTACGACTCGAGGTTACGCCAATTAGGGTTAATATCGAATCGCATGCAGACAGCCCTAAATATAATCAGAAGCTGGTGCGCAAAGGGGGGACTGAATGTAAATCCCAGCAAAACAGTGCTGGCTCCATTCACAAAAAGGTGAAAGTACAGACTGAAAGCCCCAACCCCGAATGGAACTCAGCTGACTTCTCCCAAGGTAATACTGGGCATTAAAATCGACCATAGACCAACATGGAACAGTCATATCAATAACATCCTTTCCAAGGCTACAGCAGCTACCTGGACGTGCCGGAGAGTTTTTGGCAAGACATGGGGGTTGAAATCGAAAATAATATACTGGTTGTATCAAACGATTATCAAATCCATGGTCACCTATGCCTCATCAGTATGGTTGTCAAAAACCCAACAGTACTCGGCACAAATCAAGCTGCAGAAGGTGCAGCGATTAGCCTGTCTGGAGGAAGTGGCAAATAGTGCCTTTAGACTGCACCAGGCATCAAACTTGAAAGCTGGAAATCTGGTTGGACATCTGAAGATTCTGGAAAATATTCCTCTAGAATCCAGGTACAAGCCATCAGATATTTTGCTAGCTAGGCACGACTTTGAAGTGGTTATAAACAACCACCATATATTCACGACATGAAACAGAAATGGTTCGAAAGCGGTAATATATTATGGAAAAAAATATCGAAATTTGTCGATCACTTCGTTTCTCCAGGTGTTTTTAATTATTTCGAATATATCAATGTGAATTTTCTGAACTTATGCTTTGATGACATCCCTCTTCCCCTATAATTATGACTCCATATTGATGATAACAACGGTTGCCTCGATTTGCTAAACTTGTGTACTCTTTTTGTTCTCTCGAACACTGTGGACTTTAGTTCTTATTTGATTTTTGGCCATTTTTATCTCCCGAATGATCACATAGTCTCAAACCTATGGACTTTTCTTCAACTGCAGCAATATTCTTGTTATTAATATCAAGAACTGTTTAGTTTCTATCTTAGGATGATGTAAAAGTCGAGTATTTTGAAATGATTATTTTATAATAACGAATATTTTTTCAAATATTTGCATCATCTCTTGGCTCCAGCCAGAATAAACAAACCGGACTAACAGGAACTATTGGATAACAAACTCGGATTTCCTCATATTTCTGAAATAATGTCCAATAACATTCTGTATTGTATGTTATGTTGTTTCATAATCACCTTCCTCTCGATTATAAGCTTGGATAAACAGAAGCAATTTTCGGAGAATTGGAGCTAACAATCGCTGTATAACATCTATTATCCTAGTTTGTGATATTTGAAACGATATTGTTCGGATATCTGCTTCCGTTATTAATGCCCATTCATCACGCTAGGAGAGAGAGTAATAATTGTAATAAATTAGAAACAAACAAGCAACGAAAATCCAATATGGGATGGAGAAATGGCCTGGTTAGAGGATACGGAAAATATTACTTAAATATTAGCTAGAAAGATCACTTCACACTTATATCGTTCTTCAATCATAGAATCCGTAGATTTGACATTATGGGATCGCAATCAGTTTCTTCATTGTTACACAGTGGAAATTGACATCATGCTTTTATTTTTTCATGCTATTGTAAGCAAACCCGCGACGGGCAGCGATTTTGGACCGCAACGGGAAAGAGGTCATCTTACTTTGCACAGCACTGAAGACGGTCTTACGCGGCGGGTCAGTCGAGATCGCAATAATAAGCATTTCCGTTATACTGATTTACAGATTTTTGATCGAATTTCACCATATTATGTCGGAAAATACTGAAAAATTTATAGAAATCGTAATAGGGGCTTGAAAGTGGGAATATTTGTCCTGAAATAAGTTAGTATGAGCTTTATGTTGCCTACCTGTTCGGTATGATTTTCCTGTTATTTTTGGATGACTTCAAACATAAAATGAAAGGTTTAGCAATTATTGAGGAAATAATAACACAAACTATATGGAACATACGAAACTGCCGAATATATAATTCTCTGGGTTATATGCTTAGGGCCTTGGAGCCAATTCTGCTACAAAATCAACTACTTCTTGTATAGTTATTCTAATCCCAATTGGAACGGCAATAAAAATAAGAGCCATACGAGGAGTGTTCATATGCACTGCCCGGCAAATGGGAAATTTATATACTACCAGTGTTTTCACTTCCAAAGCGTTCCTGGTACAATCATAAAAAAGTCAAGTGGTGTACCCCTAATTGCCCAGATTATTAGTAAAGGCGCTATCAAATACAGGGTGTTCCAAATTAAATCGGCACCATTGCCAACTCCGTTATTATTGATGATACGATTTCGGTTAAACGGGCAAACTGGTAGCATTTTTAGTGGCCTTCTCGATGCCGAAAACAAACAAAAAATTTACAGTCGCGTTGTCATAATATTTCATAAAATGATATTTTTTTCAATGGAACACCCTATATTTTTTCATGCATTTCGATTAGTAATAACATTCTCAACAACAAAGCTCATCTGACTTTTTTTCGTAACGGTGAAAATAAGACGGTTGTATTAATAGGAAACATTTATAACAAACGGTGTCAATTGAGTGGTGCGACATGATGATCACGGGTTTCACGAGTTCACATCCCAGCGCAATTTTTTCTTTTTACTGTCTTATTTTGCTATTATTAACAAAATATTGTCATTCGTATAACTACAAAAAATGGGTGTTTGGACAATCATGAGGTTTTATTCACCAAAACAAAGAATTTTTTTGTACTACTGAAAGAAAGAAATATTTCCACATAAGTCGCTCATTTTCCACTTTAGGAAGAAAAGTGATATGAGCTTTGTTGTTGATAATGTTATCACAAATCGAAATGGATGAAAAAATATAGGGTGTTCCATTGAAAAAAATATCATTTTATGAAATATTATGACAACGCGACTGTCAATTCTTTTTTTGTTTTCGGCATCGAGAAGGCCACTAAACGTTTAAGTGCTTCAAGAAGCGAAATGGTACGTGCTTTAGGTGATAAAGCAGCAGCGATCCTAATTCTTGGTGAAACTGGACAAAATATTCATGCAGCAGAACGCATTTTTAATGAGAGATTTCCCGATCGCCCCGTTTCGAGGACTTATTTAAGGGAGCTTCTTCGTAAGTTTGAAACAACGGGTAGTATTAATGATGCGAAACGCTCTGGCAGACCACAAATTTCCGATGAGAAAAAAATTGATATACTGGCAGAAGTAATGTTAATCCTACTTCTTCAACAACTCACGTTGCATCTACCTGTGAAGTCAGTCGAAGTACAGTACATAGGGTGTTGAAAAGAAACAAATTTATTCCATGCAAATTAAAAATGGTTCATCAACTCTCAGACGACGACCCAGACCGAAGACTAGAATTTTGTGAAAATATGGAAACTAAAATTAATCAACAGCCAGACTATGTCAAAACAATTTGTTTTAGTGGCGAAAGTACTTTCTATCTGAATGGAAATGTAAATACACAGAATGTGAGGTATTAGAGTGACGCAAATCCTCACCTGTTTCGTGAAACACATACCCAATTTCCCCAGAAGGTGAATGTTTGGGCAGGTATCCTGGGAAACTACATCGTTGGGCCTCTTTTTTTAAATACTAATTTAACTGGTGAGGTTTATCTGGAGCTGTTGCAAAACGCAATAGAACCGTTGATCCTTGAAATTTTGGAAGATAATCCAGATGAATTCGGCAATTTGGAAATAACATTCCAACAGGATGGTGCTCCTCCACACTATTACGGTACAGTAAGACGGTATTTGGATGAGGAGTATCGTGGTAGATGGATTGGACGACGAGGTTCAACGGAATGGCCAGCTCGATCACCGGACCTCACACCTTTGGATTTTTTTTCTGTGGGGGTACCTTAAATCGAAGGTTTACGCTACTGAACCTGACAATATTGACGTTTTAAAACAAAGTATTGTTGCAGAATGTGAGGCTGTTTCCGCAGACACATTTGCAAAAGTACGAGAAGAGTTTAAAAATAGGATATTTCACTGTCAGGAACTAAATGGAGGTCACTTCGAGCAATTTCTTCAAATAGATACTGATTCTTAAATCTGTAATGAATATCATACTGAATGGAATTCAAATTTTAATGTTTACTAATGAGCCATTAAAACTGCCATAAACACAAACAAAATTAGTATCATTGAATAGGTTTTTTCGATACCTTTCAAAAGAGGTGTCGCTTGCCGTAGGGTTCCATTTAAAATTATTGGTCACAATGGCCTTGTGACGTCATCTATTATCACTAGTAGGGAAGTTTACAACCTTTAATATTCAGTTTCCAAATTTCACTTGTTTATGTATAATCGTTCCAAAAATTAGAGGGGGGGAGGGGACTTTTGAGAAGCACTAACTAATTTTTTTTTTACTTTAATGAAAAGGAATCAAACCAGTTGGCCTTAGAAGGGATAGCAAACATTTTATAATTCACCCACACTTGTTTCTTTCAACTGGTTGCAGAATCACATTTCTTCGGTTCTTAAGAAACGAATAAAATAATTCGCCTTGCCCCTCATATGATATGACTCCATCTTCCATTTATTGAAAATATTTTCAGAATCGTTTTCAATCCAAAATAAAGTATTTTAATGTCAATCTCCACGACTTCATCACACCCTGTATATACACTATATTCGACATTCTTGCGACGCAAGAAATATAATTTACCATTCTATAAGCGTTTTTTGTATTGCAGTGATAATGTTTCGATAAGCCAAACCGAATTCCTTCCTACCGAAACGACCAGAATTTGCAATTAGAAAAAAACGCGAATTCAAAACGGCTCTTCACCGATAAGAACAAAATAACCTGATCGTTACCAAAGTCACAGCTAGACATGATCATATTTTCCTTACATGCGACCTGCCAATAGGCCAGTGACTGGAGACATCTACCTCAAAATGGTTTGGACGAACGTGATTTATTTGTTCTAGGTGTGGAAAAGTGCGCACTTCAATAATCCAACAAGTTCTCCAGCCTAGCGGATCAGGAATTTGGGAAAAAATACCAAAATCACATTTTTTGTTGTTTTTCATAAAATTCTAGATTAGGGCGTGCAGTAATAAAAACAAAAAATATATTCGAGAAGAGCAGCTCATTTTTCGTGAAAAAGGTTCTATTACAAATTTCCTAAAATGTCATAGTTTAGCTTCAAAAAAATATTAAAGCCAAGCAGCCTAGCGAGCGGGCAGTGGGTGCGCCTGAGTCGCAATGTGCATTGACGCGCTGAATAATCTGCTATTTCTCCGCCAAAGATGCTTTCTGGTATATATCATTGTATAATACTACAACATGAACTTGATTTAGAAATTTGCATTGATATTATGGACTGAGCAATCATTTAATTTCGTTTTTCACATCGGACCTTCAACACTGAGACCTCAGTATGTTACACATGGTGGTGAGACATCTCACGTTTTCCTGGCTGGGTCGGGTGTGCCACAGGGCTCGAATTTGGGACCACTTTTTTTTCTCATCTTTATTAATGAACTAGAAGTATCGCCTGACTGTCTGCTTTATGCGGACGACTTTAAAATTTACAATAAAATTTCGGACATAAATGACTATTTTGAACTGCAGAATGACCTAGACCGAATTTCCGTATGGTCCATAAAGAACAATCTACTATTCAATCTGTCAAAATGCAAGGTTATATCTTCAAGCAAAAAGAGTAAACATTCACATAATTTCATATACACTTTGCAGAGTTCTACGTTGGAACGAGTTTTGGAAATTACCGATCTTGGTATTCTCTTTCAAAGTGATTTCAAATTTGATCGACACATTTTCAATATAACAAAAGATGCTAGCAAGTTATTAGGTTTATTAAAGCGAACCACATCCGAGTTCACCGACATACAAGCATAATCAGATATCTATATTTCTCACTTATTCGCAGTAAGCTGGAATATACAGCTTCTGTATCGGATCCCGCAAAACAAAACTCAAAACGAAGTATCGAGACAATTCAGAATAAATTCATTAAGTATTTGTACTATAAGGAACACGGTTTTAGCCCGGGGTTTGTCCCCTATAGCCCACTGAGACAAGAATGCAGTATCGAAAAACTTGAATGGTGCACTGGATAGTTCATATCTGCGTGCACAACTGTGATTCTACATCCCACCATCAGGTCTGCGCCCTCGTCCTATTACCTTTCAAGTGACCAGTAATGGCCCAATAGATAGAATGTGCAAGATATATAACAAGCATTGTAATGATTTCGCATGCGGACTTTCCGATATTTCCATCAGAAAATGTAAAACCGAGATGAGAAAGCAGATGAAAACTTGGTAACACAGCAAAATAATATCCCTGATTGTATACGCTCACCAACACTGTCGTCATTTCTTTGGACGTATTCTAGCTTTTGAATAAAGAACACGATTTGTTGCGAGGAACCCCACAGTCTGTCTATCACTAGGTCAGTATTCATTTATTTGTATGTATGTAAGATACTTTAACTATGTATTAGATGAATGTAATGTTGTCATACAAAATTACCTCAAAATGTATAATGGAACATGTAATTGGACGCATGCCTGTCTGTTTCTGAATAAATAAATAATGATCAAAACTTTCCGAAAATCAACTCATTAAATAAATAATTTGGTAAAAATGATTGAAACTGATCTACTTCCTACAGAAAATGCTCGATTAATATGTTAGTTTGAAGATTACTATATTTATTTGCCCCACTGAGAACCTAATTAAAAAAAGGTAGCACTTTTTAACGTTTCAGAAATTTGGCTAGTTAAAAGAGTTCAGTGAAAAATCAGATAAAAGTGCTCGTATCTCGACGAAGAGAGCATGCATTTTCATAAGGCAAACGGGGTTTTCAAGAAAAAAGTATCTTTTTTCAGAATATATATAGGTATATAGTATTGTTTTCTCACAAATTTTGAATAGTACTTGATTGAAAACGTGTGGTGTGCATCGCTGCATGTATGTTTACACAAGTCGAGATCAACACGGGTGTTAATTATTCATCTTGCTTAACTGTGACCATTGAGAAATGATCAGAGAATTAAAAATTATGAGTGCTCCAAAACGAAAATAAAAGTGGGTTTTCATGAAGAAAAATTGGATTAGGAGACTGAAACTATTATAGTGTTAGTGTTCACTGAATTACATTCCAATCAGGAGGAACTTAGAATACAGGTTACAAGTTTTTCTAGTTTTAATTTGCATTTCTATTCTGCTATATGAAATGATTTTCATTGTATGTTTGTCTAGATATAGTTTGGTCGATTATTTCATGACACGCTCTTTGGAAAGTTAGTCAATGTACTACTTGTCTTGTGTCGGTGTTTTGAATGATAATTCAGGGATTTGGAATAACAATAGTATATGAGTAAATAGTTTTGATATAATTTCAATAATTAGTTCTCTTGGTTCTGGCAGTGTATGTACCTGAAAAAAAAATTAAATAAATTCCCCTCTGCCTATGGGTTGGTTCAAACATGTTTTGAAATTTGAAGTCGCCGACGATGATGTAGCTTAGAACAATGAAGACAGCGATGGTGATACTATAACAGGAGAAAATCGAAATGATGAAAATGGAAGTGATGATAATTAGTATAGGAACCACATTGAAAAACTAGTTTTTTATACTTATGCTTACTTTTTTCAAAAGGATTTCCCACTTAATTTTACCCAAGTTACTTTCATTCTCAATAAAAATATAAAAAATAAATATTTCTGACCTCTTTTCAAGCAAATAGAAGCAATTTTTCCGAAAGATTTAATAACAACTTTTTTACAAGATTTTTTACGTGAAACTATGGCATTTGGAAAATAATTGTGGACACCTTTTATTACGCGAAAATAACCGCTCTTCCCGATTTTTTGTTTATTTAACGATGAAGTGGTTCATTTACGAAATTAAGGCCAAAAACGTTAAAAGTATAGTGTTTTTTTTTATATTCCCGACCCGCAATGCTGGAAAACTTTTCAGAATATTAATCTACACATTTTTCCGAACCAATCAACAAAAAACATTTTGGTCCAAAAAATTTTGAACTTTAGCTGGAAAATTGACTACAATTACTGGCCTATTACATGCAACCGGCCAACTACGATGGCTATCGTCTAGCGCTGAGTTGGTCAAGTACGCAGCAGCGGGCCTGGCATCAAGCAGCAAGGCAGCAGGAAAGAATTGCTGCGATTTATTAGACTCCTACTACAGACACCGCAAAACGTCTCGAGTCCGAGTTGGGCATCGTAAATTCCACTCTATCTCTATCTTTCTCTGTGTAGTGCTATTAGAATAAATCTCTGTAGTTTGCGTCGTCCTAGCAGCGTTGTACAGGTACGTAATCGGGTAGAACGGAATGCAGCAAACGGAGTTAACGCATTTCATGTTTTCGAAATGTATGTATGGAAACATAACCGTGACTGAATAATTCAATTTACGATTCGTTTTCACATCTTGGCAACAAGATTCATAAGCAGAACGATAAAAGAATTATAATTTTGATACCTATGCGCTCGTTAAGAAACTTTAGTATTGACTGTAGACCAGGGTCGATAATTTTTGAAACAAAAAAAAAATTATAGTAGAATGAAACTCATTGGAAAAGGAAGAAAATATAACAAAAATGAAAGGAAAAATAATTTACGGGCGATCTGAAGTCGGGAAGTGGAAGGGGGTGAGTTTTTAAGGGTAAAAAACGGTTTATCTCCATTTCCGGCAGAACTACAAGTCCTATGGAAAAAAGTTAAATGGAAAATTTGTTGGCAATGAAAAGATCTACAACTTTGGTATCCCCACTTTTTTCACAAAATCCAAAAATTTATGTGAAAAATTGAAATAACCAAGTTTTTTATTTTTTATTTTTACCTTTAACAAAAAAAAAAAAATTTCACGAAATTTGGTGGAAACTTACTTTTTTATGTCCCAAACACACTGTAATTTTTTTTATTTAAAATATTTACTTTTCCACCTTATTTTGACTTAATATCGAAAAAGCACCCTAATTTTCAATCAGAAATTCTCCCGTCAAAATATCAGTTTTTTTTTAAAAGTCGGTGGGTTTTTGTTCGTTGAAATCTCTACTTTCTGATAGTTTAAAAAAAATACATTACTGTGGTGAATGTTTTCAGAAAATGCAAAGAAATAACTGGTAGTAAGGCCCACACCCTCCTAGCCCCTTCCCCACTTCTCTATGATGGGCTAAAATTTTTCGTAGGTCACTCAGGTATATAAGTTATCTTGAAATAGGAATAAATAGGCATCTACGCATATAATTTAATGAAGTTTCTACAACTTTCTCAAAATATTGTAGATGTCTAATTAAATTCGGATTCGAGTTTTTTTCGTTTCTTTGCATTTTCTGTCATAGTAATGTACTTTTTTTTATACCATCAGAAAGTAGAGATTTCAATGAACAAAAAGCCCACCGACTTTTTCAAAAAAGCTGATATTTTGACGGGAGAATTTTCTATTGAAAATTATGGTGCTTTTTCGATATTAAGTCAAAATGAGGTGAAAAAATAAATATTTTAAACCAAAAAAATTACAGTGTGTTTAGAACATAAAAAAAGAGGATTTCACCAAATTTCGTGAAAAAAAAAATTGTTGTAGAACATAAAAATAAAAAACTTGGTTATTTGAATTTTTCACATAAATTTTGAGGTTATGTGAAAAAAGTGTGGATACAAAAGTTGTAGATCTTTTTATTACCTACAACTTTGCCATTTCAGTTTTTTCCATAGTTTTGCCGAAAATCGAGATAAACAGTTTTTACCATTAAAAACTCACCCCCTTCCACTTCCCGACCTCAGATCGCCCGTAAATAATTTTTCCTTTCATTTTTGTTATATTTTCTTCCTTTTCCAATGGGTTTCATCCTACTATTATTTTTTTTCACTTTTTACCATTTTCAAAGGCTTCAGCACTGGTCTACTGGGTGTACCAATTCATTGATTGGATATTGATCAAGAAAATAACATTATGGCAGCCGTTCAGCGGAACAATGACAAGCAATCGTGTTTGAAATGTTTTTTTAATGTTATTCTCCTGTAACATGATTAGAAGGTGGTTTTCAACCTTTGGCGTATACTGCAAAATAGTTCAACTATAACACTCTGACATACGGAGCGGTACTATCGCAAGAGAACCCCCCATAATAATAATAAGTATTTATTCCTTGGAATCATAATTTCACAATGACATAGGAATCGTCAATTTGAACATAAAACATATGAATATATACCCAACTAACATTATAGGAAAATTATACCAAGCAGAGGGGTAAAATGGCATGAAGAATTTACCTATTTCTGACCAAATATTCTACCTTCAACTACTAACTAACTCCAAAGTTATAATTCGAGTTATAAAAACCGTAACTGAGACCACCGGATCTCCTTCAAAAATCATAAACTTAATAGGCTAGTGCATAGTATGAAATTACTTGTTATGAACATCAAATATACCTTCACAGCCTCATGGATCAATAGAGTTATTTATTAGGTTGAATTTCACCTAAAGGTGACCGGCAAAATGTGTTCAATATACTCGAACTTTCAGGGAATACTTTCTAGTAAATATTAACCTAATTATTACCTTATGTATGTTCACATAGTCAGGAAATAAACAAGTCGGTAAACAGGTCTACTATACACTCTACATTACCTATTTTGGCACTAATTAAGTTGCCTGGGCATTTTTTGTCCTAGTTTATACCTACTGTTCCACAATGAGGGCGAGATTATGACTATATTTGTCTAATAAGACTAAATGTCTACAGGGAAGTCAAAGTTACCTAAAATGAATTCCTCAAAGTAACTTGGTCTTTTATCAGATATTGAAGCCCGAATCGATTCGTATGAGCATGACATCATGATACAATTTACTCCTCAAATAATTTATTTTTGGAGCTGAATTTTAGAATTAATAAACCATACAAGTATAGCACCAGCTACTATCGATTAGCTGCCAGAATGGGAATATAATCTGAACCTACACTTCCCAAAGTCCAAAGATCAGAGCCATCATGTTACGTATGTGGTACATAGGAATATTCTACTATGTGATCCACGTCTTTTAATGACTTCAACTATTTCAAAACATCCATTTTTATGAATAAAATATGAAAGCAAATAAGTGTTAACCATCGACGGAGGCAATTCAAAACAGGCTTATGTTAGGTTATGCCGGTAATGGATGGATTGACAGAATGAACAGAATGAATCCATAGATAAGCTGCATTCAACAAGCTTCGTCTGTCGCCAGCGGTAAACTATTGCCGTGACGTTTTCAATGATACGACAAAATGAAATTCAATGAAGTTGGTCCAGCTGAAGCAAATATCTCGATTTTTGAGAGGTAGTCACTATTGGCAAACAAATTGAATTGAATATTTCCGAGCACGGCATAAGGTATTCTGCAAAGTTAGCATTATAAGAGTACTTTCAGACTATGCGGAACGCGGCCATGTCAAACTACAATTTTTGAGCCAATCACTAACACCATTTGATATTCAAAATGTTATGATTGGCTATTTTTCTTCGGATAGAGATTCCCTCCTTACACTGAGATAACATTATCATGGATATTATTATGGAAAATGTGCACTGAATACAATTTGAATACAATTTTCGCGTATTATTTTCAATACTACTGATATTTTATGTTCAATTCTAGAATAAACACTTCAATTTCAGAATAAATACTCGTTACGGGGTTCTGTAGTATATATCGTTTTCTTTGAGTAACTAGGTATAGCCTAGACAGATATACTTGGTTTTACCATCAACAAGAAGTAGAAAATAATGTTTATGTTTTCTCCGTATTAGGAATTAAAATGATCATTTTAGTGTTTCTGCTCAGAACATCGAATAAAAACAATATAAATTTATTATCCACGATTCCAATCCAATAGAGAACAGAACGTATAGACATATTGCATGAAAAAACATCCCATAACAAATTTGTAATTTCATCACGTGACCACAATGTGAAAGGGTCTGAAATCCCAAAATAAGGAAAATGGACTTCAAAGTCAGGAATAAAGGTTAATTTCGACTTTGCCTAAAGCCTATGTGTTCTCAAAGATGAAACTTTAGGAAAATGTGGCTTAAAGGTCCCATATGGGATAGACGCCATATTTTTTGGCTTGAAGCGTTTCCGCCATTGTGAAAATGATCCATAATTTTCTTGAATCGACTTTATTTTAATGATAGATAGCCAAAAAATTGATGTTTATGATATGTATATACATACTTCATCTATGAAATTAGTTTCTGCAGTGTTTGATGAAAAAAGTTGAGGAAGAACACTTAATTTTATGAATTTTTTCCATACAAATTTGATAATTTGAAGGGGTCCACTTGTTTTACATAAGTAAAATTCAACATTATCACAGAAAAGTTTGTATCGCAAATAAAATCCGAACTAGATGTGAATGCGAAACCATCACTTGCACACATCATTCTCTGCTGTACGTTTCTTGACAGTTCTCTGTTCATACGCCATGTTCATTTTCAAAGCTTTCACGGATAAACATGTAGACATACACAATATGCAGTTAACATTTATTATCTTCTTCCGACCTTCTACTGATTGTTTTAATATAGTATTTATAACCTAAAATAGGTGGAAATGACTGAATTTTTACCATCAGTCGACTATTCTGAAGACAATTTTACCTATTTATGCCTTCGACTTATTGGGCTAAATGTCTTGACTGCCCAATTTTCGACTTCTGAATTACTTCCATTTTCTTCCCCATATTGGTAAATTTAGGGTAATTATAACGTAAGAATTACCTTCGCCAATTTGGACGCTGACCTATTTGGAGGTCTAAATGACGTAAATTTTACTTAAAATGTTTGTTGGGTAAGTACACAATACATACATTGAAGCATGCCATATGCAAAAGTGCCACATTTGGCCATGAACGTTTGAAGGCGAAAATTCAGCCTATCATGGATCGATCAAGCCCCAATATTGTCTTAAATAAATATGTCAATGGACTGTTGAACTATTATTAGTATTAATATCAATTAATTGTGCCGAACGGTTTTAAATTCAACTTTTTTTTTATGTCCCCTTGTAATTTTTCCGAATTTGAACTTAGACCCTTTTGCATATGGCAGGCTTCAATTACAAATATAAACACAATACATTATAGTAAGTAGATCTACTATAAATGGTTACTCATAATATGCATCGGTTGCAATAAAAAGTCCCCTCCAAAAGATATTCTTTGACCTTTCGTCTGAAAGTAGAAAGTGAACTAATACTCTTCATATCTGGAGGTAGTCAATTGAATAGCTTCGAACCTGTTGAAGAGGGTGATTTTTGAAACAACGTTGTGCGATGTTGTTGTAGTTTGATAAGATTTCCATTTCTTGTTGGATAATTATGGTACTTGAAGTTGGTTTCAAACTCAGACTCGCACTTTTTACACGCTTTATATTAGCTTCACTTTTATGTTTGTTTGTTTGTAACCGACTCCTTTGGGCGCGATTTTGACCCGCTTCCAGATGTCCGAATGATCTGAAATTTGGCAGGTGTACATAATTCCGGTGACAATGAATTGAGAAAGTTTTGTGTGGAAAAAAACAGAATGGCGGTTACAATATGGCGTACGAGTTTTGTGATTATGGTCCGATTCGCTTCAAAATTGCTATCTGAGGGTTTTCGTGGTCGGAGATTATGATTCTTTTGTCAAAATTGAAAAATTCAAGATGGCGGCTTTAAAATGGCGGCCGAGTTTCGTGATTTTGGTCTGATTCTATTCAAAATTGGTATGTGAGGGTTTTTAGGGTCGGAGATTATGATTACCTAATTTGATGAGATTATTCCATTTTTTTATTCGCATAAAATAATAAAAATAATAGTTCAAAAAAAACTTAAAAAAACACGGTATTATAAGGAAACCACACTAAAAAGTAGGAAATAAATAATAGTTTAAAAAAACTAAAAAACACGGTTTTATAGAAAACCAGACTAAAATAATAGAAAATAAGAAACACATGTATTTTATTTAAAAAAAAAGCGTGGGTGCATGGTATCAATGATTATATAGTACATTACCTAGGGCAGTAAAGTGAGAAATGTCTCAGATCACAGGTAATTGTTGGCCTAGGTGATACCATGCATACCATGCTTTTTTTTAAATAAAATACATGTGTTTCTTATTTTCTATTTTTTCAGTCTGGTTTTCTATAAAAGCGTGTTTTTTAGTTTTTTTTAACTATTATTTTTTACATAAAGAGCGCATCTGTAATTGTAAATCGGATGGTAACGGTAGATTTTTTTTAAACCGGTCTGCATGAATCTGTGAACATAATAATTCGCTTCAGAGCTGTAATAGCTCGACTTTGTTATTTACATATCCACACAAAGAATATTCTAGGAGAGAAGTGAATTACCATTGAAACATAATTTTCATTCCAAACTCACTTAAGTTGTACCAGAGCATAAAAACTGCTACTAATCCTCTTACATAAGTATTTAATGTGAAATTTCCAACTTAAATCAGAATCAATGTGAATTCCTAGAAATCTCGTGGTCACTGATGGATGTATCGCCACCTCATTGATTTCAACATGTATTGGTTGTTCAATGTGTTTTTTCCGAAAAATTTAACCAACACCGTTTTATCCGCATTTAGAATGAGACGATTAGATCGACACCAACAAGATCCTTCTGCTGAAATGGAAATATCATCGGCGAAAAGATATAATGAGATTGGGCCTATATGTTGTGGCAGGTCATTGATTGAAATTAAAGAGATCAAAGGTCCCAAAACTGAGCCCTGTGGAACACCAACGTCTATATTGAATAAGTCTGAGTCAGTATCATCCATTTCACATAAATTCTCCCCAAATTCATATGGGATATAAATCATGCAAGAAATTTCCCTCGATCATCTATTGCCTACAATTTATCAGCAAGTATATCAACATTTATAGAGTCAAATGCCTTGGATGAATCGAAAAAAAGTGCAGCTACATCTTTCCCTCTGTCGACCTACCAGGGCAAAAACCGTTTTGATGTTACATTATATTTAACCAATAAAGGTAAAGGTAAATTTATTATAAACACATTTTTATATTATTTTACTGATCACACTGGAATGGCCACTGGTCCATAGTTTTTAATCAAAGTGGGATAATTTTTCTTGAATAATGGAATGATTTTTCCTCCTCAACAGATTTGTTAATATATATGCCAGCGGTTCACAAAGATATTGTTTTGGTTATGCTTTTAGAAAGACAATCCATTTCCCTTTTACTTAGAAACAACAACACTTAACGGAAAAATTCTACTATCCATATTGAGCAACTTCAATAACTATCATCACATTCACACACTGATACAACGTCAAATTCACTGCCATAGAAAACGTGAAATGGATTTTAGATAATACTTTTTATCGGTGATTGTTCTGACAGTTCAAGGTCTTCTCTCGAAGTACAGCGAAAATCAGTTGAGATTATGACAAAACTGATATGCAATACCAAAAATACATAAAAAAGAGTAAAATACTTGTCTCAGTATCAATACAAAAGACATCAATATACTGATAAGCTTTCTGAGAAACACTAACACATATATTTGAGTCATGCGCACGTCAATCGTATGTGGCAAATAGTGACCTAATGCCATCTCCCCCCTGATATTTATCGATCGAGCTAAGATGAGTCACTGACTATTATTTCCGTCTTATGGTATAGATAGAAACAACAAAGTAATCCGCTTCTGGGTAACAAGGCACATCGGAGAGGGGGGACGAAAAAGCGGATGCGTTGACATGATCGCCATGATCGGTTCAGAACTATCCTGCGACCTGGGAAAGTCGTATTTCCAGGAAGAGCTCCATAAAGAGGAAGAAGCTGATATCGGCATCTTCGAAGGAGAGTCAGCCACAGAAAGAGAAGTCTCGAATCCCGGGATTTCTAATGGAACACTGTAACCTCAGAAAACTCCTGAGGAAGTGGGAACATCACATGCAGATTCTGCGGAGGAAAACTTCTTCACAATATATTGTGGAATCTGGGATCGCACCAGCTGACACTAGGTGAAATACAACATATAATCTCCTCAAAATCCTTAAATTACTCAGGTGGTGCTATAGCAGGAGGAGGAGGGTCACAATAGATCTGTGATCATCTACAATAACCATTAACGAGCCTGCACATTGTACTACGAGAAAGAATCGCACTCTACGATGACATCAATTTTATAACGTTTATAATCACTTATATCAATAAATGAAAAAATTATTTGTACACATCAACTATCGAACCATGTTTTATGAAGAAATTATAATAAAATAAATCGATCCATTTTCGAATCAGTTGAACCAAAATACCATACTAAACGCTATTTCTCAACGAAATTTAAATTCCTCTTCCCGTACTTTACCAAAACTATTAGCTTGATTGTGCTGCGCTTCAAAATGATTTTCCAATTCATTATTTACACCTATTTTAACGCGAGAGCGAAGCGAGCGCTCTATTGTTCGAGATCATTAATCGCCATTTTAATATACGAGTTGATTACAAAAAAATTTCCGTCGACCTCGTTCCAGGGGTCAGCGTGAAATTTTCGATATCCAGTTCCTTCAACTAGGGGAAACATACAATATTTGGATTTTAAAATACATAAATTTGACAGGGCGGAGATAATACGATTTGACATTCGAATTCGTGCATGTTTAGTTGCCTATACCACAATTATACATTAATGGATCAAATCGACCATTTACAGGTTGTTAATGGTCGATTTCGGTGTATGTTTGGTTGCATATATCACAATTATGCATTAAAAGAGAAATTGAAGGTTAATTGGGGTCATCAACGATTGATTTCGTGTAGATTGAACGGACTCGTTAGTACGAGGTCGCCAGAAAATGAATTTTATTTACGATGGGAGCATACAGAGTGGCAATGAGGTATTGCAACACTTCTATCACAATAAACAAATGAAGGCTCTCATAATATTTCGGTTTTCAATCAGAATATCGAAAAATCGAAGAATAGATTCATTTTGAATATAAGTCATAAGGTCAATATATCCCATAATAATAATATCGAATTTTTATGTAAGAGAATACAAGTTTATTATTTTTGTAAAAGGTATAACAACAAATCTTAATATGATGGTTTCATCACATCAAAAACATCATTTTGAAAATAACGAAAATGAAGGATTTGTAGTTTCAGCAAAAACAGCGATTCAACCATGGGCTCTAGTAAACAGCTCGTAACTCCGAATGATGCGACATGATAGAACATGTTGGTGCGGGTTCTCTACTGCCTACATCTTCCGACATTTTCACATCCAGGCCATTCTCATCTTTCAACACCTTATTATCTTCACCTTTATGTATGTATAAATTTATGTATGTAACGAAATCTTTGTGATTAATTTTCACCCTCTTGTCCAGATGTCCGAATTATTTGAAATTTTGCCCACGTGTTAAGAACCGAAGACAATACAATAATTTCATAGCTATGATCTTCAGAAAAAAAGAACGCCTAATTTACTAGAAAGATTTGCTGAGTGCGCTGGTTTGGTCTCAGCACTTTCACCAGAAGTTAGTAAAAACTTAAACCCATGTAGATGAGTTTTTCTCCCATAGTCGAAGTTTAAAAACACCCTTTTGCATCAATATGAACTAAAAAGTTGAAAATTAAATTATAGTTTGAAAAAACTATTAATCTCTCTTTTGTAGCAATATGGAATAAAAAGTTAAATATAATAAGACCAAAAAATTTCCTCTTATGTAAAAAAGCGTACCTACTTTTTATAATAAATCTACCTTTACGAATAGCTAGCGATAAAAAACTAAAGATAACTGATATCAAGCCCCCCAAGCTCTTTTTCCATAACAGGAAATTTTTTGTTCAATTACTTTATTATTATCCTTTTGGTTTGATAATTATCGTACCACATACCAAAAAAAGGGACAATGCTTTTACAGTTCAAAAAAAAATCGTAAGGGCAACTAAGACGTGTGTAAATTATTTCGTTTAGCAGTTAGGAATTTATATCCACAATTATTTTTTTGGTTAGTATTTCCAACCCGTATGGTTATTTAAGGCACACTCGTTCACTTTCTTCGTATAGAAAAGTTTCAGGGAAAGTTCATCATATGTTTAAATTAATCAATCTGCGCTTTACAATATTTTGTTTAAAATCAAACACTGACCGGTTTGAAATATTTTTCGAGATTTTTCGTTAAAGCTCCCAGGGATTCTTGGAGTGCCCGTTTTTTTCCTGTAATTATATCTGATTATAATTATTAATAGATGTGAAAAAAAAACGAGTGTGCTTTAGACCACACGACTGAAGTAAAACTCCTTTAGCTCCATCTATATGTATATCTATATGTATATATATATATATATAATTAAAAATAATTATATTAATTAAATATTTTTTTATATTATATAGTATAATGTATACATATTTTAATTTTTAATAACCTATAATTTGATTATTTCAGTTTGGTAAATTTGGTAAATTATTATTAGTCATGAATAATTATAAAAATAAAATTAAAATTAATTTACCTAATCCAATAATTTTTCTGGTTTTTGTACATGATCTATAGTGGGATTTTCATCATCAGCTTCCATTTGATTATTGTCATGTTCAATCACGATGTCACCAATTATTTGTAATGGTGAACCTCTACAATTAATGAGTATTTTATTATTTACGTATTAGTTAAATTTTGTTATCCTATTTTAAAAATTTGCTGAAGTGAATTGTAGAAACGCGAGGCCGAAATACGGAAGAGTAACAAGGAGAAAGAGAGAGAGAGAGAGATAAGAAAAGGACAGAGAATCAAACGCGCCCCAATGTCGAGAGTAGAATGCCGCGTATTAGTAGAGGGAGAAAATAGACAAGGAAAAACGAACGCTGCATATGACGCTACGACGCCAGCAACTAGTATGAGATACGCACTCTGTCGAGACCGTTCGCCTCACCCGATCACACTTTTCGTAACGCTCTCGTCACGCATTCAGCAACTTACTCCCCAAGTCAAGCGTGCGTAAAGAAGTTTTACTTCAAAAATAAAATGTGACTGCAAGAAAATATTATTAAAATTAAAACTACCAAAAAATATACCTAAACATCCCGGACTATTTTCTTAGAGTCCAACCAGAAAGTAATATTATGTTTACCTAAAACTCGACGGCAAATAGCTCTGCCGTAAGACACCAAATAAATAGAACAGAAAGAAAGAGATGGAATGTTGTCATCGTAATCTTCTGGGCTTTATTTGTGGTTGGTTGATCTTTCATTTCATCTCTCGAATAAGCCACGGAAATCCTGAAGATGTTCTGCACCTGGATATCCGACGAAGAAAACCCAAATTAGTTCTAGAGTTCTTTTATAAAAAGCGGGAAATAGCTTCTTGTATTTTATCATTATCACAGTACTTACTTGCGTAGATAATACTACTTATTAATGAAGTATTATTCTGTTTCTTACAAGCTTTTATTTAGTTTCACTTGTTAGTTCGTTAGGGTCAAATCTTACAAGTGAATTTTGACCGACTTCTAGTCGTCCGATTGATTTGAAATTTGGCAGATGTTCATGATTCCGGTGACAATGCATTATGAAGTTTTAAGAGAAAAAAAAACAAAATGGAAGCTCCAAGATGGCGGACGAGATTTGTAATTATGGTCCGATTTGATTCAAAATTGGTATGTGGGAGTTTTCGAGGTCGAAGATTATGAATTTTTTGTCAAAATTCATAAATTCGAGATGGCGGTCCCAAGATGGAGGACAAGTTTTGTGATTATGGTCAGATTCGATTGAAAATTGGTATGTGGGTTTTCGGGGTCGGAAATATTAAACTTTCATAAAATTCAGATGACCCAACGGGGGGAGGACAAGTTTGTTTATGGTCATTCGATTGAAAATTGTATGTAGAGGTTTTCGGGGTCGGAAATCATTAAACTTTCATCAAAAAAAAAAAAACTCCTCCTAGTTGACCCCATCGATTTAAACGATTTGGCAGTTATTCATAATTCCGGTGACAATGTATTATAGAATTTTCATTAGAGGAAAAAAATTGGCGGCTCCAAGATGGCAGACGAGATTTGTAATTATGGTCTGATTTGATTTAAAATTGGTGTGGGGATTTTCGGGGTAGGAGATTATGAATTTTTTGTCAAAATTCAAGAATTCAAGATGGCGGACGAGTTTTGTGATTATGGTCCGATTCGATTCAAAATTGGTATGTGGGGGTTTTCAAGATCGGAGATTTTAATTTTTTGTCAAAATTCATAAATTAGATGGCCCAAGATGGAGGACGAGTTTTGTGATTATGGTCCATTCGATTCAAAATTGGTATGCGGGGGTTTTCGGTCGGAGATTATGAATTTTTTGTCAAAATTCATAAATTCAAGATGGCGTTCCCAAGATGGAGGACAAGTTTTGTGATTATGGTCCGATTTGATTCAAAATTGGTATGTGGCGGTTTTCGCGGTCGGAGATTTTAATTTTTGTCAAAATTCATAAATTTGAGATGACGCCCCCAAAATGGAAAACAAGTTTTCTGGTTATGGTCATCATTCATTCAAAATTGGTATGCGGGGGTGTTCAGGTTCGGAAATTATGAATGTTGTGTCAAAATCTATAAATTCAAGATGGCGACTTCAGGATGGCGGAGAGTTTTATGATTATGGTCAGATTTTTGTCAAAATTGGTGGGTGAGAGTTTTTGAGGACGGAGATCATGATTTCTCCCAGCTCAAAACTTACAAGAAAGAGACCTTGTGATAACGATGCTTTTTTAGAAATGAACAGATTAAGGCGAACTAACTAGAAAGCAAAAAATAAAATAACTAATTAAAAACCTTTATGAAGACAAGCTTTTATTTGAGCCGTGTACTAAAACGAATAAAATAGTTTAAGCTCGCTGACAATGATTCAATTATTTTTTGTTGAATTCTTTGGTTTCATAAACGTAGGTACCAATTATTTTGATTGGACAGTGATTGATTGCTATGTAAGAACTTGTCGAAGTTTTAATTTTATTACAATTTGCGCGACAAGCTTTTTGAAACCAAATAATTCAAGAAAAAATAATTAAATCATTGTCAGCGACGGCTTAAACTTATTTTATACGTTTTAGTACACGGCGTGAATGAAAGCTGGTCTTTCAAAAGGTTTTTCATTAGTTATTTTATTTACCAATAAAAATCGTTACTAGTCGACTTCCCTCAGCTAGATAGACAAAAATATAAATAGGCGGGCATGTAGGGAACTTAAAAATTAAAATGAACAAAGACATTCACTAAATGATTTTCACAAAACTATGTTTACAAAACCACGACTCGTGTTTCGTATACCATAGCTTTTTCGAATGGAGATAATACTAACTCACTAATCACGATGTATCATGTTAAATAATCAAGGCAGGTAGTAGCAGGTATATATGAATCGAATTAGGAATATTGAGGATTATCCATTGAGTATTTACTAGGAATGAGGCTAATAGAACGAAGATTATATACATACCTGTTTAATCTTCAGTAAAACAAATTCAACAAAGGAGAGTTATTCGAGTTGATCTAGTCATCAAACAAACATTGCGACTTTTTGCATTTATTAATTTCTAAATTTTCTAGATGGTCGAGTTTATAACATTTCTGTATATAATATTTCGAAATCGTTAACAAAACAATGTTTTTCAGACAAGAGGTGAGTAGCAAAAGTTGAATTTGTTTTTCCATTGACAAACAGTTTCTATGTTCTGATGATCTTTTTCAAATGTTCTGCCTGTTTGGCCTATGTTTGTTTACTTTAATATGGATTTTCATCAAGTATGCCAGCATCAATAAAAAAAACTTAAAAATTATCAATTAGTATTCAGTTTCACTCATTTGTTCCCAACACTTTACTAACATGCGATCTTGACTTGAAGTGTATACATGATCTGCATCAGAATGCATTTCGATAATATTATATACAGTGCTCGCCTAAAGTCCGTTCCCCCCTAATTTTTGAACCACCTGGTATATCGCAACGGAATTCGGAGGGCGTAAATAGGAGATAAAACCCTACTTTTTTATGAAAAAATCACAGCTAAAAGTTTTTAAATGGCGGCTGAGCGCCATTTTCAATAATTTTTTTAAATAGAACACTCCGTATATTATTCCATTTTCGAAATCTGCTCATAATTCTCAACAGTTTTCTCTAATACACTTTACTCCTAAATTCAATTGTTTTCGAAATATTAACGTTTGAAAAGTGACATTCCGGTTTAAAATGGAGTATGGATTTTGGTCACTTCCGGTAAAACATTTTGCTAACTAAACGTTGTTATTTATTTGTAGTTAAATCTCTTAATGATTCGACTAATAAGAGGCGTAAAGAGAGTTTATTAAGGATAAACAGTGCCGCTTACCGGAAAATATCGAAGCCTACGAATGTGTTCTGTAAATTCACAATCAAAACAAATTAGTTAGCTAAAAAATTATAATTTATTTTTGAATAACACTTTTATTTAACCCCAACAATTATTTCATCAAGTGTTCAATGTGGCCCCCTCCCAAATCTTGACAATAAAGTGCCCCATTATAAATAGCTTCTCTCACGTTGATTAAAGTCTCTTCATCTATTTCTTCACATGTATTATCATTCTGCGTACCAACTCTTCTATTGTTTGGCATTCACAAGCGTAGATTTTTGACTTCAAATACCCCCAAAGGAAAAAATCTAGAGGTGCGACCTATCCATCGCCCAGGAAAGTTTGTATCGAGGAACTCTCTAGCCATGCGATCGAAATGGGGAGGTGCCCCATCCTGCTGAAATATGATTTAACGATTTTCAAACTCTTTCTGATTGTTTAATACAATTTGTCTTATTCGAGGTTCAATTTCAGTTTCTAAAAGATTTCTGTAAAGAACTCCTGTAGGATTGCCTCTGATGAAAATCGGTCCAACAACGCGATTGCCCAAAATCCCCGCCCAAACATTCACCTTTTCAGGAAACTGGGTATGTCCCTCTGTAAAAATATGCGGATTAGTATCGCTCCAGTATCGTACATTCTGTTTGTTGACTTTTCCATTAGGAAAAAACGTGCATTCGTCTACGAAACATACACGTTTTAGGAAGCCCCGTTCTCCTTCTGTTGTTCTTGTTAACCACTCACAAAATTCAACCCTCCGGTCTTGATCATCCTCCGTGAGAGCATGCAGGATTTTCATTTTATAGGGATGAAACTTTTCTTTTTTTAGGACTCTTTGGACACTTTTTAAACTTACTCCACAGGATTCAGCAACTGCAGATGTCGACTGAGTCGGATTGATTACCATTTCAGCAACAATTTCTACCTTTTTTTCTTCTGAAAGAGGCGGTCTTCCAGATTTCAGCGTACCAGTTGCTTGAAGCTTATTTAAAAGTTTGCGCAAATATGACCTCAAATAGGATTCTCGGGAAATCTATCATTAAAATACGGACTGCTAGATGATAATTTCTTTCAGCTTCTCCAAATATCAAAACTGCTTCAAATTTATCGATTAAACTACGAACCATGATCACACTTTTCATAAAAGGATTCAGGCGCTCAACGAACTATTTGACAGTTAGCAGTTCAGTTTGACAGTAAACAAGATGTTATAGTATTTCTAATCACAATTGAACGGCAATAAAAATAAGAGCAGCACTACGAGGAGTGTTCATATGCACTTCCCGGCAAATGGGAAATTTATATACTACCAGTGTTTTTACTTTCAAAGCGTTCCTGGTACAATCATAAAAAAGTTCTGTCGTGTGGAAGATAATTCCTTCTCGAAACTTTTCATGTCGGTCCAATTGGGATTAGAAATACTATACCGCGACAACGATTTTTTCTAATGCAAACTTGATTGAAAGCAACATTAGTGTTTTTGGTTGGGTTTGAAATGACCAAAATGTCACTTTTCAAACGTTAATATTTCGAAAACAATTGAATTTAGGAGTAAAGTGTATTAGAGAAAACTGTTGAAAATTATGAGCAGATTTCGAAAATGGAATAATATACGGGGTGTTCTATTTGAAAAATATATTGAAGATGGCGCTCAGCCGCCATTTCAAAACGTTTAGATATGATTTTTCAGTTTGACAGTAAACAAGATGTTACCTCGATAACGATTTTTTCTAATGCAAACTTGATTGAAAGCAACATTAGTGTTTTTGGTTGGGTTTGAAATGACCAAAATGTCACTTTTCAAACAGTTATATTTCGAAAACAATTGAATTTAGGAGTAAGTGTATTGAGAAAACTGTTGAGAATTATGAGCAGTTTCGAAAATGGAATAATATATGTTCTATTTGAAAAAAAAATTGAAGATGGCGCTCAGCCGCCATTTCAAAACTTTTAGATATGATTTTTTCTTGAAAAAGTAGGTTTTTATCTCCTATTCAAGCCTTCCAAATTTCGTTGCGATATACCAGGTGGTCCAAAAATTAGTAGGGGGGAAAGGACTTTAGACGAGCACTGTATAAAGAAAAACTATCGGATGCAAAATGGTGGACGTGTTTGAAGATATATAGCAGAATCGATTCAAAATCGAGATCCAGGATTTTTGTGGTCAAAATTCAAATTTACAGAGGCGGTTTGAGAAGAGGGTGAAGAGTATGGTGATTTATGGTTTGATTCTATTCAAAATTCAAGGGTCGGAGATCATGAATCTTTTGGTAAAATTAGAAAAATTGGGATGGTTGTTCCAAAATGATGGACGAGATTCTGATATTTATAGTCCAAATCTATTCATGATTTGTACCTAGTAGGTTTTGGAATTGGATTTTTGAATTTTCTGTTGAAATTTGCGATTTAAAATGGTGAACGTGTTTTGCGATTTATAGTCAGAATTTATTCCAAAATGGTACGGGGGGAATTTTGGATTAGGAGAATATGAATTTCTAATGTCAACAATGTTTTTTATTTAGTGTCAAAATTCATAAAAAGTTTATATCTGGTGATTTTGGAGTTAGAAAAAGGGTTTCTATCAAATTCAAGAATTTGAGAAGTGCGGCTTGAAGATGATGTGATACATGGTCGTAATCCTCTTGAACATTGCTATCTAGAGGTTTTCGGGGACAAGGCTTATGAATTTCCTGCGAATTAAGTGTTGAATGAGGGCCCTGTTACCGATTACCGATCAATTTGAGGAACGTACAATAAAATTCCTGCAAAAACTAAAAATAAAAAAAAACAAGCTTTCATTTGAATGTAATAAAAATATAGTTTTGTTGTTTCATGTGTGACATAAATGATCCTGTTTTTATGTTGGTCAATAACATATCCACGAGTTTGAAGGTTAAATAATCACAAGCTATTGCATTGGTTTTTCACTTACACAAAAACGGAATAACTCACGTCACAGATCTAACAAAAATTAATTGTATCTTCTTGAGGCATACAAATATCTTTTATATTAAATCCTACGCATTGAGCTCAACATTTTCGAATTGAATTTATATATGGGTAGCCCAGAATGCGTCCTTTAGGGTCTTACAGAATTCCGATTCCATTTGTATGATAATTTTTCATCTGGCCATTTTGAAAGCCAAGTACTTGCTAAAAAATTCAAGAACATTTCCCACTGAACTGAGTACAGTCTAAATCGTCAATTCCGTCTAATTTTACCCTGATGTGAACCGACCATTTTGAATGGATAGGACAGGACATTGTTCCAACAGCAATACGGATTAGAGCCACATTCAGAGTTAATGAAGTCATTTGTACATGGGTTGTTGAGGCCATGACAATGGCAAAGAGCAATCTAAATAATAAAGCAAAGAAATACGAGTCGAAGCAGAGACTTCAATCCATAAAATCTTTGATAGCATCCGAATAAGGCTAGAAATTTTCTAATTTGTTTCTTTCTTCTGTTATTCCAGGTGATTTGATGTTTACGAAAATGGAGAATGTATTTTCGTTTAGGTAAAGGTGGCGAATATAAGGACAAGGAGGATATCGCTGAAACTTTCACAGATGTTTCCAAACATGATAAAATCACCTCAGCAATCGGAAATTTACCGCAAGAAATATGGCCTTTGAAAGTTCGAAAAATTGGCCACTGAATTATCGAATCTCAAAAATTTCATATTACGACAGAGTTAACGCTTTATATCTCGAAAAATATCAATCTTTGCGTTTCGGTTTATGGGATTTTTTTTGTGGAAATCAAATTTCCTACATGTTTTCCATAAATCCAGTAATTTATGAAATAACGTCAAAAAAATAAGAATTTTCGACGAAAATCAGATTTAGTGACCCGTACAATCTTACAGGTGCAGATTACAGCTACATCGCAATAGGCACTTTTGTAGAGCCTGAAATGAGTTATAGGATGTTTGAAAAAAAAACAAACAAAGTTTACGTGTATTTCAAATGAGAAATCTTTCCACGCTCTGGGAAAGTACTTAATGTTAATATTAAGAGCTCAAATTTTCAGAGAATTTTTTTTTTTAATTTTGGTTGGGAAAAAAAAATAATATATATATATATTTTAATTGGTTGTTTATAGTTTTTAAATTTGTATATTTTTATGAATTTATTTCATAGATTATATTTCTGAACCCTATCATAACAAATGAAAAATACCGGCTATGTTATGTTACCTTTCCCTTTTTCAACTTTTTACCTTATCCCAGTCAGTAGGTACGCCTATGAACATGAGTCACTCCTTCTCAGTAGTGGATTCCTGCGATCTATGTTGCCAACTTGGCACTGACGATTCGATAATAAATGCTGTTCAGTGGAGAAAAGTGAGGTTAGAAATTGAAAAATAAACACCAGTTTTGCAGAGAATAATAAAAATTGTTGGTTTTATTCAAATCAAAGCTTATAAATACCCTACTCTGCGATAGCTACCTTATACTAGCAAAACAATGATATAAAATGGTGCAGTTTGGATGTTTGTGACAATGAAAAATTGATGAAGAAAGTTTGAACTTTTTGAATCTAAATTTATGAAAGTTCAACCCAAAACAAAGTAACCAGTGGTTTAGGCACGTAAAAGTTATTGGTTTAATGTGAAAGTTGCACTTTGATATTACTATACCTTGTTGCTGCCTTTCTATTGAAGTTTCCAGTCCGGTGGACGTATTTCTGCGATCTCAATGACAGCTCACATGCACTCCTTCCAAGATGTATCCTCTAGACCAGGTAGGTGGAATTTTTATTGACTATTTACTTCTTCAGTTCTGCTTTTCGAAGATTTTTCTTGTTCGGGAATTTTTAATAATAGGTTTTCTTGTTTATCTATAATGCTTCTCTTGAAATTTTCTACGTGGCTTCACTTTCTGAACTTTTTTCAATCTCCTCGAGAGCTTGTTATCTTGATCCATAGCAACACTCACACATTTTTATTTTTTCACAGATTTCCGAATTTGTATCACTTCCTACCGAATTATTTGCTGTTCTAATTAATATTAATGATTTTATGAATGATATCTAATTCTAACTCTTACATACTATTTACAAATTCTTATAAAATTATAATTTTTCAATTTCTGCCATTACTTTTATTGTATATCATCACTTTTACCACACAAACTCTTTCGAATCCCATTGGTGGGTTTTCTGTTGATGTGAATTGTCACACAGGATGTTCAAAACTTATCTATACGTTGATCTTACTTTAATTCAATGTTTGCTATAAATTTCAATTTTGATATGGTTTAATCGTGGATTTTTATTGGATACATCATTGGATATGTATTTTTGATACCAGAACTACTTCAGGAAAGCCCTTTTTATACATATGTATCGACTAGAGCATAGTATAAGGTTCTATAGTAGTGAAAAAGGTAAAGAAAATTGTAAAACAACATAGCATTAACGATGATAATAAAAATAACTAATAATAATAATGATAATTATAAGTTTAATTATTCAACAACATTTCCTAACATAACTATATATATATATATATATATATATATATATATATATATATATATATATATATATATATATATATATATATATATATATATTATATATATATATATATATATTTATATATATATATATATTATATATATATTTATTTTCATTTAAAAAGGTCTATTCAGTTAATTCGTATATGTATTCGACATAGTATTTGTACTTTCTCGACACAACAATAATATTCAAATAGTTTTTTTTTATGGAGTTGGTTTTTCCTAGATCTATTTGTGATTTTGGAATTTGAGTTCGTAATGGGAGTGTCAGTTGGTCTTAACCCAGATTATTTCTATTGTATAAACAAGTCTTTTCAATAATAATATGTTTTGATTTATTTATAATCATTCATTCATCTTGGCAATTCAACATTTATTTCATTTTACTATTTTGAAGTCAATAAACAATTTTGGATTTCTTGTCTTCTTATATTGTGAGAATCACCGAGTTTTATGTATAGCTGCAATCGCCAGACGGAATAAAAGTTTTACAAACGCGAATAACCCTGGTTGATAGTTGCTGGTAACAGTTTTAGTAGTGCAATTTTATTCTACCATATAATAAAAAACTTTTAAATGGCATTAAATATTCGCTAGTAACTTTATCTCTGTGTAGAAGCCCAAAGTTCCGTCAAACATTATTCAGTGGAAAATCCTTTTTCAATCAGGGCACGGTGATATTCCAGAATTCTTCGTCTAGCCTTTCCAACAACAAAAACTCCTAAACAATAAAAAATGTTTTGGAACTTCCATCCTGGCTTATAAAACGAAGGACGCAATCCTCAAGCAGCTTTCATCTCCACTTGTGAATGTGGGTTTTATTTCATAATTCGCCGTATTCCCAGGCGTATTTCGGTGTGTAGCCATTGTTGTTTTCCGATGTGGAAAGCGTGTTTAGATATGTCCGGGAGGATACCCGCGATTTTAGTCGGCCTAATTATCTTTAAAGCATGATTTTGACAGAGAGATACAAGGCGCGATTAAAAGCCCGTGGATAATATCACTGGATTTTCAATTTGATCTGAGGACAGTTTTTTACAATCTTGAAATACAAGTCTTTTTTTAGTCTTTAAACATTGGCATTAACACAGTAAACGTCGTGTAACAGGATATGATGACAATTGCAGGATGAGTTTATTACAAATCTGATGTTCCGCTTTTTACTATCCTTTTTTAGAAATTAACATTCTTTTAACACTTATCAAAATATGTCATATATTTGCTATCTACAATCAACATTCCAAATAATCAACAAACACATTTTGATACATCTTCAGATTCCAAAAAGTTTTTCACGAAACCATTATGGATTTATTCCACTGCATTTTTTGTGTTTTCTCTTCCCTATTCGTTTTTATCTATTGTCAAAGTGCCAATTACTGAATTTCTGCCGCTACATAACTTTTTTTAACTTTGAATATGGGATTGGAGATATTTTCAAGCTATCAGTAACATTCCGTGAGATATTTCGCCAAGGTCAACCACAATAAAAAATACTGAAAACTAGAAGAAGTTGCACTTGATGTGGATATATTTTATAATTCCACCAAGTCCTGTTGAATTAATCATGAATGTGTAAAAAAAGAGTTCACGATGAATAATTTAGACATATTTCAAATACTAAATTATCATCTGATTCTAGTTCACAAATGTGCATGGCACGATGTGCCTCATCTGTTTTTCGACCGTCTGAATTTTCTTGATGTACACCGTGAATGGCCCACCCCAATTTACATTCGCTTGTTAGTGGAGCATTTTCGGGGCCACACCGTATCTGACGAGCGATAATAAGATCAATATTGTCAATTAAGAGAACTGATTTTTAACCACGAATTGTCTCTGATTGGTATATTTCTCAATTGGACAAATTTTGACATTTCTGTCTTTTTGGCAATGACAGATTATTTACCGTTCGACTGCCTTTCAGGGTAAAAACTTTATTATGATCACCTGCTTTCGATATCTTCAGGTCAATTTTCATAGACACGTTTTGCCAGTATGACTCGTCATTTTTTTTTGCAATAGTAATAGCAACAACGTTTATGAGTTGAAACTGTTGAATCAAATTTAATTTAATTTTAGCAATAACGATAACTTTAAGAACGCGACCTTGAATATTCCAACTTATAGAATCTTACGCTATCGCTAAAATATTGTCTACAATGCGCATGTCATGACAACTGACAGATACGAATACATGTTTCATAGTTCCATGTCAATTTTTTTATTACAATTGAACTGCTGAGACATACTTGCAATGCCGTCGATGCTTTCCCTTTCGTTCATATCTATGATCGCAATATATATAAACTGAACACATTTCAAATTAAAAATAGCCAAATAAGTTATATTTACCAGAATACAGAACTGAGCGAACTGTCACTTGTCATACGTGTCCTGTTATTCTTAAAGTTATTGCTAAATGTAAATTCGTTGTATGAAATAGGTTCAGTACAAAGTACGCTAATTGCTATTCTTATTCCTATTGCTGTTGCAAAAAAATGTTGACTAAATCCACCTTAACTGTTGATGCTTCAACAAGAGTGCTATAACTAAAGAGGTCCCGTCGGCCCGTGTAAAAAAACTGTTAGTACTCTCAGCTGCACTTTTTTCACATAGCTTTTCAACGTACATATCAATTCTGAATTACTGTCTTGTTCGCTGCTACAATGCAGGTCTTTATGCAAAAGTTGGTGATGATGCGATAGTTTACAACCGTTGATTCCACAAAGTTTTCTGGCCCTACAGAGCTTCTTGGCGGTTATGGTTTTCCAACGTTTATCGATGTCATCATTTTTCAAAGTTGGGCATATATATACCTTCGTGGGCTTTTTGGTCGCAGTAGCAACATTTTCCATCAGGAATGTCCACACTGGCAAAGTATACCTTGTCTGATTTTTCGGGAAAATATTTCTGTCAAAATTTGTCAGGATTGGCGTTTCAAGGAGTACTAATATAGCAAGCGGCTCTTGCAATAACTCACACCCATTTGAAAAAATATTTTAAATTAAGGTTTTCTTCATCTTGCATCATTTTTTCAATTTCAGTTTTAGGTGGTTGGGAAGATTTTGAAGGAGGTCTTTCGATAGCTATGGGTTCTGAAGATGACTTGAAGACTTGAGGGTTTCTATGATTGCCACCATATTATTTACTTCGAATCTTTGAGATACGGAATCAATTTTTCATCCAAAAATAACTTGATAGACGTTTTTTTGCTGATATATGGGTGACAAAATATAAAGAAAGTATTAACAATAAAACAATAAGAGGTTTCAACAGCGTGATTTTTAGCAATTCGGAATTTCATCACTCTCTTAATTTAATGATTCATATTGAAATTTTTAGTAGACGACGGATAAATTGTGATAAACGAATTCCATAGATATCTGCCAACTCATATCAATGTATTTAACAAAATAAATATATTTTTCACTTCACACACTCAGTTCCAGCATCATGATTTAAACTGAATTTATATTCCACGCAGCAACCAGCAACCCTATACCCACCAGCATATACCCCCAATGAAATACACACACACACCTTCACATACCAAACATCCGTCCGCATGACTACAGGTTCTCCATTCCCCATGTTTACAATCTCTGTGTCATTCTGTGGTGTATACACATAATTAGCGGGTAATTCACAAGGTGGATTCGACCCGAAAGACCTGCCTGTACCGGCATCATCGTCGATCGCATCCGCGTATCCTACCTCCTACCAAATTATCTTACTTGCAAACTTGCACATATACTTTTTCGGTTACACCAGAAAGCGTATAACGGGATTTATGGACGAGAAGAGTTCAAAAGAAGCGTTGTACAAAGATTTCGCTGGTATTTTGACGTGGAAGTCTTTCTCTAACTCTTTAACATTATTATGGTGCACAAACACATATAAAATCCGGCAATTATCGGTTTTGAATTGCTACAGATCTGTGTGAGGTATATTCCGTATATTGTCAGACCCTTTTACGAGGATAGAAGTTTCAAAGAAGTGTTTAATGTAATTACTTATAAGTATTGTTGGAAGCTTATTTTTTGTGGTAATAACATTCCACAATCTGAAAACAAAATTAAATGGATCAGGGAATCTATACAAGTATACTCAGAAGGGCAAGAAATTACTTTGCATACACCAAAGTATTTTTCACGATTGGAAAAATATTCAATTAGTCAGTAACTTGTCGCATTCTAAGTTTTGCCTATCTGAAAAAATAATATGCAATTCAACAGAATACCTTGAGGATCCTACATGTATATTTCAAATGTTTCATTTAATTCGAATTTAAATATTTCATTATTAGCATAGTCCAGAAACATAATATAACCTGAAAGCATATGATGTGTATTTTTTGATAGAGTGTTCGAATCTGTAATGACACGATCAAACTGTACCATTGAAGATTCTTGAAAAAAAAGACCTATTTTCAACATTTTTCCATTAGGAACTTTGTTAGTTTTCAGATTATGGGGAGTTGGAAAATAAAAAACAACTTCATGTTTTCCAACAGACTTATGCAACCTGAAATATATATTGACTCTTCAAATAGAAGAATTCGGTTCGTGATATAACTGAGGAATCAGTGTGAAAATGAATATTTTTCCAACTATAGTTTCAACCAAATCTTCCTTCCTAGAGATACAATTGAAATTATATATAAGAAAATATCTGATTATATTGCAATCATCCTCAAAATTGGTGGTTGATATATTTCTCACCGAGTCTGTTTCATGAGATGAAATCTCAATTTCAATACCCCAAGAAATATAAAAGCCTTGGAAGTTATATCATAAGACCCATACTGAGTGAAATATTATGCATATCCAGATACATTTGTAGAAAACACTCTCAATGAAATTTCAAGCAAAAATACACAAAACAACCGAGTAATGAATTCAATACAGTCGCAGCCACCAATACATCTCAAAAATAATATAATATCTTATATCCCCGCATTATCTGAAAGGTTTGGCAACAAGTATGACATAAGAACAACTTTCAGAACAACTAACACATTGAGATCGATCCTCACAAAAACAAAATAAAAAAACACAGAAGCAAAATAAAAAAGAAATATATTTACCATATACCTTGTTTTTGTGGCAAAAGTTATATTGGTGAGACATCTAGACCGTTAAAAGTGCGCCAGGAGGAACATCGAGATTATATTAGGAATCGACAGATCACAGGTTCAGAATGATCAGAACATATTTTGGAATCCAATGACGACCACATGGTAGAATAGAATGAAACGATAATTCTAACCAAAGAACCCCATAACAAGAAAAGTAAACTTAAAGAAACCAACATGATTCTACTATCTGGTAAAAATTGTATATCAACAAATTCTTCTGATATAGATCACACGTGGGCACCCTGACTGGAAGATCTTGCATTTGACAGAGCGATGATGAATTGAATCCATTATCTGAAAAACACTCCATCCTTTTGACATAACTCTTTTGACTTAAAAAAAATGATCACGTTCGAGAAAAAAAATGCAAGAAATACAGAGACAACTGATAAATTTCATTCATATTCAAAAGATTAGATAGAAGTATCTTTTAATTCAATAATTTTTTCTGATAGGCAAAACTTAGAATATGACGAGTTACTAATTAAATATTTGTCCATTCGTGAAAAATAATTTGGTGTACGTGTAACTTATCGAAGGCAAACTAATTGTTTGCCCTCTACATTTCTATAGATTCCTTGACCCATTCAATTTTGTTTTCAGATTGTGGAAAGTTATTATTTTTTCTAAATTTTCAGTACTTATAGTTATATAACCGGGTTTTTTTAGTTTCTTACTATAATTTTATTTTAAACTTTTTAGTCCATATTGCTTCAGAAGACTAAAAAAGACTACGGGAGATAAACTCTTCGATTGATTCATCCACATGAGATAGACATTTTTAGTAAGTTTTGGTGAGTGAATTCACCATATCTTAAATTATTTTTCTCTGACGATCTTGGTGAGAATACCAGATCATAGCTTTGAAATAATTGTATTATCATTGGTTCTTTATACTTGTGCAAAATTTCAAATGATTCGGACGTCTGAAAGTATGTGAAAATTGATTTCAAAGATTCCGTTGTATAGATACAAATATATATATATATATATATATATATATATATATATATATATATATATATATATATATATATATATACAGGTTAAGCTAATAAATATTGTATAAAAAAATATGTTAATTTTTATTCAACATCTTGTTCAATTTTGTCTGTGTTTTTGAACGATTCAATAATTGAAAAAAGCGATAATAGTGAAACTAGAATGAACAGTATATATGCTGTATGTGACTTTTGCTTGTTTTATAATTCTTGCTTTCTCCATTGGAATTATTCTCTCCTAGATATGCGTATGTGAAATCTATCCATTGTTCATTTAATTTTTCGAAAAAATTAGTTTTTCTCAACTATCGAAATAACTTTATTCAAATGTTGCCATTTATGAACTGAGACATCAGAAATATCCATTCCAGAATCCAATATCCCAAGAAATCTCTTCCAAATTTATATATATTGTTATGATATGGTACATATGTCAAATAAAAAAATAAGAATAGGGCACAATAATATTTAAAAAGCTGCATAAATACCTATTATGATTGTTTTTATGAATTTTTTCTGTACGGTTTGCAACTTGATAACCTTTGGCCATATTCTAGGCGACGAATTCAAGAGGGTGGCAATAGAGTTTTTCTATTATTATCATTAAGTTTGATAAGTTCATTCAATTGAACAACCTATAAAAATATACAAATTCAAATTTAGACACAAACATTCACAATTCAACTAAACATTATTTTTATTTGCAAGAAACATCATGTATACAAATTTAGAACCAAAAGGAACAGGCAAATGTCATATAATTTTTTTTTTCTACACGATCGAAATAATAAAATTTGAGCATAGAAAAATGGGAAATGACAACTTTGAAGAAATATTTGTAAATAGTAGGGAATTAAATTTGTAAATAACATAAGTATATTAGGTAAGAAGTTGAAAAATGTGTTTTAAAAAATATGCTAATAGTGAAAATTGTTAAAAGATAACAAAAAGTTATGGTTAGCAAGTAGAAAAAAAAAAATAAGCGAGTCGAAAAATGAAAATGAAAAATGAAGCAGAACTGAAAATTTCTATGATCAATTTTGAAGGAAAAATGCTTATAACTGAGGCATTTGAGAGACATTCAGGCATACGATCAACTTTGTAACAAATTCAGGAGCAAAATCTACTAAGAAATCACTTATCAAGAATTGGAGGTTAGAGTCTCAACTTTTCACCTCACTAGTAGTATGGAGGCCGAATTTTGCAAGACATCCACATCGAACTAACCACAGAACATTCCTGGATTCGTATGAGTGCAAGAAATACTCATAACAGGTATTTTATCGTCATAAACTCAATCAATTGGGAATATTCATCGAACTGGCACATTCTCGGTTTGATTACAAAAAACACATTAATTTGAGTGGTAAAATATTCTTCTTCTGTTTATCAACAAGACTGAGAATAACCTATTAATATTTATTTTGGATTATTTCTATTATTGCGCATGAGCAAGCAAATTGAAAGTTTTCAATTTTAATTGGTTGAAAAGTATTACTAGAATAAGATAGATATCGCAGGACAAAATCTCGGAATAATCAGCCTTAGCCCCGTGCAGGCGGTACCACAGAGCTGGACCAATCCCTTTTCCCTCACTCTCTCAAGGGAACAAATGACCACTGAGCCAAAACACCAAAAGGGAATGAGGACAACTCTCGGCCTTCCCGGTTTCTTCCTGGGCACTGGAGAGGATGTGATTCTAAGCGTTCTACGAGACAGGAAGAGGACTCTCCAGGATGCTGATACGGGCCGCCCACATGAACTTCCAGTACTGTACGGTAGCCAAGGCAGTACTTGCAGTTGCTAGGAAGGACCTCGAAGTAGCTCTTAATTGGGAACCATGGACATGACATGGTGGAACAAAAGGTCGAAAAAGGCAGGCGTTTGCAATGTATTACTTCCATGTTGAAAAATCCACGTTTCATCAAGGACTATCACTTGCAGCATTATTCACATATTCTCTCAAGAACTTCACCCGTTTTAATGCAATCACTGGCCTTTCCTTCAGAGCCCTTCTACCATTATCTAGACCTTTTAAAATTATGGAAGCTTTTATCTTTGCAGGGACCTAATAAAAATAAAACCATCACATGTTTCACTTATTGTAACAGTAAAATACATATTTATAGTTTTTTCCGCGCGGGCCTTCGTGCCATATTCTAGAAATTGTCCTAGGTCTTAATTTTAATGCCTCAGCTGCACAATTAATAACCATTTTTTGTTCAGTGGAAGTATTTTTTTTTATTTTGGAAATACATTTAACAAGTTTCCTACTTTGCTCGTTCAAAACTTCACGATGGAAAATTTTCAAATTTCGTTAAAACTGTATCACAAACTCATCACAACAAAAGAAGTAACACAAGGACCAACACATTCAAAATGAGGTAATTCCAGGCTAATTTCGAGTTCCCCTCTGTTGAACCATTTTTTTGTAAGTAATTTCTCTGTAACGTTAGTCGCCTTAAGTATATCTCAAACAAGTGGAAAGGGCTTAGACGTATATGTCAGATCTCACCAATGATTTATTGCCTACTTCGCCAACCAGAAACGTTTTAATTACAGTATAGGATTTTACAAAAAATCGACTTCATGAAGTTGAAAAATGACGGAGATATCAATAATTGAAACTAGAAAATTCAAATTCGGTCCTGACGAGTAATGTCCAATTCATATGACATTTCTTCGCGTTTGAGTTTACGACAAACTCTTTTATGATAGGCCTCTGAATGACAGAATTAGAAGTGCGTCAGTTGTCATTCAAAATGATACGGAACAGAGCAAAACAATGAACTTGACTGAGCGTATATCATTTACACGGCAACAGATTTCAGTTGAGAAATGACTTGACCGTAAAAGTTTGTGAACAATTGTAAAACCGAATGTGTCGGGTTGTTTAAGGGAAAGGCTCATTAACGAAAGTTATAATAAGCCTTACAACCTCAAGATCGTCTCGCAAGAGTTTCTGAATCAACATCATAACAACGATAATCTTACAAAACCCACAAAAAATTTCTAGGACATTATAAAAATCATATGTTTTGGACATTATAAAAATCCTCATAATTTTTTGTGACTACGTTAAAAAAAACGCCTGTGAAACTGTTCGTGGACAAATATTTCATTCCATATGTGAGTTTTGTACCTTCGTTGTTTCGCAATGGGGTGTTTTAAGGTTTTGAGTTTTTAAAGTTATCATGCATCCTAAAGGTATTTTTTCCAGTATGGGTAATTTCATCAAGGGTACCCAATAAATCAAATATGTTCCCAAATTTTTCTCGTTGCCCTGGTAACATTTCAGAGTAGATACAAATGAAGACAGTAAATGTAGCACCAATTGTAAACTGGAAGGTTTCTATTTTCATTGAAAATACTATATTCCAGCTCAATTACAGGGCAAGGTGGTACTTGGCGACTCAATACTAGATTTCACGTCATTTTTTATTGTTCATACCGTAGACAACTGCATATTCCCTCGATGAGTTATTTATCTTGTCAGTGAAGCCAAAATGCTGTTTAGAATGAAATATAAATTTCATAAACAGCATTGGGATTTAATTTTTCCATATAGCTTCGTGTTTCCCTATTCCCATTTTGCAACTCTTCCGATGCCCAAATATTCGATGTGTATCTCAAGACATTAATACCTTCACATCGGCAACATGGCTCCAAACTCAAGACAAACCAAATTAATTCACAGGGTGGGTAAAGAATGCTGCCGCGGCCATCCACCCTCAGCATCGATCGTCTCGCTTCCGTACGCTGCCGTTTGATATATCCCGTCTCTTTTTCTAGTACCGTGTTGCTACGTGCGAACCTTTTTTCCCACGAACGACTTTTTGTACATTCTTGTCTCAAAAAGTGCACCTCTCTTCTTCTGGTGGCTGGTTCGAAGGTTAGACGGTCTCTGTCTAGACATTCCACCAGACTTGTGAAACTATCATGGGCGTGCATTCCGTTGCCTGATTTCGAAAAAAAAAACATAGAATACGGGTGTTTTTCTTAGGGTACCTACAATATAATTTTTATTAGTATATGTTGATTGTTGATCAAATGCGACAGATTTAGAAACGCCGTAGAATAAAATAATCTGGATCAAAAGGGTATACTTGAAAAAAATGGAACTATGAAGATCTATGCATAAACTATTTCTGGTTACTATGGAAGTGGAAATCAGTTTTACAAACGACACATTTCACAACTAAAAACTGTTTCGGAATTAATTTTTCAAATGATCAAAAATGGAGTGCTATTGTTTAAACATAACTAAAAATAATAAATGAGACACAGGATAGCTTTCGCTTATGGCGTATTGTTCTCGAATTGACTGTCATATGTACTGGGCAGGATGGTACGTGAATTTTCTAAAAAAATCACATATTTGTTTATACATACCTTGACAAAAAGTATGTTGGTGTGCTTCTTCTTTGATTTGCCAAAAACTTTTGATTATCTGAATTACTCTATGAGATAAAAGAACTATATAATCTAGGATTTAGACCCTATCTTGGCTAATGTCATATCTTAAAAAAGACAAATTTCTGAAACCTGAGTGCTCAGATTTCTTTTACCAAGGAGTTCCCCAGGGTTCCTTTCTTGGTCATGAGTGCAGTTAATGCAGAAAACTTCGATTTTAATTGAAGAAAAAACTTAACCTTTTATCATTAGAATTCACAAGCTGGTGTTCAAAAACTTATTGTAAATTCTAATAAAATGTATATAAATGTTAATGAAAATGTTAATGAAATATCTTATTCTACACACTACATATTGATCATGTTTTTAAAAAAATTACCAAGTAAGAAAACACTCCAAAGTTGATCTTTATTTCCATTGAAATATTGTCAATGGTAAATGAAATAAAGTTTTACATCTTTGTTGATAATGGTTCCAATGATGTTAAATAATTCATAAATTGTCTAAAACATTTATTGTGCGAAAGCGAAGTAATGGTATTAACGGTTAAAATGCATGAGTCGACACTAATAAATTATAATATAAATAAAATTGTCTGTGGCATGATTAATACAACTAACAGGATAAAAAAAATCCCGCAACTTTGTACCAAATGACAATTGACACAAATGTTACCAAGTGTTACTCTGTACCAACTGTTAATTCTGGATCTCAGTTCAATTAAATTTGTGATACTGTAGTTAAATTGAAATTGTTAGTGTGCTGAATTTCTTTCTAATGACTAGGAGTAAATCTCACTCGAAGGATTGATGTCAGTTCTTATATTTATGCAATTCTTTCCTGGAGAAATGAAAGCCACTTCTAAAAAGGTTCTTTTAGCAGTGTAGGACTGCTAACACCTTCACTTCATCAAAGGTTTGTCTGGTGATCACTTTTGTGTGAGGTTATTTTACATGATAAAGATCTTGAGGTTTGTCCAATGTATTGCTGGTTAAAATTTTGACACGGGATACTATATACTACTTGGGAACAAGATAATAACGGAATTTTATATTTGACTTTTAAATGAATTGATTTACTAGTTAGTAATGTTTTATTGGCTATTTTAAAGTTATATACATATATATACATACATATATATATATATATATATATATATTATATATATATTTATATATATATATATATATATATATATATATATATATATATATATATAAATAAATTTTTAATGTCTCTGAATATATATAGAAGTAGGAAGAAATTGTGGCATTGCAGAAAAATTATTAAATTCCAGAAAAACACCATCTTCGAGCTGGAATCGAACGACGTCGGCGATAAAAATATTCTTTGATAAGACACGTAGATTCGTTGAATTTCATATTTAATTTCCAAACGCAAAAAAAATAATTTGTTAATTTAACCAAATTTATTTGGTCACTCTTATTGGCTTGACCCGACTAAATAAGTGTAATCGATTGATGGAATCATTATATTGTAGTGACAAAATGGATTTCTCAAGGCAATGTTAACATTTCTTTGATTTGAATATATGTTCATCTATCGAAACAATCTCCAACTCATATTGAATGAACATTTGTTCCAACTCAAATATAAAATTTATTTGAATCAAACAACAAAAATATTATATTGGTTGAATTATATGCGTTAGATGGCGGAGCTTTCGCACGACTGACCCTGACTCAGATAATGCTACGGAATAGCAAAGCCAACATATCATCGTTGCGACGTCCGGACTTAAATGTCTGGTGTGGGCTCTCATGCTCGGTTGCCATATTTGTCCATTCAGTGGATTAACAAAATGGTTACCCATTTGAATAAATATTTTCAGTGAAGAGATCAGCTTATTTTGTTGAATTGACATTTTATTGAATTTCATCAATTCGACATAAATACTTTCAATTAATAGAAGCAATCAGCAAATTTTGTAGATCTGATTATTCGATTCAACAAAATAATTACATGGTTGAAACAACATTTCTGCCAAAACGAGTTATGAATAGAGTTGGTGAATAAGATATTTGGTTCATGCAAATTAGTTTCAGTTGATTGAAACTGTAAATTTGATCCAAAACCAAAAATAATTTTATTCCTTTTGATATTATATTTTGTCGTGCATATAGGACACTTTTTTCTGTGCATGTTTCAACAACTAACATTAAATTCTGGGAAAAACAGTATCGCGAAACGTAGATGCGAACTCTGTATTTTCGATAGCTCAGTTGGTAGAGCATGAGACTAGCAATTTAGAGGTCGCGGGTTCGATTCCAGCTCAAAGATGTTTTTTTCTGGAATTTAAAAGTTTGCCACAATTTCCTTCCCACTTCTATATATATATATATATATATATATATATATATATTATATATTATATATATATTATATATATATATATAATTATATATATATATCTATATATACATACATATATATGTGTTTGTGTAGGATGTCTCAGTACTCAATTATTTCATTCAATTTTTTGATATACCAAATGAGAAATGTTTTCCGATAGTATATTTTACCAAAAATTGTTATTTCTGTTGCGAAATAGTTAAGGCAAATCAAACAATAAGTTACCGACAAAATGGATTTTCTTTCGAATATATTTAGGAAGCAGAGTTTTTGCATTTTTTATATTTATAAATGTTGTTGCTGCAAGATATCAATAGTGGAATAGTATGCTTGTTTTTTTTTGTGAACGAATAAAGACAATAATCACAATCTGATAATCACTTCTTATTCATTGAAGGGTAATAAAAATAATTTCTTATTGACACGATGAGCACATAATTTAAAACCACTATTTGTGTCACCATTAAAAAAATATTATCCTATTATAATATGAATATACCAAAAGTAATATAAAAATCTTTGGGGAAAATTCAAAGGACTATGTGAGAAATATATTAAAATATTTCATTTTCAATTTATCAGATTATCACCGGACCATTATTATATCATTCACCAGGACTCATAGAATTCAATAATACATTCACTCACCATTTGCATTTTTCAAAAATCATTTCGATTCCTCTACTGCCAAATGTTCACTTCCTTATGTATCACCGAAAAACAATTTTAATTTTTCTTCGTTCGCAATAGATTTTTATTAATTTCATAATTTTCTCCTTAGTTCTAATTGGAAATATCAAATTGTCAATTTTTTCCCTTGGAGTTGCAAACATTTAAAAAAAGTATAACACATACATACTATTTTGTTATATTAACTGCATATTTTTCTCTCTATGCTTACTCACTGTGCCTATACGAAATAAGCAACAAAGTTTCAAGTAATCAACAACGCTTCCAATTATTGTGATTTCATTGATCTCACGTATTTCGTTGTTAGTACGCTTATGGTGTTTACCCTCTCTGTTTAACCTTTTTTCGTTTCGGATGTTTCTTTGATGTCAGCGCTGGTTGAGTCCACAGGTAGATTTTTCGAATTGTTTGATGAAGGTGTTTCTTGTTCCAACTGGTTTAATAAAGTGTTTTCCAGTCATTATTATGGGGTTACATTCAATGGGCTTTAAAATGATATATGGAATGTATATGACTATTAGTAAACGTAAAGGGTGTGAAGATGGATTATAATTTCGTTGGAATTTGAAACCACAATCCCTTTACAAAGTGAATTGATTCCAAGAGGTTATGTTGATCGTTGGAAGATAGTAACTGAATGGTGTTTTTCAGTAGTAGTTCAATATTGAATTCAGTTTTGTAAAAAACAAATTCTAACCCGAACAAAATTAATGAAATGCTCAAATGGGTACTAAAAGGAAGATGATATTTAATATTTTATTTTTGTATAATTTTTATTGAAAAAAATTACATCATTCTTCACTCTAAGCATGTATATGAAGTCGTAAATGGTTATTTATGTTTATATTTTGTCTCCCATATAACTGAAATTAACTTTTACATAATGTATTTTATTTTTCAAAAGCAGAATAATATAAAACGTGAAAATTATTTTCTTGGTCCAACAAGGTGTAGTTTCTGAATTTAAATATACAAATTGAAATATCTTCCTAACGCTTGAAATGAATCTGCATATTCAGTGGGACTAATTACGAGAGATTTGATTTCAATTAGACTAAGGATTGTGGTTTTGTACCACTCAGGAAGCTAATATTAAAATTAGACCATGTGTATGTATAAATAGGAATGAATTCTACTACATGCACCGCGGTAAAGCTTTAATAATTTCGTCGCACATATGACTAATTGCCCCAAATGCATATCTAGCGTAAAGGCTTCCGCCTGCATAATTTCGGTGTTATATAATGACTAGCTCCAAAATGCAGAATTGAAAATTTAATTCACTGTTCTTCCACAATATTGATCGCGTAAAATTTGACAATGAGGCTATTCATCTTCATGGACATTTTTCAATGGTTATACAGAGAAAAGTCGTACAGGTGAGCTTTGTTGCTGAAAAAAAAATCACCTATAAAAATTCTGATAATTACAATGGTGATAATTGTATAGATTGATTTTTAAAGATTTCTTACTCCTTCGTTATTATTTCCGTCGAAGTTTGAAATGGGTGTATATCTCCACCTTGGTACTTGGCCTTGTAGGCATTTAATTTAAAATTTGTTTTTCACAAGGTATCGGCAATATCAGAAGTTCTCTCACACCGTATTTCGGGTATTTCAATATCCATATTTGAATCTAGATATTTTGTCATTTATACGAATTGCCTGTTCATGATAAATTTGAAAGCCCTGACAGTTCCAGGATATTCAGGATTTCCAAGTGTGTGGTAACCAACTAACATTCTAGGAAAATTATACCAAGCGGTGAGACAACATGTCTCAGGTAGCCCAAATTAACTTATATTTAACAAATTACTTAACATCTCTCTCTCCCCACAACTCCAAAGTAATAATTCAAATTGTGCATTAATAATCCTCACAAAATCCGCGCAAGGTTTTTCAAGAAACTGGCACTACAATGATATGATCAGGATGTACTGTACGTAAGACTAAAAAAAATTAAAGAAAGTGACATTCAAAAACGTACCCTAACGTATGCATCGTTACTTCACACAGTTCAAACTTTTACCGCTAGGTGCTTCGAACTGTCAACTATAATTTCATCTGTCTTCGTTTGTATTGTTGACACGGTATTTTTTATTTTTTCAAAATAATTCCGGACATATTGTAAACTAGTCATTCGTCATTCTTATCATGTGAACCCTGTTGCCAGTTAGTGTTTCCATGATTCTCGCATGCGCCTGTTGTTGTCTACGACCGAACGTATCGTGCATTCGAACATATCTGCGTTTTCTTGAGTACTATTAAAAGTGGAATAATAGGGGACACATGCTTGTATTTAATTTTTCTTTGCATTAGTGCAGTTCCTATCATTTTGTGAAAATAATTTATCAAACCCAATTTTTTTCGAGCATTTCTAATTTAAAGGTACTCCTTAATTCAAATTCGATTTGACCTTCTCTTGCATAACTTCCCCCAAACACTAGCGCCAATTGTGGTTGTTTCAGAAATATTGATAGAAAATAATATTCCTTACAACCCAAACATAAATTCAACCATACATTCAATGTGATGTTTCAGAAACAATTGAAAATACTATGATATTAACAATATTTGTACAACATACAAACGAAGACAGATGAAATTAAAGTTGACAGTTCGAAGCACCTAGCGGTAAATGTTTTAACTGTGTGAAGTAAAGATGCATGCGTCCATCAGAGATGCTAGGAGTACTTTTTTGAATGTCACTTTCTTTAATTTTTTTGAGTCTTACGTACAGTACAGCCTGATCATATCATTGTAGTGCCAGTTTCTTGAAAAACGTTGCGCGGATTTTTTGAGGATTATCACATCATTTTTAATAGTTTCCATTGGCAGCACTGCGAATAAGAGGGAATAAATAGCCATTACATTATTGAATAAGAAGAAGACTAGTCCATAATGATGAACGTAAATAATTTGAAAAAAATAAACAATACTGTCTTTTGTGTTAATAAAACAGTTTTTTTATAATTGTGATTTGATAAGTGCCAAAGCTGCGTTGACATCTACTAGTTCTGAATTTATCTACCAGTTTGGATATAACGAGGTTGGTTTGTTTTTATCACTTTGAAATTTAATATCTATCGCAAACAGCCTGAAATGAAAATTTTTTGATTCTTCTACCACACATCAATTCATTATTTCACATTATTTAAATGTACATTGCATCCGGCAATTGCGTTCACTAGCAGGCTCTGACCAGGACAGCTGAGGTTAGGCGAGCGGCACTTCCCACATTTTTGATAAATTTGACAAAGAACAAAACGTATTTTCAATTTATTTTTTCGGATTTTTAACCACTGTAATTTGCTTTAAAATGACATTCTACACTCGCCATTCACAGATGTGCAAGAGGGTAGATTACAGGCTATATATATATATATATATATATATATATATATATATATATATATATATATATATATATATATATATATATATATATACATATATATATATCAAAAGTCCCCTCCTCCCCTCCTCCCCTCTTATTTTTGGAATGATTATACATAAACAAGTGAAATTTGGAAACTGAATATTAAAGGTTGTAAACTAGTGATGATAGATGACGAAATCGTCAAAGATGACGTCACAAGGCCATTGTGACCAATAATTTTAAATGGAACCCTACGGCAAGCGACACCTCTTTTAAAAGGTATCGAAAAAACCTATTCAATAATACTAATTTTGTTTGTGTTTATGGCAGTTTTGGCAACTCGCTTTTAAAAAACGCAAAGCTGTGATGGATAGTTGTCAAATAAGCTGACGTTTTTGTTAGTCTCCCTAATTCGACGTTTTTGTAGTTGTCCAAGTTTTTGTTCATTTAATAATTTGTGTATTGTTGATCGAACGTTTAACTGTTTTAGCAGCTTTTGGTACTTTCAACTGTTGTGAGCCGAACGTTTAAGTGCTTCAAGAAGCGAAATGGTACGTGCTTTAGGTGATAAAGTAGCAGCGATCCTAATTCTTGGTGAAACTGGACAAAATATTCATGCAGCAGAACGCATTTTTAATGAGAGGTTTCCCGATCGCCCCGTTTCGAGGACTTATTTAAAACCCTTATTACACTATGCCTTTTTCATGCCTATTTTTGTGCTTATTTTAATGGCTATTTGTTGGCTGAATTTCCCCAAACAACTGGCACTATTACACCGTGCCTTTTTGATGATTGTTTCAGGCGCTAATTTCAGAGCTGCAAACCTAAGGAAAATTGACATTTTCCTTAAATGATTAAGTAATTTAGTACACCTCGACTATTTGTTTCAATTTTTTCCTTATCTGGTACAAGATTTTTTCTTCTTTTCTGTCATACTGAACAAAACGAAAACTATGTGATTAATTTCATCTATTTGTTGGTTAGTGTGTTGGCAAACTTGACATTTCCACAAACGTCCTTGAAATCCCCTCGATTCAGGCGGAAAAAATAGAACCAGTCCTATTTATTTTCACGCCTGAAACAATCAACAAAATAGCCTCGCGCGCATGCGAATTTGTTTAAAATTCCAGCCATCGGCAGTCAGGCAGACAAATAGGCACGAAAAAGGCATAGTGTAATGAGGGTTTAAGGGGACTTCTTCGTAAGTTTGAAACAACGGGTAGTATTAATGATGCGGAACGATCTGGCAGACCACAAATTTCTGATGAGAAAAAAATTGATATACTGGCAGAAGTAATAGTTAATCCTACTTCTTCAACAACTCACGTTGCATCTACCTGTGAAGTCAGTCGAAGTACAGTACACAGGGTGTTGAAAAAAAACAAATTTCATCCATACAAATTAAAAATGGTTCATCAACTCTCAGACGACGACCCAGACCGAAGACTAGAATTTTGTGAAAATATGGAAACTAAAATTAACCAACAGCCAGACTATGTCAAAACAATTTGTTTTAGTGACGAAAGTACTTTCTATCTAAATGGAAATGTAAATACACAGAATGTGAGATATTGGAGTGACGCAAATCCTCACCTGTTTCGTGAAACACATACCCAATTTTCCCAGAAGGTGAATGTTTGTGCAGGTATCCTGGGAAACCAAATCGTTGGGCCTCTTTTTTTAAATACTAATTTAACTGGTGAGGTCTATCTGGAGCTGTTGCAAAACGCAATAGAACCGTTAATCCTTGAAATTTTGGAAGATAATCCAGATGAATTCGGCAATTTGGAAATAACATTCCAACAGGATGGTGCTCCTCCACACTATTACGGTGCAGTAAGACGGTATTTGGATGAGGAGTATCGTGGTAGATGGATTGGACGACGATTCAACGGAATGGTCAGCTCGATCACCGGACCTCACACCTCTGGATTTTTTTTGTAGGGGTACCTCAAATCGAAGGTTTACGCCACTGAACCTGACAATATTGACGTTTTAAAACAACGTATTGTTGCAGAATGTGAGGCTGTTTCCGCAGACACATTTGCAAAAGTACGAGAATAGTTTAAAAATAGGATATTTCACTGTCAGGAAGTAAATGGAGGTCACTTCGAGCAATTTCCTTGAGTAGATACTGATTCTCAAATCTATAATGAATATCATACTGAATTGAATTTAAATTTTAATGTTTACTAATGAGCCATTAAAACTGCCATAAACACAAACAAAATTAGTATCATTGAATAGGTTTTTTCGATACCTTTTAGAAAAGGTGTCGCTTGCCGAAGGATTCCATTCAAAATTATTGGCACAATGGCCTTGTGACGTCATCTTTGACGATTTCGTCATCTATCATCACTAGTAGGGAAGTTTACAACCTTTAATATTCAGTTTCCAAATTTTTCTTGTTAATGTATAATCCTCTAAAAATAAGAGGGGGGGGAGGGGACTTTTGAGAAGCACTGTATATATATATATGTATATATATATATATATATATATATATATATATATATATATATATATAATTATATATTATTTTATTACGTGCATAACTAGAATGCGGACTTGTTTTCATTTTGAGGTTATTTTCGAATATTGTTAAATTCGGTTTTCGGTATTATGAACCATGATTCAAATACAAATTCGGCATTTGGAACTTGAAGTTCGCCGCTACTTTTAGTTGACTCTCGTATAGGAGCTATTAGCCATACGCTAAGAGTAATTTCGCGGATTCAGAAAATTCTTACATTTTTTCGGCACATAAAAAGCGTACTATATTTCATTCCACTTCGAATTGATAGTTGAAAAATCTCCATCCGATCATTGTTCTGCATGAATTGAACGATTTCATTTGGAAATGGGCTCTTTTTTCAGATATCAGATAATTCAAAAATGTCACTGAATCTGCAGATAAGTTCATGGTTTCAACTCCGCCCCCCTCCCCCCTCATTTGGAAGTTGAAACCAAAGAAATATTATTAAATGTAAATAAACATGAATACAATGAATATCCCCTGTTGCCAAAAGTGATCTTGATAAAGTTGGGTTGGTCGTGTAAAAAGCAGCATATATTGATGCCACCAAATACCGAGAACATAAATTGATTTGTTAATTCGACAAGAGTCCATTAATTTTTCTTCAGAAATGGACTTCGATAAAGTTTTACTAGATGTTGATGATGATCCTTATCTACCAAACTTCAAAAGAACAATTTTTTGTTACTGAAAACAATTGATTTTAAATTTGAAAGACGGGGAAGAAATAGCATGCTCATAGACAAGGAAGAGATAGTAGTATGGAGGAAATATTACTTGAAAAAAAAAATAGAAAGCTCAGGGACGAAAACCGTCAAGTTTATTACCTGGACGGAACCTGGATCATTGCAGGGCATACAAAATCGAAAGTCTGGGTAGATAAATCCGTGAGTTCATCAAGGCAAGCCTTTTTGGATGGACTTCAGGCATTCAGGTAACTTTTCATTCCCAGTTTCTTCCATGTAAATATATACAACTGTATAACTAGAATACTGGATACCAAGTTGAATCTTTCTGCGTTTAAGTTCAAATCACTGTTACTGATCATAGATATTTGTTTTAACCAAACTGTGTTCTGAAAAACAGGTTCACTTTGGTATTTTATTTTAGACAAATTTCATTCAACACACTGTATTATTTTTTTGTTAATATTTATCCAAACTTAAGGATAACACATTGGATACTTATGAATTCTCATTACTTTTACATGCTTTAGAAAAATACAATGTTTCAAAAAACAATAAATTATAATATTTAATATTATTATAGCTTGGAAATCATTTAAACTCTTTTGAAATTTTAGGCAAAGGAAAGCGATGAATAATATGTCACATTGGAAATTAAAATGGATTTGTTCCTGATGCCTTATGACAATCCAACAAAAAAGGAGCCTACCACGATAATATGAACGGTGAATCATTTGAAAATTGGTTTGTCGAAACTGGATGAAAATTCCGTAAATGTTTCAGACAATGCGTTATACCACTCACGAAAAATATAAAAAAAACCTACTACGGCTACTATGAAATCGGATATTCAAGCATAGTTAGTGCAAAAAATATTACTTTGAAAGCAGAATTATTAGTGATTGTCGACAACATAAAGACAAAACAATAAGTACATAGTCGATGAAATGACAAAAATCAAAAAATGGTTTTAAGATTGTCGCCATACCATTGCGAGTGAACCCTAAAGAACTTGTATGGCAGCAATAAAAAATTATGTTGCTGGCAAAAATACAACCTACTAATTTTCTGATACGAAACAGCTGTTTGAAGAAGCCATAGAAACAATTACTGCAGAAGTGTGGAAGTCTTGTTTGGCACATGTTATTGAAAAGGTAGAAAAAAAAGTGGGAGTTGGATCATATTATGGAAACACAGGCTGAAATTGAACCAATTATAATTAATTTTGATGAGAGCAGTTGATCTACTTTGTCAGAATGAACTCCAGTTTAGGAATTGCAGGATCTGGCCCTGAATGCGCCCCTGATATTACACTTCGCCGATTCCGATCACGCGCTAACGGCGTGCATTTGTTTTGATGGTCATTGTCTTTACTTTGAATACTCCCTTTTATCATTATCCCTTTTATCATTAAGGCGAATTTGATACCTATGGGGAAAATGTCCTGATATCTCAATTATATGTTTTCCCATATTGGTGAATCTGATGTAAATATTACCTTCGCCAAATTGGGCGGCATATTTTGCCATGTCTGTTGGGTGATTTTGTATTTCTAAAATATTTAATGAATTTTTCAGTGTGCCAATCATTTCTAAGAACACAAAATATAATTATTCAGTTAGTAGAAACAATCTTCGCTCTTTCGATCAATCCACATATTTTTCTGAAAATCAAATCTTTTGACTTTATTTTCTTTCTACTGAAATCGGACAGGTTATAATCCAACTTTTACTATTTTGTGGATAAATTTAACTTTCATATTGGTTAATGAACGACATAATGTAAGCCGATATTTTAAATAATTATATAGTTTAATTTAGAACATTACTCGAATATGACCACCCTCCTTCGTAGTAGGTCACGAATTCCAATCCTATTACAAAAGATGAATTTAGGTGGAAAGTGAGAGAAAGCGTAATCCCCTGACAAAACGTCGTAATTAATATATTGGTGGGCCTCAAAGCCGACTACTTACTAACACAACGGTAGAAAATGCCCGTACAAAAGCCGCAAATCCTACTACACCATTCCATTTTAAGCTGTTATTTACATAAAAAGATGTTATCGATCATTATCCTCTTATAAAGTGTCTCCTATCTCTCTTCTGTCAGTGGAAAGAAGACATCTCGCCTGCATTCAATGCCTTCATTTTAATGAGGAAAACCCCACCTGAGATTTCGGTAAATAATCGTTCGAAAAGCGGATATTAACAGATTGAAAAAAATTATACTTTTATCAGATCCTTCTGTTCAGTTTTGGTTATTTTACTAAATTACGAAAGTATTGGTATTGGAATGTATTTCAAATACTAGGAGATCTAGTAGAAACTGTCATCCTTGAAATGGAAGCATTTTAATAATAAAAATTTGTCAGTTGGAATTACTACTATGAGATTTCACAGGAAGAATATTATATGAACTCATATTGAGATATTTTTGTAGGTATGAAAATTTAAGTTTGTATCGTTATGCGAATTTATTCTTTGAATTTCCAGTAAAGTATATTATATTATACAGTGACCGCCAAAATCTTGGAACCACATGGAAATTTTTTTTTATTAATAGTTTCTCAGAAAATTTCATTCTTCATAAAAGTTGGTGCATTCAATTAGACTAAATACGCGCATAGCCTTTTTTATCAGTGGTGTGCGGCTAAGCGGGAAACGGGCGATATTGTAAATTCACTATAGAGTAAAGTGACATTACTATGGAAATTTTCGAAAAATGTTATGGAAAAAGTTATTTGCAATCAAAAGTTATTTGCAATTAGAAGATATTTCCAGTTATTCAGTTTAGTCTACCAATTGCTGATTTTAATAACTGCTTGATGAGTTGGCCTCAATTTTTAACCAACGAAATCAAAAAGGAGGAGGTTCTCTAGTCGACGCGTATATTTTTTTTATGTATGATCACGCATAACTTTTCACAGAGCAATTCGACTCCGATGATTCTTTCTTCATTGGATAGGGTGTACTTCGAAGTTGGTCCCATTTGAATTTGAACAAAAAATCCATACTCAAGAGTAGCAAAATGGAGGATATTGATTATTCACTCTCTGAATTTTGGTCCGTTAGCCGATTCTATCAGTCATAACTTTGTAGTGGGTTTTTCGATTTGGATTATTCTTTTTTCATTAGATAGGGTATACCTCATAGTTGATCATATTTCAATTTGGAATGAAATGATCCACCCCTGTGGGTAGAAAAATAGGGGATGATTAATTTTTCACTTGTGAACATAGGCACACATATGTAGTTGACATTGACAGATACTCCTACATCCGTCACAATAATATGGAATTATATACAAAGTGATGAAATCAACTAACCAGATCTTTCAAAAATAACTTATATTATATAACAATAAATAGTTAAAGTAGATAATCATATTATTTAACAGTTAATAGTTGAAGTAAGCTAGGTAAAAGTAAGTATTTTGGGAGTAATAAAAAATTAAGTAGTAAGTAATTAGTAGATTTCAGCCACAAAACATTGAAAAATAAAAACTTTTTGACAAAAAATTAAACCGACAAAAAAATCAACTGAAAAGCAAACAATAAAATAAACCTTCTTAGTCTTAATGATAATTGAGCTCCTAATTTATGTGAGTAACTAATTTTGAGTCGGCGCCAAACAAACTAGCAATTATTGAATTAGCCAAAACGTAAAATGATGGCAGCGAGATGAACAGCGGCGTTTTGATTACTTCTTCAAAGTAATATAATGATCTTCGATAATTGTTTGTTTGGCGTTGACTCAAAATTAGTTACTCACATTAGTTTAGGAGCTCAATTATCATTAAGACTGAAAAAGTTTATTTTATTTTTTGCTTTTCAGTTAATTTTTTCGTCGGTTCAATTTTTTGTTAAAAAGTTTTTAATGGGAATTATCGACAATAATTTTTGCGTACTAAATTACTAAATTAGCCTAAATTGTCTGTCAAAGCAATTAACTGCTCTAACAAATTCTTGAAGATGAGTCCAAAAGAACAGTAATGGAAAGATAATGAAATAAAGCCAGGATCCTAACAAAGAGGTCAATCTTCATTAGAAAAATATTAGCTGAAGAATTAATAATCACAAAATAAATATTTAAAGTAAGACTTGGAATGTAGGTGTACCTACCTAGCTGGATAAGTGGGAATATCTTTTAATTACTATCATCATTTTTTAAATATTTTCCAACAATGTCACTTTACTCTATAGTGAATTTAGAATATCGGCCGATTCCCGCTTAGTCGCACGCCACTGATAATAACGGCTATGCGCGTATTTAGTTTAATTGAATGCACCAACTTTTATGAGCAATGAAATTTTCTGAGAAACTATTAATAAAAAAAAATACCATATGGTCCCAAGATTTTGGCGGACACTGTATAAAAAGTGATAAGAGCAGCCTTATATTTAATTTGATGAGAAATTATTTCCAGTGTTCTCCATACTGAAATTATCTCTTTTGCAATCTGAAAATTATTTCTAAACATTCTGTCTTTATAGACACTGTAAGAAAAATAGGCAGGGATTTATTTATTTCAATGAAAAATTCAACCCTATACAAAAAAGAATAAATTAGCAGATTCATGTTAGATTATACTACTTTTGCAGAGATATCACAATGAGATAAAGAGTAAGTTATGTTTAATATTAAACTGTATTGTCTCAAAACAATTAATAGAATGTTGATAGCATGACAAAAAGGGCATACCACAAAACAAACATTTAGAATGATCCAGATAAATGTTTCAGTAAATATCCTCAGACCTCAATATACTTACCCGAACCGACTCGTTTTGACAAAGTATGACATTATAAACACAAAGACAACACCTCAACCCAGTCATTACAACTGTTATAGCAGACGGCATGAAATATTTGCAGATATTTATCAAGGGAGATTCCCAGTTGTCAGTACTGCCACCGTAAAATATTCTCGAATATTTTGGAACTAATGGGACTTTGTGTTCACGATTAATTTTTCCCAGACAAGGTGGGTGTCTTCATTAAGCTTGTTGACGTATAAATTGCTGGGCATTTGTTAGAGTACTCGAAGCGCTAAAAAGTTATTATATACAAAGAGTCTTTGAGCAAGGATTTGAATTTGGAAATATGGTAAAATAATAAGGAATTCTTGAGAAATCTACCACTGATATCATCACTGACTCATTTCATCGGACTATCGAATTTTGAATGTACACTGATATGAAAATAATCAAATCATGTATGAAAGGATCAAATATCGTCGGAAAAACACAAATATCTATGTTTCGAGAAAACAAATGAATTGATGATCAAAGAGACTTTTCATGAATATAGGGACACCTTATGATTTTTAATTTCTCCGATTCCTTTTCCGATTCTGGGTCAAATTCCGATTCTGAACTCAGAGGTTTTTTCTGCATCTGTCGATGCAACACTTATTTTATTTATTTTGAAATAATAAACTTTTTTTATGATCATATGATCACCAAAAATAAAAATGTACCAAACTCATTTTTTTTTTTTTAGAAATTGCACATGTGGGAGTTTATTTTGAGATGTCGGAGTGTGAGTGAGATCCCCTTGATACGCTACTGATTATTGTATTTTAAACTTGTTTCAACTTGTTCACAAAATTGGTTGTCCTATGAGGCCCGGTTATTCAACCAAGGATGACCAAGTGATTGGGGTTGAACCAGGATTATCAATTTTGTTTCAGTTGTTCAATACGGGTTTATGAGATAAACCTAGTTTCACAATGGTTTAAGTTAATCTCATGAATTCGGGGTTTTAAGGAAATAATTTGCGGATTCTAACCTATTTGATTGTTTGACATTCCAATAGACATTGACTATTCTGAAAATTATTATTGTGTTGAATATTAATTATTGTTTTATACCCTACTACAAAGATGTTCGAGGATATAACAAACATACTATGAAGATTTTTTTGAAGTTTTTGATTATATTGCCCCAAGAAGAAAGATACCCGTATTTAGACAACGTATAGAAACCATTTGGAAAAATGGACAGAAAAATAATTTTTGAATAGTTTTCGCTTGCCAAAAGAAATCATGCGCAACTAACAAAAATATAGAGAATTATCCCACAAATGACTACAAAGGCAACACTGTAACAAAAAATAAACTTCCAAATAAAAATCTTGTTTTTTTTCATAGCAAAAACGATTGTCATAAAAAACTAAAATTAAATCATAATAATTGCAAAATGAAAAACTACATGATCTGTTCACAAGAATCTCTAACAAATGTTGATTTGCTGTTGATTGATGAATTATGTTCTACTACTCCCTCTGTAGTTTCAAGAAAAGTTGGTGTTTTACTCTCACGTGTATTAATTTCAACTTGTGATCTTCTTCGAATGATCATTTTTGTGAATCTATAAGATCTGCTTTGGACAGAGCCCAATTAGAAATTGTCTTTTATCGTTATTCCCTTTTTTTGACACTTCCGCAGATGGTATTGTATTCATTACTTATATAGTGCTTCTCAAAAGTCCCCTCCCCCCCTCTTATTTTTGGAACGATTATACATAAACAAGTGAAATTTGGAAACTGAATATTAAAGGTTGTGAACTTCCCTACTAGTGATGATAGATGACGAAATCGTCAAAGATGACGTCACAAGGCCATTGTGACCAATAATTTTAAATGGAACCCTACGGCAAGCGACACCTCTTTTAAAAGGTATCGAAAAAACCTATTCAATGATACTAATTTTGTTTGTGTTTATGGCAGGTTTAATGGCTCATTAGTAAACATTAAAATTCAAATTCCATTCAGTATGATATCAGTTACAGATTTAAGAATCAGTATCTACTTAAAGAAATTGCTCGAAGTGACCTCCATTTACTTCCTGACAGTGAAATATCCCATTTTTAAACTCTTCTCGTACTTTTGCAAATGTATCTGCGGAAACAGCCTCACATTCTGCAACAATTTTAAAACGTCAATATTGTCAGGTTCAGTGGCGTAAACCTTCGATTTAAGGTACCTCCACAGAAAAAAATCCAAAGGTGTGAGGTCCGGTGATCGAGCTGGCCATTCCGTTGAACCTCGTCGTCCAATCCATCTACCACGATACTCCTCATCCAAATACCGTCTTACTGCACCGTAGTAGTGTGGAGGAGCACCATCCTGTTGGAATGTTATTTCCAAATCCATCTGGATTATCTTCCAAAATTGCAAGGATTAACGGTTCTACTGCATTTTGCAACAGATCCAGATAAACCTCACCCGTTAAATTAGTATTTTAGAAAAAGAGGCAAAACGATGTGGTTTCCCAGGATACCTGCCCAAACATTCACCTTCTGGGAAAATTGGGTATGTGTTTCACGAAACAGGTGAGGATTTGCGTCACTCCAATACCTCACATTCTGTGTATTTACATTTCCATTTAGATAGAAAGTACTTTCGTTACTAAAACAAATTGTTTTGACATAGTCTGGCTGTTGGTTAATTTTAGTTTCCATATTTTCACAAAATTCTAGTTTTCGGTCTGGGTCGTCGTCTGAGAGTTGATGAACCATTTTTAATTTGTATGGATGAAATTTGTTTTTTTTTTCAACACCCTGTGTACTGTACTTCGACTGACTTCACAGGTAGATGCAACGTGAGTTGTTGAAGAAGTAGGATTAACTATTACTTCTGCCAGTATATCAATTTTTTTCTCATCAGAAATTTGTGGTCTGCCAGATCGTTTCGCATCATTAATACTACCCGTTGTTTCAAACTTACGAAGAAGCTCCCTTAAATAAGTCCTCAAAACGGGGCGATCGGGAAACCTCTCATTAAAAATGCGTTCTGCTGCATGAATATTTTGTCCAGTTCCACCAAGAATTAGGATCGCTGCTACTTTATCACCTGAAGCACGTACCATTTCGCTTCTTGAAGCACTTAAACGTTCGGCTCACGACAGTTTAAAAATTTATTAAAAGGTACAAAAATATTAAAAGTACCAAAAGCTGCAAAAAAAGTTAAACGTTCGATCAACAAAACACAAATTATTAAATGTACAAAAACTTGGACATTACAAAAACGTCGAATTAGGGAGACTAACAAAACCGTCAGCGTATTTGGCAACTATCCAGAGGCGGAGCTTGAATTTGGAATTTTAGTAATAACTGATTTAATTCATCACAACTTTGCGTTTTTTAAAAGCGAGTTGCCAAAACTGCCATAAACACAAACAAAATTAGTATCATTGATTAGGTTTTTACGATACCTTTCAACAGAAGTGTCGGTTGCCGTAGGGTTCCATTTACAATTATTGGTCACAATGGCCTTGTGACGTCATCTTCGACCATTTCGTCATCTATCATCACTAGTAGGGAAGTTTACAACCTTTAATATTCAGTTTCCAAATTTTACTTGTTTATGTATAATCGTTCCAAAAATGAGAGGGGGGAGGGGACTTTTGAGAAGCACTGTATATAGCCGACGCCTTCAATTTTTGCGAATTAGTAACTGCGTTCGTTTTTATACATTCTCCAATATCTTGGTATATTTTTACCAGTGGAATGAAAATGTTTTCCTAACCTTCATTTAAATTATGAGTACTTTTTTTCTCAAGAGACGCCTTCAATTTAAAGAAAAAGTTTTTCTGTATACTTTTGCATAACTATGAATTCTTAGGTTAAGTTTGATCAAATGTTGATGTTTTTGAATGATCCGAAAGATGGTACAAGCGAAATTTTTTTTTGCCAACATATGAAAACAACGAATTAAGGAATCCAGGAATTGTTTTTCATTGAAAAGGGCATAACGTTCTAATAATTTGTCCTAATTTTTTTCATCATTTTATTTCATTCAAAAAAAAACCACATACCAATTTTGAATCGAATCGGGCCATAATACACATCGCCTTCTTGAATTGAATCATGGTGTTACTCGATCGGCCTGATTTTCTGCAGCCAGCTCTCAGAAATGCGAAATGATTTGTTTTGGGACGAATATTCGCCCCAAACAAATCATTTTTCAATTTCGAATGAAAAAAAACTGGCCGAGCTGGGGTTTGAACCCATGCTCAACCACGCTCCCATTCTCGTGAACCCTCACCTTAGATCGCTGGACCACTCGGAAGTTAATTTGTAATGAAACTATTACCAATCTGAAAATATAATCAGGAAAATATATACAAGTGTAGAAAGGGCAAACTAATTAGTTCACCCCGATAAGTTACTGCGATCACCAAATTATATTTCCTATAGAAAAATTATTCAATTTGTCACTAACTTGTCGTTGCTGAATTTGCCTATACAAAAATTGTAAAAATTCCAAAGATACTTCTCTATATAGTCTTCGATTGACATTTCAGGGACTATATCTGCCCCCGTTCTCAAAATCTTCTGAAACCCCTTTGATTATTTAAATAATTTGGATTTTTCTTGCAGAGTCTTTTTCGCTTTTTCAAATGATGTCAATTGAGATCTGCCAAAAAATTTGAGAGTGATGCTCATTTGATATATGGGGTGTTGTTCAGATCAGTTTATTAGCATTCTACCATATCTCAGAGGAAGTGAGATATGGTAGAATGCTAATAAACTGATCTGAACAACACCCCATATATCAAATGAGCAATACGTCACTCTCAAATTTTTTGGCAGATCTCAATTGACATCCGTATGATATAGAGAAGTATTTTTTGAATTTTTACTATTTTTTTATAGGCAAATTTAGCAGACGACAAGTTACTGACAAATTGAATCATTTTTCTATAGGGATTATAATTTGGTGAACGCAGTAACTTATCGGGGTGAACTAATTAGTTGGCCCTTTTTACACTTGTATAGATTTTCCTGATTATATTTTCATTTCCAGACTGTGGAAGGTTACCCAAAAAAACATGTCAAGAAACGTTGTTCCTCCACAAAAAATCACATTCATTCAATATTACCTATCTGTTGATACATTGGTATGGTTGCTTTTTCCGACATCCGAAAAAAGGCCATAAAAAACTTATGCATCACTTTTGCTCAGGCAGTCAATGATTTTTCTTATGTTTGCTGGGAGTACTAACATTATAAAACCATTTCATTCTGTTACTCGATTGGCCAGGTTTTCTGCAGTACCCTCTTGGACTAGAAGAAAATTTTTTTTGAATATAATCGGGATTTGAATAAAAACTTCTCCGACACATTGGAACTATCATGTTGAATATAAAACTGTTGAAATGTGTTGTAACAACTATTTCAAATTATAAGTTCCTAGATTATTAATTCGTATTTTAAGATATGGTAATAAACGATCGAATTGACAGTACCCCCGATGAGACCATTCGTGTTGCATTCTAATAATGTTGGTACAAAATACGGTATGGTTTGAAATAACGATGAGTAACGATGTACATTTTCCATTTATTCTCGTACCTGTTGAACTGTATACACTTTCACCATTAGTATCTATTTAGCCGAACGATATGCATCGCCACCAAAATTATACACAAAATACGTGCAAGTATAATATTTACTTTATAAATTAGTTTTTTTCCTCCTGTCAATTGGTGCATATACATATGCCACACACGGACTAATCAACTGAAGAACGCTGTGAGAAAGTTATTTCTCGACTGCTGAGTAAACAGAGAGTAACTTATTTCAAGCCTTCCCGACAACGTTATAATTCGAAAGATAAATATTTACAGTGTCTTTAGTGAAATATAACTAGTTCAAATATCTACATCTCTAACCCTCTTCACATAGTTTCCAACACTTCATAAAATATATCCTACATAATTCTTGCGGTTGAAAATTGGATGAGTTTGATGTAATTGGTTTCGTTGATAAATCAACATTTTCAAAACGTGGTTGCAACGATAATGATAACATTCTTATTGGTAAGTATCATGAAAATCCTTCCAATATTAACTCGAAAGAAGGAATATCAGGTCAAATAAAAATAATATCAAAATAAATCGTTACTTAGTGTATTTAGTATAGTTCGCGAATCAATGAGAAATATAAGTAAGTAAAAACCTTTCAAAGATGTATTTTTATTCGAATGAGGAAATAGTTATTTTGTGTTATGTAGGTATATACACGCATATCACAAACTATTTTTCGAGCTACTGGTAGTAAAAAATAAAACTAGTTCAGAAAAACTAAACAAAAAACACGGTTATATAGCAATAAGAACGAGAAAGTTGAAAATAATAAAAATAAAGTCATTGACCAAAAAATTTCCTCTCATGTAACAAAAGCGTGAGGTGCTTAATACCTACTAGTTTTCTTAATATTATTATGAAAACTAAGTAAATAGAACCCTACGCTTTTTTGACAAAAGAGTAAATTCTTTGGTCAATGACTTTATTCTTATTATTCTCAACTTATTAGTCCTTATTGCTATATAAGCGTGATTTTTTTAGTTTTTTCAAACTGTAAATTTATTTTTAACTTTTAAGTCCATATTGCTACAGAAAACTAAAGAAGACTTCGGGAGAAAAACTCTTCGATTGATTCATCCACAGGGGATGGAAGTTTTTAGTAAATTTTGGTGAATGTACTGAGACCATTCGCCATATCTTTTTTTTTTCTGGTGATCTTGGATACCAGTTTATTTATAGCTATGACATTATTGTATTGTCATCGGATTTAAAATGGTTCGGACATCTGGAAGTGGGTGAAAATTAATTTCAAAGATTCCGTTATATACACACATACATACAGGTGAAGCTAATAAAGCGTGTATAATAAACAACATACTTTATTGAACTAAGTACACTCGTAATGTTTTGTCACATGACATCAATGGCTGTTTATTAATTTTGACTTTTCCATCAAATATCATTCTGCGAGAGACAACAGAGTGGAATAATTGGAAAAAAATTATGACTAAGGTTTCGTTCAAGTTGGGAATTCCCAAGTTTTTCCATGGATAATGTAGGAAAAAACTATATGAATGCGGAAATTAGTGAAGAACCTTCGATTTATTGTCCGAAAAAGTCCAAGGAACAGTACTTACGAAATTAGCAGGTTAAAATTTCCAGAGGTACCCCACAGGAGGCATACTCTCCCCCCTTCTGTGGGACATGGTTGTAGATGAACTGCTAATTTCTCTGAATAACCAAGGGTATGCAGATGACTTGGTCATCCTCATCAAAGGAAATAATACTCGAACAACCTCAGACCTAATGCAAAATGCACTGAGGACAGTAGAGGAATGGTGCAACAGAGAGAGCCTAAGGGCAAATTCGAACAAAACAACACTAATTCCTTTCACCCAGAGAAAAAACATGGGAGATCTCATACCTCCCAGACTATTCGGCGAAATTAGAACAGGTGAAATATCTAGGGCTGATTCTTGACAAGAAACTAACCTGGAACCCGCATCTTCAACATGTAACCAATAAAAGCAAGATAACCTTCATGATGTGCAGGAGAGCTTTTGGAAAAACCTGGGGGCTCAAACTGGCTTTACACAGTGGTAATAAGACCAAAAGTAACTTATGGCTCACTCTTATGGTGGCCAAAACCAAATCAAAGACAGGCAAAAACCAACCTTGGGAAAATCCAGAGGCTTGCCTGTCTCTGCATCACGGGTGCAATGACTAGCACTCCAACAGCTGCAATGGAAATAATCGTAAACCTCGAACCCCTTGACTTACATGTCATTGGAGAGGCCATGATGAGTGCATACAGACTGAAACAAACAAAAAACTACAGAATCCGAACAACTGGACACACCAGAATCACTCATGTAATCAACATCGACGAACTCGAAATGATTTCAGACTACATGCAACCCCTATACTCATTCGAAAAATCATTCGAAACACGAATTGGCGGATCTGGATGGGCCCCGAGTATAGAATCACAATCGATTGCGGACATAGTCTGGTATACAGACGGTTCAAGGACAGTTGAAGGAACGGAAGCAGGAATACATGGGGTTAGGCCAAGAAGGGACTATATAAAACCACTTGGCAAGTGCTCCACGATATTTCAAGCTGAAACACATGCTATTATGGTATGCATTCAGAAGAATCTAGGAAGTGGTTATAGGAAAAAACACATCTAAATTCTATCTGACAGTCGAAGTGCTATCAAAAGCCCTCAACTCTATACAGATAAAGTCTTAACTGGTCTGGGACGACTCCCTCCAGTGGGTGCCAGGTCATAGAGGCATTGAAGGCAATGTGAAAGCGGACCAGCTAGCTAGACAAGCATCTGAAACGCTATTCACAGGACCAGAACCTGTGCATGGGATTAGCAAAAACCGATGCAGGACCCACACAGCAAAGTCATGGTAGGGCACCCAAACCGGACCCTGACGGCTGACTTTCTGAACCTGAACAGAACGAAGGTACGTATGTTGACTGGACACTGCGGCCTAAGGAAACACCTAAACACCATGGGAGTACGAAGGGAAACCGTGGAGTGTAGGCTATGTGATGAAGAGTCATCTTCGACTGTGACGCCCTAAGTAGTAGGCGACACGGAACCTTTGGAGAGATCAGCCCGGAAACAGGCATGAATCCGGAGAACCTTATTAACATGCTACTAAACCTAATTGAAGGCACAAACCTGTTTGAATGAGGAACCACTGACCACAGAGTGATACAGTCGCAGTCGCAGTGTCAAGGGAAGCTAAGTGCCAACCCTGTCTCTGGCTCGTCAGTTTTCAACCAACCAACCAACTTACGAAATTGTTTGTAGAAAATGTATGCAGTGTTGGTAAAGTGAAAACAGTTTCTGGAAAATCAGGGATATTTAGAAAAAAGATCTTAGGTATGAAAATGCTCATCTCTTTCGGGTCATTCGAAATACTGCATTCAACGGATACCACTGCGATTTTGATGGAATTTTCATATATGCTTCGGAACACACCAAAACGATCGAATTTTTTCTGAGATGATAGGCAAGGCCTTTATTAGAGTTGATGATTTTTATACTGACAAACACTATTGAAATTCTAGGAAAAATTAAGGAACGTAGTAAACATTATAAAAATAATCGATTTTTTTTCACGGAAAAGCCATTTTGGGGTTCATGGTTTTTCAATGGTGACATAAGAAGTTCCAAACCCAGAACTTGACTTTGTGGGTGTGTGGTATAGCTGTGCTTTTGGCGTGAAAAAGTTCGGTTTCAATTAAATTGATTGATTTTAGGAACTAAAGTGCCACTTTTTCTTCTTCGGGAGTGAGATGTTCGTCTTGAGAAAATTTTGGCACAAACGGGTGAATTTTTTTTGTTTCAACCATGGTACACCATTGTGTACTTAAAATATTTTTTTGTCATGTTGAGATTCAGCCTCCTACAATTCCATTAACTATTTCAAAACCATACGTATACGTAAAGCAGGACACGCATATTATTTCAGCGGGGCCTATTTAATAGTTTAGAGTGCCAAAAGTATACATTTTTTAGAATGTGTACATCATAATTCGAGAGTATATCTTTTTGAATTTGAATATTAGGTGTATTGTAAAGCATTTTGTGTACAAAGATTGCATCCCGGCAAAGGTTTTTTGTCCTTTTTTTGTTATATATATTTTTTTCATATGAAATATTTCACTAGCATATATACAGTAGGACTGAAGTGATTTTCACTAAAGGAAGCACTTGACTTCCATTTTTTTAGGAAAAACCCCCACAAAAGCTATTTTTTATTTTCAGGGTGGCATCTTCAAATATAAAAAATTAATTTCTTCTGCTCCTGGGCCAACAAGGAGTCCTATCGAATTTGTGAAGAGAAAAGACACTTCAATTCTAATTATAACTATTTCATTGTTATCCATTTTCCTTTAGAAGAAAAACGGTGTTACGTTTTGAATGAGACACCCAGTATGTTATATTTGTACAAGAATTATTCATCTAATGCATTATCATGTATGTCTAAAATTGATTCTCTCTCAAAACACTCAAAGTTTTGACGAACAAATTGGATAGTGCTGATTCGAATTCATTGTACGTGTCCCGCATTATATTCAGAGTGAATTAAATTACGGAACGTCCTAATTTGGAAATACAGAAAACATGGTCGAATTGGAAATGAACACGTTGATTTTTCAAATAGCAACGGCCGTGGAATTAGTTTTTCGGGAAGAATGGCTTCTCCCAAGCTAACTGATGGAAATTGTCAAAATTTGCCAAAATCAGATTATTGAAACACAAAGAGAGTTTGTAACGATAAAAAAATAAAAATTACCTTCATATCTGCGATTCAGTCAGTTTGCATGATTCACTTACCTGAAACAAAAAAAAAACCAGTTGATAACTAATCAAATGAAGTAACACAAGTCAGAAAACAAGTACAAAATTCTCATGTGACAAAAGTTACAAGAATATAAAATAATTTAATATATTTCATCTGATTCATATACATATATTCATAGACTTTGATACGAAAATATCATATTGTAGTCAGGCTTTGAGTTTATAGAATGCGTAAAAACAATACACTAAATTATCTGAATGGAAATTTAACTGTATGTTCCATAATTTATTTAATTCGCTATTAGCAGTATTAAGGGAATCGTTAACATATTCGCTTATAGATTCTCGAGAATAAAAACTAACATCATTTCAAAATCTACGAACTGTGAATTTCAAATGGAATTCGTTTCGGGTTTATGTCATGCTCATTATGAATTTCACTTTCCCATGAAATTTCTGATTTTACAGTCATACTTGAATGACAACTGTGGAATCTTCATATAAAAAATAATCCAGTCGGAAAGGTAGATTTCGGAATTTATTATCGATTCTAAATTGCCATCCCACTAACATGCTAACGAATCATTCAGAAAAAATGATTTATTGGAAAACACAAACAGAATTTCTATTTTTGTCTAAACCATAAACTAAAAAGTTGGAGGATTCAAATCTTCAGAAAGAAAGATGTATAACAAAACTGGTTCCCTTTCGATTCGATTTAACTATAAAATTCCATAAAAGTATAAGAAAATCAGATCCAAAAACTTCTGAAAATACAAAAGTTACTAGCCATTGAACAAAAGCACAGAGTATATAACTACTACTTGGGTTTCAATCCCATTCCACTTGAAAAAAAATAAATTATAAATATTATATAGTTTAACATTGAATTCGAGCAATGTAAAAATCCAATGACAACCTAACATATAAATCTGATTGGTACCAATGGAAGGATCTCAAATAAAATTATAGTTTGAAAAAACTAAAAAACACGCTTATCTGGCAGTAAGGACTAAAATGTTAAAAATAATAAGAATAAAGTCATTGACCAAACAATTTCCTGTCATGTAAAAAAAGCTTGAGCTTAATATTATTATGAAAAGTAAATGAAGAGCACTCCACGCTTTTTTTACATAATAGGAAATTTTTTGGTCAATGACTTTGTTCTTATTATTTCAAACTTTTTAGTCCTTATTGCTAAATAAGTTTTTAGCGTGTTTTTAGTTTTTTTTAACTATATTGTTTTTAACTATTCAGTCCATATTGCTACAGAAGACTAAAAAGACTACGATTGATTCATCCACATGGGATGGAAGTTTTTACGAAATTTTGGTGAATCTGCGCATTTCCATATCTTTTAATGTAATTATTTTTCACGATTTAGTGAATATCAGGTCATAGCTATGAAATCATTTATTGTCATCGGTTCTTAATACGTGTGCAAAATTTCAAATGATTCGGACGTCTTTATCCGATGAAAAGAAATTGGACATTGAAATGAATTGTTTTCTGTGAATGAACAGAAAAACAACTACTTCCCCGGCTAAAGCCATGCTGGACCTTGAACTACATCTGATAGATATTCTGAAAGGATCTTGACTCAAAAGAAAAAATCTGAAATAAAAAATTTGCATTTTCATTCAGATAGTTATTTGATTTTCTATTCCAGTCTTAATTAAGAACTCATAAAGATGAATGAGGCAAAGAAGAATGTTTTCCAAAAGAGAGTACCCACCAGAAATAATTCGTAACATTGACGCAAGAGAGGCATCGCATTCACTAGGTCTTCAATACATTTTTATCGACGAAACTATATTTCACTCTTCCACGATCATCAGGAAGACCGGAAGAAATGGGAAACACATTTTCGGGAAGCAATCTCACTTTGCAACGATTAAAAAAAGTTAGAACATTTCTTTTGGAGAGTACACTTTGAAATTAGTATTTTTTGACCTGTCATGGTATATGATAGATTGATTTGTTTGAAAATATGAACCGGATGTTCATAAAATTCATGTCGCAGATGATTCCACATCTGATTTTATGAACATCCTGTTCATATTTTCAAACAAATCAAATTGGATTTATTGTTAGATATTCAAGATAATCCCCATAAACCTACAGAAGGAATTGCCGCCGATAATAATGTTAGTAAAATGTCCATATTGTGTCGACTAAAAAAAATACCACCCATATTGAATTCATTTGGTTCCTGAACATAACGAGGATGACCCTGGTCGCTGACAAATAGATGCCAAGATGATCCGTTATTTATGAAAAACATCATTTTTTTTTATGAAGCAGCATTCATTTCTAATGGAACAGTCAATAAACAGAACTGTAGATACTGGAGTACAGAAAATCCGCACTGGATGAGGCCAATACTCAATATCCTAATAGGTGAAAGTTTGGGCTGGAATTATGAATTATCATATTATCGGACCCTATGTCTTTGATACCACATTAACTGACGCACGTTACTTTTCCCAGATGGTGACAACCCTAATGAAATTGATAGAAATATTTGGTATTAGCAACACCACATTTTGCATTGTAAGTAAGAATCTATGTCTATCAAGTTTTTCCTAATGGGTGGATCGGTAGACGCGGAGAAATTGAGTGGCCTACCTGTTCTCTTAATTTGAGCCCGCTTGACTATTTTTTATGGGGTTATTCAAAATCAAAAGTCTAGTACAGCAGACCAAATAACGTCAATTGTTTAAAAGACAGAATAAGGCAAAAAATTAATCAAATCACCCTTGAAACGATACAAAATGTTTTAGAATGTCAAGAAGCAACGGGCGCTCAGTTTGAACATTTGATTTAAAATGTTTCATGCTTTTTGTTTACTTAGTAACTTTAAAAATATAATATTTTCCAATAAAAAATGTGGAGAAATCCAAAAACCTTATATTGCTGGATAGAGAATTAAAAACCCTTTCAAACGAGCTATCAGATGCACCCTCGTTCTATTCAATTTTTTCAAGGGGTAGGGGTCACTCCACGGGAATTGAAGGGGAATGTATGAAATTATGCTTAAAAATTGTGAGAAAATGAATTTATCCCTTTCTTATGGACCTCACTATATATAGGTAGGTAGTATTTCTATGAAATCCACCTAATATACGAATCACATCCTCTTACATAATGGAAATCCTTCAGAAATAAGTTTAATTTTTACAAGTTTTATTTAACTTGTTTCGCTCGTATGTCATTCTGTCATTATTTCCGGTTTAAAATTTGTAATCCAATTTTTGGAGCACTTGTCGACATCCGATTGAGCTGAAATTTGGCAGGTGTTCATAATCCCGGTGACAATGTATTATGAAATTTTTGTTGGAAAAAAAAAGCGGCTCTAAGATGGCGGACGAGTTTTGCTATTATGGTACGATTCGAATTCAAAATTGGTATGTGGGGGTTTTTGGAGACAGGGATTGTGGATATTTTGTCAAACTTCAGGAATTCAAGATGGCGGCTCAAAGGGAAATTGATTTGGGCCTCGATTCAATAGGGGTAAGATGGCGAAAGATTCGGGTTTATGGTCCGAATCGATTCAAAATTGGTATGTGGGGGTTTTCAGGGGTCGTGATTATGAATTTTTCTTCAAAATTAATAAAATCAAAATGGCAGCTCCAAGATGGCCGATGATCTCTGTGTTTATGGTCCGATTCTATTCCAAATTGGTATGTGGGGTTTTCAGGGTCGAAGATTATAAATTTTTATCAAAATTCACAAATTTAAGATGGCGGATTGGTATGTCGGAGGTTTTGGAGTCGGAGATTATGAATTTAGTCGAATATTATTCATTTTTAGTCAAAATTCATAAATTTAAGATGGCAACTCCAATATGGTGGATGAGTTAATCTTTAGAGGACTAGATAGGTCAGAAAAAAGGCCTCATAATAACGATGTTTTAACAAAAATGCATAATTAAGGCATAGTTAGAAGTAAAAAGCACAAAATAAAATATTAATAAAAAACCTTTTTAAGGCAAGCTTTTATTCAAATGCATGAAAAGTAAAAAATATTTGCTTTGGATGTGTGACGTAGGTTATTCCGTGAGTTATAGATTCAAAAGATGTCGCTTTTGTATTCGAACTGAAAACTTTGCGCAACAAGCTTTTAATCTATAACTCACGGAATAACCTACGTCATACATCCAAAGCAATTATTTTTTAGTTTTTAGTGCATTTGAATGAAAAGGTTTTTTATTAATTATTTTATTTTTCAATAAACATTTCTTTATTATGATTCGCTATAATCTGTAGTTTTCTAAAGCATGTGAGACATTTTCTTGAAAATACAATAAGAAAAATCACATAGCCGAAAAAAATTAAACGACTTGCTTGGCGCCAATTGCTCGATCACGATAACATGTCTTCAGTTCCATCTAAAAACCAGTTTCCGATTCACCTTGTACTTCTTAGCATGATAACGCACACTGAAGTCATTTATTAAGTTATAATTAGATGTCATATACTGAAAATTTCGGTATAATTTAGTGTATATTGTGATGCCACAGAGGCAACGATAAGATACGAGTAGTAGGCCGTGGCAGTTAATTAGTTGAAGAAATAAAAGACAATTGACATGTCCTAGAACGTCTGAAGCGGCTCGAAACGAGATGAGGGTACGCCGTGAACACACATACGTACGTATACGGGCGGACTTCCATCCACCAGCCTCGTATTCATTCCATCGCCTTCTTGCAGGAGACATCAAAGAAGGCTGAATTGAACAATTAAGCATCGTTATGGGACTTTGAGCCGGATAATGCGTAATTTAATTCGTGGAAAAACGAGCGAGTTGGCTGTCACATTCGCCGTGTCGCTCTAGTGACGGCTAATTTTTATTTGTTACCTCTTTACCTCTTCGTTGTCGCGCACCGCTGAAGTTGCATTTAATTGAAGGTTGGTTACATTGGTATAGTTAGAATAGATATGTACTCACCGCATCATTATGAATGACTATCACTGTTTTACTTGATCTCGTTCATATAACATGTACGGTTTCAGCCTCCTTGACAATAACATATCACTGGTTTGTAAAACAATCATAGAACTTCAAGTGCATTTTTTTTCTCAAGCAAAGAAATTCATTTGGGTTCAGTAACCTCTCCCAATCCAAACTTGCCAATATTTTATTTATATATACGAATTGTCAAATTATTAACTATGAAATTTGATGGTTTTCAAAATATGTTTGAAACGGCTGTGGTAAAAAATTCAAAAATAAAAATGTCTTGAATACGGAAACATTCTCAACTGAATATCGCCTAGAAATATTTTTCTGTGAATTGAAAAATCCACGATGAAAATGTAGTTATTTTTTGTGAATATCTAATGGACAATAACTACTTCCCCAGCTAAGGCCACGCTGAACATTGAACTACATCTGATCGATATTGAGAAAAACCCTAACTCGAAAGAAAAAAATTAAAGTGAAAATTTGCATTTTTATTCAGTTATTTGATTTTCTATTCCAGTCTTGATTAAGTAACTCATATAGATGAATGAGGCAAAAAAGAATGTTTTCCAAAAGAGAGTACTCACCAGAAATCATTTGTAACATTGATGCAAGAGAGGCATCGCATTAACTAGGTCTTCAATACATTTTCGAACGATGCAAGATAGCGACTAAAATTTATCTTTCGGTCGCAGATGACTCCACATCTGATTTTAAGAACATCCTGTTCATATTTTCAAATAAATCAATGAATATATCTTTTAGGTTCATTTAAATATGCATTTTATGTTCCAACATACGTGGGCCTCGCATGTTAGAAAGTATCTTCGTAGGTGACGTTATCTGCCTGTGTGCTATCTCGCATTGTTTGCGTATATACTCATTAAAGATGAGCTTGTCATCCAGCCAAACTCCTAGGTACTTTACGAATTTAGGTACAACAAGAGACCCTGCCAGTACAAAGGAGATGCCATCTCTTATTCTGGGTCCTTCAATCACTTTTCAGCAGCCCTTACCACCAGGGGCAGATCGTCTGCGTATGCTGGTGTGTGACAGCCCTGTGGTAGGTCAAGATTCAATACCCCATCGTAGAGCAGATTCCAAAGTGTTGGGCAGACTACTGACCCTTGAGGGACTCCTTGGGTCATATCTTCCCACACTTCAAGGTTCTATCGGAAAGGTATGTGGCTGTTTTAATTAGGTAGTCGCGAAATGCATCCTATTTGGCGGTGTTAATGCGTTTTCAATATCTATGAGAATAATACTGCCCCAGGTAGAGTTTCCCAGGTAGAGTGGCTAGGACGTGTTTGATGGCATGTAGGGTTGATCTTCCTGGCCTGAAACCGAACTGGGTATCCATTTAGGAAATATTCATAAAACTTTCCGAAGATGCCTAATAGCCATATGGGACGATATGTCCTGTTTGGATCGGCCGAGTTACCTTTTGGGATGAGGATGATCTTCGCACACTTCCATCTCGCTGGGAAGGCGCATTTCGGCAAGAGAGAGTTGAGAAAACCATTTCGGGGCACGTTTCAATGGCGATCTTTGCAGATTCTGGAAGAATTCCGTCTGGTCCTGGTGCCGTCTTTGTTTTAATTTTAAGAACTCGGTTTAGTTCTTCGACAGTGGAAGGTGGAGGGGGCTCCGGGTTCGGGAGATTGTGGGCTGTTGGAATGTCGACATCGGGGAACAGTTGACGGATCTGTTCAAGTTTCATTGAGTGATGCACAGCTCATAAGGTGTTCTGATGTGTTTTATTTCTACTGTTACGATCTTATAGCCTTGACACCTCCAGTCTGTCGCATAATAAATTCCACTGCTTGCGTTATGACTGTTTAATTGCGTCCTTCAGAGTTTTCCTAACTGCCTTGTACTCTGCTTCCAGGGCGTCGATCTCAATCGGGGCGGCATGCCCTTCCCGTATTCTAGTTGGGTGTCTTTTCACCCGATTGCATTGATCCCTCAGCAGCGCGATGTCCGAATTCCACCAGATCGGTTGTGGTATGGGTCTTCCCCCTGTGTCTCTAGTTACGCTCGTTTCTTGTGTAATACTCTTGGTCCTGGTAAGACCTTCTTCGTCTGTTACTCCTCTTTCTAGGACCAATAATGTGAGGAAAAAATAAGAACTGATCTGGTACTGCGAATGTTTACAAAAAATCAACCTACATTAAAAGTGAATGAATGTTATAAATAAAATTCCAAACAAAATTAATAATGTGAAATTCTCGTGGTTATTTTGGGTTTTTTCTTGTGGATGTGTGGTTCAATGGAATAATATCATTTTAGTACTTTCGGTTATGCTATAAACGACAGTTCATCTAGTTATACTCAATAATAATACTATAGATATCATACAGTTGTATGATCCTAGAAAAACTTTCAGTACAAGAAATTCAAAATATACACTTGGATAACTGATGGGGGAGCTATTGATGACCCAAACAATTTCAGACCAATCTCTATACAATCGACGCTATCTAAAATCATTGAGAAGCTAGTTAAACGTAGAGTAATGTTTTTTTTGGAGAGACACAATATATTGGTTGTTGAACAGTAGATTCCGAAATAAAAAAAGCACTACCGATGCTATTTTCGACTTTCTTGAAAAAATATACATGAACACCAATGAAAAGGAGGCGGCTGCAGCTGTGTTTCTTGACCTATCCAAAGCCTTCGATTGTGTGAATCATGAAATTCCGTTGCAGAAGCTTTTTCATTATGACCTCCGGAGCATGGCCCTGGAATGGTTCAGATCATACCTTACAGACTGAAACCAAAAAATATCTTCATGTCCTAATAGCAACCGAGAAGAAAACAATTGTACGTGAAGTCCCCCAAGGGTCGGTCTTTGGTCCTATCCTCTTTTTTCTCTATGTAAACGATATAGCTATACTGGATATATGTGGAAGATTTACACTGTTTGCAGATGACACTACCGTTTCTCGGCACAATGATGATCGTGCTGCCTTGGTCCAATCTCCAATCCATTACAATAGATATAAAAAAAAAAAACTTAATAACATTTAAATGGGACTTATATTGGATAACTCAACTGATTACGTGTAAACCTGTTACAAAATTCCTAGCCATACACATTGACAGTACTTTGAAATTTGAGTCTCATATAACAGCTCTCAAAAAAAATGTTATCAGGTTATGTCGTCAATATTATCTCCCGTGAACTTGGTCTGTCAGCTTCACTAACTGCATGGAATTCCATTCTGGGGAAATTGCAGTCAAGTTCTGTTGCAAGGTATATTCGTGTTACAGAAACGAGCTTTGAGATTTATATTCAAAGTTAAGATGCGAGAATCGTGCCGTCCGATTTTTTCCGAACACAAAATACTAACGCTAATTGAAATCCTTATCACTTGCCTGCTACAGAGGAAGGTTCACTATCTCCAATGTAGAGAGGTCTACTCGTCAGGAGAAAAAACTCGCTGTCCCAATTCCTACTTCTTCCCTGACGAGACAATCTCTGATTTACAGAAGTAAGGAGGTATACAATCATTCACCCAAGGAATTTTTTTTTTTTTTATGTTCTGGTTCCCACGAAAAGGGATATCCTGTAATGTTCAGAGAACATCGTGGGAACCAAGGGAAAGAAGGTAGGAATTGGTGTTCTTCTTAAATTTCTGGAGGTTGTATGCCTCGGGGAACACCTCCCTAGGCAATGAGTTCCAAAGCCTCGCTGTTCGTTGGATGAACGAGTCTTTGGAAAGTGATGTTCTGCAGGTCTCCAAAGTGACCACGAAGGGGTGTGATGACTGAACTTGACGGGTTAGTCTCGAAGAATAACAAGCATAAATAATATGAAACATTTCAAAAAGAATGTTACGAAACTTCTCAAACGGAAGTGTTTTTATACCCTAGAGGGATACTTTGCATATATATTCTAGTCCTTCCATTGTCTAAGATGTAAACTGTGTAATTTTTTTTACAAATTTCAATACATGTTGTTGGTCATCATATCATTATATAAGTGTGTTTCGTCTTTTATAGCATTAATTGATTTTATTTTGACTATCAACTTTTCACAACACTTACAAACAATGAGTATGTATGGGCGTACCTATTGTTGTGATTTTGATTTGGACAATAAAGCATATCCATCTATACAGAAAATTAGAAATAAAGCTATTCAGAAATTTCTATGAGCCTGCTTCCAGGGGTACCTCAGTTATTTTCAGAGAATTCACATAATTAATCATTTTCTATGCGGTTGATATTCAAATACACTTCTCCTTCTATTTTTCGGATTTGGCTATTGCTGTAGATCCTGTAAACAATAATCTGAATTCATAACATGAATTAACCGATCATGCTTCAGAAAGTGACAACAAAAAATGTTGCTCTGATATAATGAAAACAGAGTTTCTCAATATCTATCCATATCTCGAGAATATTTACAATTCAGAAACGAGCAATCAGAGTTTTAGCTGGAATAGCTCAAGTGCAGAGCTGTAAGAATTGGTTTATAAAGTTCAATATATTAACTCTGCTATCATGTGTAATATACTGCAATTTGATACACATTCAAGGAAATTTACAAAAGTTTACTACAAATGGAACCAACCACTCGTATAATACTAGGAATAAGGTTAATATTAGAGCACCAAACCAAAGATTAAAAATAACAAGGAGATGTAACTCATACATACCATTGTACAACTCACTGCCCCAATCAATGAAAAATGCAACCCTCGCTAATTTCAAAAGGAAACTGAAAAAACACCTCTCAGACAATGCTCACTATGATGCGTCTGACTTCAGCTTTACTGAGTGAATATGGTCAATGTAGGCACTATCTTCACATTATTTTAATTTGTGCTCGTATTATATACAATTTACTGAGTGACCATCGTCAATGTACTGTATGTATGTATTTCTGTTTTTACATTTATATATTTATTTACTTTACTCTGTGCTCGTATCATATACAAATTTTCTTAACTATCTACTGTTTCTCGCTATTTTAATATTCTAATTGTAATTTACATTTATATTATATGTACTTTTATTATTGACTTGTCATAGCACTAAGGTGTAATAATTTGACCAATAAAAAATCTAATCTAATCTATATATATTTATCTCTCATTTAGTTTATTGTTTTTTTTTCTATTGTTGTTCAGTGAAATCACTTCGTTATCTATCGTATTTGATTCGTTTGAATGTGCTTGAACCTTAGATTAGATTAGATTTGTACGGGGCTTATGGGCTAGGAGCCACTTCACTGTGACCTTTGCGGATCTATTGTGTATGCCCTCATGTTACTGTCTAGACCCGTCCTGTTACTAGACTCCATAGGCCATACCTTGAGTCCTCCATATATTGGGGGTTGTGGTTTTTCCTCCCCTATCTTTGAAAACCTCAGGCCTTCACAGTAGCACAGTATGTGCGCTGAGGTTTCTTCCTCCTCCTGGCAGAACCTACATGTAGTTGTTGAGTCTACAGTGACCTGTCAGGAGCCCAACCATGTTGCTGGTAGATCTCCTATTCTGGCTTAGCAGGTACTCTGTGAATTCTCCTATTCTGGCTTAGCAGGTACTCTGTGAATTTTGCCGATGGTTCCTTGTTGAACTCTTTGACCTGTCTCATGCCCGGCGCCTTGTTCCACCATTCTTGAGATTGATCTTTTAACCAATTATTGGTTTGTGTTGTTCGCAACGCTTTCGCTGGGCCACAAAAAGGTTCTGGGCCAATAATTGGGACTCGTCGTGCTCCTTCTCGGGACTTTGACAGCCCACCCTTTGCAGTGCTTCCGAACAGTCCCAGGCAAGTTTGGAGTTAACTTGCATGGAGCTGATTGCTTTGATAGACGATTGGCTGTCAGAGTATATGGCAATGGTATTTTCCTTAAACTCTTGCCTAGTAGCTCCACTGCGCAGTGGTGTTTGCTTGAACCTAAGTTAGAATGGATCAGATTCAACGATTACATAGGATATATAATAGTATGTCAGATCCAGGAAAGGTATAGAATCCCAGCTACCGAGCTGGCGTTCTGGCAGCGTTGTGAAAGTTGTTATCTGTACTTATAGAATTTCATATCCTGACTGAGTGATTCATCGACGCCCAGATCAAACCGCTGGACATAAAAATCTGAAATTCTGATGGCGTATTCGATAGATAACCACTAAGATAAGTTTTTTTTATATTCCATCCCCAAATGAGTGAAAAGGAGGGTGAAAATGGGGTATGAAAGTACCGTTAGTTTTGAACTTAAAGTCATGGAAATTGGTATTTGGGCTCTGTTATTCAAATAAAGAAACACGTATTCAAGGGTTTTTGAAAATTCAACCTCAAAAGGGGTATACCAAAGTATGACCTTCTCGGAATCTATGCAGGCAACGCCGCTGACTAGCTAGTTGTATATATTTATTGTGTGAATAAATGTTGCTTTGTTGATATTGAGTTTGATACTTTGACAATTGGTGGAAGCTATATTTCACTCATATATAACAATATAAAAAAAACAATTCACATTGTCAACAATAAATTTAGCTGAATTGGAATTAGAAAGTATTCCGAAGCAAAGAGAGAGATACGAATAAAAATATAGTGAGAAGATAATTTTAATATGAAGAGAGCTTATAGATAGATTGAAAATCAAACATGTAAAATTTTCAGCAGGGTTCCGAAAACAGGGGCACTTGAAATTCATACTATAAACAAGTATCAGTCAGTTCAATCATTAACTTATTTCTCAATATGCAAATACAGGTTACTGAACCATAAGCTAGTGGGACAAATTTATTGGACGGTCTAGAGAAAAATCCACAAAAATATGACTGCACAACTAGATCCAACACTCCAAGATCCCAAAGTCATTAAAATATAAATGCCATAAAAATTCAATTATTTCCGTAAGAAAAAAAAACAAAATGGTTTTGTCTGGGCGACGGATTTATTCGAAGTATTATTTCAATTTACACACGTCTGGCATGCCCAGTCACTCTTGACGGACTCAAATGGAGAACAAAACATTTTTAATTATTTCTGCAGACGTCGACAAAGACATCGTGAGCAAAACAAGTGACTGTTTTTTAATTTCATTACGGAGTTTATTTACTCTCAGTCAATTGAAATGATGACGGTGTTTTGGTGTTTGCAGGACCAACAAAGACGTGAACGTCTTGAAACTGGGAAACGTCTTTCAAATTGTGTTGGGCATGAGTAATTTTGTTATATTCCTTGAATAAAGGTTCTGTACTTTCACAGGTACTCTAGAGTCGAGCCCCTTTAACAGAAAATGAAAAGTACAAAAAGTGTGTTGAAGTAATAATTTCCAGTTTCTATTTTTGATTTATGTAATGTCAAGTTTCACTTGCAATACGTTTTGCATCTAATTAATATTATTATCTATTTTCGAAAAAAATATTCAGGTTCAGGTATTTTTCAGTGGAATCCACGAAAATACCGAAGGATAAAGCAAGACCATGAAACAAGAGGAAGCAAAGAAGGTAAAAAAGGTCCCTAGTAATGCTGCCAAGACAAAAGATTCTTGTCTTATATAATTGAATGCTGATCCTGAAGGGCGATAATCCTTGGATGAATTTAAGAAAAATTCTTCATATGATCATAGGTGCGCAACCGCTTTATTTCTGAGATACAGGATGTTGAAATTCAACAAAAAAATCAGTTCTTATCTGATATCTCTGAAACTGCTTTGGCTTTTTTTAAATTTTGATGCAAAGTACGCATAAAAATACATTTTTTCCATGACAAAAAATTTATTAATTTTCATCAGTGGCGTCCCTGTTAACATGCCCTGCCTTATTTTTGAACAAAATAATGACACGCCACTGTCTTTTTTCCAAATGAATATTATTTTTGTAATTGTCCTGTATCTTCCCATGAAAATGGTCTCCTGCCTTTTTTTCGTCCGGCGATCGGTTTGTGAGTTAGAATATAAAATGCATGAATTTGCTTGTCCCTATGCGAAATCGGCCGTTGTAGAGTATTAATGCTAAGAACACATTTCGTTGTTTTCAACATAAACAATTTTGACACTTCTTTAGCTAGATACGTGATATTATTTACGTTATAAGAACTTGTTTATTAAAAAAAAACGAGTGTACTTTAGACCACACGACTGAAGCAAAACTTCTTTAGCTCCATGTATATGTATATATATATATATATATATGTATATATATATATGTTTATATATGTATACCTATAATATATACATGTATATACATACATATATTAATTTTCTGATAACCTATAATTTCATCATTTGAGTTTGGTAAATTTAGTAAATTATTATTAGAGTCATGAATGATTATAAAAATAAAATAAAAATTAATTTATCTAACTCCAATAATTTTTATCGGTTTTTGTACATGATCTATAATGGGATTTTTATCATCAACTTCCATTTGATTATTGTCATGTTCAATCACGATGTCACCAATTATTTGTAATAGTGAACCTCTACAGTATTTTATTATTTACGTACCTATCAGTTAAATTTTATGTTATCCTATTTAAAAAATTTGCTGAAGTAAATTGTAGAAACGCGAGGCCGAAATACGGAAGAAAGAGAGAGAGAGAGAGAGACAAGAGAAGGACAGAGAATCAATCGGCCCCAATGTCGAGAGTAGAATGCCGCGTATTAGTAGAGGGAGAAAATAGACAAGGAAAAAGGAACGCTGCATATGACGGTACGACGCCAGCAACTAGTATGAGATACGCACTCACCTTTGTCGAGACCGTTCGCCTCGCCCGATCACACTTTTCGTAACGCTCTCGTCACGCATTCACCAGCTTACTCCCCAAGTCAAGTGTGCGTCGAGTCCGTTCGCTTCGCCCGATCACACTTTTCGTAACGCTCTCGTCACGCATTCACCAGCTTACTCCCCAAGTCAAGCGTGCGTAAAGAAGTTTCACTTCAAAAACATGGTGAATTTTACAAATACCGAATTAGCAGACATGCATTAGGGGTCGTCCATTAATCCCGTGATGTTTTTTAGCAACTTGTTAACGCCCCCCCTCCCCCTGGTGATACGTAGTGAGATTCAAGATTAAATTCGGTTGACGAAAATCCCGAAATAAGTACGAGGCAAGTTGCCAATAATTTGAATATCGCCCATATTCTAGTATGGAGGATTCTTCATGATTATCTATTATATTCCTATCACATTCAACGGGTTCAGGCTCTACTTCCTCGAGACTTTCCATTACGAGTGAATTCCAGCCAATGGTTTCTCCAAAAAGTTACCGAAAATCCTTTATTTGACAGGGAAATTTTATTCACGGCGAAGCTAGTTTTACTAAAAACAGGATAATAAATTTTCATAATAATCATTTTCGGGCCGAGGAAAATCCGTATGCAATCGTGGAATATCATCACCAGGAGCAGTTCTCATCAAATGGCTGGGCTGGAATTATTGGAGATTACCTAATTGGACCTTTTTTTTACCACGCAGATCAAATGAACATAATTATCGCCGATTTCTTGAAGATAATTTGCCAATTCTGTTGGAAGATGTTCCTATTTTAATGCAAAATCACATGTGGTTTATTCACGATGGTGCACCTGCTTATTTTAGTGCTCTGGCACGCGAATATTCAAAACAAAACTTTCATAATCGCTGGATAGGTCGTGGGGGAACAGAGTCATGGCCAGCTAGATACCCAGACTTAAACAGTCTTGATTATTTTCTTTGGGGACATCATCAGACTTTGGTGTACAGTCAACCAATTCTATCTGAGGAAGTTTCCTGTGAAGCAATAAGGAATACTACAGGAATTTTCCAAGGCGTACGCGAGTCAATGACAAGGAGTGCTGAAGCGTGCATTCTTGCAGGAGGCGGACATTTTGAATAGTTGATTTGATTTTGGTATTTTTTGTTCATAATAGTTATGTTTAAAAAAAAAAAATGTATTGATTTGTCGTTTTCTACCAAGTGTTGTTCATCCTTGCACTTCTCCACCGTACTGATGAGGGCCGAGAGCCCGAAACACGTGTCTATGGTTAACACTTTTCTCTGAGGGCTATGTCCATTAAATTCCTTCCATATACATATATATATATATATATATATATATATATATGAAAGAGAGTAATATCAGACAGATCCTTTTTTATTTAAAATAATATTAATAAAATTTGGCTAAAACCAAATACAAAGAGATACAACATATATATATATATATATATATATATATATATATATATATATATATATATATATATATATATATATATATATATATATATATATATATATATATATATATATATTGTCTTGCCTTGTTCTAGTCAAGTAGGGATTTCGATCTCGAAAAAATGAAGCCAAGAAGAGACAAGGGTATGTGTCACTTTGGGCAAGACAATACAAAATAAAGTATTTTCTCCCGACAAGAGAAAACAAAATAATTATCGAGAAAACCAAAAGAACTGTTCAAAACATATTTTTTGGGGGAACAGTCATTGTTGACTACTTTTTCGGGTATAATCCACAATCTGAAAATTGCAATTAATCAACAATAGCTTCTCCACCTGAAGAAACTATTGTATAGCGAAATACGTATCGTGGTTTTGCAAACCCAGTTTACTGAAAATCATTTAGTGAAGTGAGTTTTTAGGATGGGAAGTGTTCAACTGTACATGACTCCAACATGTATATGTCATTCTGGGTAATGCATGTATACCTGCAAAATAAATTGAATCACTTATTTTTTCCAGGAACATGCTCGATCATATCTGTCTTACTCATCTGTAAACAAACACAAAAGCTAGTAGGAATTACACCAATTAAACAAACGTATCATCAAAACATCCTCGCTTCCTCGAAATCCATATGATAACGTCATCATCCCCTCTATCCCATTACCCGAAAAGCTGTGTGCGACTCGTAAAAAAAGCAAAAACCATAGTAATTGGCTACGATAGACAGTACGTCGCCATTTTCAAGTTCACCACTCACGATATATCTAAAGTGGGCCATGAACGAACGAACGGCTGCAAATCGCGGTGTGCTATGCCAGACAAAGTAGCGACGGGACGGACCCTAATAAGCTCTAATGTTCGCTTCCGCCGGAGAAGGTCGGAGAATAATCTTCTGTAATCACGTTATCATTGGAAGGTCGGACGGACGTATCTGTTAAATGAAAGAGCAACGAATATGAAAGCTTACAGGTCGGATTTTTTAAACCGACACTAAACTAGAGTGACTGGAAGATTTTTGGATACGAATAGGAAGGCAGTGTATTTAAAATTTCTGATTTTCTTTATAGAAAAAGGTGGAAAAACAATGGCCCAATTTTCATAAAATCTAAACTTATCCATAAAATCTAAACTTATCCATAAAATCTAAACTTATCTAAACTTATAAAATCTAAACTTATCATAAAATCTAAACTTATCTAAACTATACTAGCGAAATTGGAACTTCTAAAATAATTGATAATATAAAATCGCAGGCTTATGGTGATGATGGGATAAATTTACCATTATAAATCTTTGTGGACCCCTCATGATATCTATATTATTCACATTATAAATGAATGTATAAGTCAAAATGACTTTCCCAACTTATGGAAAAGTGCAAAAGTAATACCCTTAGCAAAAACTAATGATCCCCAGAGTTATAATGACTTGAGATCAACAAGCGTTCTTCCCACATTCTCAAAAATTCTATAAAAAAATAATGGAAAATCGAATCGATCTTACGTTGATCAATATAATATATTACCACTGAAACAATCTGGTTTTAGAAGCGGTTACTGTTGCGCTACAGCAACATTAAAAATAGTCGATGATATAATTAGAGCCTCGATGGAAACAAAGTAACAATTTTAATATTATTAGACTACTCGAAAGCATTCGATACCCTAAATCACCGAGCGCTACTCTCTATGTTGCACTATTTTGGATTCAGTGATGCAGCAATATTATGAATTTCATCTTATTCACATGACAGAAGACGAAAGGTTACTCTAAGGAAATAAATTCAGGGGTATCACAAGGCATCATTTTGGGACCTTTGTTTAACACCCTCCACACATCCACTTTCACCGGGAAACTAAAATCCTGCAACTACCATTTATATGCAGATATATTTCTCTTTTGATCCACCAAATCTCGCAGAGGCCGTAAACTGTATCAATAGTGACTTGAATGCAATTTTGGAGGTATCTACAGATCATATGTTGAAAATAAATCCTAACAAGTTAGTTGCTATGATATTCGGGACCGAAAAAATTTGTGAGCAGGCAAAAAGTTACAATCTGAAAATTGGAGATCCCAAAATTGATTTCAAGTCTTACTCTGAAAATTTAGGGCTTATTATAGACTCCAAGCTTAGATTCAATGAACATGTCACTTATGAACTCAAAACTGCTTATGTTTCTCTGAAATTGATATATCCGCAATGGAAATTCTTAAGGTAGTTATCGTGCTACAAACAGTGTCAAAAATTAGGTTCGATTGTAGCGCGCTACAATTTCTGGTCAATTATATTTGAATAAAGTACAAGTCGATTCACTAAATTTAGTAGATTGTTTAGTAGCATTTAAATATTTTTTAAATTAATCTACAACTCCAAATTTACTCGTTGTGCATAATGCGAGATTCGATGAGATTACTAGAGCAATAATAATAATTTGATAGAAGATTTTACCATGACAGCAGGATTTGTGGATAGCTTAATTATTCTTAGAAAAACGTTCCCAGATTGAAGAGTGTCAGGAATGTTCAAGCTATCAAAATTAGGCAAAGATTCAATACCAAACGAAACATCAGATAATTTCCAAGAAACGATGTATGATGTACACATTTTGCAAAAGTTAGTTCGCTTCATTGGTAAAGAGTCAGAATTATCAACATACATGAAATCATATGAAGAATGTATATCAGAGCGACCTGAGAACGAAATAATATTTTGTAATTTACCTAATTACTGAAAAAAATTGCGCAACAAAATATAACATACGATTTTCTGAAACAAATGTACCTATCACAATGAAGGAGAAGAACTGAAAAATTGGTGAATAGAAAACATAGAGTTCCTAAAAATAGGAAAGCATTTACTAAAATCGTTATTGATTTAAAAATCAAGTGATTATTTAATATTATAGTTAGAAAAATAAATAATATTACATTTATTGTTGATTATATTTTTTGCAGATTTATACGTTATATTTTATTAGCCTATTGGAAATCTGAATCATTTTTGTTTACGTTTAAAAATATTTGAATTATGTTATACGTACATGTGTTGTACAAATGTATAAATAGAATAAGGTTTATGAACTGTTGTTTGCCGTTACTCGCTAAAACTACATTTTATTTTATATCTATTCTTAATGCAAAATGTTTAAAATGTATCAGTATATATTAACGCAATTATACACAATTATCATTCATGAATATGTGCATTCCAAAACACAGTTCAATTCAAACCCCCAAGAACCTAACGCTCTTTTCGCTTCCTTTCCACGATTCTCACCCTTCCCTCTCTTGCACTTCTCATGCGCAATAATTTAGAAACTTCTTATGGCAATAACTAAATAACTGTATGGCTACGCGTGTTTAATTTTTTCATTACAATTTTTACTTACCATTTAATATTATACTAGTTTTTCAAAAAGATCTGAATGGAGGGTTTTCAGTTATGCCTTAAAATGTGGTGTCTGCGGTAGTTCACTATAGGGATTACGTGTTAAACGTTGCAACTTTGAAGCCTTATATCTTTCGGTGTGGTTAATGATTCCAAAATTTTAATATGATACAGGTAATAATGTTAACTAAAAGTGGTATGAATATAAACGAAATCTGATTGGAAGTGGATTTCACGACAACTACCTTAAGTACAGAGGTCAAAAAAATATTATACTATTCACTAGTTTTGTCCCACTTTAATCACTGCGATGTGCTACCCCAATTGTTTAGATAGTAATGATATAAGACGCATACAAAAACTACAAAATTCATGCAAGAGACTAATTTTTGTTCTAAGAAGTAGATCCAGAATTTCTCACAAACTAAAAGATTTAAAGTGGCTCAACGTGAGCAACCGCAGACGTCTACATATAGCCTGGATTTTCTTTTAAATCATCAAGTATAAAAATCATCCCTACTTACATGATCATTTAACTTATAGAACTGAGGTACACAACTTGAATTTACGAAGAAAATTTGTTTCGAGTATTCTGGCTCACAAAAAAGAATTGCATAAGCGTTCATTTTCATACAATTAATTATATAGACACCGGGAACCCCAACTGTTTTGAACTAACGATCAGTACCTTCAAAAAAATATTCAAAAATCATTTATTCTGAGAAATGTTAAACATGTGCACTTTCCCAACCCATCTCTCTCTCTCTCTCAATCTTACTCTCTCTCGTTTCCACCATTACTTTGCTGCCTTCATCCTCCGTCTCAGCCCCATAAACATGACTTTTCTCAACTGAAGGCCTTGGTGGAAGATCAGATGCGAGGTAACTTAGCAATCTGAACCAAAGGCCAATTGCTCATCACACGGGTACCTACCAGATTTATATATATATATATATATATATATATATATATATATATATATAATATATTATATAATATATATATATATATATTCTTTTTGAAATGTTATAAAATGTGGTGTGCAATAAACGTATTATTATTATTATATAGCGAGAAAAATAGTTTTGAAGAGTTTTTCTCGAAAAATAATAACTTAATTCATCAGACCAGGTTTGACATAGAAATGAAAGAAATACTCGATATGTACAGAAAAACGTCACAACGTATTGGAGGGCATTGCTGACGGTAGCTGCAATAGCGCTAGTGAGATCGTTTAAAATGATTACCTATTTATAATAACAGATTTTGAACTGAGATTGGGTGTTCTTCTTCATTGGGTGGACGGACCTATTAGCAAAGACGATATTAACGACTTATGATAGCTAGATAATCAGTTATAAGAAAAAACAGTTTCATTTCACCATTTTAACTTTTATCATGATCTCAATTATTCATTCATGTCACAAGTTTCTTCAGGATAATAGATAGATAGAAAGATATATAATCTTTATTCACGTATAACCTTCAACAGTAAGTGAAAAGTCACAGCTATAGTATTACAATAGTAACAGACATAAAAACATAAAACATTACATATGTAGGAAATTTAAAATACATTGACAATTTTAGCAATATGTTAAGCCTCTAGGTATTCAGCTACAGAATAAAATGATTTTCCTCAAAACTGCTTTTTTATTGATTTTTTGAATTGACCTACATTACCAACATTTTTTAGTTCTGGTGGAATTTTGTTGTAAATGCAGATATATAGTGGACCTTTTTTTAAAGTTGTTAGTTTGAAATTTCTTATATGTATATTACAAGCATTTCTTGTGTTGTGGTTGTGGATGCTATTGTTGGGTGGAAATAGGGATATATTACATTTTACAAATAGGGATGCTTCCAATATTAATATATTGTAGACAGTCATTATATTGTTGGATGAAAATACTTGGCGACATGAGTCTAGTGGTTTTATACCAAAGATGAGTCTAATAATTCTCTTTTGAAATATGAATATTCGATTTATATCTACTGCTGTGCCCCAGAAGATTATTCAGTATTTTAAATGTGGATACACTAGAGAATAGTAAGTGCTTAACAATTGTTTCTGGGACAAAATGTGCTTAGCTCAGTTTTTTGGAGATGTGCCCATGAAAGTTTTCGATCTACATAAAGACCCAGAAATTTGGTTGAATCAGCCTCTTCAAGCGTTTTATTGTTAAGGACAATCTTGAAATTATAAACAACAATATTCTAACGGAATATAAAGTACTTCACCGATTCTATCTTTATTTTGTAGCCAATCAAATTAAAAAATTGTTAGGCGGTCACGACATGAATTTAAACATAGTCAAGCTTATCAGAAAATAACATTTGCGAACAATATCCATTTATATGGAAGTTTGCATGGATTGTCAGGTGAATATCATTCAACGTTCTGCGTGGTATCTGCTAGGAAAGTAGTTGTTTTTCGCCTGTCGGTCTACCAATTGTTCCAATTTATATTGAACCTTTTGTGAAGACGACTTTGTGTGTGCTTTATGCATTTCATTTCATATCTTATCCCCTTCATATGGCTTTTTCTTTCATTAAAATATGCCAGGCGGGCATTTTGAGCCACTCCTACTGAGAAGGAATCTTTTATTTAGAATCCTATCGAGGGAGGAGAATTGTATGGAGTGTTTCTTTCTGTCACTAGGTGTCGCCGGTTGAAAGTTATCTTTTCCGACGCACCTAAAGATGTTTCAAGCTAGATGATGATTTTATTTATGTTGTGTCTCGCTTCGGCCAGAGCTCTTTGAATCTCTGGCTGGTGACTACTCCGTACTGATGAGGGCCAAAAAAGCCTGAAACCGGTATGCGGATTGTTTGGTGGACACGACATGGATTTAAATATAGTCGAGCTTATCAGAAAGAAACATTTGCGAACAATATCCATTTATATGGAAGTTTGCATGGATTGTCAGGTGAATATCATTCAACGTTCTGCGTAGTATTTGCTAGGAAAGTAGTTGTTTTTCGCCTGTCGGTCTACCAATTGTTTCAATTTATATTGAACCTTTTGTGAAGACGACTCTGTGTGTGCTTTATGCATTTCATTTCATATCTTATCCCCTTCATATGGCTTTTTCTTTCATTAAAATATGCCAGTCGGGCATTTTGTGCCACTCCTACTGGGAAGGAATCTTTTATTTAGAATCCTATCGAGGTAGGAGAATTGTATGGAGTGTTTTTTTTATTCTGTCACTAGGTGTCGCCGGTTAAAAGTTATCTTTTCCGACGCACCTAAAGATGTTTTAAGCTCGATGATGATTTTATTTATGTTGTGTCTCGCTTCGGTCAGAGCTCTCTGAATCTCTGGCTGGTGACTACTCCGTACTGATGAGGGCCAAGAAAGTCTGAAACCGGTATGCGGATTGTTAGGCGGACACGACATGAATTTAAACATAGTCGAGCTTATCAGAAAGAAACATTTGCGAACAATATCCATTTATATGGAAGTTTGCATGGATAGTCAGGTGAATATCATTCAACGTTCTGCGTGGTATTTGCTGGGAAAGAAGTTGTTTACGCCTGTCGGTTTACCAATTGTTTCAATTTATATAGAACCTATTGTGAATACGACTTTGTGTGTGCTTTATGCATTTCAGTTCAAATTTGAAAATGTTACAAAGACAACATTCCCGGAATTTTTTTACACAGTAATTCCAATCCATGTTAATACACATTACTTTCCCACCAACAAACTCACTCTCTCTCTCTCTCTCTCCCCGGCGTCACCGGTCTCCCGTCGTCGACAGGCACCCTCGCGCCGTGAGACCGCTCAACAAGCCATACAGTACGAGCTTGCTAGTCAAGCCTCGCGCCTTCGATGTTTGGAGAATTTACCGACATTTCATGGGAATGGTCGAGCCACCTTGAGCTTACGCTTGACGCGAGACTTGACGAGCTCGGCTTGGGGATTGTCAAGAATAGAATAAAATTATAACTAAGATCTTAATATAAAAACTATAATATGCAATTAAAATAATAATAATAAGCTGCTTCATTCATCAATTCATATGTTTACATAAAAAACAGAGCCTATAAATACTGAAGAGAAAAGACAAAATGATGAGAAGGCGAAGTGTCAGCTAAAGAGGTTTTTCAACTTGACCATAATTTTGAAATCAATATGAAAAATATGCTTCTCGATTGTATACTTATACTTGTATAACAAAGTAGCAATGCTTCAATCATGTGCCCGCGCTATAACTTTAGGTATGTCTTCCAAAGCCTCAGCCACCTTACTGAAAGTAGACGACCCTTATTCAACAATAAGTTAAATGAACTTCTTATAGAAAAAAAATAGCTCTGTAGATTTAAACATATGTATGTCTTCCAAAGCCTCAGCCACCTTACTGAAAGTAGACGACCCTTATTAAAATAAGAAAAAATAATAGCTTTGTAGATTTTCAATTGATGCCGGTAAATGCAATAATTCACAGCGGCCTGTAACGGATCGGCTCGGCGACTGCGGTCGGGAGACCGTGCGAGTCTACTAAGGCTTTAACAACATCAGATTTTCGGTATATTGAATTTTTTGGTCGTTTTATTAACTAAACTAATGGAAAAAAAATCAGCCTTGTAGAAATGAGTCAAACAAGTTACCTTATGTGGGCGGTAGATGATCATTTTCCTGTTCTTTTAGGTATCCTTTATCACTGTAAAAAGTTTCAGTCTTGTAGGTATAAGACTTTTACATAATGGTTTTTTACATTTTACATACATTGTTATTAATGTTGGCATCGTTTAAAGCTTGACAGACTCTAAATTTCATTAATTACATTGTATCAACAATTATTAAACTAAAAATTAGCTTTGTAGATATGGGAGCAAAATTTATGTTGTCGCCTCCCTTACTATAATCTCAAATAAACATATTTGTTAATATCTATCAGTGCTTCATTCCATATTAAATGTGCATATATAACAACTGGCGACGAGAATCGTTGTAAATAAAAGTGAACCCACGGTCCTCACTAAGGAAAAGTCCCTACCTATAGAAACAAAATGCTTTACATAAGTAAGAAATAATTTTAGCTTTCCTTCAGTCCTCGTGTGTACGCTCATGATTTCGTAACAGAAACTGAATCTCGATTTTTCATTCTCTCCGAAATGTAATTTTCTGAAATATTTTTCTCTATAGGATCTATACATATACCATGAATGGAAGGCTTAACCTCGTTCTTCAAACCAGACACCTCAGAAGTCGAGAGCCTTCATTATATAAGTTGGAGAAGCTTGAAAAAACTCCATCAAACTCCTGTACTTTGGATGATAGTCTAGAAATGCGAGGAGAAACTCGGCGAAATGAGCTAATAATTTTGTGTTTTTTTTTTCATGGAATGGATTAGGCGTGGAAGTTTTCGGTCTTCAGAACTTTTCTCATTATAATTATATTTCGCTATGGAAATCATTATTAGTTTTGTATAGAACACCTTGATGCCTGAGTGAATATGATTCAGTAACGAAAGACAATCTGTTTTTCACTATCATCAGAAATTATCATTATTGAAATCGTCTTCACCCAGATAAATGGTTTTTCTAAAGCGCATAGTAGTGAATACTGATTTCATTATCGATCAAGATCAATAATTAAAAACAAAAGTGGTAAAATTAAATACTGTCAGTCGTAATAATTCACTTTGAGAAAAAAACCATTTATTTTGTTTGTTTACATTGTCTGAAGTGTATCGCCATGATTATTTATCGTTTGGCCATTACAGACGCCTTCTGACCATTAAATTATTATATCTAGATAATATTAAATTTGTTTTGACAAAATTAAATGCATGAAAAAAATATTATTGGTTATTTAATGACACAAAAAACAAAGATTTTAATTTATTTTAACTGGGATTTGGAAGGTCTATAATTGAATGTTTGCAGTAATTTTCCCATTGATTTATCATGCCAATGCTATGAAGTCTTAATAGAAAAAATAACAAAATTATCCCTTCCCTTATTTTTATTTATTATAAGTGAACTTATGAATGTGAAGAATTTAGACTCGTTGTTTTTTTGGGATTACAATTAATTAATATTCCAAAAAATTATCGGTAATAATCATACCACTTATTTTACCCCTGAATATAACCTATAATTGATCACTCTAGGTCTCACTATACGAACATCAAAGACCTAGCAACGTTTACATTAGAAATTATTATTAGATTATTTTGTCTTTCACCCGCGAAAGTAGTTACTAAAAAGAGAATGAACAATGACAGGTGACCGCTAAAACGCATCCTAGTGACGTCTGAGGGCATGAGACTCATGTGGAAGACGGCTATGACATGCACGCTTATGTCACATGACGTCACAATATGTCTTTTCATCTCCTTCCTTCATCACCATTGCCTTATGGGGAATGAGGACTCCTTGTCAGATTATTGTTTATTCTCTTGAACCGGAAGTAGAAAATTGTAGGTTACTTTAAAAAAATTATTCAATATTGCGTTGAAATTATAAATTATTTTCTAAAAACGTGAAGCATATTAGTTGCATTCTATTATTCAAACTCTTGTATATTGCCATTTTTTTATATGTTTCCATTTTGTATTATATCTTTGGATATACTAATTTTACATGAAAATTACATAACACATCTATTATAGATAATATCCAAATCTACAGAAAGAACACTCAAAAACACGTATTTTCTATATATATATATATATATATATATATATATATATATATATATATATATATATATATCGGACTATATCTCTATATATTTTCGAATCCAGTTTACCACAAACAACGCTGTAGGAATGTATCGGATCAAATTTAATTTGCCCAACATTTTTTGATTCCAGGAGGAAGAAAAGTTGCTGACAAATAGATAACGCTCTGAACTGACATATATAGCTTGTTCGTTTGTCAGAAATTAGCTGTTCTATAATATTCTATTCCAGAAAGAGAAATACTGATGTAATATGAGGAAGATAAACTCTTTCGAATGGCATGTTAATTAGATGCCATTCGAAAGAGTTTATCTTCCTCATATTACATCAGTATTTCTCTTTCTGGAATAGAATATTATAGAACAGCTAATTTCTGACAAACGAACAAGCTATATATGTCAGTTCAGAGCGTTATCTATTTGTCAGCAACTTTTCTTTACCCTGGAATTAAAAAATGTTGGTCATCTATTCAAGAAGAGCAAATTAAATTTGACACGCTACATTCTTACAGCGTTGTTTGTGGTAAACTGGATTCGAAAATATATAGAGATATAGTCCGATATATATATATATATATATATATATATATATATATATATATAGAAAATACGTGTTTTTAAGTGTTCTTTCTGTAGATTTGGATATTATCTATAATAGATGTGTTATGTAATTTTCATGTAAAATTAGTATATCCAAAGATATAATACAAAATGGAAACATATAAAAAAATGGCAATATACAAGAGGTTTGAATAATAGAATGCAACTAATATGCTTCACGTTTTTAGAAAATAATTTATAATTTCAACGCAATATTGAATAATTTTTTTAAATGTAACCTACAATTTTCTACTTCCGGTTCAAGAGAATAAACAATACTCTGACAAGGAGTCCTCATTCCCCATAAGGCAATGGTGATGAAGGAAGGAGATGAAAAGACATATTGTGACGTCATGTGACATAAGCGTGCATGTCATTGCCGTCTTCCACATGAGCCTCATGCCCTCAGACGTCACTAGGATGCGTTTTAGCGGACACCTGTCATTGTTCATTCTCTTTTTAGTAACTACTTTCGCGGGTGAAAGACAAAATAATCTAATAATAATTTCTAATGTAAACGTTGCTAGGTCTTTGATGTTCGTATAGTGAGACCTAGAGTGATCAATTATAGGTTATATTCAGGGGTAAAATAAGTGGTATGATTATTACCGATAATTTTTTGGAATATTAATTAATTGTAATCCCAAAGCTGAAAATACAACGAGTCTGCAGGAGTAAATATCGACAACAAGCCTGATATAAAAGGAGCACACAGGACAAAAAAAAACATTGAAAATACAATGATGATTTACGGTGTCTTCCTTCTTCTTAGGAAAAAAAATCAAATTAAAGTTTTCCAATATTGGAATGTATATCAAAGATTGAAAACTATTTCAGTATTGATTTTTTAAAATTAAAATGACATATGTTTAAATGATTTGATTGAGAGGTCCCAATGAATTTCCACAAAGTCTATGAAGAAATAATTAATTTATATATAAAGAAAATATTCTGGGCATATTTCTGAAAATCATAGAGTGCGACTCTCAGTTTAGAGGGAATTTTCTTTGTGAATCCAAAGGTACATCTTCAGATAGTCTCAAGAAACCATACAGTGTAATGAATGCCACTCTACTGTTAATTTTCTCCGGGTGTTCCGTACTAATTGGAAAAATCAGACCAGTTTTCTCGAGTTTTCCCTTCCCGTTCCATTGTTCAGATGTAACAAAAACAATGAGTGTTTGTTTCAAAAACTTCCGAGCGAGCTTCACCACATAAATTTCATTTGTTTCACGTATTCAACGCGCTTGTCGACCCAGCAACCCACGATCCAGATCATTTTACACTTGATTAAGGTGTGTTGGCACTATCTAGACGGAATATTTATTAGGACAGCTATAAAAATATACCGAACGACTTTGGACGCGGACGTTTTATAAACAGTCCACCGGGATGTGCCTTTTATAAGCAACGATATTTTTAAACATTCCCAACTGGGTACATGCATGCAAAATCCGGAGTTGCAGATTGCTGTTTAGATACTGCATATGGACGAGACGCAGAAATTCTCATAAAGATGTACGTGATAATTTCTCTCATCGAAGTACGGGAATTTGTCATATATAAACATCCGAATAACTTAAATATCAAGATATATGAGTCACTTGAATCACTATTTGATAGTCGAATACTCATTTTCTCATGTACATAAACTGTTATGCATAAGGATTACTTAGGTACTGTACTTTTTTAGAATTAGTTAAAATTATGTACAATAAAGGAAAATACAATGCGAATATTTTTTTTCCTAGATTAGCACGCTGTTTGTACTACATTATGTAAGAGATCGGACGAAGGGTATGTTATCACGAGAGAAGCTTATTTTACAAGCTTTTATTCGACTTCACATTTGTGTAGGATGTAACTATGTATGTTTAGTACAAATTTTGCAAGGGAATGTTGACCTAATTCTAGTTGTCCGATTAACGTGAAATTTGGCAGGTGTTCATAATTCCGATGACAATGTATTATGAAATTTTGTTAGAGAAAAAAAACAAAATGGCGGCTCCAAGATGGCGGACTAGATTTGTGTTTATGGTCCGATTAGAATCAAAATTGGTATGTGGGGGTTTTCGGGGTCGGAGATTATGAATGATCATAAATTCAAGATGGCGGACGAGTTTTGTTATCATGGTCCGATGATATTCAAAATTGGTATGTGGGGGTTTGCGGTCGGATATTATAAATTTATTGTCAACATTTATAAATTCAAGATGGCGGACGAGTTTTGGAATTATACTCCGATTTTATTCAAAATTGGTATGTGGGGGTTTTTGAGGTCAGATATTAGGAATTTATTGTCAAAATTAATGAATTCAAGATGACGCTCCAAATGGTGGAAAATTTTGTGATTATTGACAGTTTCCATTCAAAATTGGTATGTAGGGGTTTTTGGGGACAGAGACTATGGTTTTAGTGGGAGATTATTGATTTTTTTGTCAAAATCCATAAATTAAAAACGACTCCAGGATGGCGGACGAGTTAATCTTTAGAGGTCTTCTCATTGAAGAACTAGATAGCTCAAAACTTACGGGAAAAAGCTCTCATAATAACGATGCTTTACCAAAAATGCATAGATTAAGGCGTACTAAGTAAAAAGCACAAAATAAAATAATTAATAAAAAACTTTTTTAAAGACAAGCGTTTATTCAAATGCGCGAAAACGTAAAAAATAATTGCTTTTGATGTGTGACGTGGGTTATTCCGTGAGTTACAGATATCTATACCCCCCCCCCCCTGTTAACTTTTGAACGGTTCGGAATAAACAGTGAGACAAAACCGTTTTGAATGATATCACTGATACTACTTTTGAAATTAAAGATATTGTGATTGCTCGATAGATGGCACGGGAGGGGCACATCAACATAAAAATTTCAAATAGCATGTGGCACATAGTTGAACAAATAATTAAATTTTTTTTTCAACCATCCTATTTTTTTCGAAATTCTATTGAACGATTTTTTACAATATACATTTGAAATGTCAACTATAAGTGCGGATCTGAATGTACCCTTACCTCGATAACTTTTGAACGTTTGATGTGAAACAATGAGACATGAAATATATTGAATGGTATTACCGGTCCTACTTTTTGAGAGAAGATATATTACAATTACTCGACAGAGGGCGCTGGGGGCACATCAACTTGAAAGTTTCGAAATGCATAGAGGTCGAGTTGCACATCGTTGAAAAGGTAATTCAATTTTTCTTTCAACTATGGTTGTTCTACGGAATCACAATTGCGAGTGCGGCTTTTTATAGTCCTCCCCCCCTACCCTGTTAACTTTTGGACGGTTCGACAAATAACAACGGAACCAAAACTATTTTGAATGATATCCCCGAAACTTCTTTTTGAAATACAAGACATCGAGAATGCTCGATAGATAGACATCAACTTAAAAATTTCAAATAGCATAGGGGGGCACATCGTTGAAGAGATAATTCAATTCTCTTTTCAACCATCTAATTTCTATTGAATTTTGTCAATTTTTTTTTCACAATATGCATTTTAAAATTTTGTTATACTTGTCCTTTCAAATTGAAAAAACCGTATTGATTAAATAAAAAAAAACTAGATGGTTGAAAAGAGAATTGAGTTAGCTTTTGAACGATGTGCCATTTGACCCCTTATGCTATTTCAAGTTGATGTGCCCCTCCACACCATCTATCGAGCAATCACAATGTCTTTTATTTAAAAAACTAGTATCGGTGATATCATTCAAAATGGTTTTCGTTCCATTGTTCTAAGTCGAACCGTTGAAAAGTTAACAGGAGTGACTATAAAAAGCCGCACTGTATGTATATATATATATGTATATATATATATATATGTATATATATATATATATATATATATATATAGTGTATATATATGTATATATATATATATATATATATTATTATATATATATATATATATATATATATATATACACAATACATATAAAACTCCGCGGACAAATATAAGTCAAAGGGTCCTCTCATTTACGTAGAGATCCATCACTAGGCGTCATCCTTTAGGGCGCCGCGACACCGACACCCTTTTTTGTTGAATGCCACTCCACATTTTTCAGTGCTTTTTTAGATTCTACAACAAATTTTGAATTCAGCGATATAGCACACTGATAGTTTTCCTTGACTACAGATAAGAATCGGGAATTTTATTGCATATTATGAAGGGCTATGAATGTGTCAAAATAAAAAGCAGTAATACGAGTATTCATTGATCTGTTAGAAAACCTGTCAAATTTCACCAAACTGCATTCAATTTTGAGTTCACTTTTCGTAAAACTGAAAAATGGTTCAGTTTTCGAATGCAGAAAAGTTAGATATGATAAATATTTATGGAGAAGCAAGAAGGAATGCAAAAGAGGCAGTGAGAATCAATGCTAATCAACGGTATCCCGACAGATAAATCTCTGGCACGAAATGAACGGATGCGAACAAAACAAAAAATTGCTACAGATGAGAATCATACTGTTGCAGTTCTATGTCAAATGGTATTGGAACCACATAATCAGAGAAGTAGCAATGGATTGTGATATTCCGAAATCGTCAATACATCGTATTTTGCCAAAAAACAAATTTCATTCCTACAAAATACATTTGGTTCAAGAACTACGGTCAGGTAAAAATCTTTGTTTTTTTTTCATAACCATGATCTATTCCCATATTTAGGATATGCTGATAGAAGATTGAACTTCAATGCATGGTTGTCTACCCGTATTCATGATGATGATAAGTTTTTAAACAAAACATTATGGAGTGATGAAAGCCGTTTCCATGACAAATATAATTCACTACTGGTCTGACGAGAACCCTCATTGGATTCAAGAAACGAGATAGCAATGGTTATTTGATATGACTTCATTTTTTCGAAGGGAGAAAGGTACTTGCTTTTCCTCCAACATGTTTTGCCAAATCTCTTGGGGAATTCACCAATACAAACTCGACTCAATATGTGGTTTCAACTAGACGGGGTTTCACTGCATAATACTAGAATTGTTACCCAATATTTGGATGAGACTTTTAATGAGAATTGGATTGGAAATAAAGGGTCCAACACAATGGCCAGTTCGAAGTCCAGATATGACTCCACTAGATTTTTTGTGGGATATATCAAAGACTTTGTTTATATGCGACGTCCAGAAAATGTAGCTGATTTAAAAAATAGCATCACAAATGTTTGTGCTTCCATATCGCAAGCGTCGCTCTTAGCTGTCACGAATCAAGAATAAACAAAAAAATCAATATGTGAATTCAACGTGAGGGGAGGCAATTTGAACACTTACTAAAATAATTATGTTATCAGTTTAATTAATCATCATGTTGAACGAGTTTAGTTCAAAGTAAAATATTATACAGTAACACACAACTAGATAACATTGAACAGGAAATGGTAGATCAATCAAACTTGCTTTTTATTTTGTCACATTCATGGCCCTCTTTATGATATGCAATAACATTGCCAGTTTTCATCAGAATTCAAGGGAAATTATATATTGCTGAATTCAGAATTTGATGCAGAATCCAAAAAAGCATTGAAAAATCTGGGGCGCAATAAAAAAAAACGTTGATGTCGCGAAGCCCTAACGGATGACACCTAGTGATGGATCTCTACTTAAATAAGAGCCTTTGACATCGAAATCATCTGCTTTCAGGAAATATGGATATTCTCTTTCATTTTCCACATATCTATGCGGAGTTTTATATGGGACACCCTGTATTGTTATTTTTAACTTGGCAGTGTCATCAAGAATTCTCAATATATTATTATAATATTTGACACTTTTGATTCACCAAAATACTATTTGAAAAAAAACAGATACAAACTGCAGGGTTCATTTCCGGCGTGTGTCGATGATGAAATCGATGCACTAGTAAATAACTACAATAAGAAACATAAAACTGTTTATTGTGAATGGTTTTATTACGTTTTTCTCCAACACGTACCCATTCACTGCCTAGTTAAATTCATGGCGGTGTATACTTCTTGTTTATTTATTCAAAGTCTGCTTCGGAGTATTGACTTCAGACTCTGGGTTTACCTTAAGGTAGGGACCTCTGTGAATAAGACGCCTCTGCTAAGGGGAGTATTTTTTATCTATTTCCACTTATTAGGCAACAAATGAGATAATTAATTTCGACAGATTATTTGGTTTATTGGCTATTAATGCATGAATAATGAAGTAATAGACATCGTGATGCCATCCATACTGATAAGTTTTAAAAAGGTTCCATATCTAATTAATAGAGCCAATGAAAGTATTAATGGTACACCATGATATATTTATGATCTTGGAAATGTTTCAACTTTAACTACGCTCGTCAACTGCAAACTTCCTCAATCTCGAGTCCGGATACGATGAAACCAAACACAGTATGTCGTCTTGGGCATTCAGAAACATGGAAAAAAGTACGCCCAAAATATTTTTCAACCATAAAAAGTTACGAACAATTCATTGCGGAAAACGCATGTTTCAATGGTTTTTGTAAAATACCTCCAAGAGGAAGCCAAGAAGTTGAAAAACATAGAACCTTTTTGATATAGCATAAGAACCTTTTTGATATAGCATAAGGTCCTGTCCATTAGTTCCATCAGAGCAAATTCACTGAGGAATCAGTTTAACTATAAGTAATTGATTATTTTATATTTTAGCAACCAATATTTTTCAAAAAGAATGTTTCTCTTTTAAATACGTATTATCGAATTTAACAGCGATGATTGGAAAACATTATTGTATTATATATCATTTCATATATTATGGTTGAAATATATTTTGAATACTCATTTGTGAAATTTGAAAATATCGAATACAGAAAGATATTTAAAAACCAATTATTAGGGAAATAATATGATTTGATGTACGTATTTGAGATATTTTTGATGCAGATATTAATTAACCACCATCATAATCTTCATCCTCCAGCACATTTCTCACTAAATGACAAAACTGGTCAACCATCTTGGAACTGCAATTCTGAACGCTATAATTTCAGCAATTTATAAAATTCGCTCTCAAAAATAAAAAAATATCGATTTCGATATCAGGCACTATAGTACAAAACTTGCCCTCATCCATCACACCAATTTGAATCTCGTCATTTTGAATGATACGAATTTTCAATTACGTCCACCATTTCGAGCTACCATCTTGAATTCACATAACGAAAAATAGTTTTTCTTAGGATTTTTCCACATACGACTTTTAAGATGATCGGGATAATAAAGAAACAGTTAACAAAAGGAGTTTCGTATGACCCAAACTATGGAAGAGAGGCACATTTCGAAAACTGACTGATTTCTAACAGTTGCTTACTAGTGAAAGTGGGGTACTAAATATAACTCAATGTTTCAGTGAAATTAGTGAGGTAATGTCAAGTGAACTTCGCTGTCACATTTGAATTTCATTCGGAAGTTGAGAGGATTTTAAAACTTATTTAAGAACGAACGATGTATGTTAAGTTAGTCAAACCATACGTTAAAAAGGCGACAGGCTATTAGCAATTTTTTTAAACAATAAAACAACAGGAATGTAGCACTACTCCAGTATAAATATATAAATTACAAAATCGAGACTGTCGACCAGGACGAAAGCAGAATTAAGTCCATGCAGTTTTCAATTAATGCATAGCATCCGATAAATCGGGTCTGCGCATTTGAGGTTTTGGGACGTGCAAACATAACCTCCACAATAAAACTCGTTTTGAGTGTTTATACAGGTTTCTTTCCATTATAATTGTTCGTTTTACCAATAAAAAGAAAATTGTTTTTGGCAATAATTTATTGGCAATGGACCCGTTAATACAATGTTTGCCGTGGTGATTGAGTACAAATGTTTATATGTTTTAAAAATAATTAGTGTTTTACTAAACAAACACTTCAAACAGCTTGGTGGGTTGGAAGAAAACCTTTTGGTTGATGAATCAATGATTTCTTATTATGGTCGTCACTACGTCAAAGGCAAACCAATGAGATTTGGTTTTAAAAATTCAGCCTTATGTACAAACTCGGGCTATATGACGACATCCTTTGATAAATACACTGGAAAAAGTGACAAGGAAAAGAAGTTTGGGATAGGAGGCGATACGGTTCTTCATTTGATTGACTTAGCAGAACAAAGGATATAAATTGTTTTTTGACAAATTACTTTTCTTCTGTCGACTTATTTGAACATTTGACTGAAAATATCTACTGTGCTACGGGTACCATTCAAGAAAGACGAACTGCAAATTGTCCATTGTTGGGAAAATCAAAACTGATGAAACAGGATAGAGAGTCAGATTTCAGAACAGAAAGATCTGCTCAGTAGTAAAGTCACTTACTCAGCCTACACTTTTCGCAACATATAACTGCAATATGGGAGGAGTGGACAAAATAGTAGCAGTTTACCGTACAAGGATGAGGCAGCGGAAATGGTGGTGGCCAATTTTTTGTTATTTGCTGGATATGCGTATCGTGAACACATCTCTTCCAATGGAAAAGGTTCATACAACCGAAATTTTTTGCAGTAGTCTACTCCATTTAAGCAGGTATGTTGCCAATGCCTTGGCTCTCTCACGGAAAACCGCCAGCGATAGAAACAAGTATTCCAAATCCCTCATCGGATATTCGGTACGATAGTCGTGATCATTGGCCTGAACAGAGAGGCTCTGCAAATTTTGCGTTGGCGATAGCAAGTTCATTTGCAGCTAATGCCAAAAGGGACTGCACCCGAAAAAGTGTTTTAAGAATTATCATACTTTTTAATCATCATTTATAACCGAGTTAAGCTCATAATCCCATATATCGGATGTTACTTATTTTTTATTGTAATAGATATTTTTCAATTTGCCTCATGAAGATGCTTACTCACTTAGTAAAGAAGCATACTAACCGAAAAAATTGAGCTTTTTAAACTTTTAACTGCTGGTGTGTGCGTAGAAATGGACGAATGTTTGATCGCAGGCCAGATCGACAGTCCGTGTCCGACAGGCCGCCGGTAAGTTAGTGGGAACCTTTAAGGTGGTGTATGGAATTCGTAAGGAGTCCTACACAGAACACAATATGATTGAGAGCACCAGATAAGTATGGGAAAGCATGTGGGTTTGCAAAACAACTAGCAGAGGGCGCAGGCAGTCCCGTGCTAACAAGGGCAGGTCTGCACAGCAGCATATGATAATGACTACGAGTTAGCCTGCAACACATTACAAAACACTCTAGACAGAGAGAGCATTACTTGAAAAGAGTATCTGTCGGCTCCCTCATAACACAACCGAGTAAGTACCTGCGGAAAGGTCTAACGTATACCATATCACTCTACGTGAAATTTTCTTTATCATAAAAACTTTTCACCAAAATATTAAACCAACGAAAAACTCAACTGAAAAGCAGAAAATAAAATAAACCTTCTTAGTCTTCATGATAATTGGGCTCTCAAACTAATGTGAGTAACTAATTTTGAATCGGCGCCAAACAAACTAGCAATTGCATTAGGTAAAGCGTAAAATGATGGCAACGGGGTGCACGGCGGCGTTTTTATTACTTTTTCAAAGATATATAATGATCCTCGTTAATTGTTTGTTTGGCGCCGACTCGAAATTAGTTATTATTGAGACTAAAAAGGTTTATTTTATTTTTTGCTTTTCAGTAGATTTTTTCGTTGGCTTAATTTTTTGTTAAAAAGTTTTTATTTTTCAATTTTTTTCGCTAAAATCAACTAATAACTATCTACCCAATAGACTCCAGGTATCCATTATGTTGTAGTGTTATCAGAACAACTTATATGTGTGTCAAGTTCCAACAAAATCGGTTCACAGATGAAAAATTAATAATCCTCTATTTTTCTACGCTAAGGAGAGGATTATTCCTTCCAAAATGATCAACTCTGAAGTATACCCTGTCCATTAAAAAAAGAATCATCTGAATCGGAAAACCCAGTACAAAGTGGTGGAATCGGTTAACGGGTAAAAATTCAGTGGATGAACGATAAATATCCCTTATTTTGCTACCCTTAAGGGTGACCTTTTTATTCAAATTCAAATAGGACCAACTCGAAGCGTATCCTATTCAATAAAGAAAGAATCATCGAAATCGAACTGCTCTGTGAAAAGTTATGCGTGATCATACATAAAGAAAAATATAAGCGTCGACTAGAGAACCTCCTCCTTTGTGATTTCGTCGGTTAAAAAAACTTTTTAACAAAAAATTAAACCGACGGAAAAATTTACTGAAAAGCAAAAAATAAAATAAACCTTTTTAGTCTAAATGATAATTGAGCTCCTAAACTAATGTAAGTAACTGATTTTGAGTCGGCGCCAAACAAACAATTATCGAAGATCATTATCTATGAAAGAAGTCATCGAAACGCAGCCGTGCATCTCGCTGCCATCATTTTACGCTTCACCTAATTCAATTGCTAGTTTGTTTGGCGCCGACTCAAAATCAGTTACTTACATTAGTTTAGGAGCTCAATTATAATTTAGACTAAGAAGGTTTATTTTATTTTGCTTTCAGTGATTTCGTCGGTTATACTTACTTACCCACCTTACTTCAACTATTACCAGTTAAATAATATGATTATCTACTTTTTTTTGTTAAAAAGTTTTTATTTTTCAATTTTTTGTGGCTAAAATCTACCAATTACTACCTACTTGTTTTTTGATTACTTCCTAAATACTTACTTACCCACCTTACTTCAACTATTACCAGTTAAATAATATGATTATCTACTTTTACTATTTGTTGTAATATAAATTATTTTCGTTGTTCTGGTTAGTTTATTTCATTACTTTGTATATCATTCCATCCTCTCATAAAATATACTGATTTTGACGGATGTGGAACAAGAATAATGTCAGTAGCGATCTGTTATTGTCAACTACGTATCTGTGTGCCAATGTTCACTAGTGACAAATCAATTATCCCCTATTTTTATACCCGTAAGGGTGGCTAATTCCTTTCGAAATCCAAATATAAGGTATACCCTATCTATTAAAAACAAATGGGACCAAATTCGAAGTACACCCTATCCACTGAAAAAAGAATTATCGGAATCGGACGCCTCAGTAAAAAGTTATGCGTGATCATACATAAAAAAATATGATGGAAAAAAAAATATATACGGGTCGAATAGAGAACCTCCTCCTTTTTGGTTTCGTCGGTTAAAAATACAAATTTGTTCAGAAAATGATAGAACTATAACACTCAACTCGACATACATTTTACCTATTACATCGATTAATCAGAAATGCAATTAATATTATGTTTCCGATAATGAACACACCCAAGGTTCAACAATCAATTCATTTTGAAATAAGAGTGTTATATTTTCACAGGAATATTTCCAAATTTCACTGTGTTGATCTAAGCTTCCCAAAATGCATTTTCACACCTAAATATGCATAAAATAATACATTCAATCGTTGTGGAACACTCGAAACGCGAGCGTTAAGTTCATTGCTCTTCTACGACATTGTGGGTGCTTTTATTAATTAGCAACAGTACCTACCGGGTTTGGTGCTAATTGCGTGGACTATAGCTCATCTTGAGGTAATCAGATTCAAAGAATCCATAAAACAGTGTATGCTTCCTTCTTCCGCCCATTCAGTATACAAGGTGTCACAATTCACCTTTTACTCGGGAATTTATATTGTGGAAAAAAGACAATATTCGAAATCTATTAGAAAAATAACTTCATAACCGAAAAACAGTTATAAATCTTCATAATCAATATTGTACCGTTTTATTTTCACCACGCAAATTATTCTGAGCTAAATTATCAACACAAATTTTGGTGTGAAGACAATGAGGCATTTTGAAAACTACAATATTAGTAATAGGACCATTTGAATTTTACATTCTCTAAATATAAAATTCAAATATATTGCATCTTATTTGAATGGCACTGTTTCCAAGATTTTTTAATAATTGGCCGTTATGATATTCACTAAGTAAACGAGAAACAATCCTTATTTTTTTTTATTCATCCCTTAATATGGAACAAACATGGATGCCCTTACTGAAAACACCCGATGGCGAGGCCAATCGGAAAGGTAGATTGCATTATTTATTGATTCTGAAATTGCATATTTTTAATCAAGCTAATCCAATGTCAGAAAAATGGGACACATTTTCTTTGGAAAATACTTGATCATACATCGCACATATACTTGGCAATCGCTGAAAATGTGTTGATTTTTGCTAAAAAATAGCATTTTTAATTCCAAGTAGGAATTTTCGAGAATTTTAGGTACCGCATGCGAATTCGGCCCTCGTAAAACATTAAAATTCGCTCGAATTCAAATTATTTTTATACCATTCGAGAGCTTGTAAAAAGTTAGAAAATTGAGCGTTTGAATCAATTCCATACCTATTTTGGGTAAAAAGTTATAAATTGTTGTGCCAGCTTAACAGTTAAGCTAGCACAACACCATTTTTTCGCTAACCACTTGAGTTAGAGAATTTTAGTTTGTATTAGAAAATAGTTAATAAATAGTTATCAAATACTGGATGATTTTCAATTGATTGTGCCAAAACGGCTGTGTCAGTTTTATATACGTCTTTAGCCGGGGAAGTAGTTGTTTTCTGTTAGACATTCACAAAAAATAACTTCATTTTTATCGTGGATTTTTCAATTCACAAAAAAATATTTCTATTCAATATTCAATTGAGAATGTTTCCCTTTCAACATGAAAACAACACAAGAGGTTATCTTGAACGATGGAAGATAGTGGCTAAAGTTTATCTTTCAGTCGCAGATGATTCCACATATTTTCAAACAAATCAACCTATGGTATAGTTTGCCAATATTTATGAAAATGGAAGATTGATAATTTTTTCCACAGTCGCCATTTTAAACCTTCTCGAATGAGTTGGGCTACCTTTGAACTTCTGGGTCCTTCGGACCAGGATCAGCGAAGATAAACATTTTTTTTTGAAAGCCTTGGTGACGTCCGCAATAAATCTACTCAAAAGAAGTGGAGCCAGAGAAATTTTATATATTCCTCTTAAATTGAACAAATTATATTTCAGATCGTATTATATTCGAAATTTTGAAATAAACTTGTATTTCATGAAACGAAGGGAGTGTATTTCGCATTAATAATACCAAAACGTAATAAAGTATCGGGAGAAATCAACTAATTTGCGTTCTTGAACAAATAACGAATTTTTTTTACTTTCTGGGAAAAAATCCAAGGAAAAATGGAAGCAATACTTCTTATACCTTCACAACATATATTTAGGTGAAAATCTAAGAGAGCATAGGTAGAACAAATTCTTTCGATACACGGCATTGGTCATCTTCTACTACAATTTACAAACAAAAATTAAGTTGATATCTTTATCTATCAAAATTGGAAAAAATCACAATTTATCTCTCTTCAGAATTGGAATTGAAACCCAGTTTTTCAGCGAGCGCCCAAAGCATGGTAGAGATAGGTACACCCCCGAAATTCTAAATTTCTAGCTTCATTAATTTTTTCTATGACCCTTACTCAAGATATAGCCGCTAAGATATATGACTTGGAAATAAAGTTAGGATGGGACACCTTGTATATCGAGCCGCCCTCGCAAATCTCGATCTTGCCGCCGTCGTTACTGGAAGGAGGAAATTACATCGCATCTAGGAAGTGTGCCATGCTATTTGTAGGATGCTTGTGAGTGTCTGAAACCTATTTCGATTCCAGACGGGAATACCTTTGGTTTTGTGAATTATTATAGATATCATCATAATAACTATTAGTCAGCAGCCAGGGCAGTGCTCGTATATAAGAATATATTTCATAATCAAAGATCCTCACTGTTTGAATACATATTAATAGAAAAATCAACGAAACGAATCAGCTTGTTTTGTAAACCGCATACTTGAGTGCTAGAATTATTTCAATGCGAGATACTTATATATAGCTTAGCATGAAATACGAATAAAAAAATGTGTTATGGTATGGAAAAGAGCATACTTTATTGAGACAAAATCGTAAGGAAAAGACGGGTGTGAAGTTAGCCACATCAACGAGTACACTGAGAAAAATAAAATCTCAATAATTTTGTTTTCTACTTTTCCAATTGTCCTCGTGGATTTTCATTCAGTTGGGGACCTGAATATACTGAAATTTAAAGTTTCAACTGAAGGTGGGAAAATTTTATCGGACTGATGAATAAGTTCGATGGAAAATATAACGATGGAAAATATATTTTTAAAAATTCGCAAACACCACAAATGGCCTTGTACACCTTTCTGCTTGTAATATGTTATTGCTATCGGTCTTTTCTTCATCACTGATAAGACGCCAGAATTTGCCAGGCCGTCGAAGGGGATGAAATGGGGGTTGATATATATATATATATATATATATATATATATATTAAAAATTCACAGAGGCCACAAATGGCTTTGTACACCTTTCTGCTTGTAATATGTTATTGCTATGGGGTCTTTCCTTCATCACTGATAAGATGCCAGAATTTCCCAGACCGTTGAAGGGGGTGAAATGGGGATTGATATATTTTTAAAATTCACAGAGGCCACAAATGGCTTTGTACACCTTTCTGCTTGTGGTATGTTATTGCTATCGGTCTTTTCTTCATCACCGATAAGACGCCAGAATTTGCCAGGCCGTCGAAGGGGTGAAATGGGGGTTGATATATATTTATATATATATATATATATATATATATATATATATATATATAAAAATTCACAGAGGCCACAAATGGCTTTGTACACCTTTCTGCTTGTAATATGTTATTGCTATGGGGTCTTTTCTTCATCACTGATAAGATGCCAGAATTTCCCAGACCGTTGAAGGGGTGAAATGGGGATTAATATTTTAAAATTCACCAAATGGTTTTCCCTTTTCTTTGTATGTTATTGTTATAGGTTTTCTCCAGACGCTAGAATTTGCCAGGCCGTCGAAGGCGGTGAAATGGAAGTTGATATATTTTGAAAATTCACAGCAACCCCCATTTCATTCCCTTCGACAACCTGGCAAATTCTGGCGTCTTATCAGTGATGAAGAAAAGACCCATAGCAATAAATATTACAAGCAGAAAGGTGTACAAAGCCATTTGTGGCCTCTGTGAATTTTCAAAATATATCAACCCCCATTTCATACCCTTCGACATCCTGGCAAATTCTGGCGTCTTATCAGTGATGAAGAAAAGACCCATAGCAATAATATATCACGAGCAGAAAGGTGTACAAAGCCATTTGTGGCCTCTGTGAATTTTCAAAATATATCAACCCCCATTTCACCCCTTCGACGGCCCGGCAAATTCTGGCGTCTTATCAGTGATGAAGAAAATACCCATAGCAATAACATATTACAAGCAAAAAGGTGTACTAAGCCCTTTGTGGCCTATGTGATTTTTTTAAAATAACTGTTGGAGTGTCTCAAATCAAACTTATTCATCTGATCAAATTTTCACTCTTCAGCTGGAACTGGAAATCTCAGTGTATTCATGTCCCTAAATATGAGAATCCATGTTAAAAAACGGAAAAAGAAAATAATCGAGATTTTATGTTTCTCTGTATACTTGTGGATGTGGCTAACTTCACACCCGTATCATTATAATCGCCCCTCGTATACGACATCCGTCAAATAGACATCTGTCAGATAGACGACTCTAACCATATGCTCTTTTCCATCAAGAATACAATAGAAATAGAATTTTTTTACATAATAACGTTATTCTTTCAACTTATCAATATAAAGATTAAATGTGCAGTTATGTAAATTATTGGTAATCGTTTCACTTGTTGATGATGCTTGCTGCTGATGAAAAATATTTGGTTAAAAATTCTTGAAAAAGTTTTTACTTCATTTGCAATACTATCTTCAAAGTATCTTTGGGCAACTTTACTTGACCGCCATCCTCCATGTCCTTTCAAGGTTTGCATGTCTGCTCCACTATCAGCAAGAAACGTTGCAGAAGTCCTTCTGAAGCAATGTCCGGTGTAATTACTGGCATTTGGAAGTTTCAATATTTTGCAATTTTTCCTGTCAAATTGTTTATTCCTACTGGCTGCACAGTACATTTACCTTTACGATAAAAAAGTATTTTCGATATAACGCAAGTTCATTAACATTTTCCTTTTGTGAGATAAGTGTGAAGGTACTATTCTTCTTTGTTTTGGTGCAATGCAATGTTACAATTGAAACAGTACCAGCATCTTCGACATTGACCATGGAGGGCAAATATCAATACAACCTTCATAAAAAGAAAGGATTCATCATCAGCTGCAGTCAAAAACATTCTGATATGGTCAGTTGTAAAAAAATTTGACTTTTTAGAAACGTATCCATCATTTTGAGGCTTTAGGTATGCAAGCAACTTGGAATAAACTGAAATGTCTACATTTTCATAAATTTTCAATGTGCTGTTTAACATAGAATAACTTGACCATAAGATTCGACTCCGAACCACGAGCAAGGACTGGTGGCGTTCTTAGGTTAGGAGTCGAGTAAATGTGAAATGTGAATGTCTGCCGTTATTAATACGTGCATCGCAAAAATATTTATACGTTTGTGAAGTCAAAGAAAAGTTTTATGTATTAAATAGTCCCGTACTTCTCTACGCTGGTAACCAGGCCGGATGACAACGGACTTGTCGGAAGCAGGGAAGATGGGGTGGAATATTGCTAAGAGCAAGACACGTGTCACCCCCAGGACGAAGCCCCGAAGTTTCGTAACAGGTTACGTAATAGGGGGAGAGCTGGATAATAACGCCGTATGGAAGTTACATCCAAGAAATCATATATAGAGAGAGAGAGAACTTGACCACAAAGTTGAAGATTCAATACATTTGGACCCCAGCAATACACAAGAATTAGTACTTATAATTGATAAGTTAAACATACCTTTTTATAAAAGTAGGCCAGTATAATATTTTTATCATAACCATGGAATTTTTTATTTGTTCTCCACTGACAAAATAGCTTGTAACATTGTTCGTATTTTTCTTTTGACTTGGTTGGTGCTAGATTCGATGTAGCTTCAGAAACTACTTTCTGAATATCATCACAATCGTCTTTTACTTGATGCATTGTGCAAAATGAAAAAAAATATCGTTTGTTTACTTGTCGTTATGATGTTTGTTGTTACAACGTAAATTACATTTAATGTCACATGTCATACTTGATAAAATTTTTAATTCATTTATTTCTGAAATGTATATCTGACGTATGTAGTATACGAGGGGCAACTATATGATTTATATTTTATTATAATGCGTAAAAAAGTTATTTTTATATCTTGCGGAAATTTCCACTCAATAGAAAACTATAAATTTTCTCTACTTATAGAACTAATAATCATTATAAATATTAGGGTATACTGTTGTACCTTGATCATAGTGTCCCTTGGATCATACTTCAGTCTTCAAATTACGTAAAAGAACTATACCAAGACAATGTTCACTCAGTAGAGTGCAAGCAAGCGGAAGAGTGGTTGTCCATGTGGTATTGTTTTCGAGTAAAATATAAATATATTTTTAGCTCAAAAAGTAAAAACTTTTGGTTCTACTGTTTATTTTTTTACAAGTTGACGATTGTGTTTTGTGTATTCCACCTGAATCACTGCCCATTGGTGAGTAATTTGTATGCCATATTTAAGTTTTAAATATAACCCAGAATATTGAGGAAGATAAGTTTGTAAAAACGCACCATTATGTACCCTGGATCGGCTAGAACTGAAGGATAGTTGTGGTTCCAAGTGAACTTTTCTAGCTTTAACGTTAAATATTATTGTTAAAATTTAACTAATATTGAATAGAATCAAATTTACATACCTAATTTTTTTGGCTATAAATTTTAAGTTATAAATCTTATATTTTAACTTTTTGTACACATGTATACAAATAGAAATGGGGTTATACTGTAATACAATCTTATTTCTTCTTGTAATGAAACAATATAATGTAATTTCTGAATAAAAATGTTGTTTTCAATACATATTATCTACCTTTTAGGTACAAGACGTTGATGATCCAAGGTATACTAACTAGAGCGTGATCCAAGGTACATTATGGTCTTGTACCATTGATCACATGTCAATTTTTTTTTCTATAACTATTTAATATTTGGATTCACAAAAAGTACATAGTGTGTAGGAATAATGGTGATATCAGGAGAAACTCTTTCCATTATTATATTTCAAAAAATTTCTTGTAAAAAGATATAAAAGTAAATTGTGATCCAAGGTACAACAGTCTCCCCTCACTACTGTATCCTCCTAGGTAATATACCTCCGGGGACCATCATTAACCACAATGGGGGAAAACAGTCTGGTAAAACGAAGAGTCCCCATAGAAAGTTCGGCAATGCTATGTTAGCAGTATTGTGTACCAACAAAAAAAAAACACCCAAAATAATATCCAACGACGAAAGTGACAAAGATTAGTCACGTATATACGTTGTTAAGAATTTTGCATACATGTTGATTGCGTCATTTCGGAACTATTCCATGTTCAAAACTATGTTCTTTAGCAAATTTTACCGGTTATTCATAAAATACGATTTGGAATCCTTGCAAGTGAAAAATAAACTGTAGTCACTTCACATCTTCAACCGTTCAAGAGAACATCTTGAAAAACATTCGTGTTGAAATGTTTTCAATTGAAAAATGACATTATTTTTCAGAAAATGGAAAAGTCTATTAGAAATATGAAGCTATTTTTACCAAATTTCCGAATTCAATAGTATGAATACTAGTACGTTGCCAAAATCAAACTCATGATCCTGGACAGTCAAAAAATTAATTAAAAATTGAAAAAGATATATAATCAATCAATAATGTTTACCGGTGACCAAACTATACACAGAATCTATAACGAGACAACTTCTTTGTTTTAATTGAATCTACCACGCGATCCTGATGGATAAATGTATTATTATTGGAAAATTGATAGACATGGATGAAAGAAGCGGTGAAAAATAAATGTTATTTTATTAATGCAATTAGATACGATTAATCAAATGACAGTGAGTATTATCATAGGTCATTGTTCGAGGTTATATCTCGTGTTCAACATGAATGTACACTTTTATCTTGTCCTGCTAAGTGAATTTAAATATCTACAAACACAAAAGAAGCATCTACAAATCAAGTCTCCAGATGACAGTTATATAATTTGAGATAGTTTCACCAAGCAGCTGAAAAATATCTTTATAAATAAAATTTGGAGCAAATCGGCATACATATGTTCATTTCACATTTCAAATTGGAATTGATTCCTAAAACTTTGAATAATATCTATGAATTATATTATGAATTCACTATACTATTGAAATCGTCATCGCCAACTTTGCATTTATTGTTTTCATGACACTGTCATTTCTAGAAAAACAACATTTGGCTAGCGGACATAGGAGACTCAGTTGTTGTTATTTTTTTTAATTAGTGATACCACATTTATTCATTAAATAATTTCACATGGTAGATAGAATAAACATTCACGTACTCACGTTTCGCCGATTGTTGTGAAATTTAGACCTTGAATCATTTTATCTGAACAGCAGAAATCACTCAACGATAAACAACATTATGTATGAAATTGTTTGAAAGAAATTCAAAAATGCAATCAATTCAGATCATGATGATTTATTCAATGTAAGTGAATAATTGTTCTGTTTTCATTATACGACTTTGAAGCCTCTGATCATCACTTTTGAAAAATTATGTCACGTATCCCTTTATATCATCCATAAGTATGGAATAAATTCATTTTTAGCGTTATTATGTATTTATTAAAAAAACCTGAAACAGTTCTATTTCTGTTGTCAATTTGACAATTTACAGTATGAAAATATCACCCCCTTCTTGCACCCCCTCTGAATTATGAGTATCCCCTCAAAAAATTTAAATGAGAAGGGGGGTCGTGTGGCACCTTGTTCGAAAGTTTTTCAAATTTGGTGCAATCATAACAGAAAATTTATTGTGAAAATGTAAAATTTTGATACTTTACGTAGAATGAAGGAAATAATGCCACATAATGTTTAGGAAGTATTTTTCAATTTATTTTACAAATAAATTAAATTGCAACATGACCCCCATTCACTTCTTGACAATAAGCAAGTCGATCTTGGAATTCTTGTACAACATTTTGTAGGACCTCAGGGGTTACGTTGTTAATTTCTTCCGTTATCCTAACTTTTAAATCTGCAATATTGTCTAGACTATTGAAATATACTTTTGATTCCAAATAACCCCATAAAAAGTAATCGAGGAGTGAAATCGGGGATCTAGGCGGCCATTCAATCGTTCCACGTCTTCCAATCCACCTATTGGGAAAAACTTCGTTCAAATAATCTCTAACAATACGTTTGTTAATGCGGTTTGTATTGTACCACAGAAAAAAGGAAAAGCTTCTTTCGAAAAGTTTTCAAAATTGAAACCCACCTACGTCTTCATTAAGGAATTTTTTGTTGCTCTATAATCCAGAAGCATTTCACTTAGGGTTATTATGTGTAAGTCGTCAAATTGACAATGAAATTCTCTGTTTCAGATTTTTCAAACGTTACATTAACTCTAAAAAAAATTTTTTTATGAACTGCAAACTTTAATATTAATGAATTCCATAAGATTTGTTCTAGTAGGTTTTCTTATTTGCCGCTTTATTAACAGTTTTTTTTTATATACAATAGCTTAAAGGTTTCGGATCTAAATTGATATGAATTTTTTATCTAAAAGACATCTATTGATTACCATATTCAATTCAAGGTTTTTTTTTACTCGATTTCACAAATTTGGCCTTTTGCGCAACTCAAGGAGAAATGATTTTACGGATTGAAATATCTTAATTCAGCAATTTCCACCTTTCGACGGCTGATAGAAGTGTTTGGTTAAAACTTTACAAATATGCTTATAAAATATGAAAAAAAACAGAGAAGCCAAATATTTGCTTCTTATTTTATGGAAAAATTTTAATAAGACATCACTTATCATAAACCATCGAAGATTTTCTACAATAATGAAACTAGATTGATGTCTCGAGAACTTAAAATTTGATGAAGATTTTGTTGGAGAAGGTGCTAGGTATATAATAAAAGGGTTTAAGTTAGTGGGTTTAGATGACTCACTCAATACCATGAAAATTTATGATTCATAAGAGTTTGTATAAGAAATTTGTTTTTTATTTATAATAATACTAGCTGGTGATAGCTATCAACCTAAAGAAGAAGGACAAAGTTGAAACCCTAGAACTCAGTGACTCCCACAATACCTTGCTACTGCAAGGTGTCCATAAGATCTTTAGGAAAAGTCAAATATTACCCCAAAGTGCCACATTTTCAGAGTTTTTAGTGGGTAACGCAGAGGTAGAGGATATAACCCTAGAAGTCAGTGACTCCCACAATACCTTGCTACTGCAAGGTGTCCATAAGTTCTTTGGGCAGTTTCTTGGCACACACTGAACAACCTGTTGAAGAGTCATGAAAATATGGACCCGAAAATTCACCACTATTTTTATTCCTCAACAAATTGACCTTCAAACATATTTCAGTTATCTTATATTTTAATAGAGTGTTTAACCTATGGAAACTTCAAAGTTATCAATCAAAGTGGAAAAGGAAACCAAAAACCGTCTTCTTTGGCACCGGAAAATCACATCATTCGCATATTGGAGAGTCGCTGTACTCGTATGTGATCCTTTCGACTGTTTCGTGCAACGTTGCCAATTGATGAAATTTCAGATTAAATGCTAATGTGATGGAATCCAAGTTTTTTGGAAGGGAAAAATCTGTATATCCTATTATTTGTGTAGTAGAAGCGCATTTGAATTATTTGTTTTTATTATTATTAACGGACGACTCGTATTGCTTGCACACGAACAAAAAATCTAAAATGAAATTAAAAACAAACATCAGTATATAATCATAAATTCAGAAATACAATCAAACACTCAAATGTTTTTTATTTCACAACCAACTCTTATAACTGGGCCATTAATCATAAAGAAATTTCAACCTTGGTTTTGGGTAATTTACCGATTAATATGCAATCCATTAAAGGACGTAAGTATGATATACTGCGATCGACTATTGGTGCTCGGATACAACGGCAAATAATGCTGTAATATCCTTTTATTCCCTTTTCATTTTCGAATATTATTTATAGATCCGAAACGGTACTTGAATCCGTGCTCCATTTCATTTCGTTTCTTTGTCATCTGTTGAGTGTCTATTATTCGGATTACGTGCCTCGGAATTGATATTATGAAAGACTAAAGAGGACTAGCAGGGCTCAGGAGAGCATTTATTTTGCTTTTGTTGGATTATATACCGAACAGACGAGGAGGAAGATTTATTTACAAAAGCTTATTTTTGTCGAGAAAATATATCGTTTGTATCACCTGGTCCAGAATATGACGAAGCTAGATATCTCTCTCGCATATCTTATATCTTTATATATATATATATATATATATATATATATTTTCTTCAGTTTCTTGACCACATATATATTTCCTTCAATTTCTCGGAATTTTCAGTCTTTTTTAAATGTGTATCATTTCAAGGAATGTTCTTACTCTTGGATTCCTTCCTTTGGTCAAAATTTCAACGATGTTAGTGTCAAACTTTTGTTGATTTTCTTTTTCGTGTTTGGATAGGCTGTAATGTCAGTTTTTGAGTACTTGTGGGCTTGTACTCGTTTTTGCAAATATTGTTTGTTTGACCTATATAGGTACTTTGACAGTCTGTACACGGTATCCTATACTGTATGAGTTTGTTTGTTTTTTGGTATTTCTGGTTTTAATTTTGAATAAATGGTTTTGTTCGTATTTTTATTGATTTCATTCGATAGTTTATCTATGTATGGTAAAGGTGTGTATGTTGTTGTTTCCTTTTCTTGATTATCATTTTTATTGTAGGTCGCATACATTCGTTTTTAATTGTTTTTCTGCAAAGTGCTGGGGTATTATTTTCTTTCAAAATATTCTTGATTTTTTATATATTACTTTTCCTGAATTTTGGGTGAGCAAGCTTTATAGCTCTGTTAGTTACATTTTGAAATTTTTTTTTGTAACTAAGGGGTGCGTTTGTCAAAAAGTTTGTGTAACGATTTGATGCATTTGGTTTAATAAACCAGTTCGTGAAAATGTGTTGAGCTAAATATGTCTCAAACTCCATATTTTTTATTTTAGAATTTGTAACCTAATGATGACAAATACTATTCGAAACGTCGTTAAAAGAAATTATACGAATTGACTGAATCAGACCTTTATTCCGAGAAATTGAAGAACAAATATATATATATATATATATATATATATAAATATAAATATATATATATATATATATATATATATATTTATATATAAATAGTTAATAGTGGGGAATACAGCAATATCAGAAAGAAAACTATTGTAAGTTTGTCCAAGCTTTCGGAATTGGTTTATTCCATCATCAGGGAACTACTTTTTTTTTTAATATTACATAGAGAGATTATATTAGGTGAATTGATAATACTTACAGCTTAGGTGAGAATGGATGACACGATGTTCAGTAAAAAATATTTTTTGTCTTTTGACATTATGGTAATAAATAATGAGAAATGTAAAACAGAGAAATGAGCTAATGTCCAATTACCATACTTATATGTTAAAAATTATAAATAACACATGTTAAAATCTCTTCAACCATGTGGTTGGAATCAAAACTGACAGGTTAGAAATTAAATTCACATTAGACAGTTGTATGTGACATTGACGATGTCAAGTAATATTTGTCATCCAGGGTGCCAACTGCGACAGTGGTACCAACTAGTGTGGTTTACTATTTCCTGTGATTAGGTTTTAATGAATGTTGGAACTTGAAAATATGATATTATGTTGTTGAGGAAAATTAAGTTCAATAATGGATAAAATGTTCAGTTTATAATGTAATTGTACCAGAGTTTGATCTAGTTGGGTTTATGTCTAGTGACAGTAAATAAGCATAAATCTCACTCAAGTGATTGATATCAGTTTTTTTGTTGATACAGTTATTATCTTGAGCTATGAACGCCATTTCTAGGAAAACCCTTTTTTGATGGGACTCGCTTGCTAATACACTCACTGAACCATAGTCCATGTGATGATCGTGTGTGTTTACATGAAGTACTAACGCACATCTTTCTGGATAAAGCGTACTATCACTTTGGTGTGAGGTGATACAACTTGAAGTATGGCCAATATACTGCCTATCACAATCTTGACACGGAATACTATATATGATTTTTGACATTGATGTGACTGGTGTCTTATCTTTAACTTTGGAGAAAATTGATTTTAGTGTTAAAATTGTTTTGTTGGCAATTTTACAATTGCTTAACAAGCAAAAAAGTCTAGTGAGTTTGGGTGTAATCTCCTTGATATACGGAAGTGAGGTGTAAACCGGTAGTATAGGGGGTAGCATTAGATTCATTCACATTAATGGGTGGAGTGATAATGTTGTTTAATGATTCTAAACTGGAAGGTGTGTTGTACAAAATACTTTTTATTAAACTTGGCGGGTATGAATTGTCTACAAAAAGATTCAGAAGAATATTTAAGTTTTTTTTATGAAAAGTTTTATCCGAGATTCTGATTACTCTGTTCTTCATTTGTTTAATCAAGTTCACTTTCATGGAGCGTTTGTGATACGACATGATGTGTATCACAGAGAATATATCTAATAATAATGGAAAGTGATAGTAATATCGACTTGACATCTTCAAACATTAGAGAAGCAGCGAGGTTAAAAACATTAAATTAATTACCGGATACGTTGAAAAAAGCATACCATTGCGTTTATAACCTTTTTTGGAATGGAAAAGAGATCAAAATTCAAAAACGTTTCCGATAACGTTTTAATGGCTATTTTGAATACTTGGCGAAATAATTAAAAAGTTCTACTTTATGAACGCAATACTCAAGAGACTGTATCAATATTATAGATATTGCCAAATATTTAAAACCGAGAGCATTCCTCAAGCGACAGTCAGGCCTAAGAAGTCAGAAATCTTTACATCAAATGACATCGATACTTTCATTCCAGATAATATCAAATAATAGATTTTACATTTCTATGCATTTTATTGTTTGAGTTATACTAATTTATGTTGTAAGTTGAATTAATTATGGGCATAATGGATGCATGTAATGGAAATTAATTTCATTAACTGAAAATTAATGATTTCACTGATTTGGGTTCAGCTAATATAGTAACTATACCAGACACTAAATCCAAAATTGAACGATATTTATCTTACTGTAACCGGTCGTTACTATAAAATTTACAAAACATATGTGAATTTCCGTCCTCCAAATGTTAATAGTTTATGGTTTTTCATTCACTATCAAATATGAAAGTGTTCTGTGCAAAGAAAGATCTGAATAAGCTTGGAGCCATGAGAAAAGAAATTGCTAAGTATTTAAAATTGCCAAACCAGGGGCACTGCTTTCGCCGAATTTCGGCAACAATTTTTGTTGATGGTGGTGGTGACATAAACACGTTAAAACGTCACGGCGCTAGAAGTCTCCGAGTGATATATCGATGACATAGCTAACAAAATGAAAATGCAATACAGGACATTTCAAATATACCATCGACTTCAGGAATGGCAAATCGTGAAATGTCATCGACTTAAACGACGACAAGTTTTCCAAGAATGCTTTCCAATAATTACACATTCAACTCAATTAATAATTTCCTAATTTCGTGTATTCTGATTTGCAAAAAGAACGAAGGTTTCATTATTATTTATTTTATGCATAAAAAACACAACCCATTTTTTTTAAGATGAAATGAGAGACGGGTACACAATTAGGTATTTCCTTATATCATTCTTTCAGGTTCAATATTGGAAAAGTTGTAAAGTGTTGATGCAGGAAAATGTTAGTGGAGTAACTAGTAACAAAATTCACAGAACTTTTGATTCTTTTCACATTAGTTCTTTGCTATGTTAATTTTTTTGATTCCGAAAAAACTAAAATTGTTTATAAAAACTTCAAGTTTTTATTTTTGTTTATATTTAAAAAAAAACAATTTGACAATAACGTGTTACTTTTTTTAGAAAATGCAGATATCTTCAAAAAGGTATTCCTGTGTTTTTTTTTAATTGTGTGATTCGATTCAAGTTTTAAGAGTTACCGTATTTTCTGAATATATCTGCAAACCAGAACCAAACAACCCACTGAAAAAATTTTGATTTATTTTCAACGTCCCTATGAAATTTTTTAATGAATTTTACTGTTTTCGCTTAAACTATTATCTCAACAAACCCGGTTTTTGGAACGATCCCATAAGCATTTGTGTCAACTTATCAAAAACGAAAAGAAGATTTTTCCCAATTGATCTGATTCACTGGAAAATAATAGTGACAAATATGTTACATTTCTTCTTGATTTGACTTTTTCTGCATAAGGTGAATTGTTTTCTCAAATTGAATCGATATTTTAGTTTTCTGTCATTATCTTTGCTTTGCTATTGACGGTATTTACAAATATACCATTTCAACCAATTAGAATTAGTGTTACATACAGTGCGGCTTTTTATAGCCCCCCCCCCCTGTTAACTATTGAACGTTTCGTCGTAGAACAATGAAAAAAAAAGTATTATATGATATCACCGATACTACTTTTTGAAATAAAAGACATTGTGATTACCCCATAGATGGCGCGGGGGCACATTAACTTCAAAATTTTAAATAGCCTGTTGGGTCATGTGGCACATCGTTGAAAATATAATTCAATTCTCTTTCCAAATATTTGAAAAAAAAATATCATTTCGTTGATATGTGACTTTGCGGCTTGTTATGGTCCCCACTTATAACTATAAAAAGCCGCACTGTATAATTTCTGAAAAGAAAGCTGTAATTAGAACCATCAATATTTTCCTAGCAATCGATTGTTAACCACTTCCACAGCCTGGAAATGAAAAATGACTGTGTCTGTCCGTCGATTACTCTAGCTTCTATTGGTATTAGTTTGTTTTTTTACAAATCAATTCAAATTTTTTTTTAATTTTTTGTGCCACAGTTCAATAGTCATTTTTAATATGTTCGAAAATAAACCGTAACTACGCCAGTAAAATCGGGGTTTGTTAATAATGTAAGTGAAGTACGGTAACCTTTATTTTTCTTTTCAACGTTTCTCACGACATCAGCGAAATAAACTCGATAATTACTATCTTGTTGAAACTGTCCATCCTAATACCTTTCAATTACATCACTTCTAAAAAATTATAAACACTTCAAACACGTAACCCTACTTAGACGATAATAATAGTAATAAAACAACAATTACGGAATGTTCAAAGCCCAATTTAACCGGTAGCTGCGTGCCACACGTGCGTTGTGAAAAATCTAGTAGGCCGAACACGTTTCAGAAGAGGTACTGGAGCTTATAAAGATGATGCTCACACCTGCATGTAAAAATAGATCTCACGCAGTTTACAGTTTGCACAATTGAGTAATTTCTTAATCTAGGCACTTGGAAATTCTATGGAGTTGAAAGAAAAGCTGGTTTGAGCAAGACAAGAAGTGTTTAGTAGCAGCAATTAGATGTTTTATTTGTGTAATCGTGAATAGACGAGTGAATTGCCAGTTTTTTACGTACGTATTTCAATGAGAGCTAACGAAGCTTCGATTCGTTAATTCATGTACAAGTAAAATGTCTGCAACATATATTTGGAAAAAATTGTTTTTTTCCCTCTAGGGACTTCACACTACTGACATCATTTGATATTTCACTACTGAATGGTGATTATCGTAAATGAAAAATAAATTTTTTTGGCGGGTGTATTAGAATATAAATATGCATAATTATACTTAATCATTATTAGATAGTTTCAACAAAGATATCACAATGGGATACTAAGGATTGCATCCTTTTTTTATTCTCCGTAGGCATATAAATTATGAATCACGTTCTTGTTCTTGAAACTTAAAAAAATCAGTTATTTCTTAGCGTTAAAATTGAAAATAAAATTAAACTGATCCAAATTCTTACTCTCACTATTTCCTAATATGATGCAGAATTCTGGACGCTTGAGAAAAGCCTAAAAATACCATGTAGTCTATCTAAATATTACTAAATGTGACTTCTGTTCCTCCAACTTTTACCAGTAAAGATGAACTAAAATATATTGGAATTCCTGAAGAAATCATTCAGCAGATTATTACGCAACTTACAGACGAATTTACTACTTTCATTTCCCTCAGTTTTATAATGCAATGCACAGAGCAGGGAAAAATTTCTGAATTCCTCTATACTCAAAATCACCGAATTTATCTTATAAACAGACTGCATTCAAAAACAATCTTATGGCTTGAAAATTGTATATGAATGTATATAAGCACATTTCCCCAACTCTACTTCACCAACAAACTAAAAATATTGTTACGGAATTAGTGGAGCCGGACCCTGTTCATCTCGTAAGTGCCAAACGTTGCGGCCGTTGGGGTTTTCCGATGATGTCATAGAATCATCGAGAAGAAGCCATATAGTTCCGGAAATGACGTTCTCGGAAAATTCTAGACGTATGTTTTGATTTCGTGCAGTACGATCGAGTATTGTATTGTGAAAGTGTATTATTGTGTTGTGTTTTCAAAGTGAAAAAAACGGACATCAAAATTAATAGTGTTCAAATAAACGAACCCAGTTTCGCAACAATATAGACAATAGTGAGTCACATACACAATTCAAGCATCACGACTATTATCTATTCTATATAAATAAAAATTAAATGCTGCTCGTTGGTAAGCGCATTACTTGAGAACGGCTGGGTCGATTTGGCTATTTTTTTTAAATGTTCATAATAGTCCGGTTTAGATTTCAGGGAAAATAAATTTGAAAAGTTGCCCGGAAAATTCGGGAAAAATTGATATATAAATAAAAATGAAATGCTGTTCATTGGTAAGCGCATCACTTGAAACGGCAGGACTGATTTTTTTGTTGGTAATAGTCCGAATAAGGTTTTTAGGAAAAGAATAATTGACTGTAAAATTGCAAAATTCGGAAAAAATTGAAAGTGCTTTTTTCTATTTGATTTTTGTATGAAAGTTGGCACATGGAAGGGTTTTTTCATGGAGAAGGTTCATGCTATCCATTTCACTTTAACTTCTATACCGTTCCACCAATCGCCATGATAGATACTTTATTAATCATGCTATGTACACAAAATACATTTATGACAGGTCACAGTTAAAAAAGTAAAATTGTAGTTCACAAGTAGTAAAAAAGTTTGTGTCAAAATATGTGTAAATAAATAAATAAAACAAAATGAACACAATAGAGCATCAATATGCTATTCCAGACATAATAGACATCACATACAAGAACTTGAGCATAAGTCGATCAATCATATCATCAACCATTTAAAATAATTGAAAAGTTATTGACAAGTCATGATTCCTGAGCATAGTTACACCTTGCCTTACATTTAACATATTCCTCAAGAGAGTAGAAGGGGTTTTCGAGCAAAAATAATTTTATTGTTTTATTGAAAGCAAACGTTCCTAATTTTCTAACTTCTCCTGGAAGAATGTTGTAGACGTTCAAATTCAGTGAATTATTTTGGGATTTACTGAGCCTATGTCTAGGTCCTCTTATTATATCTGCACCTCTGGTGTTGTGTTGGTGAATGTCTGATTGTGTTATTAATGTGGGAATTCTTTTGTGAATTTCTATCAAAGTATTCCAAATGTAAATGGAAGGAAGAGTCATGATTTTTAAATTTTTAAACAGTGGTCGGCAGGTTTCTCTATAATTTGCATTGCACAGAATTCTAATAGCTTTTTTTTGTTGTCGGAAAACGCTAGAAACTGCAGATGAGTTTCCCCAAACTACAATGCCATAATTAAGATGAGAATGGAATAAAGAAAAATAAACTGATCTCAGGGTGTTTATATTTGTGCAATGTCTGAGTTGTCGAATACAGAAAAGAGAGCGCGACAGTTTCAAATTAAGTTGCCTGACGTGCTCGGTCCAGATTAGCTTATCGTCCAAAATGAATCCTAGTAGCTTCACATTTTTATCCTCTGGGATGGGTTTCCTGGTAGAGATTATCAAGTTTTGTGATTTATTGTTGTTTAATTTCAGCTTGTTAGCTATGAACCACTGTTCAGCTTTCTCTTCAATTTCTTCCGATACGCTTTCTAGGGAATTATATTCCTCATGAGAATAAATTAAAGTAGTGTCATCTGCATATAGAACACTTTCGTTTGGGGCCAAAAAGGAAGGAAGATCATTAATATAAATTACAAACAACAGTGGGCCCAGGACCGAACCCTGTGGGACACCAAATTTAACGTCTCTAAAACTGGACAATTCGTTATTGAAAAATACAGCTTGGAAACGATTTGTCAAATACGATTCAATAAGTGTGAGAGTGATACCTCTGATTCCGTAGTAGCTGAGTTTTTCAAGAAGGATTTCATGGGAAACACAATCAAAAGCTTTAGATAAATCGCAGAGAAATACCCACATGATTTCCCTGTTCAAGACCCGCAACTATTTGCTCAACCACCCTCATTGTTGCACTTGTTGTTGAATGATTTTTCGAAAGCCAAATTGTTCATTACTAAAAACTTGCTGTCTTCGAAGTACTTGGATAATCTTTGCTTTAAGATAATTTCAATCAGTTTCGAAAAATACTGATGATAGAAATGGGTCTATAATTATCAGTTTCATCCCTATTCCCTTTTTTGAAAAGCGGAATGATTTTGGAGTATTTGAAAATATCTGGAAATTTACCAGTTTCGAAAATTTGATTAATTAGGTTTGTTAGAGGCTCTGCAATTGTATCAATAGTTTCTTTTAAGATTCTGCTACTAAGTTCATGGAAATCTAGGCATCTTGAGTTTTCAGAGATAAGATAGCTTCTCTGACATCAGAAATTGTTACAGGCTGCATGAAAAATGAGGAAGATGGAGCAGGAAAATTTTTGTAATTTAGGAATGTTGTGGTGGGTACATGTGGTAAAGATTTGATTATATCTTCGGCCACGTTGGAAAAAAATTCAACGAAATCATCAGACGATAGTTTGTCCGTTGAAGTGTCGCATTTACACTTAGAATTGTTCCTTTCGAAATTTATCAAGCGCCAGCTTGCTTTCGATTATTTTCAGCATCTGAGACATACTTATCATAAGCTGTTTTTAGTTAAAATTAACTGTTTTTCATAGTGTTTTTGTAACACTTAAATATGTTGATGTCTCGTGGGTTTTGGTAGAATCACATACAGTTTTAAACTCATCAGTGTGTTCCTTTGTGATCTCAGATCGTTGTTGAACCAAGGCACCAGCTGTCTGTTTTATTAAATTTGTTCTTTTTAGTGGAAATATTTTCTCTATTAGCCCATGAAAACATGAGATCATAAAGGAAGCTACAAAGTCAACATCAGAATTTAATTTCATATCCTCCAATTTATCTGAGATAATTCCTCATTGAATAATTTGAATCAAATTTGTAATATTCCTACTGTAAGTGTGATTGACTGAATTATTGGGTATTACATCAATTATTATATATTGACCAGCATGATCTGAGAGGCAGGGTTCCAAGACCCCAGATTTGTAAAGGCTTGAGCTCAAATTTGTAAGAATATTGTCTAAACAACTCGATTTTTTAATGGAAATTCTAGTATATTCTTCAATTGTAAGTGCTAATCCATACGAATTTACAAGACATAATAACTCATTTGTAGGTAAAGAGTTAATTTTGAAATCGATATTAAAATCGCCTAGTAATATGATTTTGCTGTCACGATGAACAAATCTGTCTAACAACAACTCTAAATTTTTCATAAAAATATCAACAATTGAACCACTGGGTCTATACAGGGTTATGATAAATAATTTTGAATCTACTAATTCGATACCACAAAATTCAGCATGAAAATGAAAATTGGTATACACAGATATTTGAACACGGAAGATATTTTCGCGCGGCATAACGGGAACAGCATAACCTAGATAGAACAACACAAAGAAAAAAACAAAGTCGCGGGCACCAGCTAGTTCCTAATAAAAACTAGCGAATCCAAATGATAAGAACTGGATATTCTACAAACACAAAATCTTGGAAATTTCAAAAAACTATTTTACCCAAACGACATATGAGTGAGTAGGCATGAGCAAATATTATCTTTATGACAAGTATCATACAAAAATGACAGTGAAAACTTCACAACTGAAACATCAAATGCAAGGCCGCAGCAACGTGGTAATTAATATTGGCACGGCAGGTGGAATTCAAAAATTACTCATTCCAAGCACAACCTTCGTTCTCGTTACTCTGTAATTGTTTTTTAATTTGCTAGTGTTCATCAACCCTCCCAGGAGATCGTTGTACATCGAATGGTAATTTAATATGGGAAAGGGGTTTTCTAAACCCTGCAACTGCACGTCTATTATTCAAACCCCTAATGGAAAGACGACCCGCACCGAATTTCCTCCCCTTCGTACCCCTGGGATGCGATAACATCGGTATCAATTTCCCTCCGGTGAAATGATCGGGCATGTATAGACAGCTGAACAATTGGTTCTTGCCACAATCTATTTGGTCTAGAAGTAATCGCTTTCTACGGAACTGCAGACGAGCCATCAACGACTTTTTTTAAGTAAAACTTCTTAGGGCGAGTTGAGAGTAAAATTTCGAGGTCGAATTTGAGTGTAACATTTTTCAGGCGAAAGGAAGGAAAATAGGTACTTGGCCACATAGAGAAAAAGAGAGGACTATGCTATACACGTTGCTGAGTAGTTTCGGCAAACAGAAAAAAAAAACAGCGGTAGAACCAACAAACATCTCCCGGCCATAGAAAGGCAGAGAAAAGATCAATTTTTGGTATTGCTAGTCAGGCAATGCACCAAAGGTAATTTAACCAACTCTCTAATGAATTTCGCTCATAGTAGAAGCTCTAGAGTAGTCACTTCAAACAGTTCAGACAATAATTAAATCCGCTTATAATATGAAGCTTTCAAATTATTTAAGAAATATGACAAATGTCATGTCAGAGATAACATGCACCGGGAACCGAAAATTAGTCCAAGAGGTAAATATTTGGAATAAGCACTTCAACAAATGAATATTGGGTGTTTAGACGTATCCTCAAGATGTTTGCAATAAATATGAAACTTTTTCATTTGCAGAGTAGAAACAGTAATGAGTTGAAATTATTTACTTAGTTTTGGTGAATTATTTGTGCCAGTGGCATCGATTCTTTCCTCCTGGATTAATATTGAGATTGCCTTCAAAGTTATTGATTGGTTTGTTAGTTTTAGCCTGACGTTTAATACAATACACCCCTCATAATTTAGCAACCCACGAGACCAGTTGATGTCTCTTCCTCTCCCTTGGATCAAGTTCTAGTGAAGAATGGTTGTTTAAAGGATTTGCTCTACCAGGAGGTACGGTTGCCACCTCATCGCAAAGTCTGCAAACCATGTTTAATCTATGTAGTCCCATAAGGTTTTATTGGGTCTTCGTTATGTTCAGATTTATGAGGTCAGTCGACAACGTTCAACTTGAGTGACTATATGCCTTGTTGTCTTGTGATCCTTATATGCCTGCCTCTGAGACCTGATACCCAAAACAGCGTCTTTATCAATAATGCAGCAGATAATATATCGGTACAATTTGTATGCTAAATACAACAAAAACTAAAGGTATGATAATAACAACTGAATATAAGCTAAACAATCTTGATTTAATTACTATCGTTTCGGACGTCCATCGTCTTAATGTATTTAAAAGGTTTTCACGACGTTTCGAATGCTTGTATCTGCAATCGTCTTCAGGTGAATACTGACAAGTTTAGCTGCCACTTACCAATTTGTATGGCTGTCGGTGCAATGATGCGTGTAATTCCGCCATGTGCAGTGGTGCGTGTAATTTCGCGCGGTGTGGTGGTGCGTGAAGTTTCGCGCCTCTGCAGCCCGCCAGAAAGAGCAATCAGTGGTTTCCATACGTTCTTGATCTCAATGCTTGGTTGACTAAAGGCGTTATTGGCTTCGATATAGGCGGCCTCTTCGAACTTTCGTTTGAACCAATGCTCCTCTCTATGTAGAACACTTGCGTCGTCCCATAGAACTCGATGGTGCTCAGTCCAGGCGTGGTCAGCGATTCCCGATTTTGATGTTTCTCCACGTTGAGTCCATTTCTTGTGCTCATCCAATCTTACCGATAACGGTCTCTTTGTCTCTCCAATGTAGGTATTTCCGCATTCACATGGAACTTCATAAATGCAATTCTTACTGATTTCATTTTTGTTGTCAGGTTTGGTCTTGGTCAGGAAACTCCGTAAAGTACTGCCGGATTGGAAGCAGCTCTTGATGTTGAACTTGTTTCCGATCCTTCTGATCTTCTCGGAGACACCTCTGATGTACGGAAGGCAGATCACTGTGCTTTGTTGTTGCTCTTCAGACGTCTTCGTTCTCCGGAGTTGTTTCAATACTTCTTCTAGGAGTTTCTTGGGATATCCATTCCGGTGGAGGTCCTCTCTGATGTGGTTTAATTCGGCATCTAGTGACTCCACGTCGTTGCATATGTGCGTCGCTCTCTCACCACACCGCGCGAAATTACACGCACCACTGCACATGACGGCATCATTGCACCGACAGTCATATAAATTGGTAAGTAGCACCTAAACCTGTCAGTATTCACCTGAAGACGATTGCAGATACAAGCATTCGAAACGTCGTGAAAACCTCTTAAATACATTAAGACGATGGACGTCCGAAACGATAGGGTAATCAATTTACCACATCGTCTACAACCTTCAAACAAATCTTGATTTAGATGAAGTAAATCTGCAAATTAATAATGAAAAAATTGAAATTGTGGAATGTATTAAATATCTCGGTTTCCAGTTAGATAATCTGTTTCTTTTTGGCAACCACTTCGATTATGTTTGCAAAAAACTATATTTTCTTTCAAGAATTTCTAGAAATGTATCCACTCAAAACAAAAATCACTGTATATAATGCTATTATTCAACCTCACTTGACTACTGTGCTTCTATTATTTTCCTTTTTAATCTAAATCAAACGTCACAACTACAAAAACTTTAATTTGAATTTAGATGTTCATAAATATGCCACAAGAAACAACGCCAATTTGTATGTATACAGAACAAATAAGAGAAGTGCCATGAATTCTTTGTTTTTTAAAGGCTTTGCTATTCATAATAAACTACCAAACAGTCAAATCTAGTCCATCATCAAACATTTTTAAAAAACAGTTATTGGAATCCATACAAAATGTTTGATGAAATATAATGTCTGAAGAATATGTTAATTATTGAATTGTGCCTTATATTTTAACTAAATTAGGTTTACTTGTATTCTGATTTTTTTTTCTTATTAGTTTAGATTAACTACCTACTTACTGTTTAATTTATAGAATAGTATTATATTTTTTGTATATTAGGGTAACCTATTTAAATAAATATTCCCTTTTCCAACATTTTATAGCGGTCACAACCCGACTTACAGTAGACACCCTTATGCAGACACATGGCACAAGTACAATGACATTCCAAATCAGTGTTCTTGAACAAATTCACCTCTCATTATATATTATACAACCTTCCACTATATTTTCAAATGAAACTCATCAGGATTGTTGTACATTCTTGATTTTTTTTATATAAAATTTAGGGTTATAATAATAATATATATATATATATATTTATATATATATATATTTTTATTATACACTATCTGATACCTCCATATACCTCTACCTCTAATATTATCCAGCTTTGGAGGCTGTTGTGCTATTGGCAAGTTGAATAATTTTTCGTCATATATTTCAAGAATATGTTGCAAATGGGTGGTCCTATTTTTTTTACCACAGATCATATATTTCTCTTTGATTAAGTTGCCGTCCGCCCATTATGTGCGAGGGTTCCTCCCAAAATTTGGGATTCGGTTAACACTTTTACTACGATTTTAAATATGCCCCTACAGGAAATTGTCTTCGGGAATATTGTAATTTTTTGGTAAAAATCCTTGAAAGACAATATGTAGGGCCCGAAGTACATCCTGGAGACTAAATCGTTCTATACAAAGATTCAATGCAACACATGATTACTCTGATATACTTGAGAATTAAAAAGGGATTTCGATTCAAAAGAGCGGCATACAAAGCTCGGCTCTATTGAAAACTCTCGATATGTTTATTTAAGCTGATGAAGGTTATTGTAATCCACAATAAAAGAGGAAATATTTCGATTATGCCTATACAAACAAGTCTTCAACATTTGGCTGTTTCAGCTTTCAACCAAGCAATCGAGACACGTTGCTAGCTAACCCCTGCAATTCGGTTTAACTTTATCGTCGATAAAGTGTCTGAAATGGGGTATTCACGCCAATATTATAAGTTAAAAAGGTATAAAGCTCATCGATAATTCGACTGAAAGAATAAAATGTTCTTTATGGGTACACCGTCCCCGACAAGCTGTTAACTCGTAAAAACTGAATTCGGAATGATAAGGACGCACCCTTCAGTAACAAGATAGTTTGTGCTCAGGTTCAATATAAAAAAAATGTGTTATTATATTACGTTTAGATGAGCCATGGATGTAACCAGTATGTAATTGTCATTTCAATGACAAAAGTTTAACGCTTCTGTATTAAGCGTTAAACTACAAAACAACTGGAAGAATTTACCGATTATGTTTTCGCTTTGGACCAACATAAAATAACCAAATTAACTTAATATTCATCAATACCTTCAGGACACAAGTAAAATATAAAAAAATAACTTCCTGTTATTATCTTTTCATACATCCCACAAATGAACAAAAAATTAAATAATAGATTTTTAACATATACGTACGTAGAATTAATTAACACGCACCTGAAAAGCTGTACTGAAAATTTGCAAATATCTTCATTCTCTGACATTTCAAAAATTATATTTTATTCAAGATTAATATCTATTGAATAAGGAAACGTGAATAAAATATGCAAAAAACTCTAGTAAACATTCTCACCACTGAATTACAATTATATTGAAATTTATCCTGGTATAATATTGATTACACGAGAGAAATACAATAGCTCTTGGCAAATAAATTTAGCTTGTTCAAATAACATATTTGTTTCCTGCTCTTTGTTAAAAATTAGATGGTTAACTATTATTCTCCAAATGAAGCACATTTGGTCCATATTATATGTGGCAGAGAAATAAATGCAAAACATAAGGAAATTAAAGGAACAAATTATAATACCCGTATATATATATATATATATATATATATATATATATATATATATATATATATATATTTATTATTTGGTTATTGTTTGAGAAAATAATATACATTTGAATATATAGTTCATTATAGTGAGAGACCGGACCAGATCAAAGGTATTTAGAGGTTTTATTTTTTTGTGTATTCAATTAGCTTTTCTTTTTAAAAATACAAACATTTCGAAATAATGTTGAAACTTTCATTTTAGTCGATCTGATTTATGACCCCTGTTCAATTAACTCTTAAAATGTATTCGTCAGGGTCAACGTTCTTCTTTGTTTAATCGAATGATTCGGAATAGAGATTTAGATTGTTTATATTTGCATATTTTCGTCAAATAAGGAAAAAGCGTTATGCTTCCTCCATGGTTCCAAACGATCCAATAAATCAATTAATATCGAGGTAGCGGAATATGTTGCCATCAATCTCATGTATACACCATGTTGTGTTTCTTTTTTTTCAATATTTTTCCATTTGAAAGTAGATGTTTTCTATTCCATCACATTTAATTGTCATACTATACCTATATATCCTTTTTCCTAACTCCTCCGCCACAGTAAAAAGTATTTTATTCCTGATAATACTATTCGTTATATTATATCAAATTAACGTGCCACATATTCAATGTAAACCATTAATCCAACTTCGGCCAACAACAAACATAAAAAAATTATGTTAAAAAAAGGATATAGTCATCTAAACACACGATATATAGAAATATAAAAGAAACAAAAATATTTTCCACGTATTACCATTCAACGATAATATACGATTTGTATTCGCATAGATATCCTACCGCTCATGTATAATTTTAAATTTTCCGCAAGCAGAACAGCACTTCGGATGGTTTCGGAATCGTATGAGCAAGGGTTAGACGCTTGTTACACAGATTCGTATATAATAGAAAGAGACACAGAGAGAGAGAGAGAGAGAGAGAGAGAGAGATAGATGAAGAGGGGGCAGAACGCTTTTTTCTTATGTGACGATTTCTACCAGTCAACACCTACAACAAGCCGCGTAAAGGAACTCCGTTCCAAAAAACATTCTATTGGTTTGTTGGGAGAATGAAAAAAAAATGTGTAAAAATCAGTTGTTCCATGAGAATATTGGTAATTTCAACTACCTAGGTTGTATATACATTTTCTTTATGTTTTTGTATCTCCAACATCGGGTCCGAACTCAAGTTATGCGTGATATTCAATATATTTGAAATATTTTACATTTCTCATTTCATAAATAATAGCAAATTATAAGAAATTATACCAGAGTCACTTTTCATATATAAACTGAAATGGAGTAGAAAGTCGAAAGCTTCCTCGAATTCACTTTTCATCACTTTGTTTTTCCAAAAATATAAAATAGCACGATATCACTTTATATAACATAATATTTCGAGTAAGAATAGACAAGCTCCGCCCTCATTAAATGCCAAGATAATGATTTTTTTTTGTAGTACACTTTTCATACATAAATCAAACTGAGAAAACGAATTTATTTACAACTCTCTCCTGCAACCTCCTAATGAAAAGTTTACCGATGTTTCTGCCAAGATAGAGAACCGGCTTCATCATATTGAAACTTAACAAAGTTTGCTCGTTATTTATTATCCTCATAACACCTGATACCAATCAACATTTCACATGGAAAGTAACCTCCGCTTTTGATGAGCTTCGTCATTTTCCCACCTAAAAGAACATCCATAACTTCAAGCCCGGCATACCGAAAAGAGCAAGCTGAAAGCCACGCAATTTTCAAGCTTTTCTCTGAAAATCTAATTATTTTCAATGAAATGATTCTGATCATGCTTCATGGCCTGCAACGCCGTTCTGTTTCAGCTTGTTGGTGTTGATTTTTATTTTATTTTTTTGCAGCAAACAGCTATGTTTGGTGAGAGTGCATCTAAAATGTGTAGCGAAATTTATTATTCAGACGTGCTTACAAATGTTGTACTGATTAAAGTAAAAACAGAAAGGAAAGTCTGGTTTTCATGTGTCTGTGCTTGATTAGATACTGCAATTCCTAAATATTTAAGACAAATATAATAGGTACTCGCTATATTTCTTGGACTTTCGGTAACAAAACCCATCTAATTTTAAATAACATATTTCTACGTTTTTTCATCTCTTGGACACAGACCACAATAACGACTCATTTCTAATCAATATTTCTATATAACTTTGGTCAAAGTAATTTCATGTGAATAAGGTACGTGGTCATCACACACTACTCTTTACAAGAACATAAGTATCTTTATTTTGCGTTGAACATTGACGAATATATTTTGATACCTAGGCTTCCTTTAAAATCGTAAAGTGATGGTGGGATGATATCAATAATAACTTCCAGAATGTCACACTGATATGAAATTACATGCGCCTGCATATATAGTAAAACTAACACTTACTCAACTCTGACCTCACTTTCTTTTGTTTTATATTCTTGTTCATTTTAAAATGTTCAATCTAATCAATCCAAAATAATGAAGTTACTAATTGGCTTCTCCACCACAAAAAAGTCTGTGGAATTTCTGAACCAACTTTCTCTACCAAATACTGAAAAAAAAAAAATTCTATAAAACATATAGTGAAAAACTAAGCGTTCTTTGAAAATTTTATTGAAAAATGTAGCGTTTTTTTTGAAAAATTATGTTTTTCATGAGATTTCTCGCATTTCTGTGTCATTTCGGAGTAGAAATAATCCCCGGCATATTTTATTTACCTAGTACCCCAGTTTTCGTTTGCCATGCCCTATATAAGTATGTTTAAGGAGGTGAAACTATCCAAGTATTCACTTTTGATGGTCATTCCACGAATGTAAACAAAAATAATAGTACATTGTTTTTTAAATAAATGAAAGTGATAGTTTTCTATAGAGTATAAATATCTTGATCAATCTAATTTCCACGAAATAGAAAACTCACATTTTTTACACACAGTATTTTCGTATTTTAAATGAAAAAGCATTATTTAATGAAATCATCATAGATCATTATAGTCGCCCCTCGTATACTTCATATGTCAGATAGATAAATAAATTAAACAGATCAAATATGGAAGTGCATGTGACATTTAATGTAAATTTTACGTTGCTAACAACAAAACATCATAACGACCAGTAAAAGATTATTTTATCATTTTGCAAAATGCAACAGATAGAAGACGATTGTTATGATATTTTAAAGGTAGTTTCTGGAGCTACATCGAATATGTTACCATCCAAGTCAAATTAAAAATACGGATAAGGTTACAAGTTATCTTTATGGTTAGAATAGTCCATATGACGGATGTCGTATACGAGGGGCGATTATAATGATCTATAATAAAAGTTTTGCTTAGTAGAAAAGTGTTGCTAACCATAAAACTAAAATAGTTTTCTTAACAATTTTCTCTCAATAAAGTATGCTCCTTTCCATTAAAAATACGAAAAACTACGTTTGAAGAGAGGCCAATTCAGTTAAATCCTCAATCCATGCTGCGCCCAATATTGTTGGTGGGGAACCGACCGACGAGAGTCTCATTGATATCTGAAGTCAAGCAAGACTGGGCGCGCTTAGGACTTGGATGGGTGACCCTCCTGCCAGGGAAGACTCGCGATAAATAAAGCCCTAAATAACTGCTTTTTGGTAGCGTATTCATAGCTGTAGGCGTCAGATAAATGAGCACGAGATATGGCGATAGATATGCCGTCCTTCGGAGGAGACGTTAAGATGGCGATCTCGAGTTCATAGATGTTGAGCTCGTTAAAGAAACCTACCTCTGGTTGGGGGAGTGTGCTCACCGGCGTCGGTGTTTAGCCCTGGTCGCAGAATTAGGCCAACGTTAAATAAAGAAATAAAAGAAAAACATTGTTGGTTGACAAATGTGAAAATACCAATTGATATACATGGTTGTGGAACCAAACCAATGTTCCCAGTACAATTCACCATTTAAGAAATTCAAATCCAAAATACAAAATTAAATACGTTTTCATGTGTAGGTACTAGTGACGCGTGATTGAACTGCTGATCAAATTTTAGAAATTCAAATGCTATTATATACTTTATCCTTGTAGTTAGTCAAGGAGAATAAACATTTATACGTAATAAAATACTCAACATGAAAAAATAAAGTTTGGTATCTTAAGGAAATATTGACAGAACAACAACTCTTATAAAATATGTTGCAAATAAAATTTCAGATGTGATATTTTCAAAAAATTACAAAAGAGGTGACACGAAAGTTGGAATCACATTTGATTGATGAATGTTAGTAACTCGTTAGCTATATGGTTATATATGTAAAGGTACAAGGTACATCTGTATAATTTTGCCGATTCCGATATACAGGGTGTCTCAAAATTCAGTTTCAAGATTTCAGGGGCGTATTTTTCACGTCTCAAAATATGACTTTTTTTTCCATAACCATGTGTCCACAAATGCTCCGTTACCGATCTACAGAGCGTTGAAGTTTCAAGATTTTTTATTTTTTTCTCCATAGCTCCTTCAGTTTTGGCGATATTAAGATCAAATTTGAAACATAGGTTACATTTTAGGGTTTACATCATCCAGTGTGCAGAGTGATTGTGAGAATCTACACGGAGATATTTTTTCAGGATTCAAACCTTTTTCGCCCCATAAACTTTTTTGTAGTGCGCCGCTGGTGGATTTTAACATATGCAATTAATTTTTTGTTTTGTTCATAAATGCTTTTGTATCTTGTGATTTTTACGCATCTGCGACCGTTATCGAGAAAAAAGTAAAATCATTTTTCGCTACAATTAATTAAAATTTTCAACAAAAGGGGGGAACCTTTTATCACAATCAGAAAAAAACGCTACTTATTTGGTTTGTGGCCTAAATTACAAGTTTCCTTGAATATTACCTGAAGAATAAGAAATCTAACGAACCTTGACTTTTTATAAAAGGTGCTGGAAATGCACTCCTCCTTCTGCGATACAACCTTCGACTCTTCTTCTCATAGACTGCCGTACGCGTTCTAAAACTCCGGGAGTATTTCTTACGGTGCGGAAGGCATCCATAATTCGTTCAGTAAGAACTTCGGTGCAAGGCACTGGTTCTGCACCAGAAACTAGGCCCTTTACATGTTCCCATAAAAATGAATCTAGTGCTGCAAATCAATCTGGGGACCGTGGGGGCCAAGCAATAGGACCTGCTCTTCCAATCCACCGATTGGAAAACACAGTATCTGAATAATCGCGGACGATGACTCGAAAATGAGGAGGGGGGCATCGTACATAAACCATAGTTGTTGACGAACTTGTAAAGGCACGTCCTTCACTAATTCAGGCAATTCGTTCTGTAGGATATTCAAATATGTGGCATTTAAAATTCGCGGTAAAATAAAACGACCAATTGAAGAATCTCCGCCCATATGTTTACGCTGAACTGTTCCTGGTGTCAAATTGTCTGCTCATGTGTGGATTTTCTAGTGCCCAAATATGAACATTGTGGTAATTCACTACTCCGTCGCGTGTAAAGTGAGCTTCGTGGTAAAAAGGGTACGAGATAAAACTGCAGGATCCCTAGTACAGTTGCGCTGTATCCACCGGGAGAACTGCAAGCGCCATGGAAAATCTCGCGGAAGCAAACCTTGGACGCGCTGGATATGATATGGGTATAGCATGTTTTCGTGTAAAACCCTACAGACAGTTGAATGGGAAACATCCAAATCCCGTGCTATTTGTCGAGTACTCATACCAGGATTTTCGTCGATAATATTTAAAATCTCTTCATCCCTTACTGGGTTGCATGCTTGTTGCGGTCTGCCAGCCTTGGAGTCTGAATCTGCCGTATTCCCGAAGGTGCTGATGGGAATCTATAAAAGTTCTATAGTTGGGAAGCCGGCGATTAGGAAATCTCTGAACTTCAAGTCCGTTACCATTAGCCAGACCATAAACAAAATGGATGTCAGCCAGATGTTCAAATGTTTTAATGTTAAACAAATACACGATGAGACATCCACCAATTCAAATAATGTCACATGCTTCAAAACAAACCTAAACGTCAAAATGAAAATAGCAGTTGAAGCCCTCTAATTCTCTTTTCAATTGTTAATTGAATAATTTAATTAACTCTAGCGAATTACAAAGAATGATTTAACTTTTTTTTCTCGATAACGGTCGCAGATGCGTAAAAATTACAACAAACAAAAAAATGTATAAACAAAACAAAGAATTCATTTCATATGTTAGAATCCACCAGCGGCGCTAAAAAAAGTTTATGGGGCGAAAAACGGCTTGACCTCTAAAAAAATATCTTCCTGTAGATTCTTGCAATCACTCCGCATACTGGATGATGTGAACCCTAGAATATAAACTATGTTTCAAATTTGATCTTAATGAAGAAACAAAAATTGAAACTGTAACGCTCTGTAGATCGGTAACGGAACGTTTGCATTCACATATTTATGGAAAAAAAAAGGCTATTTTAATCTGAAAAATACGCCCCTGAAATTTTGAAACATCCTGTATATTCTCATTCTCATCCTGTATTTATTCATCAAACTGGTGTGTTTGTCCAGCAGTCTGTGATGTCACATATCCGCGCGCTACAATTAAAGATTCAAATAGGCCTTCACCGTGAACTTTCCGAATGCTGTTTCTACATATTTTTTTCCAATTGCGGTTTCGTCAATCCCTTATGTGTATGTTTTCTAATCTACTAGAATGGCCAGGATTACGTTATACTGAAATTACAGCAATTTCAACCGACGCCAGATTAACTATGTTTTGTGAGTTGTTCTTCCGCAATTCCATAAAAATTATTTCCTGCAGAGTTGCACGAACAAGCCAAAGCTCCTTAGGGGCTTCATAAATGTATTGAATTGTTAATGAGGAAGTTCGTGGTCACCTTCCCTCTAAATTGTGTAGTTATAGGTTGAACGGCGACCGTACACTATCCTTCGTCATCGGGTCCCGTAAAGATATTTATTCAGGGAGTAAGCTTGAATATAGACGAATGAATATATTGCTACTGGGTTGCCTAGTCTTTGATCCACTTTTTATTTGTTATGAATTACTAATTAAAACAAATTATCACAAAAGCGTATAGCAGTAGGTGCATCTATGTTAATAAAGACATTTATCATTTTCCTCGGACGACAATGTAAATTGTTGGCCGAGGCGATTCCTCCAGAGTAGACAGATTGTAAACTCGGGTTTTCGTTTTACTACCTGAGAAAATATAAGTATATTTTTGTTGAATCAAATCAACTGTATTTATAAAATTAATCGAATTTTTTTAAAATTCAACCATTTGAAGTAACTTGGTTTGCGCCGCTATACTGGGCGAGTAATCTGGGAATGTACGAAAAGTGTGATCAGGCGAGGCGGTGGATGCGTTACAGAGCGTTACGAAAAGTGTGATCAGGCGAGGCGAACGGTCTCGACGCACGCTTGACTTGGGGAGTAAGCTGGTGAATGCGTGACGAGAGCGTTACCAAAAGTGTGACCGGGCGAGGCGAACGGTCTCGACAAAGGTGGGTTATCTCATACTAGTTGCTGGCGTCACGTAGCGTCATATGCAGCGTTCCTTTTTGACCGACGAAACCAAAAAGGAAGAGGTTCTCTAGTCGACGCGTATATTTTTTTTTTTTATTTTTTTTATGTATGATCACGCATAACTTTTTACTGAGGAGTTCGATTCCGATAATTCAGTTGATAGGATGTACTTCGAAGTTGGTGCCATTTGAATTTAAAAGATGAAATCCACCCCTAAGGGTAGCAAAATGAAGGATATTGATCACTCACCCTCTGAATTCTGGTCCGTTAACCGATTCTATCAAACGTATGCTTTCGATATACCATTATTTGGTTTGGTCGATATGTAAGGTCTTTGCAATTAATGGGAATGTGTTGAGAACGCTGAAATCCTATTTCACTGCATTGACGAAATATGTTTTTGAGACAAGGGACTCGGTAAAGTGAAATATTTATGGATCATTTTTCCCCTTTTCGAATAAACATAATACAATTCCTTGCCGTACTTAGTATAACACTGCCTAATATTTATAAATGAATGTACCACTCCAGGCCTGTAGAGAAGCACCCTGTCGTGCAGGTAAAATAACCTTTCGTGTGGCATTCTTTGGAGTTTTTTATAAGGACGTAAACAAACAAAAACAAGCCATTTTTTTTTCCGACAATTTTAAGCAAGATTTTGAAATAAAATAACTAGATTTTGACGTAAAAAATTTCTGGAGTATAATCGCCGATAATACGGCACCAATTTGTACAAGTTATATTTCTCAAACAAATTACTTGGGGCAAAATCCCTGATCAATTATTTGCACAAACTGAATAAAAAAGCTATAAAATCTTTCAATCGAATTGTCACCGTCACCACTACCTCCTTAAAAAAATCTTTTCAATCACCTACTCAACTGTTTTTAGTTCCGAATATGTTTTCTGATATGCTTTTATAGCCTTTTAAATTTTTACAATACTGACTCGACTTACCTACCAATAAAATTTGATGTCTTTGGATATTATAACTTTCCACCAGACTATTAAAATGCTATTTGGCTTTATAAAATATATGATCTGTTCACTGCAAAAATTCACATATTGCTTAGAATTAATTTTTGAAAGTGTTTCATCCACATTTTCAATTAAAATTGTATAAGGAGATCAAAAAACGGATCAAGCATAACTCAATACGAAATAGAATTTAAAAGTTTTTTCATTTATTACATATTGTCAGAACTGATAATGCTTGTAACTTACAATGTATGAATTCGTGAAAGAAAAAATAGAAGGCACTAACTACTGCTACTTCAGTGGCTCAGCAACCCGAAGTGGATCTTGACCTCTGACACCAATAGACGCTACTCCTCTCTATTTTGCGCCAAGTCCTGCCAATCCGCTGAAAAGCAGCGTCTTTTTAACTCTATTGTTATAGCGATACCTAGAATGGCAAAACGGTCGTTTTCCGCTTGGTCCTCAGAAGTTTGCTCTTCATATACCGCAATACACTGCCATCCTCTACATGTCTGAGCCAGCAAACTCATGATTCTGCCAAATATATTGATTAATATTATATATCATTTTTGTTTCTAATCATCCGGCTCCCATCTTCTCTTGTGGGTTGGTTCAAGAACTTTTCGCCTAGATCTTTTTTGTCATTAAGATCTAGTTCTCATATTTACTAGTTCTCTTCAAGCTTCGCATCCGAATATAAAAATCGTTCTAATGACCATTTTATGAAGATTTTATTGATCTTTATACGACTGCTTATTGGGCACTATTTTTATGGAGTGCAGCTGTGCAACTCAGGGCGAATATGGCACTATGTACCCTGAATATCCTTTCACCACTATTTCATTTTCCTCTTTTTGTTTCTAGATATATCGTTTTCTCATTGTTTATTCACAAGCTATTTGTTTTCTTCTCCTGACACGTATTCCTCACATTACGGCAGTATGACCAGATCGTTGGCATTGTCGATTTTTTTGTATTGACCATACAACTCAAACTGCATAATCAAAATCTAAGACTTCCCTTAGGACGAACTGTACCAAGTTGAACAACAGCATCGAGTGACGACAGATTTAAATCCCCTAGAAACCAGTTATGAATAGATTTGGACCATGAATTATAAAGCTCGCCTGGCATCTTGGAACAGCCATCTTGTTGAATATGCTATACAAATTCTAATCCTCCACCCCACATATCAATTTTGAACCGATTCTACTATGGATCAGTAAACACTTTCGCTATTTTAGAGCCAACAACTTGAGCTTTTACTATAAAACCCTCTCAAATTGAATGGACATGCAAACCATATATGCTGACAAATTTCAAGTTAATTCGAGAGTTCTCTTTTTATAACAAAATTCAGAGATGAATAATAGGCGAAATAAATCTTCAAAATAGTGTTCCACAAGGCTTCACCTTTGTTTTCTATAGCAGTGAATGATATGAAAACTATAGATGAAAAAGTGAGCAAATGTATGTATGTACGTTGACGATGTGACTATATTTTTTTTCGCCAAATCCATTATTGAAATCGAATCCACTTTTCAGGAAGCTGTTACAACAATAGCTCTGAACGCCCAGAATATAGGATATCAATTCTCTCCCACGAAGACACATTTCGTCCAATTATGCCGTCTTAGGAACGAACATAATCATCCCTGCCTCAGTTGAAATGTACTCCTATCTCAACTGAAAGTTGTCGTGCGCACCGCATATCAGAGATCTAGCCACTAGATTGAAAATTCACTGAATGTCATCAAATATATATTCACTTATTTTATTTAGCGTATGGCTTAACATCACAGGGCAATAATATAATATGCCTAATAAAGAACAACCCAAAAACGAAAACAAAAAGAAGAAAACATATTATAAACGATTACATATAAGGACATATCAGGCACTAAGTTTATATGTCAACACAAATCAGATTACAAAATGTCTAGATTATATATATATATATATATATATATATATATATATATATATATATATATATATATATATATATTTATATATATATATATATTATATATATATATATATATATATATATATATATATATATATATATATATATATATATATATATTCAATTGAATCCTTGGTTACCATTAGGAAATCCTGTGGGTCACCTGCGTATCAAATATATATACAATACAACATGGGGAGCAGATAAAGAAATACTCCTGACCATTTATAGATCGTTGGTAGTATCCAAGTTCGATTATGGCAGTGTTACACTTCCGCTCGAAAATCCCTCCTCCGTGTACTGGAATCGGTTCAGTGCCTGGGCCTCAGATTAGCTAGTGGAGCATTCCGCACTAGCTACTTTTCTCGATTTGCTGTGATTCGGGAATACCTCCTCGAAATTCAGATGGAATAGACGGCTACTAAACTATGCTGCAGGAATTTAGGCACAATAAACGCAGATCTCATCTTTCAGATGAAAACCTAGACCATCTCTACCGGTCTAGAACAACTATTACTCGCCCTGCATCAATTGGAATCAAATAATTATAAGAAAACATTAACCTGGTGTTCCCTGCAATCCTACTATCTGGCAGCTCGTGCCAAATATCGCAAGAAGGAGAAACCAATAACGCAGTGCTCCGCACAATGTTCCATGAGTAATAGATAACTTTCAGGATAGCGAACATATCTACACTGATGGATCGAAATCTGAAGGTGGGGTAGGAAGTGCTTTCGCTATCAACAGTTCCACGTACTCCTGGATGCTGCCAGTGGCTGCCACTATATTTACAGCAGAACGTTATGCGATATGGCAAGCTCTACGTTACATCGATATGTCCATGAACACGTCATTTTTAAATGCTCCCGATTCTCCTAGCTCTTTGCAAGCCATTTCCGACACTTTTTCTGTAGACCCTCTCATTCAAAACATATAGCTAACTTACATCACCTCAATAACAATGGAAAATTCTACAATTTGTATGGTGCCAGTCATATTTTGGATAATGGAAAATGGCTGATAATAAAGCGCGGAAGGCTTCTGAAAACTCTGAAAACAATGTTGAATTAGCGATTCAGACAGAGGTTATGAGAATGAATGATGAATGGCATCCAACGAAGGCAAAACTAAAATCAATCAAAGCTGACGATTTCCTTGCGGTTTGGAAAGAAGAGGAAAAAGTAGTCATTAGCTAGGTGAAGGACTACCAGATTGCAAGTTTGCGAAAAAACTCTCCTACAGCAATTAAAAAAATGCGTATTGTATCGAATAGTATTAGAACATACATCCCAAATGATATATTCCGTGCTCTCAGGAACGATAGTGAAAATTAGAGATTGCTTCGATTTCCGATTGAAAGCGGACTAATTAGAAATCGGATGTGATTTCAAAGAATAAAGGCTGATGACTATAGCAGTTCAAGCAAAAATAATGAAATAATGAAAAAAAAGTTTCAGAATCGATCAATGATAATCAAACATTATTCAGTTCGAAAACGTACCGTGATTGCCCTCACGTCATACAACAATAGCGCGACATACTGTTTTCTTTCCAGCTGCAGAAAGATAAGTTCCCATTCTGCATTCAATTAGAAAATAGTAAGCGATAAGTGTCTTCTGTCATTTGAATTTCACGAAGACAATTACAGACTACACCGAGCAGAGTTGCCAAACCTAATCTCTCTAGGGTCTCAGTAGAATGGCGTGTGTATCTAAGGGTGCGTTTATGTTGGAGCTGCGATAAACGACAAGAGCGGCGATACCTAACGAAGCGGAGTGAATGAATCATTTTTTCCAAAACTTACGATTTTTATTTGCACTCTGTTCAAAAATAGCCTATTTTTGACATTTAAAAGTCGTCAAAAATATGTGCCATTTTGTGAGTATTGGAAAAAATAATTAATTTTCACCGCTTCGCTAGTATCTTCGCTCTTGTCGTTTATCACAGCTCCAACATAAACGCACCCTAAGGGTAGAAAAGTAGCACGCACAGATCCCCAAATTATCAGTTATTTGTATAATTATTCCCAAAGTGGCAATAGTGATGAGTATGTTATGTTACGCCGTCTTCTAGTCTTTTTCGGAGGATCATATTCAATACGATTATTTAAAGCATAAATATTTTTTTCTGATTTTCTGTCTCAACAAGTATCTTCTTTACTAACTCAACTTACGTATTCATTCGGTTGAGATCAATTTATAAATCACATCCGAAATAATCGTGTGTGATGCAATAATGACTAATTACCAGGCTCCAAATGGAATACTGACCCAATGAACATAATTAGATCGAAAATTGAATTAGTCAAAGGCTCGTTATGTCAGTTCGCCTAATTAGGATTTGTGTAATACAACGCCGATCATAATAATTTTTCTATTAATTCCTGACACACAAATGACCGCTGTATTGTTGAATTATAATAACATTTTCCATTTATATATTTTAACATATCCATCATGAGCGTGATAGTGTACATGTTCGGAGCTTCAGAATGGACGATGATAAATTATACCAAATGGTCAGGCTGCATTTTGCGATGACACTTCCAAGCAAAATGTGAATAATCGTTATTCGTGGATTGTCGATGTGTGATATATTTCAGATGATGCCAGTTCTCACGATGCACTATGGGATTCCTGATCCACGAACAATCAATAGTTCTCTAGGAAATCGAAAAAAAAAAACTTGTGCGGTCGGGGGACCCCTGTCAGGAACTAAGTTCCTTCATGCGGTTCGCGGTAGGTGTTGACTGGTAGAAATCGTCACGTAATACCGATATTGCCATTTTCCAAACTCCTCCGCTACAGTAAAAGGTATTTTATTCCTGATAATACTATTCGTTATATTATATCAAATTGACGTGCCACATGTTCAATGTAAACCATTAATCCAACTACGGCACACAAAAAACATAAGAAATTATGTCCAAAAACAATATAATCATATTAACACAAATTATATAGAATTATAAAAGAAACAAACATACCTTCCACGTATTACCACTCAACGATAATATCCGACTTGTATTAGCATAGATATCCTACCGCTCATGTATCGAGGATAATTTCTTAAGTGCCAGGAGTTTTATCGCTCAATTTTTTTTGAAATTTTTGAGAAAGCATTTTGCCTGGAAATTTTACCGAGTGCGATTTGCGGTCTAATTATCTGATTAAACCACGAAAGCGAAACTTGAGTAGTTTAATCTTTGATAATAAGGTCGCAAATTGCACGAGTTAAATTTCCTAGAGGCAAAATGCTTCGGGGGAAAATTAAAAAAAAATTGCGATAAAATCCTCTAGCACAATGATATTTGATGAGAATATTTCCCAAATCACATTTATAACTGGATAAAATTACCAAAACTCATGTTATATTATAATTTTCAAAGGGGAAAGTTACAACAATTCTTTTCGATCCAAAATCGAAGGAATCGTGTCCGAATGATTATTGTTTCTAAATGCTGCGTTTTACAGATTCATTCATTCGCAATGATCATTCACTACTGTTAAACTCACCCAAAAACCTGAAATATAAATAAATTTTTCACCATCAGATCAACAATGTCTGTATCTGGAACCGATTAAAAATAAGGTTCCTTGGTATGGGATCGAACCCGAGCCTACCGCATGAGGGACAATCATGCAAACCACTACTCTACGATGACTTTTATTAATATACAGAAAATGACACAATTAAATTATTCATTGCCTTACTTGAAAAACTGGGGCTGAAAAAGGTATATTCGAATTCAAATCACTGTATGTAGTGAGTTCAAAATCCCTTATTCCATCAATTTTGCATTTTCTATTTCCCTATGTAGGAATTGAACGCGTTGATATTTAATTATGACAGGACCAAGTGCAGTTGTCACACATTCTTACTCTTATATAAAGAGACAGCGATAGATAGAGAGAGAGAGAAAGAGAGAGAGAGAGAAAGTCGCATGGAGGGGGCATAACGCTTTTTTCTTACCTTACATTTTCTACCAATGAACACCTTCCGCAAGCCGCGTAAAGGAACCGTTCCAAAAATCTAAATAATTTCCATGAATATGACGTTTGAGAGGCATGTCCTCTACAAGCACTCTGCCACAAAACGCTTATTTGTTGATTTCTTCGTCGAATCAAGAATATAAATTGAAAAAATAATTTCAAAATCTCCCTACAAAACGTTGACTGAATATTCATTATCTTGGAATAGTGTGAAAGTAATGAATGCGCCCACGAAGCGAAGCTTCTTGTGGCGCACCGAATTTTGCGTGCTCGAGTTGGTGAAAGTCGAAACCTTGGCAATCAGTGAACGAACCTCTTCGTGAATAACCAAACATACTTTTTCGAATGAAAAAAAAAACATATCGAACCTAAAATATGTCCATCCCTCATTGGGGTTGAGATCTATGTCGCAATCTAAAATATTGAATTTTTCTCATCATCAATAGTGATGTATACAATGCGGTCCATAGGTATGGAATACATTCATTTTTAGCGTTATTATGAATTTGTTTAAAAAAAACTAAGACAGGTCGATCTCTATTGTCAATTCGACAATTTACAGTATGCAAATATTACCCCCTTCTTGCACCCCCTCTGAATTATGAGCACCCCCTCAAAAAATTTAAATGAGAAGGGGGTTCGTGTGACAACTTGTTCGAAAGGATTTTTATTCTCTGTTCAGCAATATCAAGTTTTTCAAATTTGGTGCAATCATAACTGAGAAAATATGTAAAATTTTGATACTTTACGTAGAATGAAGGAAATAATGTCACATAATGTTTAGGAAGTATTTTCAATTTATTTTACAATTAAATTCAAATGTTCAAAATGACAATAAGCAAATCGATCTTGGAATTCTCGTACAACATTTTGTAGGACCTCAGGGGTTATGTTGTCAATTTCTTCCGTTATCCTAACTTTTATATCTGCAATATTGTCTGGTCTATTGAAATATACTTTGTTTAAATAACCCCATGAGAAGTAATCGAGAGGAGTCAAATCGGGGGATCTAGGCGGCCATTCAATAGTTCCACGTCTTCCAATCCTCCTATTGGGAAAAACTTCGTTCAAATAATCTCTGAAAATACGTTTGTAATGCGGTGGTGCCCGTCTTATTGGTACCGGATTGATCTATCTATTGCATTTGGATCATTAACAACAGGAAAAAGTCTTTTTAATGTAGGCTGTAAAAAGTTCATAAAAAAATCTAGATAAACCTCACCATTAACTGTGCCTCCAAAAAAATAAGGGCCAATAATTTTGTTGTTAATGATACCAGCCCAAACTTCACTTTTTTAGGATATTGTGTGGTGAGCCTCACACATCACACATCCAATGAGGATTTTCTCTGCTCCAATATCTACAGTTATGTCTATTAACCGTTCCATTTGAATGAAAAGTAGCTTCATCAGAAAAAACAATTTTGTTTATGAATTGCAAATTGCTTCCATTATGTCCATTATCAGTTCACAGAATTGTTGCCTTCTATCAGGATCATACTCATTTAACTCCTGAACCAACTGAACTGAAGGATGATATTTTTCTTTATGTAAAGCTCTCAATATCGATGATTTACTTACATCATTGTCGGCGGCAAGTTGTCTACTTATCATATGCGGATTTTCCTCAATCGCTAGCAGTACATCTAACTTTTTTCTCATCCAATTTAACATTTCGACCTGTTTTTGAATAGTTTTTACATGTCCAGTTTCACGATTTTTTTTCTACTTGCTAACTGTAGACTGTGACACGTGTTGACCAGGGTATTTATTATTAAACATTTCACAAACTTCCTTTTTAGTTCTTGTTTCTTTACCGCATCCAATCATAATTAAAATGTCTGTTCTTTGAGTTTCGGATAAATGAGCCATAGTTAAATCAAATACACACATATTTTTCAATACACTGACGTGTGTCAGCAACTTATAAATATCAAAACAACAGTAGTCTACTAGATTGACATTACGTTATTTATGTGAGTTTTGGATAATTTTTTGGTGTCTTGAACGACTTTTTCCTGACGTTTAGCAAAACAGATGAGAAAATAACTGATTATTTCTTATGGGGTTATTTAAAATCAAAAGTATATATCAATAGAACAGACAATATTGCAGATTCAGAAGTTAGGATAACGGAAGAAATTAACAACATAACCCCTGAGGTCCTACAAAATATTGTACGACAATTTCAAGATCGACTTGCTTAAAAAAGTGAATGGTGGTCATTTTGAATTTAATTAATTGTAAAACAAATTGAAAAATACTTCCTTACATTATGTGACGTTATTTCCTTCATTCTACGTAAAGAATCAAAATTTTACATTTTCAAAATAAATTTTCTCAGTTATGATTGCACCAAATTTGAAAAACTTAATATTGCTGAACAGAGAATGAAACGATCCCCCTTCTCATTTAAAATTTTTGAGGGCGTGCTCATAATTCAGAGGTTCGTACTGTGAATTGTCAAGTTGACCTGTTTCAGGTTTTTTAGACAAATTCATATTAACGCTAAAAATGAATTTATTCCGCACTGTATAGTAGTTTATTAAAGTGGAAATTTACCACATAGAAATTTCACTCTACTAGATAAAATTTCACTCTACTAGACGAAAATTTTAATTGTTATTAAAAAAAACAAAAACAAAAAAAGAGGTTCAGTTTTTTGAGAATAATTCAAAAACTATAAGCGATTTAAAAAAATATAATGTTTGCTATTTTGTTGTCCAGGGAATATAATGATTTTTTCAAAAACAATGTTTTAAAAAAAAAAGTTTTATTGTCTATAATCGTTTTTTTATATTCTATTATTTAAATGATTGGTTAGGATTTTTTTTTCCTTTAGAAATCAATAATTGGCATTTCTCAATAGAATAACAAAAAAATAAAACAAAATATAATTTTTTTATTGTTTATTTAGTTAACAATTTGTTATAAACAAATTCCAAATCTCATTTTTTTTAAACTACTAAAAATTATAAAAACAACCACATGCAACAGTGTCGATTTTTTTTTCCATTTTTTATAGATTTTTCTAAAATTCTGGTATACATTTTTTTTTCGACACTTGTTGCATATGTTTGTTTTTATAATTTTCAGATTTGGAATTTGTTTAAATAACTTTTAACTTAATAAACAATTAAATTTTAATATTTATTTTTATTTTTTGTTATTCTATTAGAAATGCCAATTATATTTTTAAAAAAAAATAATTTTAATAATTATTTAATAATGGAAATATAATAAAAAAAACGATTATAAACAATGAAGAATTTTTTTCAAGAAAAACTTTGATTTTAAAAAATTATTATATTCTTAAGACAACAACATGGCCAAATATTTTTTTTTAAATTAAAAAAAATTTTTTAAATTTAAAAAATTTTTTTTGAATTCTTTCGTTTGATGCAAAACAGCAATAGCAAACATGGATAAAAAAACTTTTTTTTTAATTTTTTATAAACTTAAAAAAATCATAAACAAACAATAGAATAAACAACTTTATTATTATTCAAACATTTATACCGTTTTTTATGAAAACCGAGGTCCGAAAAATAAGGACTAATTAACAAATGCCCAATTTGTTGAAAAATTAACTTAATTTTTTTCCAACGGGAACTTGTTCTTTCAAGTATTAAAAACACACCATAGTTTATTAAAAAAAATTAATTGATATTTAATACTATAAAAAAATATTTAATGTGGTGTACTCTCTCGCGCAGAGCCCTACATTCATCGTTAAATTAAAATTATAAATAATGGAGATAGAGTTCCATGAGTCGAAACTTTTTTATTCGAAATTTCCTCCTCTTTAGGAATTTTCTGATTTTCGCTATCGCGCATAGTTTTTGAGTTATTTCCAAAAACTGTACCCATTTTTTTTGTTTTTGTTTTTTGTTAATAACAATAGCAAATTTCGTCACCAAAAAAAAAAAAAAATTCTTATCGAATTGCTCCCAAATCAAGAACCAATTTTTTGGGGAACTATTTTTCAAGGAAACTCACTTCTCGACTACACTATTATTTGTAAAGTACTTTTTAACATGGAATATGTAGAGCATAAACCAGATGTCTTAAGAACTTTTGACTTAACTAATGAAAGATATTGTTTGAAAAACACTAAAATATGTATAAAAAATAGATTACCCTCTAAAAAAATACAGCTAGCATTACACTTTCATCAGTTCTTAGTACGTTTTTTGTCATCTTCCAATTCGAAAATGTTTCTAAACTTGTTTATACTATAACCAAGTGGAAAAGTACTTAAAATGGTTACGTATTCTACTTTTAGACAGGTACGTGAAAGGGCCTATTCTTACTCCTCCGGATTGAAATTTCATGTTTGCGATTTAGAAAACTTATTGGGGTCTTTATAAACTTTTGATTGAAAATATCGAGAATTACATCACAATCCGATTCTTCACAAGGGAATGAATGAACAATAATGTAACATTATTTTCACAAAAAAACAATATCTACAATGATAATCGTGTACAATGTGGAGGGAATTATCGAATCGCCTCTACGTGAAAAAGTAATATAGGGCTTTCATGAAAATTAATGGAAAGACAGAATGGAGTATCATGGTAGAATTTGTAATGTTAATCTTTCATTGCTGACGAACGACTAAATGACTGATTGTATTTTCTTTAGATCGTAACGTTCTTCATTGGAAAATGTGTGAAGCCAATAACCTAAGAACAATAACAGCGAATCGGAGATAAAAAATTAAGATATTTTGTTTCTGAATGTGTTTTTAGGTTATGAGGAACAAATTAAAATCATCTTTCAAGCCTAACTACCCGATTGAATCATTATCTGAAATCTCAACTTTTGGAGAATTGAAATTTGATATGATCATGCAATTTGATGACTCAACAGTGATTCGGAGATAAAAAATTAAGATATTTTGTTTCTGAATGTGTTTTTAGGTTATGAGGAACTCATTGTTGGATAAAAAAACTCGAAAAACAACAACAAGAAATTTCGGAAAGTACTTTACCCTTTGATTCAGTAATGAAAGAATCATCAATAACTGGTATCTGTTTAAAAACAATTTGTTTCCATATCACGTAATGCGAAACAATTCAATTTAAATATCCCTAGTTTCCCTATATTTATTTCTATTGAAAAATATTTCAATGATAACACATACATATTCATCAGAACTGCATATCATGCTCAATCAAGAATCCCATTTTTTATAGAATGTATTCTTTGTTTTTCAACTATAATTCACGGGATAATAACTACTTGCCATGAATAAATGCGCATTTCGAATATGGAATACAAATAACCGATTATTATTAACTAATCACCTTTTAAATGAATGTTGCACCGTGAATGCAAATTACATTAATTCAGTCCGTAAATGGATATAATGTATTATGTGAGGTTATTATGTGTACTATATAAAAATTACCAATTTGAAAAATACCCATAAAAGAATGCGAATGATTATAATTATAAACTTGTTTAATTTCTTGTTAATGACAGCTGAGTTCAGGATGTTCAAAATAATATCATAAAAACTGAGTTTCTGTGCCAATGAAAAAGTTCCAGAAAAAAATAATGCAAGAAAGTTCACCTATAATCGGCCAATGAAATTGGTTTTTTATGACAATCAATAATCTAACCAATCAATGATTAATAACAATCAAAAGGCATGAAATCTTTCCCCAAAATGTAAGTATTCTAATTCACAATCATGCCAATAACAATATTTCTCTACGACTATCGTATTCTACATTGTTTACATATTGGTTATTAATTGATCAATGAAGATGATATCAAGACACCGTGAGGCCTAACTCAATGAATGAAGTATCTATTATTTTCATAAATAATATTTAGATGGCATTAAAACTCTATCGTGTAGTCGTAGAGAAAGTATAGTCTTCTACCCGTGTATAATGATAGATATTATTATCTCGGAAATTTGTATTCTCGAGAATAATAGCTATCATTATACGCTCGTTGAAGAATATACTATTATTTCAAATTATCAATATCAGAATACAAAGCAGAATACTTGAAAAACTGATACTTTTATGTGAATACTGATTTCATAACGATTTAAAACTTTGAAGGAGAAGAGACTAACAATTACAAGAGATGTTTTTTTATTAGGAAAAAAATGGGTATAATGATGAAATCAGAGATTGATTTCATAGATACAATATAAATTAAATAAACATAATGAACAATGAATGAAAATTTCAACAGTATTCATTTTCATATTAAAAGTAAAAAACACAAACTGTGATAACCAACTGTGAATAAAACATAGGTAAATATGGAAAAGTATTGATTCTTCATTTGTTGAACTTGAAATAGAAACAACATAAAAACTGTTGGCATATTATAAAATCATATGCTTTTGTTTACAAACGTCTCATGGGGCCGATAAAACTCTTATGAGTCAATCTAAACTCACATAATAAACAAACCATTTGTCATGGAAACCATATCATAACCTTCTCGAACAATATTGCAAACTTTTCTTTCGTGTTCTAATAAGACACGCATAATATGCACCGGAGGCTGGTCAGGTTGACGAGAGTCTTATCGATATATAATAATAATAATAGGACTTTATTCAATCAGCTATGGATACAGTTCACGTCAATATATATATATATATATATATATATATATATATATATATATATATATATATATTGTTATGTTTTGATATATTGAAAAATATAAATTGTTTTTATATAATGAATGAAGCTAATAGTTTTCGTTATTCTTTAAGAGCCAAATTTTTATGATATAAATAGATATTTCTGACCCTGTAATAATAATTGTCAGCGAACGTCACTGTTCTCTCGTCACGCTACCAACAATTATTATTTTCTCTCGCCACAGCTAACAACAGTCGGTACGCCCTTGTCTCATATAGTCGGTTCAAAGGAATTTGCCACTTGTATGTCAACTTCAGTTTACTGAATGATCTTAGTTATGTTAGTTGATCATTGTGAGAAAATAAACAAACCAAATAGCAAAAACAACTATCTCCTTTATTCAGGAAGACTTAAAATACCTGGCCTACGAGAAATAACTTATGGCTAGAGTGAATCAAAAAATTATTCACGGATACTCAGAAAATGCATATCATGGATAGATAAACAGAACCTCACTTTCTCTGTGAAAGTAATTTTCTGTTATTGTTCATAAAAGTGATATAAGTTCATCGAATGTGAAAATATTGTTTGTGAAATAGTTCAGGACCGGAAAAGCACTATTAAAGGTTTTATACCTGGTTGGGACTGTGGTGTTCACAACTATACCATAAAACGGAAGTCTCTCTCTCCAGCCTTCGTTAGGACTGCAAAACCAGTGTCAGGAACGTATCGATGCGGACTCAGCTTTTGGAGATCGTGGATATCTGATATCATTAAGGTAATCTTGTTGTTAACAAATGATGGAATTATTCCATTTTTCTTTAGTGAAATTATTGACGTGAGCTTCCGCTTTGAAAAATATTTCGATCCCTCGAAGCTTTGTTTTTCCGTCGCTTCCATACATTCTGCCCTTGTTGTTGTTCCATTTGAAATTTCGAATTCTGCACAAATTGTCACTTTGCACTGTTTATATTAATGTTGCACAATTTATACACACAATTAAATTCCCATTCTTATATTAATTACAAGTTTGAATAATAATTGCTTATGATACCTTCTCTTGCCATTCTCTCACAATTTCCAACTTTCGTTTGATCATCCTTCTCGATTGGCTCATCTTTCATAAAGACGTTTGCTGTTCTCTCATTGGCTAACTTTTAGTTTGCTACAATTTCATGTACAGAGTGTTTCAAGTTTATAAATGTGTTGATTACTTTTTCAATATTCATGATAATTTTGTAAATCTTGACTTTTAATTGTCTTTTGAACAATTATGAGTTATGATCATTTGATAGTGTATATAATTGACTGTATTATAGTACTTTGACATTTTATCTATCCATATCATACCTAGGCTCATAAATACATGAATTTTAAAAGTATTTACAAAAACTCTTGAAATTGATAATTATTTATTATTTATAACTAAAATTGAATTTTTTTTTTAAAATTTAAGGCATAAATAACATAACAATATATATATATATATATATATATATACTTATTAGATTGAATAGGCGGAGTGTCACTATGTCAAACAGTGTTTTTCAACTCAACCTTCAGCATAGAACAAAAACATATGTTTATGACATAATCGAAATAGACAAACGATTTTATCAAATACCTATCTCGGAACCCAGAAACTAGGCTTTATTACAGTAATTATATCAACCTACATGGTAGAGAGAAGTTTAGTTTTCAGTTTCTTCTTGAAATTCTAATAGAATAGTTGGTAAACTCTGGAGGCAAGGCATTATAAAGAATACAAGATGTGTAGGAAAAACTACGTTTGAAGGTAGTAGTAGAGTGTTTAGGAATTACTAGCAGACGCCTGTTCCTCGTTGGAAAATTATTAATGTATTCGAAGCGTTTCAGTTTATCCATCAAGTACGAAGGCTTCTAAGTAATTAAGGTCTTATGAATAAATGTTAAAAAATGGAGTTTGCGTAGCAATGGAAGTTTAAGTTTTTTTGTATCTCAAAATGACTACTACTAATCGCATCAAACTTACGAATACCTAATGAGAATCTCATGCATGCATTTTGTATCCTTTGCAAACGCATTTGATCTTGTTTCATATATGCAATCACAGTATGAGAGTTTAGATATGATCAGTGATTCACATATATCTATACATCTCGAATTAACCAACTATTGTTACCATATGTACCATAAACCAAAATTTTATCATACAAAATACATTAGTCCAGCTAGTGGATTTATAATCTATTTGGATGTATTATATTAAATGGAGTTTAAGATTGTTGCTAAGAATATTTCTAAGCCAATCAACATCAGGCGCGGGCGCGTTTAGTACTTGAATGGGTGACCACCTGACAAGGAAGGTGCGCGTTAAAATGCCCTAACAAAACTGTAGCGTAGTAGCATATTCGCAGCTACAGGCGTCTTATCAATGAGCACGAGATAAGACGATATATAAGCAGTCCTTCAGAGGGGATGTAAATATGGCGGTACCAAGTTCATAGATGTCGAAATCGTTAAAGAATCCTGAAAATAACAGAGGATTCGGCAAAATTTCCGGTTGGGGGGATTGCGCTCACGGCGTCGGTGTTTAGCCCTGGTCGCAGAAATAGGCCGACGATAAATAAAGCAATAAAAAAAAGACACTCATACAGTAAATAACTTTTAATGAGAAATAAAAAAAACATTAGTGAACCATGGATAACAGGAAGAAAATAAAACAAGAATAATGGAAAACAATATATTGTTGAAGTCCGCAATTGGGAGAATATCTGAAAATCGAACTGGTGCAGGATGCTCGTACTTCTCTGAGTTGAGATTTTGGAATCTATATCCATCCCCGCTTTGAAAACGCAAGAAGAAATCATAACTTTTTTTATATTCCTTGTGGTCTTTTTGGAAAAGGTCTTCCCGTGAGATGCATTAGGGCCCCTTAAAGTCCAACCTCATCTTCTCGTGGTTTGGGGTGACTTGACTAACGATGCTCTGACAAACAGACCTAAATCCAAGCTGCGAGCGCTGTGGCCTCCGAGAAACAGGACGAAATCTCGGAGTAATCAGTCCTAGCCCTGTGCAGAAGGCACCACAGGGCTGGACCTACCCCTCCCCCCTCACTCACTCGTGGGAACAAATGACCACTGAGCGGAAATACCGAAAGGGAATGAGGACAACTCTTGGCCTTCTTGGTTTCTTTCAGGGCACTGAAGAGGATACGGTTTCGAGCGTTCTACAGGAAGAGAACTCTTCAGGGTACTGAACAAATGATAAGGCCTTCGAGATGAACCTCCAACACTGCATGGTAGCCACGGCAGTACTTGCAGTTGCTAGGAGGGGCCTCGAACTGGCCCCTAATTGGGAAACATGGATACATGGTGAAACGAAAGGTCTGGGAGGGATAAGTGGAGAGCTATTGAGTAGCAGATCAACTGAGATCTCCCGCACCTGTATTCTTATTAAAAGTGTCATCGGAGGCCAAGGCCAGATGAGCCTACGGGGTGGAGGTTTCAGTTGGTAAATCTGACTAAGGGACGTCCACACTACTGCAAGGTGTCCATGAAGGATTTCTTTCAGCTTCCAAAAAAAGAGGCCTTAGTAGTTATGTTGAAAAGGTATGATGACAGTTGATCACTATTCTACTTTTTCTTAAGTATTCTTTTAATAGCGGTACTAACATGCGACCCATAAGAATAGAATTCGTTGATATGCAGCGTCATGTATTGTATGTGGTCATAACATAACATTCCGTCTCAATATCATCCATTCACTATTGTGTGGTTTGCATTAATTATTAATCTGATTCCTTGACATAATCTTCCTTTTGGCAATTGTACTTCATATAATTTCTGTATTGCTTTATCTTGGTATAATTTATTGTGGGTATCTGTTTTTACAAGCTTTTATTTAACTTGCTTCGTTCGTATGTCATTCGTTCTGTCATTCTTTCCAGTTCAAAATTTTTAATCCATTTTTGGAGCACTTGCCGACATCCGATTGAGCTAAAATTTGGCAGGTGTTCATAATTCCGATAAAAATGCATTATGAAACTTTTGTTAGAGAAAAATAAAATAAAATGGGGGCTCCAAGAGGGCTTACGAGTTTTGTGATTATGGTACGATTTGATTCAAAATTGGTTCAAAATTTATGAAATTGAAATGGCGGTTCTGGAATTTTTGTTAGAGAAAAAACAAAATGGCGCTCCAATGACGTGATTTAGGTTTATGGTCCGATTCGATTCAAAATTGGTATGTCGGAGTTTTTGGGGTCGGAGATTATGAATTTAGTCGAAGAATATTGATTTTTAGTTGAAATTCATAAATTGACGATGGCAGCTCCAAGATGGCGGATGAGTTATTCTTAAGATGGCCTCTTCATTGAAGAACTAGATAGCTCAGAACTTACAGGAAAAATGGCCTCATAATAACGATGCATTAACAAAAATGCATAGGTTAAGGCGTACTTAACTACTAAAAAGCACAAAATTAAATAATTATTAAAAAACCTTTTTAAAGACAAGCTTTTGATTCTATAACTTATGGAATTATTTGAAGCTAGTGAAACTACATATAATAATAGTTACTCAATTTAATGACTGACAAGCTTTTGATTCTATAACTTATGGAATTATTTGAAGCTAGTGAAACTACATATAATAATAGTTACTCAATTTAATGGGATCCACATTGAGTTGCTGTGAAGATGATCCAGTGTTCCCTATTAGTGAGTTAACTATTGTCCAGCTCTCTTTCATTTTATTTTTGGATTGGTCTAGCTTCTTTCTATAACACATATTTTTGGCAGCTCTCACTGTAAGTTTGTATGTGTTTTTGAATTCATTGGGTAAGAAAAAGAGTGAATCTGTGAATTTCTTAATGACATGAAGGGACCGCCGAGGTTCTTATTCCGGGAATCATCCATATTTGGTTTGTTCTTCTTTCTTCATGCAAACTCAAACAAAATTCTTATTTAGAGGTATTCTAAAAGGACAAGTCATTTTTGTATAGATATTTCGAACTCTAAATGAAGTGATGAAAGCAAGTCGAAAACATGTTGATGAATGATTTGATATATATGCAAAAACATGATATCAAAGGTGTGACTGGACGTGTTATTCATAAAATATGATATACAGTGTCTGGGATGATTTTCTATGCAAACGTGAGTTCCAAAAGCAGAAAACAAAATTTGTATTATGATGTGGTAAATCCCAATATGGTTACTTCCGTTGCTGCCAATTCCCCTTTCACTTGCCCAATTGGCATTCAATCCCATTGTCATGCATAACTCACAACAAAACCGACTTCAAAATTCAAATCCGCATTCGAAATGTTTGTTTTTTGACCATCGATCATCGCGTCTAGACCGCACAGATCCGCGGATCGCGGAGGCGACGCCCTTGGAAATCGTCGATCGTCCGATGTTTGCCAGATTGTTTTGGCAGCGAATCACGTACGTGGAAATGTCGTCGACCCAAACTTCAAGATTTTTCAGACGTTTCAAAGGCTTTATCGAATGTCAGCCGACGTTATCACGCGCTGTCATTTGGATTGGCTACTACTGCCGTTCCGTCGGGAGTTTGCGAAACGAGGAAACGCCAGTGGCGGAGGAAGATTCAATTTTAAAGGAGATGACTTTACTACAAGTCGCTTTTACATTATTAAAAATTTTGAATTCGAAACGAATATCTGAACAGCAAAATTGATATTTTTGCTGATCAGTTTCAGTGAGTGAGTGGGTTTTGTATCAATTTAAAATCACTGCTTACACGACCACTAAGTTTTCAAAAACCGATAATGTATGGAACGAGTGTGTTGAATATATTTGCGTGCGTTCATTTGCGAACCCGTCCTCACTTCCCCAATGTACACATAGAGTAAGATCCCAGAGCCGGCAAACCTACGTCATTTTAGCAAAGCTGAAATTTTAAGTATGAATAGTGTGATATTCAATATATATATATATATATATATTATATATATATATATATATATTATATATATATATATATTATATATATATATATATATATATATATATATATAGTCTGAGAAATTTTTTGGGGCAGCAGCAAACGTAAGTGTACTCTTATAACATTATTTTTACAATATTTCGACAATGAATATTGTCATCATCAGGGAGCTACAAAGGTGAAAATACTATAATTTAATTGATAAATATACAACTGTAACCTTACTCACAATGTTAGTGAGAATGGTCTTTTTCGGTGATATACAGTACGATGTACAAGACAACATTAAAAAAACATGTAAAAACAATAAATAGAGTTATATGGAACAGTATTTGTAACAAAAATTACTGGTAAATTTAGTACAAAGTCGAGAACAATTGTGGCAACATTTTTTGGTTATGAATGTGAAAGTGTGGGAAAACCAAGACATAGAGGTTGGAAATAACATAACTATAATGTCAAAGTCAATTTCTAAAAATTATTGAGAAGAAGAAGTCATTTGGTTTATGTCAAATTATATTGGAACCCTTTAATTTTTTTTTTTTATTTGTAGTGAGTTTAATGTTGGTTAATATTAAAAAGAAGTATTATTGAGAGCATTCGGGTTCTTGTCTAAAATTAATAAATAAGAATAGATCTCACTCAAATGATTGAGATCTGTTCTTTTGTTTAAACAATTGTTGGATTGAGAAATAAATGCCATTTCCAAAAATATTCGTTTTGAAGCATTATTTTCTTTTACTAAAATTTTAGTGGAATTGTAATCCATGTTGTGATCCTCTTTATTAACGTGTTCACTGAGAGCACATCTTTCAGGGTGATGTCTACAATCACTTTTGTGGGAACTTATACGGTCTTTTAGTGACCTGGCTGTTTGGCCTATATATTCATGGTTACAATTTGCACAAGGAATGCAATAAACTAATTTTGTTTGTGAAAGTAACGGAGTTTTATCCTTGACCACAGAGAATAATTAATTTATAGTTAAAACCCAAAGAACGGTTTGAGTGCATTATTGTATTGTGTTTTCGGGAATAAACGGACATTGAATTGACCGAGTATTTTCAATAAACGATCCCCAGTTTCGTAACAATATTCATATTTCATAAAGTTAACGTTATAGTATCAATATCTAGAGAGCACCTACTCTTACATAATGTGTTGATTGGACTTATATTCTGTTATGTCGTGCCTTTGCCTGAGAGGTTCGAATTTCTTATGGGAGATCTGTCGGTGATCAATCTGTTTATCACTAATTATAATGATACATGCTCATTTGTCACGCGCACTTGCTTATTATATTGAAAAACTTCATTTCCATTACAAATGATGCGTTTACGTTTGGAGAATGTAGCTAGACGCCGCGCCGCCTCCTCAAAATAGATAAATCATTCAGAGTATTAAAGCATACCCATGTACCATTGTTTATTATGATTATTTAACGGGAAACAATTACCGCAAAGTGTTTTGAAATCTGTTAATACAGTGTTATACTTTTTATTCACTTTACAGAAATTAATAATAGTTGAAACATTACAATATTCTGAATATTGAATAGAGATATTTTTCTGTGAATTGAATAATACACGATGAAAAATAAATTATTTTTCCAACAGAAAACAACTACTTTCCCGGCAAAATCTTATATATATATATATATATTTTAAAAGGAAAATTTGATTTTCATTCCCAGTTTTAGTTAAGAACTCATAAATATGAATGAGACAAAAAAACATGTTTATAGGAAAAAAAAATGCGATGTGAGAATGCTTCTTAAGAATACGTTTCCCAATTCTTTAGGTCTTCCTGATGATCGTGGAAGCGTGAAATAGATTTTCGTCGATGTATTGAAGACCTAGTGAATTCGATGCCAGTCTTGCATCAAGGTTACAAATGATTTCTGCTGAGTACTCCTTCTTGAAAACCATTTTTTTTTTCACCCATTCATCTATATGAGTTCTCAATTGAGACTGGAATAGAAAATCAAATAACTAAGTTGAATAAAAATGAAAATTTTCACTTTCAGTTTTTTTCTTTTGAGTTAGGGTTCTTTCAAAATATCTATCACATGTAGCTCAACGTCCAGCGTGGCTTTAGCCCGGGAAGTAGTTAAGACAACTACTTCCCCGGCTCTTAGATATTCACCAAAATAAATTCTTTTTTACTGTGGATTTTTCAATTTAAAAAAAAATATTTCTATTAAATCATCACTTGAGAATGTTTCTCTTTTCAACATGAATACCCACACGAGGTCATCTTGAACAAAGGAAGATAGTTACTTAAGTTTATCTTTGAGTCGTAGATGATTCCACATCTGATTTTATGAACACCCTGTTCACTTTTTCAAACAAATCAATTAATAATAGTCCCTTTCTCACCTAGTCCCTTCCTTTGTGGTTCATTCTCTGGAGAGAATTAATTAGTGTAATGTATTATCATCAAAATCATTTAATCATTTGAATATATTATGCTACATTGTAGGAATGTATTTTTTTCCGGCAATTATCAATATATTGATTGATTATCTGGGAAGTGACGAATATCAATGATGTTTTAGATTTTCATGAATATTCATATCCTCAATTCAGAAACGCACTTCTATGGGAGTGGAAACCCAGAAAATGGTAAAAACGTATGCCATGTTGAAGGACGGGTTGGAATTATTGTGCCTTATTCGTCATTTTATTTTTATCTTGGTTTCCATTTCGAAGCTAGTCCCTTCTGTGTTGGATATTTTTTTCTAAACACTTTCCGTGGTACCACAAGGCTTTCATATACAGAGTGTAATCTAACATCTTACACACCCGTAAATGACGAGTTTATTATGCCATTTTATAACGAACTACAGGGGCTGGAAGTAGTATTAGTTTTGAAGTTAGTCATGGAAATTGGTATTTGGGATTTTCTTTCAAATAAAGAAACGCGCATTCCAGGGTTTTTGAAAATTCAACCCTAGGAGTGCCGTTAGTTTTTCGGTTGGGATAATACAAATTGGTATTTGACGTCTTTGTTAGAAATAAAGAAATACATGTTTCAGCGTTTTTAGAAATTCAACCACCAGAGAGGTGAAAGTTTGTATGGGGATTCTGTTAATTTTTGAGTCAGGATTATAAAAATTGGTATTTGGGGTCTTTATTACAAATACAGATATAGGTGTTTCAGTGTTTTTAGAAATTCAACCCCCAGAGGGGTGAAATGGGTGGTGAAAGTTTGTATGTTAGTTTTTAAGTAAGGGTCATGAAAATTGATATTTGAGGTCTTTATTACAAATAAAGAAATTTCATGTTTTTAGAAATTCAACCTAGTTTTCAAGAGAGGGTCATGAAAATTGGTGTTTTGGCTCTCGGTTACAAATCAATAAATCGTGTCAGTGGCGTATCTACGAATTTTGCTTGGGAGGGGTAATGACATCAAAAAGTCAATTAAAACAAAAATACAAAATGCAATAATATTAAAAAAATATATACTTATAGGTATAAAAACAAATATTTCTTTCGTTAGAATAAAAATTCAGGTGTGTGACACCCCAGAACCGTACCGACACGGGCCTCGGGATAATAAAGTTATTTTGAAATGAAACATCAATAAAAAAATTATAGGACTGGAAGTCAATTTAATCGGCCAATCCAACAGTCAATTTACCGGTCAATTGACCAAGGGAGATATTTGACCCCAGTCAATTGAACGGTCATGCACCAAATGCGGGTCGTCCGACTCAAAGCCCAGGTGAGCAGTCGTCTCGGATGGTAACGTCCAGGAGAAAAATTCAACATTTGTAGCACCAGACTGGGAAACGGTGGAAAGCTCCAACTGCAATTTGATTATTTTGTTGTGTTGCTCCCGGCCGAATTCAGTTCTAATCCATCGGATAGATTTTGTATAATTTAATGGCAAAGTTTTGAACTTTCACATTCTTTATTTTTGACAGATGTCAGTTAGAGAAATAAATTTGACAATTCTGGATACAGCTTGTCAAGGGCTTTCAAATGGCATACTAGTCAAGTTTCGTGCGATATAGTTCCTGTAATTTTTTAATAGTGACACTTCCGTTTGACAGATGCCAGTCAAAAACTGATGGCCACATTCGGGACAGGAACTGTATCTCCAAACAAAATTTCAGCTCGATTGGTCAAACGGTTCGGTACTTATCATGGAAGATTACAGACACACAACACACATTCAGACAGATAAACTTCACTCTGGAAATGGAATCTTTCGGGGACCTCAAAACGGATATTTCCGTCAATATCTCGTTTTTTTTTCGCACGATTACATTACTTGACATTCTAGGGGCCGGTAGAGTAAATTTAAAAAGAAACCTGTTTCCTGTGTTTCATTTGCAATCCTTTCAATACATTTGAAACATCTATCTATTTCCATTCTATGAACAGAAGTAGGCTAATCCAACCAACCGCTCCTGTTGCATGTTGATCGCAGCCAAGTTTTCAATAGCTTTAACGAAGAAAAACTTCGTTCAGCGAATGCCACACTAACTGGCAATGTATTTAAAATATGAACACAATTTATTATCAAGGGAAATATGTTAGCGTCACAAGATTTACAAGTAGTCCAGCAGTTAAAATTGCAGATGAATTTTTGTGGGTTATCTGCCTCAAATCCATTTCTGATTTGAGTTTTAAAGAAAGTAATTCTTCCGAAATGTCAAACTTGCTAAGGTACTTGGTCAGAACTCAAACAGAAAGCAAAATCGGACATGCATATGAAGTGGAATACACATATCAACTACGTATGCCAAAACATTAGATCCATGCTATCAAAATTCAAATATTTGACTGAAATACTAACAATACCAAAGTTAAAAATCCTGTACTATGCTCTAATTGAAAGACACCTAAGATACGGTTTGGTCGCTTGTGGAAGTGCCTTGAAAAGTCATTTACACACATTGCAAATACTGCAAAAACATCACCTCAAAATCATTTATAAAAAAAATTGATCATTTTCATCCAATGAACTTTTTTTGCAATCCGAGGTATTGGATAGTCGCCAACTTTATTATTACAAAGCTGTCGATAGATATCACAGGACAAAAAACTTCACGTACCTAAATTCAAAATAAAAAAAGAAAAACCTCTACTCAAAGCAATTGGCCAACGCTCTTATTCATTCTTAGCCCCTAACTATAAATACCATTCCTCACCATATAAAGAAACAATATTATATACAAATTTAAGAAATAGTCCCATATCTTGAACTGGGACGAGAATATCCTGCAAACTTAATGTAATGTAATTGTCCTCCAGAAATCATCTACTTTCTCAAATTAGATTACTTATGATTTACCTTCCCTCCTGAAATCACTTATATTAATATATTCTCTTATTCCTTTATGTCCACATTTTAATCTATTTTAAATTTATTTTTAACACCTCCACTCATCAGTCAGATGTGTCTCATTTAACTTTTAATCCTGTGCTCTTATTTAGTTATTTATGAATAATTTCATTTATTGTATCGTGAGGAATACGAACTACATTGTTTTATTACATATACTAGATTTTAATTATATTTAGTGCATGTTGTTTTATAACATTGTGTTATCATGAACTATTTAACTAGTTATTTTTGAACATTTATTCAATCATATATTTTCTTAAAACTCTCTATTTTTTGCGAAAAAAGTGTTCTACACTTATCGTTATGATTACTTCATTCATTGTAACCATCTAAAATTGTATTTATATTGCCAATAAAGTTTGTTATTATTACTATTATATCACATTACAAAGCCGAAAATAAACAAATAATTGGCGGATCTGTGCGTGTACCGATTAGAACGCGACCTTTTAGGTTTGAGTAGAGATATGAAGTGTGATGGCCGTTCCATCAATTTAAACATTTTGCAGTTTCTTTGGGAGGTATTACCCCCATTACCCCCCCTCCAAATCGTGTTCAACCTTATTTGAAAATTCCGTCCCTAAGGGGGTGAAAAAGGATTAGTGAATTTATAATAGTCGTCACAAAGCATGACTTTCGCTGTCAAATCAATTTCGGGAAACGGAACAAATAATAACGGGAAACGGGATAACGGCATAACGGGAAGCGGGCAAAATCACAGGCATAAGCTAGATGGAATAACACAATTAAAATATTGTAAAACTACCAACTGATCCAAATCCAACAAATCAATGTAGAATAAATACATGGCTTTGTTTTTATTATTCAGTATTTCTACTGTTTCCTCATTCTTTAAGTTGTATATTTATAGTATTATCATCCAATTATCCTTGTATTGTAAAATTGTATGTGTATGTATAATATGTGTATATATTTAATTAAGTTTTACACACGTTCTCGGAACAAGAATTTTACTTACAGAGTATATTTACTCATCATTCATGATCACTGTATAGTCTAATTCAATATTACCACATTCACCTTTTTATAAGTATAGTAAGTAGTTTATATATTAAAATAATCAATATTTAATCGCTTACTTCCAATCTGAAACAAGTGTTCTCATACTTATGGCTTCTGCTGCTTTACTCATTTTCTTATTACCAATGTATTCTTTTTTATGTGAATAAAACTATATTATTATTATCACCAATTTTACGCGGGTACCTGACTGATTAAGTTAATCGCCCAGAACAAACCACAGGACCTAAAGAGCTGAAATTTCCAAAGTGTATTCCTATGGTGACATAGGCATTTTGATATTCCATCGCTAAGGGATGAAAAAGGGGGCAGAAGGGGGTTGACAGTGAAAGTATTGTTAGATTTCAAGTTGGTGTTATCCAAATTGGTATTTGAGGTCTTTGTTACAAATAAGGAAATATATGTTTCAGGGTTTTTGGAAATTCAACACATTAATGGGTGAAATGGGGGTGGGGGTGGGAGGATGTATGGGAGTTCCGGTAATAAAAGTCATAAAAATTTATATTTGAGATTTTTGTTACAAATATATATACAGTGCGTTCATAAAGTGTGGAAACGCTTGATTATCTCACGAGTTAATTATTTTCGGTGGTAAAGCTTGGACAGGTCGATTTTTTATTTTAGTTTTATATTTTTCTTTAACAAAAAAATTATTTTTATCCACTCTACCTTACAAGATATGACGTCGTCGATAATTTTTTTTAGAGCCCACATTTTTATGAGTTCAACCATACCACATACGTCACATTTTAAGTTAGAGTGTACTGAGTATAAAGGAAACATGTGCTCATATTTCTTAATATTTATTTCATCATTTATTTTGCAATAAACACCTGAAAATTACCCAGTAGTTAGTTCGAGTATATTTCCAAAACTCAAGTAGGCTATGAAAACATCTAAAAGCCCTTGGCAATAAGTTCCTAGTTACCATTATGATATTAATAAATTGATTTGTTGTGTAGCATATCGATTTATAAGTCTTCAATATCTTTCTGAAATCATTTGAAATTACGACATAGGTACTGTCAGAAAACCAGAAGTTTTGAAGATCTTAGGTTACGGTGATCGTAAAAGAAGTATGCGACATATTTAATGAGAAAATATCCTGATCGAGAACCAATAAGCAAATCGACATTAAGAAAAATATTGCACGAATTTAATGAAATTGGCAATGTTGAGAATGAGCCTAAAGATGGCAGACCTACCGTTACCGATGACACTCAATTATATATATTACTTGGAATTGACAAAAATCCTCGTCGTTCAATTACAACTTTATCTGGCAACAATGAGATGTCTCGTGATGGTGATAAACTTATACATCAACTTAATGAAGACGACTTAAATACACGCATGAAGTTTTGTCAAAATACGCAAGAAGTGTGTAATCACAATAATGGTTTTGAATTTTATGTCTTATTTTCCGACGAATCAACTTCTTGTACCGTGAATACGGAAATTTGTCGTTACTGGCAACAAAAAATCCAAAATTGGCCGATGGGATCGTATACCCCATATCCTCTAAAAGTAACTGTCTAGGCTGGGATTCTTAGGAATACCATTGTAGGACCACATTTTTTTGACGGTACTGTGACGAGTGGAAGGTATTTAGAAATGTTGCAAACTAATGTAGTTCCATATTTAACTGCAACATTTTCAGACATCAATCATCCTGGTCAAATAGATTCTACTATTTGGTCCACATTATGCTCTAGAGGTTAGAGATTTTCGGAATAAAACCTTTCCCAATCGCTGGTTTGGACGATGCGGTCACATTGAATGGCCTGCTAGTTCCCCAGATTTAACTCCTATGTATTTTTTGTCTGGGGTTACTGGAAACGTGAAGTTCACCTAGAATTTGGAAGACCTTAAAGAGATAATTCGAACTGAAATGCAACGAATTGTCAATTGTCGATGTTGTCAAACGTAACCCAAGAATTCACCAGATATTAGTTGACAATATCCCCAACCCACGGAGCTCAATTCGAGCATTTGTTGTGAATGTCTTATTTATTTATTTTTTCTATGTACTGAGTACTTTTAATATTTTTGTTGCAGAATAAATGATTGGAGCAGTGTTTTGTGATTTTTCCAAAGCATTCGATTGTGTAAATCACGGAATACTGATCCAGAAGGCTGGATTGCTATGGAATCAAAGGTATAGCTTATAACTGGCTAAAATGGTATCTCTCTAACCGAATTCAGATGGTAAAATGTAATAATAAATTGTCGAACCCTTCAAATATTGATTATGGTGTTCCCCAGGGCTAGGTATTGGGACCAATCCTTTTTCTCATTTATTTAAATGATCTTGGAAATATCAACATTTCCCTAAAATTCACCATGTTTGCAGACGACACCACAATAATGTGGCACGGAAAAAATGTTGAACTCTTGAGAGAAAATGTCACTTCTGATTTGGAGAAAGTTAAACGATGGTGTGACTCCAACTTGCTGTGCCTCAACATTGAGAAAACAAGCACACTAACCTTCAAATTCAACTTTGATAACCTAGCTTTAGGCAATCGGAGGGTAACTGGCCAACCCCACACCAAATTTCTGGGTTTATACCTAGATGACAAATTGAAATTTGAAGCGCACATAAAAAAACCGAGTGAAACATTAGCATCAGGCTGTTATGCTCTTCGAGTCATTACCAATGAACTTGGCCTCAATTCAGGCAGAATAGCGTACTTCTCACTGATTGAATCTCACATAAGATATGGCATGTGGGGTTCCTGCTCTAACCAGTTGATGAACTCAATATTTGTACTTCAAAAGAGAGCATTGAGGTACTTTTGTAAATGTCGTTCAAGGGTTCATTGTAAGCCTCTTTTTATTGAACATCGAATCTTAACGCTAACTCGTATATTTATTCTCGGAACAGTGTGCTTAATACATAAAACAAAATCAAAAGAGCCAAATAATAGACCCTGTTATATTACCCGTCAACACAATAATATTAGTATGCCCATACCAACATAATCTTTGACAAAAAATTGCCTTATATTCGAGAGTAGGAAGATTTATAACCACCTACCTGGCCTTCTCAAGAACACAGTAAATCTCGCACCATTTAGAAATTCAATTAAGAATATCCTTCTCAAAAAGGCATATTACAACCTGCAGGAATTCTATAGTGACAACCTTAGTTAGATCATTATGTATGACTAGCACTGTACACCCATTTATTTATTTTATTATATTGTAATTCCTCTGACTACTGAATGTAGTTTATATAGCGTATAAATGAAATTTTTAATTGTTGAGTATTGTTAAAATTTTAACGTGTAGTATGACAATCAACTAATAACATTTTACCATGTTTTGGAAGTGTTATTAGTTGTGTTTGTATATGTGATGTATATTTTTGAATTTATGAGTAAGCATTTTTATTATTAATTATTAATAATTGTTTAATTGTTTATGTCCCTTTCACAAAACTTTGTCAACAAGAAACTATGTTAGACAATAAAGTATATTTTGATTTGATTGATTTGAATGAAATAAATAAGAAATATGAGCACCAGTTTTCTTTACACTGAGTATACTTTAACTTAAAGTGTTTTATATGACGTAAGTGGTATGAATATGGGCTTTTCATTTTTGATATAAAAAAATATACCCTTTCCATTTAATTTTTTTTGATGACGTCATAACTTATAGTGTGGGTAAGTTGTGGGGGTAGACTTTATGTTTTTGTTAGAAAAGTAGAAAACTAAAATAAAAAATCGACCTGTACGAGCTTTACCTCCGAAAATAATTATCTCGTGAGATAATCGAGCGTTTCCACACTTTATGAACGCACTGTATATCTGCAATATTAATTTTCTGAATAAAATTTTCTTTTATTTTCGAGCGTTATTAACTCCATTCGTATACCCACAACTTACCCCATCCCCTCAGAATCTAATATTTACGTTTGGAAGCATTCGAATCATAATGAACCGCATTCAATCTACCTCCTCCAATTGGAAGCGCAATTGGAATTCTATTTATATCTCATTGTGGAAAGCGTTTCAAACTATTTGATAGTAGCACTCGAACTTGTTCACGAAATATTTCGAGAATTAGCCCACACAGCCTTTTGAAGATTTCATATTATTACACAAAACACCCTATTCATAGCTATTAATGATAGAGGCTGAAGGATTTTCGGAGACCTAATGACTCAAATTATGCCTTGGAAACCCGGCTTTACGCTCAATAATTGCAGACTCATCCCAAAGCTCGTACACACCGGGACGGTGGAGCGAATGTATCTAACGACACTATAAATAATCCAGAAATAAAGTTTTAAAATGTGTTTTGCTCGCGTTTCACCTCCACAATGACTTTTATTGTGGCGGAACGTATAGCACGAAGACGAGCTCCCGTCCGTATGCTGGAGAAAAATGAGCAACATTCCCGAAATGAGTTTGCCATTCTTCCGGGAGATTTAGGAAAACTCCCAAGTTTGGCCGTGAGATGTGCGCGAAGTACGGCATTAGTTGGAGTAAATATTTAGGAGAGTCAGATGCATTGGAATGCTTTCAATGATTGTGGGGATAGGAATAATAATAAATAGTAGCAGTTATAATTCTCTAAAAGTAGTGACCAGAGGATTACGTACGCCATTACGTTCAATAAAATGTTTATGGGAAAAGTAAGTAGCAATGTGGACAAATGTATCACCACCAGGTCAAGACATACATTACTAACGGTAGTTTATTTTCCAATATATCGAAAGAGGCACAATTCTTGACTAAAAAAGCCGACACGTGCGCGTTTGATTCGCACACTGAGGGTTCCATATCATTATTCATTTTATTAACAGAATATAAGTGTATTTTTCATCCTTGCCATCTATCGAAGAGTTGCTGAGCCAAGTATATTCTCGTGCAACGCCACCACTTCATTTTAGCCTTTGCTAGGTGGCCGATAAATGTTTTTTGCTAATAAAATATGGATTTCTCAAAAACGGTAGAATCTAGAATCCTCGCTATAGTTTTTCCTTTAAACTCAACTTCCAGGTGGAGATAGAGGGGGCGATATGTTCTTATGCACATTTTCAACAACATCTTCAAAACCAGCATTCACAATACTCTCAATAAATATTTTTTTGTTCTTCATAAATAGCCTTTTCTAATGATATAACCGATTATAAAAAAAGGGAACCAATTTTTCCCCTCCAAAGTTATCGTATGTATTATATTCGAGTTCTAGCTATGGGGACATTTGCGGGTCAACGAAATCCATTACCATGCTAAATTGCAACTTTCTATATACATTGAATATCATAAAAATGGCTGATAGGCAAACCGTGATATAAAAAAGATTCCTTTCATATTTTGATGTTCAGAACCCTACATGACTGCAGTATCTTTGTGTACCAAGTAGCATGTTTAGTGGATGGAACGTGGCGGTAACGATCCTGGAAAACTTCCCAAGCAGCATTATAGTGACGGAAACTGATACCGCAACTTCGACTCGGTGTTTATCACGTGATCACCACTAAATGTACCACTATACAGTAAGAATGACTGAAATTTTATATGTGTATGGTTGTAGTCACGTAATTCCCATTTATGGTGGCCACTCCACAGTTCTATAACTTCATGGCCACTAAGCAAATCACTTTAAAGGTTTTCAAACTCAAAAGTGGAAAATAACCGTTGCGGTAACCATCCTGTATCACTTAAATATCACTTAGAAGTCACAGTCACTTTCAAGAGAGTATGATAGTTTTGGTGACGTTTTGGTAACTTCCATAAAACCTTCAATGTGGCAGGCACTTGATTGAGATATGTGGTGATGGTTGCCACGTTCTTGCTATCTCTCTAACCTTCAAAATTCACCATTCCGCGTGATGACGAAAGATAACCTAAATTTTCCCAAATTATTTTATTGTGGCTTACAAATAGTTCGTTTTACCTATTACGTGAAACGTGAATGATATTCATTCAGAATAAAATGGATTATGCGTTTCCAAAAGACAATTTTTCTTGATTTTGTATAAAAATTTAAATAGAACGGATCTCTGGCTTGTGCTCCTGCTTACTATTTATACTTTAATTGTTAATTCTGTTTGCATAAATGCCATCATTTTCATTACTTGTTAATTGATTATTGTTACTTGATACTTGATATTTGTTGATTGGAGTTGCATAAATCCACTTTAATTGCTACATGTCCTTTTTCAACAATTATTGAACGTGTACCTGCAATTTCGAGGTTATAACTTTGAAGTGGCAGGTTATAATAGCCCGACGTGTTCGCCCCTTTCAAGGGTATAAGACCTATTGTACTTTTTAGGTTATAACTTTGAAGAGGTGAGTCATGGACGTGGGTGCCACTTTCCAGCGGTGGAAAAGCTAATAATTTAGTTCCACTGGGCACCTTATGATGGCAGGAGCTTTAGAGTGGTATATTTACACTTTCTGCCACTTTAAAGTTACATTCTCCAAAAGCCGCCATATTTACAGAAAATGCTGGGTCGCCATTTGTTTCAACTAACAAATATTGATAAAACAATGATTGACGGATTTAAGTACATAATTTCAGAGGCGAGTTATTTCCAAAATTATTATGTTTTCCTTAAATAAAGTGTATTCAGATGGCGCGTGCTCACAATCGAGCTACAACACCCATATTTCACATAAAACTTTCAATCGTTTTAATTTTATCCCAATCAGAAGTATCCAAATTCAATATACTTATTTACGCGTTTGTATGTTTATATGTCATATATTTTTATATTTGATCGAGTGTTAGAAATAAATTGTGCAAAATGAAAGAATGAGGAACATTCATCACAAAAATATGTTGCTAAACAGAGATCGAGCTACATATTATTTACACAAACGCAGTCAGTTGTTTAACGTGTCTAGTGTCGGCCACTACATATCCACGTTTTTGCCAGGTGACCACAACGTGGTTGGAATGTGGCTATCTGAGATCCAGAAACGTAGATCGGAACGTTGCGGCCACCAAAAAAATGTTTCCCATTTTGGTAGCCGCCGCGTGATAGAACCATGTATATTACGTGGCAGTGGTTGTGGTCAAACACTTCAAAGTTTTCCTAAATCGTGGCTGCTACGTTCCGTCCACTTAAAATGCTACTTGGGTTTAAGTGTTTGACCACAACCACTGCCACGTGATATAAACGGTTCTATCACGTGGTGGCTACCAAAATGGGGAACTCTTCTTTGGTGGCTGCTACGTTCCGATCTACGTTCCTGGATCTCAGATTGCCACACTCCAACCACGTTGTACCTGGCAAAAACGTGGATATGTAGTGGCCGACACTTTAAACAACTGACTGCGCTTGTGATATTGATATTTAGCTCGATATCTGTGCTGCAACATATTTTTATAATAAAAGTTTTTCAATCTTACATTTTTCCTGATTTATTTCTGACTTCGATCGACTATAAGTATAAGAATATATAACATACAAACACGTATGTAAGTATATTGAATTTGTATGCTTCTGATCGGGATATAATTAAAACGATTGAAAATTCACTGTGAAATATGGGTGTTGTAGCTCGATTGTGAGCACGCGCCATCTAAATACTCTTTATTTAAGGAAATCATTATAATTTTGGAAATAACACGCCTCTGAAATTATATACTTGAATCACTCAAACATTTTTTTATCAATCTTGGTTACTTGAAACCAATACTTACGCAATACATTATTGCGTTTGATGCAGTACTTAGGACAAATTCATTTTTATTGAATGTTTCGATCATTTCTCTAATAATGGCGACCCAGAATATTCCTGTAAATATGGAGGCTTTTAAAGAATATAAAGTGGCTGAAACTGAAAATATACCACTCTAAAGTCCCTCTCATCATAAAGTGACCAGTCTTATACCCTTGAAAGTGGCAAACACGTCGCGGCTATCATAACCTGCCACTTAAAAGTTATAACCTCGAAATTGCGGGCACATGTCCATTTATTGTTAAAAAAGGACAAATAGCTATGGTGGATTTATGCACTTCAACTAACAATTATCAAGTAACAATTATCAATTAACAAGTAATGAAAATGATGGCATTTATGGAATCTGTATTAACACGTAGGTATGAATATTAAGCAGGCGCACAAGATCCGATCTATTTAAATGAACCTTTTCATACAAAATCAAGAAATATTGTCTATTGAAAACGCATAACTCATTTCATTTCGTATAAATATTCACGTTTTGCGGAACAGATAAAACGAACTTTTTGTGAGCCACAATAAAATAATTTGAGGAAAGTAAGGTTAGCTTTCATCATCGCGCGGACCAATCCACGGTCACTTCAAAATGAAGGAAAATTGTCTATTGAAAACGCATAACCCATTTCATTTTGAAAAAATCTCATTCACGTTTTACGTAAACCAAACTTTTTGTAAGAGAAAAGTTAGGTTCGATTTCGTGATCGCGCCCACCAATCCACGGTCACTTGATGGTGAATTTTTAAGGTACTTGTAACTTTGTAGAGACTTTTATTAAATGCGAACTGTGGCAATCACTCATGGAGATAGCAAGAACGTGGCAACCATCACCACATATCCCTATCAAGTGCCTGCCACTTATGGAATGAAAAATAATTATGATGTGCGAGGGGGCGCCAAAATATTTCTCGCCTAGGGTGGCCAAATACCCCTGGGGACTAGCCCAAGTAGATGATCCACCAAGTGGTAATGAAATTAGAATCAAACAAATGGGAGAAACTAACGATAATTCAACAGGTATCCATTGGTATTCAGAAGTGTGATTTCACCCTGTTTTGAAATTTGTGCGAGCGGAAATTGATGAGGTATTATAGCACCTTACTAGAGAAAAATCCAGCATTAGGATAATTTGAAGAATAATTTAGTCTGACGGGTTCTTAGGAAGGAACACTTTATCGAAGCTGATTGATAATTTCGTTTGAGTCTATCAACAATTACGTTTGAATCTATTCTGTTTTTAATTCAGTGAGAACTTTACATTTTGCTGTATTTAAAACATTTTCTGTCCTAATCACTAAACCATAATTCATGACACTATTGACATAAGACATGAATAATAATTCGAAACAAGATACGATTAGGACACTTAGCATGACAATTTTTAGAAAGTGTACATATACCGGGTGTCCCAGAGCTTTTAGGCCAGCAGATATTTCAGTTATTTGCAGAAATAAAAATTTTAAAAAAATACGTGTCGTAGGAGACCATAAGCTCGTTCATGCAGCATAGGAAAATCCACCCCCTGGCAAATAACCCCCGAAAAACCACCCCTAACTTTTGTTTTTCAAATTGCACCCCCATGTTTGTTTTGGTTCCACTTACAGTCCTTTTCATTTCTCATTCAATAATGTATCATGGTAGCTAGAATGGCATGCAGAATTATGGCAAATAAAAATACAAATGAAATAATAATTTATAAGCTCATCTGTATTTTGAATAAAACATTATACTACAGAAATTGTTAAAAATGTTGGCCAGCACTTGCCACACATGCATCAAGTCGCCGAATCAGCGCGCGAGTACATTTCCGGAGAAACGGTATTACAAGCCTCTGAAATTTTCTGGGTTAAATCTTCAAAATTTATTGGTTGAGTTTCGAAGACAACTCGTTTCAAATATCCCCATAGGAAAAATTCCGGTGGCGTGAGATCTGGAGAACGTGCAGGCCATCGAACAGGTCCACTATTTCCAATCCAACGGTCTTGAAAGGTTGAGGAATGTAGTAACTATATTATGGTTATGTGCAGGAGCACCATCTTGTTGGCACCACATTTGTTGTCGTTCTTCAATTGGAATATCTTCTGGTAATGAAGGAATGCAATTTTCCAAGAAATGTAGATATCGGTGGCCCGTCAAAGTGTCTTGGAAAAAATGAGGGCCGATGAGACGTCCATTATGTAAACCACACCACACGTTCACACCCCACATTGTTTGGACAGTGGTTTCTCATATCCAGTGAGGGTTGTCCTGTGACCAATAGTGCATGTTATGTCGGTTAACAGTGCCATTATTATGGAAGCGGGATTCGTCACTCCATAAGATTTGATCGAGGAAGTTGGGATTGTCATGGATTAAAACTTGAATGTGAGCAATGAATGCCATTCGTCTTTCGAAATCTGTAGGTCTGAGTCCTTGGTGTAAATGTATTTTGAAGGGATGATACCTGTACTGTTCGAAAATTCTGTGCACAGACGTTTTACCAATCTCCACCGCCAATGCACGAACCGAAATATGAGGATGTGCTTCTGCGTAGGCCAACACATTTATACAATTTTCCTCGGTTCGTACAGGAGTGGGATGTGCTTGATGTGTTTTCCCTAGAAATGATCCCGTTCGCATTGTATTTTCTACATACGAAAACGTATTGCGACCTGGTTGTCGACGATCAGGAAAGCGCTGCTCATACAGCCTCTCCGCAGCACGTTTATTCTTTTGGCATTCACCAAAAATTAGCATCATATCAACGTATTCGTTGGGAGTGAAGGTAAAAGGCATTTTGATATTTAACAACAATATCACGACTGATCGCAATTTGTCATCCAGATACCGTAGGAATAAAACAAAGCACAAAAAGTTCTAACATTTTATATACTCTTTTTCTTCAACATCCACTTTTTCTTGTCTCTACAACGTGGAACCATTCATTCAGTCCAATTAATAGTACCCACTAACGAATTAAATCGACTTACTATCTTCACAATTACATATTATGATATATCGATGAATAAGAAATGAAACGGGCTGTAAGTTGAACAGCAACAAATATGGGGGTGCAATTTAAAAACAAAAGTTTGGGGTGGTTTCTCGGGGGTTGTTTGCCAGGGGGTGGATTTTGCTATGCTACCTGAACGAGCTTATGGTCTTCTACGACACGTATTATTTCAATTTTATTTTCTGCAAATAACTGAAATATCTGCTGGCCTAAAAGGTCTGGGACACCCGGTATATGTTGGTAAATGAGCAATTCGGAATCGAGGATGATACCAATGAATTTTCCCATGGTATTACCGTATTATCGACAACTATTTCGACTTAAGCGGCCAAAGCTGTAAAAGTAGAAACTAAAATAACTTTATACGAGATATAAATGTTCGAATCAAACCCAAATAAACCCTTAACTATTTCTGCCCACTGCCAAGTATTTTATTTCTGTTTTACGATACTATGCGTATAACTTGGGTGATCTCAAAAAACATAACAAAATGGATGGAAATAAAAGCAGCGTCTGTACGACATAAGCTCGATATCTTTGGGAATCTGAAGAGGAATTCGAATAAGTTGGAAATATTAGAATATTTACGACATAATTATCATTCAGGATACTCAAAACTGCCCCTGATACAGACACTGATATTTTGAAAATACTTTATTACATGTTTTGAAGTATATTTAACGGTTTGGTTAACGTTAGCCACAAATGAACTGTACTCAAATAGCTATAAATATTTGATAAAAAACAACAAACCTTATTTATATTTATTAAAATCAAGCATAGCTGAAGTACATCTACATGGGTTGCATAAGCTTTCTAATGAGTCAACTATTTACTGAAAACCCTCCTCACATATAAACAAATTCAGAATATATCTTTATTATATTAATATAATAAACACAAATAAACAGTTTTTTTCAAAAAACCGTCAATAAAAGCAAAAAACAGCATATTAAATTTTTGAATGATCGGCTCAAAAACACGAAGAGAAATTCCATATGTCAATTATGCTAAATGGTTAATATTAATTATGCAGTGTAGCGAATAAGAGAAATACAGAACATAAAAATCGTGGGATTGTCTACTTCAACGAACGAAATATCTTTATTCAGTTGATTTATTCGAAATTAATTCATATTCAGGCAAACTTTGAATGATCTCAGTTGAATTTGTGGGTTGAATCATTATCTACCTTTATTAACACCCTTTGAATGGAAGGCAAACAATGGGTTTTCTGTTTTTTTATGACCATTTATTTCTTCCATGAGATCAAATAATGTAGGCTATAAATTATCAGTTAATCATATACTATATCTCTGAAAATGAAATAATTACCCAACGCAAATGAGAGTACCCATTTTCACTACATATACCTTATTTCATAAATACCCTGAAGTCATGTAAAATTATGAAAATAACCTGATATTTTGCATATATTGAACACTCGCCGCACGAGAACCTCATTTTGCCAAAAAAATCAGAATATTTCCAGCGCTATCGAAATATTCAATAATATTTGAATTTCAAAACCATCACGAAAACTTGTTGCGAGTTTTACATACAAGGAAATGCAGTGCAATCTAAGGCAGCTAGGTTTCTTGTGGGAGTTTTCTTATCGTTTTACATTACGATTTCCCGATTTCGCATGGATATTGAATAAAGAAGTTTGTAAGTGTTGTTAGTATAGGTGAATTTTTTGTGGAAATGATGATTTGATTTGATGGAGTTTAATATATCAAGCGATTTCGTTGGGAATTCTTTTCAAAAATACGGTTTGAAAAGAGATAAAATCGAATTGTTCCCATCAAAAAAATTTGCTATAATGGTAATGCATGCCCATTCTGAAAAAAAATATTTGGCAATGTATTGACAATGACCCAAATCTTTTATTGCAATAAATAACAAAATAGCATTCTACAAGGTGAGTCTAAATATCTTCCGCATAATAAACTAGATATTAGTGTTCCGGTATAGTTTCACTCGTATATGATCGACTTGTGTTGCTTAATAGGCAAATATCATAGAACTACCAACCCACAACTACAACACCCGGAAAAAAAAAACACAATGTGCCAACACTGGTGGTCAAAGCCACAACACAGAGAATGTTCTGCTACTTAGCACCGACATTGTACAATACCATCCCTGAATAATTGAAATGTATAAATAAATATAAAGGAAAATCGGGACTTACGATACGTTTTTTTATGTATGAAACAATTTTACCACATTCAACACATTAAAACACTATTATGTAAATATCCCAATTCCATATTATCTATTCTTTACGTTCATTTGTATAATATATATTTTAGTAACTGTATTAAAGTTGAAATTAATATTTAGTCTTATCTTAAGTAGTATTAAATGTTTATAATTATTTGTTGAACTAATCAAATTCTACCGATATGTTTTCCTTGAAACAAGTTTACACTTATCGAGTAGATCCTAGATTTATTTGAAATTGTTATTGCAGATGAGTTATAACCATGTTCTTAAAGTATTACTAAATTCAATTCAAATTAAAATAAAGCTAATCTAAGTGGGTGTCCTCTTGCTCATAGAAAAGGACGAATGCTTCTCCACTTATAATGGATTTTGGTGATATCGGTGATATTCTGGAGTCATTGTATTCGTGCCATATGCCTGCATAAGGGTGCTTACCAGTAAGCCGTGTAGTGTCCGCTATAAGTTGTTCCACTATGGTTGGATACAGCATACAAGCTGTATTGACATGGAGCTACATTATCTGCTACGTTTTATTTGGAACAATGTATGATTTTTTCCAAATGTAAATAAATAATATGATTTTTAATATGCCTTGATGTCCACAACTAGAGTGATAATTATAACGAGTTTTCATCTGGTGCCAACAAGACATATCCTGCATTTCATTTTCCTCAAATATATTTAATTTCGTTGGGAAATGCTTTCAATTTTAACTCCAATTGAATACGATCTTGTAGCGGATAACTTCAATGGGTAATATTTTTTACATTGCATTCCATTCGATGAACTTGCCCTACTTCAGTCAGCATGAAAGTGTTTGTTACATGATGGTCCTTGTGGATGTACAATTCAATCTTTTTCTTCGTAATTCAAATCATTGATTGGCTATCTTGAGTCATAATTCACATAACATATCATACTAATTTACTATGCTTTTTAACATTTAATTGGGAGTGATGGGTAAGCTGATAAGTGCGCGTATGACCCGTGCACTAGATGTTCCGTACCATCATTTACTTCATTAACTGTGAAAAGGATATGTATCAAATGAAACATAGTTTCATGTTTCCGTCAATTACTGAGCATGCAAAACACTTTTATAGCAATATTTTTAGAATCAATAATCTTACTTTTTGAAATAAACATCCTTATGATTTGGTATTTCATATGATACCTCACACGAAACTATTTTGAATGAAAAAAATCGTGTACCAAACTTTCGTCCATCTTGATATTTGAGTTCTAGCTCTGTGGATAATTTCAGGGGCAATGATATTAATTACCATGCCAAATTTCAACATTTAGGGACACGTCAGATATCTCATGAGGGTTCCGGGTAAATATCCTTTAAGTGGACTCGCGTGATTTGGGACATGCTGTAGGCCAATATTTATAGATTCTTCTCCTTCTCCTGAATACGAATCCGAAGTCAAATCCCGGCGGTCTCAAATACTTTCCGAGATACGTACCACTAAAAGTCAAAATAATGTAATTTCCCAGCTCTATTTTCGGTCACAAAAAACGCAGAACAGTCGTCTTTCTTCTAACCAAAACATCACACACTCTTAATCACGTAGTTCTAGCACATGTAATGAAAACGCATTTTTTCAATAAAATGACCCTTCTAAACAACGTGAACAGATCATATGATAACCATCAAACACTTAGTGATTTTTATTTTTGGTATGTTGATTGAACTCGTACTATCAAACGATATCAAGCTGCATTTCATTGTACTTGCGTAAAATGGGATGACTTACGGTGTTTTTACCTAATAAACCCGGATTTGAAATATTTTGGTGATAAGTGAAACTTCCCTAACTTCGCATTTTTACCATTATTAATAACACATTTGCTGAATTATCTGTTCCTATTGACACCAAATACTGTATACATCTAGCGACTGACTGTCACTATTGTGCCCAAATAATAATTCGTAAAAAACGAGAAAAATCACCGTTTTAAAAATCCAGTCAATGTCTTGTGTAAAAGAAGGAAACAAACCTAACCTAACTTGGCTAACCTTACTATCCAAGTTGATGGCCAACCAATCAACTTATTCAGATAACGCTTCGCTTCGCTCGCGGGCACTTCGGTTGCGGTGATTTTCCTCGTTTTTTACGAATTATCATTTGGGCATACTAGTGACAGTCAGTACACAGAATGTTGTTTCAATAGGCACATATAATTCAGCAAATAGTAAAAATGCAGTTCAGGGAAGTTTCGCGTATAACCAAAATATTTCAAATCCAGATTTCGAGGAACAGGTCGTATCGAGTACTCTGTTCGAGAGATATCGAAACCAGTGACTGGGAATGAGGAACTCAATTTCGAAGTTTTGCAATATGTGATTGAAAATCCCAATACCAGTACTAGAGCCATTGCTAATGCAACAGGTATAAGTCAATCGGGTGTTAGCAGAATTATTAGAAAACCCAAATATCATCCATACCACATTCAGCTGCAACAACATCTGTATGAAAGGGACTTGGAACGCAGGCTAGATTTATGTTTATTGTATCTTGAACGAGTTAGCGAAGAGATTAACTTTTATGAACATATTTTATTCACAGACGAATCAACCTTCTATAACACTGGTTTGGTGAATCGACATAACTTTCATTATTATGACACCGAAAACAGACATTCATTTCGAACCGTCGATCGCCAGAATTGGTGGAATCATAGGAGACACGACAATTGGTCCCTATTTCTTTGACGGGCATCTGGATGGCTGGACAGAAAATTTACAGAAGAATGTATAGGGAGAGGTGGTCCTTATAACTGGCCAGCGAGATCGCCTGATCTTACATCCTTGGACTTTTTTTATAAGGATATATCAGGGATATTGTATACAGTACCACCCACTACTCCTGATGATATGAAAGTGGGATTAGAAATGCCTTCTAAACAGTAACTCTAAAATATGTTGAAAAATAACAGAAGCTAATTCGAAAAAATAATTAAGATTACCAAAATATTTCAAATCCGTGTTTAGGAGGCAAAGACACCGATAGTCATCCGATTTTGCGCAAGTACAATGAAACGCAACTTTGATATCGTTTGACAAAATAGAAATCACTAAGTGTTTGATGGTTATGAGATGATTTTGACTTTTGGAGGAACGTATCTCGGAAAGTATTTGAGACCGCCGTGTTTTGGCTTTCGTGTTCAGAAGGTAAGAATCTATAAATATTGGACTACGGCATGTCTCGAAATCGCGCGAATCTATTAACGGATAATTACCGCCGTCCTTCAATTCAGATATTTATCTATGGAAGAGTTCGCTTTATTTAATAACATCGGGGATAGTATTCACTCAGCAAATCGTAAAATAACACAACAGTCATATAGCAAGAATATAAAATAACTTATCTCAACAGGATGATTAATTATCCTATAAGCTTGACGTAGTTGAATTTTCTGAAAGGGTCAATTGATGCTATTGTCGTTAATTTGCGACTTTTATTTGGTGATCTTCGTGAAATCACTCTTTCTCATATTGAAAAAATTTTTCAGCCTTGGAAACACCATGTATATATTTCAACGAGTAGCTCCAGAATATATATTTTTAGATTATTCAAACTTCCAGAATAAAATTGGAGAAAGATTCAAGTTGGAACATTCTCGGATATATTAAACAATGCTAGGAAAAGCAGGGCGTATCTCTTTTTTTTGGTACCACATCAGAACTAGTTATCTATTTTATTATCCATAACGCAAGCTATGACATTTCGTGCATCATCCAACTTTCGTGAGTGTAATGAAAAAATATCAACAACTCGACAAAATCAAGATAACATTTCCCGAATGAATGAGCTTTCATTCAAGCTAATATAAAAAAGCCATTGTCGTTTTATCGTCGCATTTATATTCAGTTCTTGTAATTCAATTTAATGACCATTTATGCACTTCTTTTACACCCACAACAGAATAATCTTTTTCCTGACATCGCCTCCAGCATCCACGAGCCTTTCCAGGGTTATGACAGATGTTTAAAAATATTTTGCAATCAACAACTTCATATTTGTTGTGAACATTTGAAATGAACTAAAAACTGAGAGGTACAAAATTGATCAAACTTGCATATATTTTGTTTCATTTTGGAGAAGCTTCAAACGTGCGCCATAACATGGTGTGGTTTACAGGGAATAACAAATAACTAGAACGAAATATTTGTGCCATAGGAAATAAAACTCATTATTTCTATCATATCTCAACTCCATTTCAATTGTGTTGAAAATGAGAGAATATATATATATATATATATATACAGGGTGAGTCAAGCAGAACGCCTCGGACTCTCGTGGCCAAATGGTGATTTTTTTTCAGTAAACGATCTGGGAAGTATATGTATGTCGTTCTGAGAACTACATTTTAAAAATAATGATTTTTATACAAGGTATTTGACATATCAAAGTTATATTTTTTTAAATGTAACACCCTGTATTTCCTCTCATTTTTTTATTCTTTGTCGTATTACTCATATACTTGAGTAATACGTTCAACTCTGTTCAATTGTTGTTCCAAGCAGACTCCTGTCAAATAGCGTAATATTTTGTTTTCAGATTTGAGAAGTAAAATGAAAAGTTTTACACTAGAAGAATCAACATGATATTAACCATTGGAGAGTGTTACGAAAATTGCTTATTAGCGTCGAGGGTTTATGCACAAAAGTACCCGACAAGAGCATCCTGATAAAATGTATTTGAGAGATTATTAGCCAGATTTTGAGGAACAGGTAGTATCGAGTACACTTTTCGAGAGTAATCGAAACAAGTACTGGGAATGAGGAACTCCATTTCGAAGTTTTGCAATATGTGATTGAAAATACCAAAAACAGTACTAGAGTCATTGCTAATGCAACAGGTATAAGTCAATCAAGTGTTAGCAGAATTATTAGAAAACACAAATATCATCCATACCACATTCAGCTGCATCAACATATGTATGGAAGGGACTTGAACGCAGGATAGATTTCTGTTTATAGTATCTTGAACGAGTTAGCGAAGATATTAACTTTTATGAACATATTTTATTCACATACGAATCAACCTTCCATAACACTGGTCTGGTGAATCGACATAACTTTCATTATTATGACACCGAAAACAGACATTCATTTAGAACCGTCGATCGCCAGAATTGGTGGAATAATAGGAGACACCACAATTGGTCCTTATTTCTTTGACGGGCATCTGGATGAAGGAAATTTTTAAGATTCACGAAAACAGTTTTGGAATCTTCTGGAAAATATTCCTTTGAATGTGAGACAGAAGATGTGGCACAATTAGATGGTGCTCCGGCACATTTAAAACGTGTTGTCAGGAACTATCTGGACGGAAAATTTACAGATAAATGTATAGGGAGAGGTGGTCCTTATAACTGGCCAGCGAGATCGCCTGATCTTACACCCTTGGACTTTTTTTGATGAGGATACATCGAGGATATAGTATACAGTACACCACCCACTACTTTTGATGATATGAAAGTGAGGATTAGAAATGCCTTCCAAACAGTAACTCTAAAATATGTTGAAAAATGTCAGAAGTTAATTCGAAAAAAGAATTAGATGCTCTATTGAAGTAGATGGTGGTCATGTCGAACATGTATTATATTTTTTTAATTTTTCCTTAAACTCTAAACTTTCAATATTGTTTTTTTTAATAAAAACCGGTAACCCCAAAAATAGTAGATACAGGTGGACCGATATAACAATGCTCTAAAGAAAATCAACTGTGAGTTGAGAGTGTTCAAATTCAATTTGCTAATAATATTGAAACTATTCTTCAGTATTCGACATCAGACCACTAGATGAAATAATGTTAATTCAAAAAATTCATCGGATTTCGAAAAGGCTTCGATAACTCCTGAAGCACCAAATTTAGGTATATATAGGGAAATATTATATATTTCGAAAGGAAATGAAAAGGTGATACTTGTCACGTGGAAAGGAAGGGTGTTTTATTTGAAATAACAAAGTTATTGGAGTTCAAATATGCGGTAAGTGTTCCTGATAATATAAAACACACTGTATACTATTGATCGTCTACTCAAGCTGGAAGTCAATAGTTCGTACACCTTCCGTGGCTAATTCCAATGATATTGAATTTCTTTGACAACGTTATATTTTGTGAGAAAGTTGAATATCTCACAAACGGAGAGAGTTAGGTATAGGGATACTTCAGCGAAGTCAGCTTATATTTCTCAAATAATTCAAAAATGCAAAAAAATAGGATTTTCCATTTAAAAAAATTAATTTGATATGTCACGCTCTTTTCCAAAAACCTTGTATAAAAGTCATTATTTTTTAAATGTAGTTAAGATCAACATACATATACTTTCTCAGACGGTTTACTGAAAAAAAACCATTTGGCCACGAAAATTATCACTAATAGATTCATTAAATTTTGCACGAGGGTTAGATTGTAGGAAAAGGGCGTACCAAGAAAGGATTCATTAACAAAATTGGAATCCCAAGGTTTGAAACTAAATATTTTTTTTAAACTGTTAATTTTTTTCAAAATAAGTCAATTTCATTCAATTTCCTCCTAAGATTTGATCCTTTTCATAAAATGTAATATATACATATATATATATATATATATATATATATATATATAACAAAACAAACTAACATAATCACAAATTTAGCACACTCCAACAATAAAATCTATAATAGTTTTTTACATTTAAAAATTCCAAAAAAACCTTTAAAAAAATAAAAGTACTAATAATACAGAAAACAATTCACTGTGTATAAATATCTTTAATGATATTACTCATTATTGCCCTTACAATAGAGACCCAAAAAGCCAATTAATTAATTTCAGGTTTGGAAAAAAATCGTTGTCAAAAGAAGAGGAAAAATACAGAGTGTACAATGGCACCTGCAACAAATTTTATGGACTGCCAAAAATCCATAAACCAAACCTACAACTCAGACCTATCATTTCTGTTATTAATATTCCAAACAGAGGCATAGTCCAACTAGTTTCCATTATTCTCACAAATTCATACAATTCTGATAATAACTATTTCATCAAAGATTTCTTTGAATTTTGCGCCCTCATTAATCGATTTCAACTTCCACTTTCATAAAAAATAAACAGTTTAGATGTAATTCATTGTTCAATAACATCACTGTTACTTTAGCAAGAGACAGCATTGTCAAACACTGGAATGAAATGTCACTACATTGCAATGTTTCACAAAACTCTTTCCTTAATTTATATGATTTTTTCAAATAAGACATAAAAAAAAGTTCAAACACGCTCAAATACGCTCGGAACAGTTTGGTGTTTGGTAGTAGGAACAAACTTCAGCGAAATGACATTTGACAATTTTAACATTGATATGTTTCGACGGACAATACTGTTCAAATTACTCCTCATGCACATCGCATACTGTTTTCTGATTGGTTGCTAAGAAAGATATTTCATTCAGGAGCCAATAAAAAAACAATAGTCGAATCTGACAAAGTCGATAGCTACACAGCTTATCGAATCAATGGGTGCTTAAAGTGTGCTGACTTCATCTACTAGTTTGTATATATTGAGGTTCGTTTCAAAGCCTGCATCGGATGTAAATAAGGATTTTCAGACTCTCCTTTCACATTTAAACAATTAGTTCAAAATTCCATATATTTAAATGCTTATTGCATCCGCAATTGCCAGTGTTTTCTTATGGCTCCAGCAAGTCACTAAGGTTAGACAGTGATTCCCGAAATTTTAATCACTGTATTCCGACATAAAATGGCTTTATACACCCGTTATACACGGAAGTGCAACAAGTTACATGTCGAGGACAGCAGAATTCAGTAAATTTTCTACATATGGTAGTTAGTTAGCTAGTAAGTACACTAAATTTACTATATGACTGTTCAAATGACAGAGTTACATACGCTACTGTAGAATAACTTGGAGTTACATCAAATTGTATTCCAGTAAAATGTAAAATGAAACAGTAATTTAACTTGCTACAGCATAGCCGAAATAACCAATGATTCCATTTGATTTTTCTTTTATAAATACCCTAAAAATCCAAATTTGAAATTCAAAGTATTGAAAGCAGATGACAATAAAATATTCAAGACACATGGTGGGATTATTGGATGAACTGAATTATGTTTATAATTTGGCAGTTTCAACATGGATGAAATCGTTGTGATATTATCAATAACGCTCCAGTTTCCTGGCTAAATAAATTCAAGCTGAAACTTCATTCCACAAACCTAATTCGCTGTGAACATCGTGGTATAGCTGCTCGAAAAAACTTTTCAACAGAACTGACAAAAACTTTGTATAATAAAACAAGCGCCCGCCATTCAAGTCATTACTTCAAAATGAGATTATTTTTCTAACACATCAAAAGTGTAACCTTTTAATTGGATGAATCCCATTCATCCAGCTGAACAGAATCCAGCAAAACCAAATGAATCATATACTTTCCAAACTTTTCTGACAAATTTCATCATATTTCAAAACCTTGGAGAATTTAATTGGCCCGAACTCTCGATTCATCTCAGACTCGAAATTGAAAAGAAGCCAGAGTAATTAGGAAGCAAAATCGCTACGTTGCGAAAGTTGAATATTCAGAAATTCACGTGGGAAATTTATAATCAATGGGAAACCAAGTTTGATCTTCGCAAACTGCAGAGATATTTGCCAATCTGGCAAAAAAGATCAACCAAATTCCTTAAATACATCATACACGACCGAGCGTTTCGCGGGTGAGTACAAAAACGGGGCAAAATAATTCAACTTTTTTTCACTAATTAAAACGAGAGTATTCTCAATACTTATTCGAGATTCAATATTATGGATCGTAAGAGGATATATACCGAAAACCTACTCAATTTTAATGTTATAGTCTGCAAACCATAGGGTTATTCTTCGTACATTAAATATATATATATATGAAGAAGGAATTTGTGGCATCTTCATAATTTCTCTCGGACAATAATTTCCCTCTTTCACATATATATATATATATATATATATATATATATATATATATATATATATTTATATATATATATATATATATATATATATATTTGGCTAAATCTTATCAGTGGTTGGAGATCATCTTCCTAGATCTTCTACTGAAATCGTCAATTCGACGATGATGTTGGGTGAATAGGTATCGGGTCTCGACGGCCATTGATAAGTACGTTCGATTTTCGATTCATTCCAACAGTCACATCAAATTGAGGAAGTAAAGTGTTCGCGAGTGTGTCTCGATTCTTATAGCCTCGATAGCTCAGTGGTAAGAGCGTATTGCCACCTGGTTGCCCAATCTAGTGCACTTTTTGCGAATATCTCTCAATTAAATAACTTTTCTGGAAATTTGCATAAATATTTTTTTGTAGATATCGAGATGCTTTACAAAAATAATCCTTTTTTCTAGAAAAAATTAGTTTATACAAAAATATAAATAAACATAGAAGCGAACTCTTTATAGAAATAGCGCGAGGGTTGGAACGTCACTGATCCACATTTTTCTAAAATGAGATATGTAATTGGTTCTCAAAGCATTAATGCATAAAACCATCTTTTAGGAACATGTTATCTACTACTTTCCGTTCATGTAAAAACTATTTTTCAAGAGTGGAAATGTTCTGTACGTATTGGATAGGCCTTGATTATGGAACCGGAAGTTCTAAATTATAGGTTATTATTGCCGAAATAACAATACTGTCTTAATTTCATATTCCATTAAAAAACGAAAAGTGGATCTTTTCAGCGACGTTCTGCCACTCAGACTCATCTTTTGTTTTATGTAGATTTTTATCATTTGACATATTTTTCAAATATATTTCACGGTCTAGACTAGGTAACGTAGTGGCTATATTCGTGATGAAAGAAAATGTACACGATGACGAAAGATAATCTATAATCGCCACTTCACCTATTAAAAAAATTTTATAAAAATTATTATCGAGCATTACTTTAGTTTTGTGTTGAATAATTTTTGCTTCATTATAAGTTATACTATCGAAATTTTTGGTTAATTTTGAAAAATTTATAGATATTTCATTGTTATATGTAAAGTATACTGAAATTATCTTGGATACTTCTGTCAAACTACACACAAACAAATTTATTATTATTATTGTTCATTCTACAAATTAATTTATATTTTTATTGATTTTGTTGACAAGACAAAATAGATTAAACTTTCAATCAAATTTCACATTCACCATCATGCAATTATGTGAATTCATTTAGTTTCAAATGGATCACTGACATATTACAGGATGGAATGAAAGTATGTTACAAGATTTCACGTTAATTGACAGAGATAAAGGCAAAACCAAATTAAATAATGCCCTTGAAGAAATAATCTTTCATTAACTTATTCAAAAATTCATATAAATTATTGAATTACACTTTTCTCTCTTGTACCAATAGCAATTTTTGAGACATTTTCATCAATTGATTTTTGGCAAATTCTGAATAATTGCTATTTGTATTTAAATTTAATTTTTACACAAAATAGGAAGTAGAAAGATAAAACTATGTTAAATCCAACACACAATAATTACGAATTGAATGAAATTATATCCCATTGCTGGATGAGTATTAGTGTCACAATGAGTATTAGGGTGTCAATCTATTCTGAGGTTCGTGTCAAATTGTCGAATTCTAAACATTTGGAAAATGGAAGTTCATCATATTTTCAAAAAAGAAATAGTGTTCTTCAAGAAAGTATCATAGAAAAGTTTTCTGATTGCCACTGAGTCACTGAAATTATTTTTTAGCTGTAGGTATGGCTTTTCGTTTTTGAAAACTTCTTTTCATAATTTGAAAATTCCAATGTGCTTGTGTTTGGAAATATCAATAAACGGTAAAATGCGACTGAAATGCCCTTTTGTACAACTTCTGTTTTCCACATTTCATCTTTCAAATTCCTTATAAATGGAGAACTAAACATTTTCTTCGAGTCCAACACACTCTCCATAAAATACAATTTCACAGAATTACATAACTAGTAACTTCTCATAAATCTTTCTACATACAAAAGAAATATAACCTCAATGAAAATTATACCGCAACACCGAATGAGTAATAGAATTAACACAAAGAACTTACTTTGCAAAGTCGTCGCCGTCGAAGTCAGCAATCCCTGGAGTGATCTTGAGTTATGCCGCAAGAGAGCAGCAAAATCCCTTTGGCTTTGCTTTCTCAACAACGCTTCCGTTTTGTCATCGCAGCACTGCCCACTGCATATACTTCCTGAAAAAGAGCAGATTCTTATTGAAAACAACGTGATGAATGGTTCTCAAATTTCATGAAGAGAAAATGTATACCGAAATACAGAAGTTAAAAAAATAGAACGAGACCAGGAGGCATTTTTCACATCACTAATGGATTGACATTAAAGAAAAAACAGATGGTGAAATTGTTACTACTTCAGTTTTTCTTTCGAGCTAAATTACCCACTTGATACCGTTCATACGTTGATTATCGTATGTTTTGGTCTTCGTAGATCTAAAAATGACACCAACTATCTCCAAATATGTCAGAACGAACAGTGCACCATATGGAAAAAACTATTAAATAGTTATGCTAAAAAATTATGTATAAATAATGATGTGTAACGCGTTTGTCCAATCAAATTTGACACTATACCACAAAATCTCTTTCATAACAATACACTAGAAATAAACAACTAACCGCTTACCACCAGAAGAAGAAAATAACTGATAAATTAAAGGGCTCTGCCTTTGAAGGACAAAAAACTTGGTGTTATTTTTTTGGAAATATAAAAATATTTTTGTTTTTCAAAACTGTATTGTATGTATTTGATTGGGGATGCTAACAACACTGCAACCTCCGATATCTATCGGGTCCCTTTTTTTTGATAAGCGGTTGAGGATTTCATGAAGCTTATAGCTGATCTTCTACTTCTATTTTTCTTAGGAAGTTTAGGATGTAGGATGGCTTAAAGTTGATTAAGATTCCCTCATTTATATCATATGCTCCCAGGAATAGTACCCAGGAGTTGCGCAAGGCTATGTAGTCTGAGAAGACGAGAAAATGGAGGTTTTGTCCTCCTCCTGGTAGAACCTGCACTCTGCTTCCTCTTCTGAGTTACTTCAGGTGCCCTTTCAGTCAGCAGTGGCTTGTTAGGATTTCGTATTAGTTTGTTTTTGCTGTGATGCATTGGTAGATCTCTCTGTTTGTGAGTTCCATTTTCATTTTTCACAATATTTGGAATTTGGTGATCTATACTCCACTATTTAGTTTTCCTAATATTGTATTATTGCTAATTACCGAAGAATGGTTTTCAGCCCCTTTCTCGCGCGTTTATCACTTCACTCTAGTGTGCCCCGAATCCCACAGGAAAGTAACCTTGTTTTAAAGAAAAGGCCAAGTGGAGTGGGATAAAATAAGCAATAAAATGCACAAAGTCATCTTCACAAAGGATTCAATATAAATTGAAACACAATTGGTAGACCACAGGTGAAAAACAACTACTTTCCTAGCAAATACCACGCAGAAAGTTGAATGATAATCACCCTTAAAATCCATGCAAACTTCCATATGAATGGATATTGATTGCAAATGTTTTTTTCTGATAAGCTCGATTATGTTTAATTTATGTCGTATCCGCCTAACAATATCCGCATACCGGTTTCAGGCTTTTTGGCCCTCATCAGTACGGAGTAGTCACCATCCAAAGATCCGGAGAGCTCTGGCCGAAGCGAGACACAACGAAAATAAAATAACCATCAAGCTTACAACATCTTTAGATACGTCGGAAAAGATAACTTTTAACCGGCGGTACCTAGTGATAGAAAGAAACACTCCATACATTTCTCCTACCTCGATAGGATTCTAAATAAAAGATTCCTTCTCAGTAGGAGTGGCTGAGTTGCCCGACTGGCATATATTTAAAGAAAAAGCCAAGTGAAGTGGGATAAAATAAGAAATAAAGTGCACAAAGTCATCTTCACAAAGGATTAAATATAAATTGGAACACAATTGGTTAGACCTCAGGCGAAAAACAACTACTTTCCTAGCAAATACCACGCAGAACGTTGAATGATAATGATATTCACCTGAAAATCCATGCAAACTTCCATATAAATGGATAATGATTGCAAATGTTTCTTTCTGATAAGCTCGATTATGTTTAATTTATGTTGATTTTCGCCTGTGGTCTACAATTGTGTTTCATTTATATTGAACCTTTGTGAAGATGACTTTGTGCACTTTATTTCTTATATTAACCTTGTTTTGCCTGCTAAGTTCGTTTAGTTTTGCTAAGCAGTCTCAGACCATTTTCAAACTGATTACATGAGATCTCGAGGCATTGATAGCTGCTAGATTATGAGACAAGACAATGATCTCTTGCCTGCGGTAGTTTTTTTTTGAGGTTGAAGTGGACGAATTTTTCGAGAGCTAAAAATGCTTTTTTCACCGTTTGCAGGGCAAACGATGTGAGGCTGATTGGTCTTAAAGACATATAGGATATGTACTATCTTTTTTTTCTGCTTTTGGTATGAAGGTGAATCTGGTTTACAATCTTGGTATGTACTCTTATGAGCAAAAAAATCGACCCACAGTTTAAGTTCAAGCTCAGTTTAGGATATGTGTTTCCAAAATGAAAAACAGAGTATATCTGCCGAAATGCGTATTCATTTACCTGTGTTTATGATCAGTAAATAACTAAAGATTAGTAAGCAAAATTAATTTCAAGAGCAAGTATGTCGATTTTTTTGATCGTAAGTGTATACCAGTTCTGAGCTACTTGATAGGACTATTCTCTAGATATGGTGCTACATGAATAATACTTCGTGTTCTGCTAAGAGTCATATCACAAATAAATTCATTTTTTATTGAAGGTATAACTTGCTCATGTATGATTATTCGGTAAGTAAACAAACAGATAGGAACTACGCCATTCAACAGTGATAAAGCTCATTCGCATTCTCTGCTTCACTTGGAAAAATACCTACCCTGCAAAATGTAGTTCAAATGGTTTCTCTTGATTTTAAGTAAACAAACAGATAGGACTACACCATTCAACAGTGATAAAGCTCATTCGCATTCTCTGCTTCACTTGGAAAAATACCTACCCTGCAAAATGTAGTTCAAATGGTTTCTCTTGCTAATTTTGAATCCAGCATATCTTTATCAAATCATAACATTAAAATATTCACTCAAAACCAAATCACGATAGAAATATTTGGCGACGCTGTACGGCATATTGTAATCATCCCTATGCCAATTCATTATTTAATATATTTCCTTTCTTTTACGAGGAAGTATTTGTGTTGATTCTGGCGGTTCTCCAGGTTCTTTAGATTTCAATGCAGCTGGAATACTGAATACGCCACCCAAACCCTTGAAATTCCGAACCTTATCCATAATTTCAATGATTTACATCTTAATTTTGTATATTTTACTCCATTGAATTAGTTGTAGTCTAAGCTTATCTTGATGAGCATAACACTTATTTGAATTGTTTCACTTATTACAAATATTTAGTCGAATATAATAAATCAAATTCTCGATCTGGTTACAAAAGGGGGCTGTGTCGTCAGCATATCGAATCTTTATTGAGTAATTATCATGAATTAAATTTCCCGTGTGAAATGATTTTTTAGTGACAAATTGAGACTGGAAATAATTAGTTGTAAGCTCAATTGGCGTTTTTTATTGATAATCATTAACTCAGGAAAATAATGTCATTATTCTTAATTCCAACTGGTAGAAAGAAAGAATTACTTTGTAGATTGCAGATTGTAGAGGGGTCTTTTTCCTACGAGTATGTGAAAAAAGACACTTATTTATCATTCCTGCATCATAATCCTTGTTTTATGAACTAAAAAGCCTGCGAAATCTCAAGATTAAAACACGCCGTGTTTTAAAGGTAGCTAGGTATCAAAAGGTAACTTTCATATCAATCATAAGAACTGTCAAATAAGCTTGTAAACAACAATTCCTATATCCATGTAAACAAGACGTGACATCATATGTCCATTATATACCTGATTAGATGTATTAAAATATAAGGAACATTATCCTGATCTAAAATTCATTTCCAGCATTCTTATTGAAGTTATGATGCAGGTATAATAAAAAATAGCGTATGATACACGTGTATAAGCGCCTTTAAAGCACTTTCAACGTTGAGGGCACTCCGCTCCGCGTCGTTCCCGCAAACTTTTTGGGCGTGCTTCAAAGGATCACTTATACACTTGTATCATAATATTCTATTTTTAATGATTTGTCGTGTGGGAAGAAGCACTTTTCCGCTCTAATGCGGTACAGTACTTTCCCGCACTTGTTAGGTAAATAACTATTGTAAAAATTCATTCAAATGTTCGAAAATGATTATTCTTTACCATGCATGTCGAATCTGATATTCAGGGATATCATATCAGATAAGGCAAATAAGATTCTTGATTCACAACTTTCCATGAAATCAAGAATGAATTACACCTTCATCTCATCAACTTTTGCGAATTACTTATTCCTTTGTTTTCGTTCCATTGAATGGCCAATAACACGAAGAACTAGAACGAGTTAGTTTCGTTAACTCGCATATTCTTTTCACAATTTCATTCTGCGATGTAAGACAGTTTTTCTTTTCCATGCACTCATGAATATTTGAAATTACTCGCTGAACATCCAAATACTTATTTTAAAATTAGGGATTCCTTCCGATCGACACAGGAAGCCAGATTCATATATTTTTTCAATAAATAATTTACTTAATCTCATTATCGCATAATAATGGAATATAGTGAATGTGCGAAATAATTCTGCTTTAGCAAACAGGTGTTTACCAGCCCAGCATTTATTCGTCAAATATATTTGATAGCGCCTTTAGTGGTAATATGTCGATTAAGGCCACACGACAGAACTTTTTACAATTGTACCATGAACCCTTTGAAAGTAAAAACACTGGTAGTAAACGAATTTTAAATTTCGGGCAATGCAAATAAACTCCCCTTCGTAGAGCCATTTTTTGTTGTGCTGTACCAACTGGGATTAGAAATACTATATACACCCTCTCGACTTAACACTCCTTCTGGCTTCGCCGTAGTCAGGTAATGAAACTGAAATTCGAGGCAGAAACTCAAATTAATTACTCTCCTTTTGGCCTTCGATCAACTAACATAGATGAGTAACATACAATTGACTTCATTTTCAAATTTGGATTTGGCAAAGCCTCAATTCGAAGATTTCAATTTATTCATAAAAATATAATTAGAACAAAAGTTCACCTTTCTATTTCAATGAAGAATCTCCAGCATCTACCTTCAAGTAGAGAAATGAATTACGGAATATTTGATTTCATTATAAAAGGAACAGGAAATCTGTTTCCCTTGAAGGGAATACATTTCATGTTGAAAAGAGAATCCTTAGGAACAATAAAAGAATCGAGTAGAAGCAAGAAAGATTCATCGTTTGGACTAGACAATGGATAAATTATGGTTAGATGAAATAAGTTCTCATCAGGCATTTATTGAAGGTTTCATGATGGTAGAAACTATTGGCTGAAAAATTACGAAGTGTTGGTATCGAGGGTAAGGCTTTGGAATGGCTAGCTAATTATCTGGATAACAGAAAACAGAAACGAAAGTTTAACGATATATTCTCTGAAGAAATAGAAAATGGTTATGGGGTTCCCCAGAGAAGGGTTCTTGGATCTTTATTGTTCTTAATATACATTGATGACTTAGTTGAAGCAGCAGGAAATTGTAAAATTCACCTGTTTGCTGATGACACTTTAATTTATTTCTCTACATCAGACCCAGTGCTGTTGGTACAAACCCTTAACAATTCAGTATACCAAATACAACAATGGTGCTATGGAAATCTATTGAAAATTATTGGTAATAAAACTAAATTCATGCTCATTGCTAATGACAGAAATTATAATAATTATCTCAGGGTGAACATGGAAATAAAAATTGGCAATGAAATAATCGAGCAGGTAAAAAAATTCAAATACCTGGGTATGATAGTTGATTATAGACTGACTTTCAAAGAACATGCAGACTAAAAACAATATATTTCAAAGTAAACTACCTATATAGCAGTTCAAGATATCCCAATCAATGGACCAACATTATTATACTTCCCATTTCACTTACTGCTCAACTATTTCGTATTTACTGAACCAAAATCAAATATATGGATTTCAAAAATTACAGAACCGATTAATGCGCATAATTCTGTCGTGCAATAGACGTACTCCTATTACAACAATGTTGAGCAGACTAGAATGGTTGTCAGTAAAAGAATTTCTACTGTACCAGGCACTCGTTTTTGTATTTAAAATAAGCAATGGAAGTGTACCAGACTACTTGAAAAATAAAGTAAACTATGATTTTGAATATCACCACTATGAAACGAGATCTAGAAGAGATTTCCATATTCCCCAGTTCCACAAAAGATTTTTGCAAAACTATTCTTTCAAAACTACTCTGAAAAAACATTTGTTGGAGGGAAGCAATCCCTAATTTTTTGGAAAGAGATCTCTAATTGTTTGTAAAATAATTGTAAAATCATTCCATTTCTTTATACTTACAACATTTCAACATTATCACGTTTAATTTGAAGGAATGTTTACCAATGCAGTATGGATATTCTTATATATATATATACGTTTTTAACTACTGTGCATGATTGTTTGTATTGTATAGTGAGTAGTGTTGCTTTTTGAACTTGTATGTACAATGTATCAGCTTTTATGACTAAATAAACTAAATATATATATATATATATATATATATATATATATATATATATATATATATATATATAAATATATAACCACAAAATGCACTGAGGAACAAAAAACTCAGCTGCAAACATATTCGTTAAAATGAGGGCTTATTCTGTAGGTTGATTTATGTGAGAATGATTTTCAGAATGCTTCGTCGCCCCTACAGCGGGGGTGTAATTGAGGTGAAAATGTTGAAAAAAAGATTTCCATTCAAACGGCAGAGAGTAGAGAACGGTGGAGATTTTTCGTTGGCAGAATCGAATTAAGGAGGTTGAAATACATAGGACTATATATTAAATCATTTGTCGATCATTGGAGTGTGAATTGGGGGTAGAAATTGAAAAAAATTTCATATTCAGTTTAAACGACAGTGTAGAGTTTTTTAACTTGCAGAATCTAATTGTTGAAATACATAGCAGCTGATATATGGAATCATTTGTCGGTCCGTAGGAGGGTGACTATTGGGGGAGGAAATTCAAATCAACTTTCAGTTTAAACGGCAGTGCAGAGTTTTTTTCGGTTGCAGAATCAAATTTAGGAGGTTGAAAAACATAGCAACTGATATATGAATTTATTTTCGGTATGTCCGAGGGTGATATTGGGGGTGGTAATGTTGAAAAATCAATATTCAGTTTAAACGGCAGTGTGAGTATGTAACTGCAGAATCGAATTCGGCAGGTTGAAATTCATAGCACCTCATTTCATTTTGAAGAGTAACATATATTTTTGCAGCCGAGTTATATTTTTCTCAGTGTCTTTTGTGGTTGTGGATAACTTCACACCCGGTAGTTTATTAAAGTCATCACTACAGACTATACGGTTTATGAAGCAAATAACTGATTGAATGTCAATCAGCTAGATTCACATGACATTGCATTTTGAACTACAGCATCCCAGCATCTCCATCTGCATCTATCCTATCATCAAGAAAAGACCCTTCAAACGAGTCACAGATCCACTTGCCTCTCATTAAACTTCGATGAAAACGAGATATAGGCGTAGTGAGTGCTATTATTAGAGCTTAACACTCCTGGATCAACGCTCTGTCACAATGCAATCTAATGATATGCTCGTTATTGGGTACAAGGTGGCCAACAATGCGATTCCGTTATCGAAGTCACTACACCTGATGATTGGAAGACAGTTGGCTCTTTGAAGAATCATCCGGGTGGTTTTCTTGGGTGTTTTCGTCATAAACGAGGTGTCGAGCGAATTTCCCTTTTGGTTTATTTTTACATTTAAAGATTATTCCCAGCTGATTTTCCGTTAGTGCTATAACAAATGAATATTTGTCAGAAAGTTTACGTGCCTCTTGTACTAGTTCTTTGCCCGTGCAGTTTGCACAGTTACTGTCATGTAGTGTAAATTTTGCCGTAACACAATTTTTTGTATTCTCAATTAAATGTGTGGTATGGCAAAAAATCGTATTTCAGAGCTGAAATTTTGTATTGTTGCATCAATTACATGACATGACTAAATGCTAGTGCATGGTTGCATAATGGTTGACTCTACTTATCTCCAACATGTAACATTTTATATAGTTGGATTCAACGGGAATTAGGACCAAGAAGTAAAACTAATTTGTTATCGCTAACATTTCGGAATTTTTGTTGTTTTCAAAGCTTTACAACCAAGTTATTCCTGCTCATGAATTCAACTTCAGAAAACTGTTGAGTAATGGTAGTCGATAAAAAAACATTGGCATAAGTTACACATTAAAAACGTTAAAAGTATATATGAACAAATACGTATACTTTAAAATGAAACGAAACAAAACTGTGTTCAACAAATATTTTGTATAACTTCATATTGATTATTTTTTCAGTAATCTGGGACAAGATTACACGTTTTTACTATTTATTTAATAAATAGCTGGCTTCTTTGTTTCTCTTTTAAGTTTACAAAAATTGTGAAACAGTGCAAAATAACGATCAGTAATGTACCACGTGGACAAAACAACTAGTGCAATACGCCATATGTAGTTCATGGTGAGGGTAGCATCAAACAAACCTATTATTCAAAAATCATTTGAATTAATGTCTTTTAAATTAGACGAAAAAATGTATTTTACGAAAAGTTGTATTTTAAAGCCTTCAAATGCTCCGATCTTGAAAATTGTATTTTTTAAAATTCCAAATTTACCTTAATAATAATAATAATAACAAAGCGGCTTTATTCATCATTTCAAATTCTACATATAACAAAGGAAAAATACAACAGTTTTAATTAATAGAGAGAAGGTGAACGATGAAAAGGCGTAGTGTCAGCTATAGCTGTTTTTCAACTCGACCACAAAAAAGATAAAAAACAAAAACAAAACAATCAAAACAAAAAGAAAAGTAATAAGGTAAAATCGTCCCAAATAATCTACTTGAGCATATAACAAAATAAAAAAAGTTAATAATAAAGTTCGTTACTGTTTTATACCTTATTGGTTAGTGATACTCAACATCTCAAAACATATATCAGAAGCGGGATCTATCAACGTAGCAACAAAAACTGCCTATTCTTTAGCTAAAGTTTCGGTCTCTTTTCTCACTTAGTGTGTACAGTCTGAATTCATTGGGTAACTGGTTGTACAATTTGGCAGCATTGTATGAAAAACATCTTGTGTAAATTGTAGTGGAGTGAGGAGTAATGACAAGAATGTGTCTATTCCGTGTTCTGAAGTCGTTCAGTGAAAACGTCTTCAATTTTTCAAAAAGGTATGTATGACTTTTCGTTATAAGAACTTTGTGGCTTATTGATAGTAGGTGTAAATTTCGAAGATCGTTCAACCTCAGCCAACTAGAGTTATTGAATTCCGTACTTATGTGGTCAAATTTCCGAATACCAAAGGAGAATCGAATGCACGAGTTTTGTATTCTTTGCAGACGATACTGGTCAGACTTCAGGAGGGCAGGTCCGTAGACAGCTTGGACGTTATCAATGATTCGCATAAAGAAAGCTTCAAGTGCTTGGAAAGCATGTGTCTGTTAGGAAAGAGTTGTCTAAGGAAGTTGAAGGATGCCTATCTTTGCCAGGCATCCTTCAACACATGTTTGGTGAATCTCAGCTCGGAGTCCAGCCACAATCCTAGATTTTTACATTATTTGACTATAGGCAATATATCACACCCGATTTATATTTTCACATCTTCACAAGCACTTTCCACTTTCTTTTTTGAACATGATCTGTGATTTTTTTGAATTCAAGTGTAAATTATGGGCAGTGGAAAACTCGTACAATTTATTCAAATCTTCATTTACATTATTTTGTGTTTCGTTGTGTTGCAGAGCATTGAAAGATGAATACAGTTGAGTATCATCGGCGTAGTAATGAATTTTAGCAAACTCTATAATTTCAAAAAAATCGAAATGGAATTCAATTCAAAATGAATAAGAGGTAAAACAGATGACAAAATATTCAATATTAACGTATCCAGATTTATAAAGTTTTTTTGAGGTAACACGACAGTATTCATGTCTCTTAATGAAATTGGAAAGCACCAGCGGTAGATAAATCAATAATCAGACAAAATGTACTCGAACTAGCAGTAACTGAGAGACATACATCTAAATTCGAGTATTTTCGCTTCTTCATGAAATAGGAAAATATAAAAACATAGCTTTGTTTCCACATGATCATGTAGTTCTAAGAACGCTTCGGGATAATTGTTCATCATTGCAAGATTGTAATTTTTTTCTGGAAACATGCTAACATACTGAATGCCAAATGGAAAAAACGGAATTTAAATCACACTGAGTTTTTCTCAATTCCACATTTCTCGATATACTTACATATTATATAGCAATAATTTGTGGAATGTTTGGTATTTGTAACAAAAATAACCATCTGCACTGTCGATACAGAAGAACTATGAAGTGGTTAACGTTACTACGTAAGTATTGCTTCTTGTCGTTAACTATTTGATAGCCATTTGAATTCATGAACTTGAAATACAAGGTCCATTTCGCAAAATCAACAAAAAATAATTGAAAACTAATATTTGCTCTAGTGCTAGGTATTGGTTTCTCTAGAGTATTCCACTTGTGTAAATAGTGTTATATTCATTATTTAACGACTGATATCCTTATTGAACTATCCACTAGTTCAATTCACTTTCAAGATGTCGTGTAATAATTTTCAATTATTAGCTATTCTCCACGGCATTGCCTTCGCAGATTACTGATCTTGTCAAAAATCTGAAAAAGTACTGGACTTTTCCAGGTCGGGTGTTCGGGAAAAAACAAACGCCTATATTGTAGTCCGTTTCGACAGGTTATAGAAAATTACTAAAAAAAAATTTGCCGGAGTTTAGAAATATTGAAAACTCCTTATTTATCCTACAGTAAAATAATCGGAAAATATATAGGTAAAATTTACTTCCACTGAATAGATCGGCGCCTAATTTGGCGAAGGTAATTTAGAAATTGCCCCAATAGTGGTCCTCCTTTCTACTTATACAAGTTGATTATGAGGATTCACAACACTAGTTTTGAAGGTATGTTTATTTACTTACTATTTCTAGTATTAAAAATACAAAATCAGAATATAAAATAAAGTCGAAATGAAAATCTTGATTAATGCCAGAGAATGGAGATAACGCGCATTCGCCATTTTAGTTGACAGAAAACTCCGAAAACCCCACACTATTCGAATTTAAAACAACAATTTCTCATAGAAAAGGGCATAAGCTCTTGGGCGATGAATCATGACATAAAGGTATATTTCCGTTGAAAATACTGCCCACCAGAATGTGGTTGTTTGCTGGAAATTATTGATTTTTACTCCATCAGCGTGTGCGTCTATCACGATTTGATGAATAGACAAATATGATTTCACGCTCTTTAGGTAATATTATAATAATATCGAGTAAACTGCATGTCAATTAGTTTTTCCTGAGCTGCCACTGAAAATTCGCGTTACAAGTATTTTTTGGAATCGTTTATGTATGGCGCGGAAACAACAGCAGAATTATCGAATTCAGATAGGACTTTTATGAATTTTGTTGTTGTTCCTACTGTAGTTAAAACGGATTTATTCCAATAGCACAGTAGTTCGGTAACAGCAGGTCCTTCGTTCCGACGATATAACCACATTAAAAAAGCTATCGCATGTTTACAACCCCCTAAAAACAAAAAAAGGGCTTCTGCTTAAAAAATTTTGCTACAAAAGTTACTGACAAGTTCTATTGATTTTCAGGTGGTTTCCGACAGCGTAAAAAAAGAGTAGTGCAATAAATTTCTAGTTGTAATTTCCTAAAATTACGTGAATAAATAAATATAAATGTACTACACTCTACGAATATTCAAAATAACTCAATTTTTGATGTTGAGATGTATTTTTGCATAGTTCCATCACAAACGAATCGTCTTATATTTTTACCCTTCACAGCTGCACAATTCAAACAGGAAACGTTTTGAATGACATCGTCTTCTTCAACGACTCTCATTTCCACACGATGTATTTGGCCGGTCCGAGTTGCAACAGTATCGTGACGTCACGTAACGAAATGCTACTCCGAGCGGACGGAGAATTTACCAATTTTTAGAATCATTTTTAACGAAAAATTGATTTTTTCAACGGTGTTGTTGTTTTTGTTGATCAATATCTGTAATAAAAGTGGTTTTATACTGATTTTCCACATCATGTCCCAACTTAATCTCCTACGGGTTGTCCATCAATTTCCACGGTCGCCTCCAAAAAAGTATATTTTACTCCTTATTGAAAGATACGAGAAAAATAATGAGGAATAGAAAGCCAAAATCTTCCATGAATTCACATATTCTCCATAATAAGTTATTTTTAGTTTGAATATGTTGTCATATTTGAATTGATTCAAACCTGTTTTTTTGATAACGCCTCTAGATTTTGTAAACAGATGTTATAAAATCAGATGGAATCATCTGCGCTGAAGATAAACTTAGGAAGTGTTTCGTTGACATTCAAATAACTTCATTAATCTGATTTTCATTCAAGAAATCTTTATCAGTATTCAATTGAGAATGTTTCCCTTTTCAGCTCTTTCTAGTATTCCCAATCCCCACTGTATCTGCTGGCTCCATCCTGATTGTAGGAAAGCAAGGCAAAATCAATCTCTTGTTGAATTAATTAAAAGCTATTCAATTTCATGTGAGTCTGTTGTCGGTCGGTCTGCTACACGCTGTTCGGTATGCAGATTTAGCGTCACAACATCAACGTTGGAGAAGAGGTCCTTTGATTTCCTGGCGATCGTTTCTCTTGCCATCTCGCTCGTCAATTAATGAACAATACACCCGATTATTATTTCAAGCGTTAATTAATCAATTAGATTGATTCATAGTTCTGTAGTGTATCTGGGTCTGTCCTGGAAATTCAGCAATTCCATTATGTGGTTTCGAACATTTTTATATAAATTACTTGATTCAAATTGGATCTTCGAATGAAATTTGAATACCCATCCAAGAACAGGTTTAATGTTTCAAATTCTTTCCTTATGGATTCAAATGTCAGAATGATCATGTATACGTTGCTTGGGATAGAAGCTGCCCCAACCGCTTAATTTTCGTCAACTTGTTTTAAAAACATTTTCTTCAGAAATACCATACTGTTACTGTTATATATTTTTCTCGAATAATATTTTTTTCGTTATTAATTTTAAGTAATTTCAGGCAAAATATGGTTTGTTACATACATATTTGTATGTGTGTTTGAGATGGGTTTTGCAAGAGTTTTCTTGAATTTATTGGGTATATTTGCTCGCTGAATTTGAAATTCTATAGGTATTCACACATTTATATTAAAAAAATCTTCCTACCTTCTCCAATGAACACTAATGAACTATTTTCTAATTATATTCATCCCCTTCATGGTAAGTGCAATGCAGGAAGTACCGCCATTTAAGTTTGCATCTTGGATTTCCTAAGAATTTGGATCAATTGAGGATAAATTTGACTTTTCTGATGATAATTGCTTATTGAACAAATACGTTCAAGGAAGTATAATTTAATGTAACTTGGTTGACAAACGAGTCTTCGCAACGTAATTCACTGAATTTTAAAACATTTTCGCTCCGCTTAAGTAAATGTACCATTTTACTCTGCCGGGGGTAAATTAATATACCTACTTTTACTCTATAGGAGTGAATGTTTACTTGTATGTCGCAAACTAAATGTTTTACTTCCAGCCGATGGGGTCATTGTTTGCGAATTTAAAATCTTAGAACTCTCAGATTTGGCCAATTGGGTAATGGTTTTTTTTTTATTTCGGAGAAAAAACTGAAACTGGTTATGAAACTCAACTATACTATATAAAAAGTTCCTTGCCTTGAACTGACCAATTGTAGTTTTTTCCATTGTGAAGCCTCTGAAAAATAAATAAGACACAAAACAACGTCTTTATATCCAAAATTATTTCAATTATCTAATGAGAAAATAAAATCACAAGAAATAGTTTTCTAAGTAACGTATGTTTCTTCCTCGAGTCCTTATGACTGCAGTTACCAAACTCCTGAGTATACCGCCGATCATTTCTTGCGGAAAATTATCCTATTTTTCAAATGAAGCAACTCTCACCACTTTTCCATTTTGGACACAATTCTAGACCTTAGTCATATTTTCTGCATATCCCAGATACGCTCAACCGTACTTAGATCCGGTTAATATATAAAACTGACACAGCCGTTTCAGCACAATTAACTGAAAATCATCCAGCATTTGAAAACTATTTATTAACTATTTTCTAACACACATTCTCTAATTCAGCTGGTTAGCGAAGAAATGGTGTACTGGCACAGCCATTTCATACCTTTTAATCCAGAACAAGATGATTCAAATGATCAAATTTCTAACTTTTTAATAACTTTCAAATAGTATACGACAAATTCAGATTGGAACGAAATTGAAGAAGTTTAATATATCAAAATAAGTTTTCGTGACTATATTATTCATTAACTCCATCACAATCACTCAAAATGAACGAATGCTGCTTTTATTTCATCAAAAATTAAGTCTTATTCCTCAAGACTGCTGACTACAATACCTATACAATAAATGTATATCGGTCGAATATCCATCAAAAAACAAATTTTTCCCTGGCTTATGCCAAGCATTATGATATTCGTCCGACATACACCTATTGTATGAGTATTTGTAGTCAGCAGTCTTGGGGAATAAAATGTTTTTCAAATTTGATGAAATAATAGCTGGCTATCGATATGTCTCTTATTGCTGATGCTTTTATGTTTCACGTTTTTCGGAAAATATATTGAATAAAAATTATAACAGAGCCAGCAATGGCAAATTAATTCATAGACATTTGTAATAATAACGATGATAAGCGGTTTTCGTGAGTCTACAATTCAATAACTCCAGCACAATCACTCAAAATCAACGCAGAATGTTTTGTTGTTCATAGTAGAGTTGTGGTGGAAAATATATTGGAAAGAAATCATAACAGAGCCGGAAACTGCAGATTAATATATACAAATTCGGTTTGGTGACTCTACTATTCAATTACTCTCACGCAGTCACTCAAATTTAACGAAGAATGCTTGGCTTTTTATAAATTTCTAGAAATAGTGAGGTTGTGCTGGAAAATATATCGAATAAAAATTATAACAGAGCCGGAAACTGCAGATTAATACATTAATACGTGACTCTTCTATGTAACGCATAATGTTTTGTTGTTTATAATTGTCTTGAAATAGTGAAGTTGTGCTAGAAAACATTTCGCTTTGAAATTATAACAGAACCAGAAAATGCAAATTAACAAATTCTTTTATTTAATAACTCCAGCTCAATCACCTAAAATGAACGGAGAATTATTTAATGTTTCACGTTTTTCGAGAATAGTGAAGTTGTGGTGGAATATATATCGAATAGAAATCATTACATAGCCGGAAACTGCAGATTAATACATACAAATTCGGTTTTGTGACTCTACTACTTAATAACTCCAGCCAATCACTCAAAAAAAAGAGCCGGGAACTGCATATTACATAAAAAATCGGTTTAATGACTCAACTATTTAATTTTTCGTATCTCTACTATTCAATAACTTCAATACCATGACATGAAATGAACGGGAAATGTTATTGCGTTCATTTATTATTATATGGTATCGTTGGTAGCTGAACTTTCGTAAATAACAATACCCGCTAATTATTTTAAATAATAACTTTTATCATTTCTCTTTTTGTTATAATTTCTATATGAAACGTTTATCAGGACAACTTTACTATTTTTGGACAATGATAAACAACAAAGCATAACTAAGTCTCCACCAGAAGAGACTCGAGTAAAATTAAATGGCAAATCTAGTAGTCCTCAAGGACGTTGATCATCGATCAAATGTGCACAGACACGCAGACTAATACTGGTAGTGCTTTAACTCCACATAAATGCATATTCTGCTAGATCACATGGTACATGTCACCCTACATATTGGGATAATTTCATCTTAATCAAGATAATGCTCGCCTCATGACGCTCCGTGTATAATTCGTTTCTCAAACCTTGTGACTAAAAGAAAAGTGGACTGTCCAAAATGTTCTCCGGACCTAAATGGGGATATGTTGAAAAGATAACTGAGGTCTAAACTTCCTGCTATACAAATTAAAGAAGTATGGGAAGAGAAATGACTCCAACCATAAGGGTTCCAAAACATATGTTTTCTCGTTTTCTTTTCCCAATTAATTATATATTTAAAACAAGTGAAAATATACAATGATTTTTATACAAAAATGCTATTTTCTGCACAAAGTTTTATGAAACAAACTGCAATTAGTCGGTACAATTCTGTTTCACCTGATCCGCTGGAAGTTATTGAGAGAAAAAAAATCAATAAAAACGTAGAATTTATCTCCGTTTCTTCAAAATTTTCGGTCTGTGGATAATTTCAACATAGATATTATACAGTTCTAAATTATAAGAAATTAGATAAACTCACTATTAGTTTTGTATTAGATTAATTTGTTAAGCTATAAAAGTAGACGTAAAGTTCCTTCTCCATTTTTCGTACTGAATAATAAAACGAATACAAAAGTCCAATTCTAAGCCCCGATTCTTGAAAAAAGGGGGTTGAGTTTTGCTGTCACATATAAAAAACCATATCTTCAGTATAAAATATTTACTTGTTCTATTATGAATTTCTGTCGTTATTCTCACCAGACAAGTTTGTTATTCATGAAGAATACAGACTTGAAAAAATAGGCGAAGTCGCAAGTGTTTCAATTCATCCATGATAGTACAACTAGAATATTAACATGCAATTTGCGAACACGTCACCTCCGTTTGTGTTTTTCGGAAAGGAAATATCATAAGTGAGTAGCAGTTGAATTTTAGGCAGAGCTAATATCCCAATTTCTCTCGTATTTTTCGAACGCCTTAGTTTTTCTACCCATAATTTATCATTTTTATTCCAAATATATAATGGAATAATTTTCCTTCCGATAAGATGAAAAAAAGGTCAAGCAATATTCACTCACCAATATATGAGCATCTTCAACATTATCATTGTTTGATATAATAATAATATACTTTATTAAAATTTACATATATATATATATATATATAATCTATAAAATAATGATTGTAAAAAAAAAAATTGTTGTTAATTTATTCAGCGTTGGACGAAATTTGTAATGTAATAATGATTTGTAAAAACAATTGAGATATGATAATAGCTTTTTGTTATGAAATATTGATAGATAATTATTTTCGCCCAGTATAATATTTTGTACTGTAATAATAATTGCTAGCTAACGTCACTGTTTTCTCGTCACGTTGCTGCCAATTGTTATAACTTTTCTTACCACGACTAAACTCAGTTGGTACGCCTTTCGTCTCAGATAGCCGGTCCTGGCAATAGAGCCACTGCCCTGGTCTTGATGTCAATTTCTGTTCAGTGTTTATATGGAAGATTGCAGATCATTGTTTGTGGAAAATAAACCAAAAAGTGTCGAAAAACAATTCTTTCCTTTATTCAGGAAAAACTTATATTGACCTGGCCTACGATAGATAACTTATACTATGATCAGACAGATTTTTATAGACAATATTGAGAAACAGTGATGTATTCAGTAGACATAACCTCCCTTTTTGTTGAGGTTGGAAGAATTCTTTTATAGTTCAATACCCAAATCAAAATAGAGTTATTCAAATACGATATGAGTTACGTTGTAATGTTATTCAGTTTGTGATGTGCACTATAAAGTTCATACCTGGAGCTGGAACTGTCGCTGCTACAAAATAAGCCAATAATATGAAGTCCTTTTCCAATCCACTGCTCTCAGGGACTCTTCATGACAAAAGGAACCATACAAATACCATAAATCAGCTTGGAAACGGTTTTATGTGGAGTACATAAAAGGTAATCTTGTTTCTCTTATTTATTTTTGTCGAAATTCTCTTGAGGTTGAATTGGTTAGTTTCTATAGACAAAATACCTTGTATTCATGAAAATCTTGAAAGGAATCTCTCCTAAAATCATGTACGTGGCGTTCTTTCTAAATTTTTTTCAATCTCCTTCTGGCTTTGTTTTTTCATTCTCTGGATACCATTTCTGTTTTGTCCATATGATTTGAATTTTCAATCTCACGCACTTTCTAGTCACTTTATCACTCATTTGGGTTTATTTGAAAAAACTTATGAACTTTTATATTCTACATTTCTTAAAAACTATATACAATATTTGATGATAATTGTCTCTGACACTTCACAGTTCTTATTTTTCCACAATTTCAAATCTTACATCTGACCATACTGTTCCCTGATTGGCTATTGTCATCAAGAAGTTTGTTGTTGTCCCATTGGCTATTTTTAGTTAGATACAATTTCATATACTGTATGTTTCAAGCTTATAATTTTGTTGATCACATTTTATTCAGAATGATTTTGTGAATCTAGACTTTTTTGTTGTATTTTGAACAATTATAAGTTGTAATCATTTTGACAATGTATGAAAATGATTGCATTACAGTATTAGCCTATTTTTACCTCTCAATATTATACAGAGGCTTCATAAAGGAAATAGAATCTCAAAAATATGTAAAAACCATATCTCATGAACTATTAACTATCAAGTAATTATTATTTTTGTGGGTTTTTTATGAAATTATTTCTTTTTTCCTTTTAAAATAAATTACTGGTACTTCATAACATAACAGCATTACATCTAAGGTGTTTTGTTGTTCTTCCACTCAACCCAGGTAAGGTAGAATTGCATTCTTATATCAATTTAAACAATACAACTTCCAGATAAATGCAAAATATACAAGGATTTGTTTAGTTTCATAAACCCAAATCAAACTCAATAAAACTGATCCATTAACATGGTACACTTCTAATATCATGTCACAGTAGTAGCACCCCCTAGGCATATACACAATAAATCTAGAATAACCACTGGTACAATGTTCTTATTGATATATTCACACGTTTAAGAATGCAACTGCCCTCTTCTCAAATTTTATTACGTTGGTCATCATCCCCACATCTCCCAAAGTAAAGGAGATTTGAAAAACAATGCCCTTTTCATACTGTAAATATAAATCCCAGAAATAACCTTTTTCGGTAAACATTGCAAATTTGCAAAGCGGCGGTAATTATCCGTCAAGAATAGGCACTTAACGAATTGCTGCTACATCACATGCTCAAGCATCAGTGGCTACGAATATTATTTCGCAATTAATACTCGATTTTTTTCCACCTAGCGGTCTTGAAGTTCCGAATAAAAATCTTAATATTGTTATCGATATATTTTTTAAGTTCATCAAGCAATACTCCCTCCGGGAAACATTGGGAAATTGTAACTGGCATGCATATCCTGGATTTAATAGGGAATGTGGAAATGATGCGGGGACATTTCAAATAAAAGTCCATATTATGAAACCATGCGCGAAAAATACTCGGATGTAATCATTCCAGTGTTCATTAGTAGGTCTATTGTTTCCATTGATGTCTATGAATACCACGGAATAAATTGAACAACTGATGAAATACTGAAAAAAATCATACTTGTTTTTGTTCGTTTCGCATTGGTATTCAGTTCAAAACAATTTGTAGTCAGGTTTCATGTTTATCAGATGTATGGCTACCATACATGACCTCTTTTGTTCTACTCATATCGAGTTATTGATATTATTTCCAATGGCGTTTGAAATGTTATGAATTGTATTCCGTTGAAACATCGAATGAAGAAATAACGCAAAAAATACAGAATTCATAAGGTAACGCATAAATTAAATTTAATATTCTTTAGAAATATCGTTTTAACTTCAACATGAAATTGTCGGTAATACCCAAAGGAAAAATTCGATAGCAATGAATTATTCAACTATTCAGAATGAAGCGATTCATGTGTCTGTTCAATATGAACCTATCAGAAGTATCAGCTCTTCAGTGAATATATTAATATTTTTGTATAAACAATTTCGATTTTGGTCTGGTACAACACTGATATGCAATTTTGTTAATTAGATATAGACACACCCAAATTTTTATCTTGGCAGTAAATGTATTTTTTGTTTCCTTTTGATTTTTTTCCAATATGTTCATCGGTATCTGAGATAATCACAATTTTCATGATATATATTTTTCCGTTAAACAAATCAATGAATCAATCAACTGTTAACATAATTGAGGAAAAAAATTGGGAAAAGTGGTATTGATGACGATTTACCAAAAAATGGGATGATGTTGTGAATTAAGAAACCAAATTCAACGTTTTATTAGCTCCAGTACAATAATCCACGCACTATCTTGAGCCAGATCAGTCAAAATAACGATACTCCTTTTTACATATGTACATATAATATTGAAATCAGAAAACAGGCATCCTTCCGATATACATCTTGCTCAGGAATTTTCTGATAATGAAACTGAATGCAATTCTGTCAGATAATTGTAATGATAACTCTTTACCAATGAATGATATTATATTTTCGTTATGGATCCATTTCATCATGCAGAATACCTCCAGACGGTAAATTGACGCAGGAATTGTTGGCATCAGAAGTCTCGGATGTGTTTTTCTACAGTATGGGGGTGGGCCGAGATATCCATAATTTTCAAAAATCATCTCCATGCTAGAACACCCGAGTAGAGATAATCAGGATGTGCCAATATATGTTTCAGTACCAACAGAAAAGCCCCTCCCACTATGACGAAAATATCTGGATGAATACTAATAGGTGGATTGATAAGCATTGTACAATAGAATAGCCAGCAAGATCACCCGATCTCAATCCATGAGATGTATTCTTGTGGGACATCCAAAATACTTAGTAAATAAATGTGAACCACACAATATCCAATAATTTGAAAAATATAATGGGAGGTGATGGCAATAATAAATAAAATTCAGGAAAAATTTTTTGAGAAGGATAATTGATAAATAACGAAGAATTATTGAAATTTTTTAATTATAGAATAATTCAGACGCAAACATGTAATATACAAACATAGAGGCATATATGTAGTTTCAACTGAATTTTCACCAGAATATTCCACAGAAACCGATAGACCAGGAGCCCATAACACTTTTATCATGTATCATAACTTACCGCTCACAACTATCTTAAATTCCATAAATCCGTGTCCCACATCACGAAAATCGCATCGCCGACCATAATCCGTGGCTACGTGGCGCTGGCGCATCAGAGTGTTTCAAAAACCCAGATTTTGGAAACAAGCATCCGTTCGGCATGCGTTGCGAATGACTATTAAAAAACAAAGTTTGGGCGGAAGCCAATGCCGAACATGCAGGTGGCTATGGAGGGCACTAGCGCCTCAGGCTTTTGTAAAAAAAACAAAAATTATTATACCTCACTGTTCGGCATTTCGTTAATATCCCTAATTATTCACTACAATTCAAAACAATACGGTCGCCGAACATTTTGGTTGGCAGGAGCCTAGCTGCACCTGCGCACTTCCGTATTTCCGGTATCATTATATGTGACATCATAGCTTACTGTTCGGCGTCAATTTTATAACAAATATGAAATGAAATGAAAGTATAAATAATATATTTGCCGAACAAATTAACCGGACATACATTTGTTATAAACAACAAAACGCAAACATTGTAAACAAATTATACTGTACCATTCGGCGATGGTCTTTCATGACTAATTTCATCATATTTCAATTAATAATGTAACCCCCGAACAAAATGATAAGCTATGTTATTCGTAATTGCTAAACAAGTTGCATCAATTTTATTTTATTGAATTGAATAAGCAGCTAGATATTTCATGTTTAATACCTTCAGAAAATTACTGAGCAGATATTTACAAATAAATAAAGGTGTGCCGAACAAAAAAATGGAACAGCCGAGCATTTATGTAATAAGGGGGCTCCCTCACCTATGTACTTATGACTGATTATGTCTGATGGAGGTGACATTTTAACATCATAGCCTACTGTTTGGCGTTTGTTGATTATCATTTATTACACGGAATTAAGTAGATAAATCGTGACACCAAACTAATTAGTCGGGTACACCAGATCTATATAAATAAAAATGAATTGCTTTGTTTGTTAGTAAGCACATAATTTGAGAACGGCTGGACCGATTTGTCTAAAAGTTGTATAAATGTTAGTAATGTTGGATTTTTATTTTTAATTGGAAAAGTTGCCCGGAAAATTGGAAAATTCGGAAAATGCTTTATTCTATTGGATTTTTGTATGAAGACCATAATTCAGGATTCGAACGATAGATATGCGTAATTCTCATTTGTTTTGTTCGTTATAGTCCTGGAAAAGTTTTCAGAAAAAAAAATCGGGAATATTACAAAGGAAAGTCGGACAAACTGCAAAAATCATAATTTATGTAAGCACTCTCGATCTAACTGACGATAGGAACGTCATATTTGGTTTATTCTTTTTCAGAAGTTGGCTCGCCACTAGATGGCGCTGCAGTGCACTTCCATACCGTTCAAGCGATCGCCATGAAAATTGCTATACACAGATATTTGAACACGGAGAATATTTCTGCGCTATCCATTTTGCTAAAACTCACATAACGGTATAATGGAATAACGGATAACGGAATGGGTTGACAAGATAACCAGGATATCGGGATACCAGGATAACGGTATAACAGGTTAACGGGATAACGGGTAAACGTGATAACGAAAAACAGGATTTCGGGAAGCACGCAGAATCACTGGCATAACCTAGATGAAACAACACAAAGAAAAACAAGGCAAAAGTAAATTCTACGCGGACGAAGGTGCGCTGGTACAGCTAGTGTTATAATATAATTGTTGCATCCCCAATGAAGTCAATATTGAAAGATAAGTATACCCTACCGTTCGTCAATATATACAAACGACGAATATTATAAAATGTTATAAAAAATTACCTGCCGAATAAATAGGATGGATAACCAAGCCAAGCTATTAACTTGAGACCAATTAATATAATTAATGCTACAGCCAAAGTATTGGAAAAGGCTGTATACAGTGCTTCTCAAAAGTCCGCTCCCCCCCTCTTATTTTTGGAACGATTCTACATAAACAAGTGAAATTTGGAAACTGAATATTAAAGGTTGTAAACTTCCCTACTAGTGATGATATATGACGAAATCGTCAAAGATGACGCCAAAAGGCCATTGTGACCAATAATTTTAAATGGAACCCTACGGCAAGCGACACCTTTTTTAAAAGGTATCGAAAAAACCTATTCAATGATACTAATTTTGTTTGTGTTTATGGCAGTTTTAATGGCTCATTAGTAAACATAAAAATTTAAATTCCATTCAGTATGATATTAATTACAGATTTAAGAATCAGTATCTACTTAAAGAAATTGCTCGAAGTGACCTCCATTTACTTCCTGACAGTGGAATATCCTATCTTTAAACTTTTCTCGTACTTTTGCAAATGTGTTTGCGGAAACAGCTTCACATTCTGCAACAATACGTTGTTTCAAAACGTCAATATTGTTAGGTTCAGTGACGTAAACCTTCGATTGAAGGTACCCCCACAGAAATAAATCCAAAGGTGTGAGGTCCGGTGATCGAGCTGGCCATTCCGTTGAACCTCGTCTTCCAATCCATCTACCACGATACTCCTCATCCAAATACCGTCTTACTGCACCGTAATAGTGTGGAGGAGCACCATCCTGTTGGAATGTTATTTCCAAATTGCCGATTTCATCTGGATTATCTTCCAAAATTTCAAGGATTAACGGTTCTATTGCGTTTTGCAACAGCTCCAGATAGAAACCTCACCAGTTAAATTGATATTTAAAAAAAGAGGCCCAACGATGTGGTTTCCCAGGATACCTGCCCAAACATTCACCTTCTGAGAAAATTGGGTATGTGTTTCACGAAACAGGTGAGGATTTGCGTCACTCCAATACCTCCCATTCTGTGTATTTACATTTCCATTTAGATAGAAAGTACTTTCGTCACTAAAACAAATTGTTTTGACATAGTCTGGCTGTTGGTTAATTTTAGTTTTCATATTTTCACAAAATTCTAGTCGACCCAGACCGAAGGGTCGTCGTCGGGAGTTGATGAACCATTTTTAATTTGTATGGATGAATTTTTTTTTTCAACACCCTGCACGTCGACTGACTTCACAGGTAGATGCAACGTGAGTTGTTGAAGAAGTAAAGATTAACTATTACTTCTGCCAGTATATCAATTTTTTTCTCATCAGAATTTGTGGTCTGCCAGATCGTTTCGCATCATCAATACTACCCGTTGTTTCAAACTTACGAAGGAGCTCTTTTAAATAAGTCCTCGGAACGGGGCGATCGGGAAACCTCTCATTAAAAATGCGTTCTGCTGCATGAATATTTTGTCCAGTTTCACCAAGAATTAGGATCGCTGCTACTTTATCACCTAAAGCACGTACCATTTCGCTTCTTGAAGCACTTAAACGTTCGGCTCACAACTGTTTAACAAATTATTAAAATGTACAAAAATATTAAAAGTACGAAAAGCTGCTGAAACAGTTAAACATTCGATCAACAATACACAAATTATTAAATGTACAAAAACTTGGACAATTACAAAAACGTCGAATTAGGGAGACTAACAAAAACGTAATTATTTGACAACCAGCCAGAGGCGGAGCTTGAATTTGGAATTTTAGTATTAACTGATTTAATTCATCACAGCTTTGCGTGCCAAAACTGCCATAAACACAAACAAAATCAGTATAATTGAATAGGTTTTTTCGATACCTTTTAAAAGAGGTGTCGCTTGCCGTAGGGTTCCATTTAAAATTATTGGTCACCATGGCCTTGTGACGTCATCTTTGACGATTTCGTCATCTATCATCGCTAGTAGGGAAGTTTACAACCTTTAAAATTTAACTTGTTTATGTATAATCGTTCCAAAAATAAGAGGGGGGGAGGGGACTTTTGAGAAGCACTGTATGAACAGCTAGTAGATTATTTGGAGAGCAATCAGGTACTATGCAACATCAATCGGAATTTCGTAACAAACATAGTTGTGAAACTGCATTACAATGTGTATTAGCAGATTGGAAGTAGATTGTAGTATTTCTAGACCTTCAAAGGGCGTTCGAAACCGAGATAGAGACAGGCTCATTAAAATAATTGAAAGCGTTGGTATTGAAGGAATGGCATCAAAGTGGATGATGGATTACCTAAGCAATAGGCAGCAGAGACTAAAACTGAGTGAAATTTATTCAGATAGAATGCAAAATGATATAGGTGTGCCCCAAGGGTCTATTTTGGGACCATTGTTATTCCTCATATATTTGAATAATATTGTTACCATAGCACAAGAATGTAAAATTCATTCATTTGCCGACGACACCCTCCTGTACTTCAGTAGTAAAGATGTAAAAGTAAAAGTATTGACAAACTCACAGAAGTGACAAGATATTTGCCAACATCAAAAGCAGTTCCAGCAGAGTTGAAACAGTAACGTTTATTGAATGGAAATAAAAGAAATATTATTTTTTATTGCTAATTGGCATGACGCAGTCCGCAGCACCGCACAATATCTTGAAAATTATTTTCTGCTTTTGCAAAACTGGATGAGGCCTAGCACGTGGCATTAGATAGAGTGGTCTTTATTGCTATCCAGCATGTATTGTTTGCAGAGCAAGCAATTTTCACTGATAGACGGCAATGAATTACATTGCATTTAAATGTTATATCCTAAATTGTTGTTCGATTTTGTATTCACAAAAAATTTAGACTAAAATGGATTACTGTATCAAATATTTATTCATTTATTCCATACACAAAATGCAAAGAAATATTTTAGGCTCTTAACAAAAAAGTTATTTTTCATCAGTTGAGTTCACCACCTGGAGAGTTGTTTGGTGCTACTTTCCAATTGAAAATATTTTCTCAGATAGGTCAGCCAAAATGAATTAGGTTGTGTTTGTTCCTTGGTTCACATTACATAGTTATTGCGTTGGTTTTTCTAGCGACGAAAAAATATTAGGTAGATATAAAACCAGGTGTGGAATCATCTGCGACTGAAAGATAAACTTTAGCCACTATATCTTCCATCGTTCAAGATAACCTCTTGGGGGTATTCATGTTACAAATGATTTCTGGTGAGAACTCACTCTTTGGAAAACATTATTTTTTTGCCTCATTCATCTATATGAGTTCCTAATAAAGTCTGGAATAGAAAATCAAATAACTATCTGAATAAAAATGCAAATTTTCACTTTCAGATTTTTTCTTTTGAGTTCGGGTCCTTTCTAAATATCTATTAGATGTAGTTCCAATGAACGTAATAATGAAAAACTCTTTTACTAAAGGAAGATTTACTTTCTCATCGTGATTATTTTCAAACCATGAGGTATATTTTATTAATCTTCGCAAATATCTTTGAGTAAATGTTTCGTTCTTTCATCTGACATATGAAACTCTAAATAACTTCAGTTCAACAAACTTTCATTTGATTTAAATCATCCAGTATATTTTATATTCGTCTGCAAAGTTCATGAAAAGACTCAATACGAGTACAAACTTTTATCTGAGTTCGAACATACTCATGGCATCACTTGAAATATGTTTTCAGCTTTTTGCTAGTTACAAAACCATCGAAGAACTTTTCCCATGTTGAGTACTCTTCAACTTTCGTTTTTTTTTTCAGTGCTCTCCGTATTCCATTTCGAAACGAGATATAAAATCACGAAAAGCAAGTGATATTGAATCATGAAAGAAAAAGTTTAACGAAATGAAACTAGAAATAGGGCAAGTGCCTCTCAATACCGAGTTAAATAGTTAAATCCTTGGATCCGTGGAAAAAATATGGAAACTTTTATGGAATCTGATTTGATTTAAAGTGGCATCTAGATCCTTTTTTAGGTTATGACAACTGTAAGCATCGCCAAAACGTAAATGGATGGAGTTTCGAAACAAATTATTAAAAAAAAAAGGAATGGTTGATTTTCTTCGAGATAGCGCCGTCATCCTTATCAATATGGCAATGGGTTTCTCCTATATTCACATTCCCTTGCTATTCTTTGATTCTCAATATATTTATTGGCGCAGTCATTGTATGAATCTTTCATCTGAAATTCGAGAGATAATTTGTCTGCCATTTTGGAGCGGACATCTTGAATTTCCATCATAATTGTATTATCATGAATAACATGCCACATTTCAATTTTTATGTTGGATATTGAATAGAAATATTTTTCTATTCAATAGAGAATGTTTCCCTTTTCAAAATGAATACCCCACAAGAGGTTATCTTGAACAATGGAAGAGTCGCAGATGATTCCACATCTGATTTTATGAAAACCCTGTTCATATTTTCAAATAATTCAATTTTCATAAATTATCATCCAAAAACTTGGAATGTGTTCAATGTTTTTTTCAGAATACAATGAGCTGTACCCTTTGATATATCATATCTATAGCTACTTTAACCCTTTCACTGCGAAAATGATTCCTGAAATATTACTTCACATGCGCATTATTTTAGGTTGTGCGTATATATATACGTCTAGAGCAGCATCGGGTATTCAAAGAAAACAAATTATATATATTTTGGATTGACGTTTATGTTAACTGGAAAAAACATACAAAATACCATAAGTAATAAAAAATTAAAAATGTTTTTTGCATGTTATATTTCTAATCAAGGAATGAGGCACAATGGTACCTCACATGTGCGACATATATGTCTGATTTCCCGTCTTTTGTGCAGTTTCGCGCAAACTTTACATCGTTGTATTTTTAGTCCTTGGAATTAATTTAAGGGGATGTCTTCCAGTTAAACGTAATTATCGATTCCGGTCGTCTGCCTATCCTACGAGATGGAACCGGTGTATTATATTTTGAAATATTTATTTTGTACACGCTACTCAAAACTACATCAGAATTAAGAAAATTAAAAAAATGCTACTTTTACTGACTTGTTCGTAAAATATTGCCATAGCCATGGCAACACTTCACGAACAAGTACGTAAAAGTTGCAATTTTGGAATTTTGTTCAGTTCCTAAAGTTGTCATACTTGATTGATTATTGATATTTCTTTATGTTGGCAGAAATGAAATGCTTTTATATGAAACATTCTTTGAAAAACTTGTACAAAAAAATATTGTATGCAGCACGTACGCAAATGACTTTCGCGGACTCATTTCCATATTACGGACTCAGCTAGCACCTTACGATTCATCCGCGAAAGCTTCATGCGTGCTTGTCAAAGTTTATCCAATGTCAGTTGAATATGTACAGGGTGCTACAAAATTCAATACAAATATTTTAAGGGCGCATTCCTTGGGTCAAAATAAGACTTTTTTTTCATAAACATGTGTCCTAAAATTCACCCCCTTCAATCTACAGACCTCGCAAGTTGCGCGAAAAAAATCGTTAATTTTGAATTGTGGCTACAATTATGCATCAAATGTTCGAAAAATTCCCAAGCTCTTGGTTTTTTGGACGCTCTATTCATTTCTTGCTTCAAAAACAAGGTAACTGATTCAAAGGGGTGAATGAGGGTTGCCACAGTTTTTATAGCCAAAATTTTCTATTTTCGGAAGAAAAACTATTTGAATATCACAGTTAAGTTGGCCATGAAAAAACCTGAAATTTTGGTCTCTTGCATTTTTTTGAATCAGCTAACAGTTTTCGAGAAAATTGCTGGCAAATGAAAGGGGAATATTGAAGTAACAAACTAAAATACATAGTGGGCTATGACTTTTTACCTTGTTTCCCCCTTTGACGCTTTTGACTTTCAAATTGTAACAGCAATTTGATTTACTTGTAAGTGTGACGTTTGTATTTCACGGTTTAGTGAAAATAGTTTATATCCGTATCATGTTCAACGTGTTCAAGGATTGCTTCCAGGGTATTTCCCGCGACGCTTGCAGTTCACTAGGTGGGTACTTGGAAAGTGCGAAAGAAATCCGAATTTTTTATCCCGCATCCTTTTTACTGACTAGGCTCAATTTAGCAGCGATGAAGTAGTAAATTTCCACAATATTCATGTCTGGGCTGTAGAAAATCCGCACAAGATTAGAAAAAAACATCATCATGTGCAGTTCAGCCTAAATGTATTGGCCGGAATAATGGAAAATGAAATAATTGGACCATTTTTTCCCCGAGAATTTCGAATGACGACACATACTTACACTTCTTGCAAAACGATTTAGAAGATTTTTTATACTCTGTGCCCTGAAGCATTCGTGAGCATCTATGATTTATGCACGATGGTGCTACACCTCATTTTCGTTTAACTGTGCGCAATTATTTAAACTTACGGTTTTCGAATCGGTGGATTGGCAGAGCAGGTCCAATACTTGGCCTTCTCGCTCACCAGATTGCAATCCGCTGGACTTCTTTTTCTGTAAGTATTTTCAATCTACAAATACTGATAATGTATAACTCGCCCTTAATCACCAATAATCACCATATTGATTTAGTCAGCGATTTGTGGACTCTGGCTATTTGACGCTCTTTAGTAATTCGATTTACACGTGGTTTACCAATATTTTTAAACTTTCGGCAGTTCTGAACACATCCACATTTCTCAAACTGTTGAATAAGTCGAAAAATGGTGTAATGTGACAGAATTGGCCTATTTTTCAATGCAATAATAGACAAATCAATTGTTTCTTCAACCTAGTGACTCCCAAAATATCGCTTTGAGATTTGTATCTTTTTGTCCTTTGTGTACATGTCAGCATTCGCAAGAAAATATTTCATTTTCAATCGTTATGGGCCAAGTTACGATTCCTCAATTTATCAATCAACAAATCCATGGGTTTTCTGATGCTAGTAAGAAGCATACGGCGCATGCGTATACTTGCGTTCTAAGTTGCAAAATGAAAAAATTGGAGTATCTTCCTTCTTCACATCTTCGCGGAGCTGTTATGCTCAAAAAGGTAAAAATACTCATTAAACCTGAACCACAATTATTTTTCTATTAGTGTGATTAATATATTGTCATCTCAAGGTTTGCGGTAGATTCGTGTTCTTGCAAAACTTTTGTCGCAAACCGAGTGGCTGAATTCCATAAAGATGCCGGAACAACTAGTTGGCGATACGTTCCTTCCCAGCAAAACCCTGCGGATATTATTTCCAGAGGTTCTCTCTCTCTCAATATATTGGTGGTTTTTGCTTCCTATATCGGCGCATTCAACCAATTGGTAATCGAGGGGGATGTAACGGGTCTTGCTCTTAGAAATATTACACCCATGTGCCTCTTCTCTCGACACATCCGTTGTCATCCGGCCTGGGTACCAGCGTAGAGAAGAAGGGATCTAATTTATACACAAAACTTTTATTTAACTTATTTTTCCATTGCTCGCTTTAAACGGCCGGGCAAACAATGGAATGTGTTTGACTTGACTTCCCACCTGAGAACACCACCTGTCCTCGGCCATGGTCGGAAGTCGAATGCACTCAATCGATTTCCAGAGGCTGTATTCAATTTCTGGAAATAATATTGTGATTGCGACTGAGACTGGAAGCTGCAAGGTGAATTGTGCTATGGCCCGAAGCGCAACAGTGGGAGGGGAAACATTCTACAGTGATCTAGTTAAATACTTGATTATCCATCGCGTATATCAGTTATATTATGTGCTGGCCCACTATACTTCTCGTTCTACCCCATTGTAAAACCTAAAGTCAGCAACTTTATTTTCAAATTTGTATATTATCGTCATGTATGGAACCGAAAGATTCAGAAAAATAAAGTCTTTAAGATGTGAAGTTCTAAAAGTATATTTGGATCAGTCGAATTATCAGTTCAGATCAGATGTTTGAACTCAGTGCGGTTCAGATCAGTTCAAAATGTAGAGTTCTGAGAGTTGATTTAGATCAGTCGCATAATCAAGTACATCGAAAGTCACGAAGTTCAAATCAGTTTGAGATGTAGAGTTCCAAGACGATTAACTGACAGATATTGAACTCATGCAATCGATTTCGGACAGTCATTCCTATGGGCCATCCACTAAAATCAATTTGGTCAGTCATTCGATAGTGAGAGTCATTGTCAATGAAGTTTAGTTTCAAATCGAAACACGTCGAGTATTTGAATGCGAGAAGTAGGTTTAAGCAAATAATAACGAACGCTAGCTTAACCGGAAGTAACGTAATGAAAACATAAGGCTTCAATCGAAATAAATTAAAAGTTCAATTGTGCAGAAATACTTGGAGACAGACAGACATGTTATGTCGCTGACATACCATCCCATTATTAATTTCGATAGAGTTGTAACTATAATAATGGGTCCAATTGGCAATGTACATTGAATTCTGAATTGAAACAATGCATTTCCTTCTTGAAGTAGTGGAAAGTTAAGTTAGTGACAAACTGAACGATCTACTAATCAACATACTAGTGTGAGAGGCAATCTTAGTCGCTCAAGTCTCCTTACGGGAGGAGTTTTCTCAGGAAAATTATGCAAATGGTTAAGTCAGCTCTGGTCATCGTCGTAACAACTCAGGCGATCACCAGAAACCAGCACGACAATCAAGATGCTAATTAATATATTAAGATACTGTGCAATAAGATTGAAAGATAAATATCATTCAAGTGTAATTTATCTCTTAGAAAATTATATGGATTCAGGATATTAAAGCAATATTAGGATTACTACTATTCGAAATCTGATTGCTTTGTTAGATGTTAAATCCAACTTTCATCAATGTTTTTTTAGAAATCAATAAACAAGTTTTACAATTACTGGATACTTTTTGAAATATAATTCATGAAACATTTTCAAATAAATGGGTATTATTTTCTGAAAAAGTATAAAAATATATAAGAAAAATTTGAAACTTTTTCGATATACTATCCAAAATGGCGAAGATTTAAACACAGAATCTTTTTTCCAATGCGACACATTTCGCTTTAAATGTGATCAGGGTTTCACAGTTGGTATCAATCTATGGTTCTTAAAATATTTCCTCTTTTTCAATGTTATTCGATTTCCTATACCCTCCTCCCTTTTTCCGTCGACTCTTACTACAATTACATGCCATACATAATGTTAAACATCACCCTAAAATAAAGTATCTCCTAAATTGAGTTTTCCGAACAATTTTACCCGTTACATGCTAGAAAGCGGCGGTATAAATGCTCTCGGGAAATCTAAACCTATTTTCCACATCAGCATTTGATTACGTAAAACAAAAGAACAAAAGCAATTTCAACTTCGACCGTAATATATTTTCGCGAGGTATATTAAGGAAACTTTGAATTGCCGACAATAAATCAAGAGTGGTTGACTACAAGCAAAGAGAGAGGGTTATTTCATTGAGTATATTCAGAATTTTGAATTGAAACTATTATATGGTTTAAACAACTTGTCTGTCATTTGGTATTTATAGATGTATTTCCATTGCGATCGTTTGATTTTTTATTCGTCCCATACCACCGGCGGTTCATTTTCTTCTGGAAATTGTTTCTCTTTGTAATTAGAGTGTCAATAGCCACGCCGTTAATAGTCACACGGTTTATGTCCATGCGATTATTTTATTTGATGCCGGGTTATTAGTTACTCACATTAGTTTAGGAGCTCAATTATCATTAAGACTAAGAAGGTTTTTTGTTAAAAAGTTTTTATTTTTAAACTTTTAGATGGGTGGTATTTGTAAAATCTCATATATTGACGATGATAGTGGATTGTTTCAAAAAACAGCTTTCAGTTGAAATAAGCAATTAGATTTTTTGTTATTAAAATTTTATTAGTAAAAAAAACACGAACCAAATTTTTGGATGAATATTTTTGATTTCCGATTATACCACTCAGAAAAAATAATCACAATCAAATTTCAACTTCCTGCATCAAACAGACTTCGAGAAAAATGCCTGTGACAGGGAGAAACGTGAGTTATCTCATAGTGGTTTTTTAGTGGTTTTTTCCTTCTGATACAAGGACCCTAAAAAATATTCAAAATTCGGATCAGTTCATCCGCTTTAATATTTTGTCACAGTTTGTTGTCGACTCCCATGCAACAATTTGAATACCAATATTTATAATTTCCCTAAAAAGAAATATGTATTTCACTACTATTAGACAATTATGTGAAAAATTCAGAACTAAATACCAGATATTGCAGTTGAAAATATTTCACGACGCTCTCCAGTTAGGTATTCAACCCTTTCTACACAATGATTAATCCACGGAACAGTCGCATCGGTGCAAATTCTCGATCCGACCAACCATCTGTCACAGCCGACAAAAACAGGAATATTTTGATCTGATCATAATGAAGGATGACAGTGAAAAATTCGCCTACGTTAATTCTGGGTTCGGAAAACAACGAAAGCTTTGTTGAGCACCCCGCACCAGCATTAAAAATATTTCCGTCAAAAAAAGTTGGACATGTCGGAAAACAATCACTCTCCGGAAACGCCGATTTTTCTACGAACGACTTTTAATCATCGGCTTATTTATAGACGTTATATTGCATTGCGTTACGGAAAATTATCGGAAAAAATGCTGGAGGAACTCTTCAAATAGAATAGGTTGAGTTTGTATAAGGCCAATTTTGTAACGTGCACGCTTGTTTTCTTGTGGAAAGTGTTTTGAAAAATATGCATGCGTGACAGTTGCAGAAAGGTATTCAGGGTAAGGAGTAGGCAAATATTTTTTTCCATACAATACGGTAAATAGAGCCTGACCAATATTAAAGGTTTCAGACGGTTTATACCCCAGAGACGAATTAGAAGTAAAATTATATGAATTGTCGACAGAAATCATCTTAAATGAGCAAGTTTTAGTAACAACACTACATTTCGTTTCTATTTTATAGGTGTATTGGCGCCATCCTACCAGTATATTTATTAAAATCTCAAAATTTTGAGAAAAAATCTCAAAATCTGTAGCATAATATCTCCGGTTCTCGTCATCACAGCGAGATAAAAGACCAGTTTTTAAGTCTAATCATAAGCTTATTGGAGTAGAATTCTGTAATTTCTACGATCGATAGATATACTGGGGGTGAGTCTGAATAATGCCATTAGGTTGACCTGAGTGACATACAATGCGCGCCAGAAGCGAGGATATACCGATTCTTGCGAAAAATAATATTAGGGGACAAGATAGACTTTCGTGTCCATATTTTCGCTGAAAAATTTTCAGTTCTGAAAAATCCGAATTTGTATCATTTCCCATGGAAACGCCCCCGTAACTTCTCTTATTATTGGAGTAGAATTCTGTAACCGTTAGATATACTAAAGGTTAACATGAGTGACATACACTGCGCGCCAGAGGCGATGGATACAGTTTTTAACTGATAATGCAGTATTATTGAGAAATATTTCTACATTGCCGTTGTTTCTTTAATGAATATTAACGAACAGAAAACATATTTTTTTTTTTGAGATATGCTTCATTATCATAGTCTGACTTGTTTTCGCAAAAAAAGTTCAATACTTCCTTTAGAAAATCCATATTTTTATACTTCCCTACGGAAGCTCAGCAAATTTGACTCCAGATATTATTAAGATTCATCCCCTGTATATCAACCTATCGTGGAAATTTCAGAGCTCTACTCCAATAATAACGATAGATACGGAGGTGTTTCCATGAGAAGTGGGAAAATTGAAATTTTTCTGAACTGAAATATTCTCCAGCAAAGACGCCAATCGATTATGAATTTGAGTTCCTAATCACGAATCAGTTAAATCCCGCTTATCCCGCCTCCTAATATTATATTTCGCAAATATTAGCATTTCAATAGCCTCTGGCGCGCATTTTATATCACTCAGGTCAACCCCAGAGAATATTCAGCATCATCTCCGGTATACCAAATGATCGTGGAAATTTCAGAATTCTACTCCAATATTTACGGAAGATACGGGGGCGTTTCCATGGTAAGTGAGACAAATTCGGATTTTTCAGAACTGAAAAATTTCCAGCAAAAATATGGATTGGTACTAAAGTTGATGTCCTGATCAGGAATCCGTAATAATTTTGAGCATATCTTGCCCTCTTATATTATTTTTCGCAGAAATCAATTTATCCATCGCACCTGGAACGCAGTGTATGTCACTCATGTTAACCTCAGAAGAGATTCAAACTTATTCTCGGTATATGTCGATGCTAGAGGCATATGCAAAGAGACAATAGAATGCTCAAAAGATGCCCACAATGCCAAAATAAGATCAAAACTTGCTGAATGTCCTAACGGATCCCGTTCATTTTGGTCTTTCGCTGTGGGAAGAAACTTCACTTCCAGCTCATTTCCTCCTCTAACCAAAGAAGATGGAACACTAGCAACGACTGCCCAGGAAAAAGCCAATATCTTTGCGCACCTATTTGCTGGAAATTCCACTCTGGATTCATCGGGAAAACAACCCCCGAACATTACACCTATTGACAGTCACATACCCGAGATCACCTTCCGCCAACGTACTATCAGAAAGATTTTGCTGGGTCTCAACACCAACAAAGCCTGTGGATCTGACGGAATCCCGCCGATTGTTCTCAAGAAATGTGCCCCGAACTAACACCTATTCTTTGCAAGTTGTTCAACCACTCTTACAATTTGGGGTATTTCCGTCCAATTGGAAAATTGCAAGATACAGCCAGTCCTAAAAAGGCAAAAGGCCCTACCTAGCAACTACAGACCTATCGCACTGCTATCTATTATTTCAAAGGTCATGGAAAAAGCCATCAACATCGAGCTCATGAAATATCTGGAAGACTCAGGAATTGTCAACGATAGGCAATATGGCTTCCGCCATCAAAGATCAACTGGTGACCTGCTCGCTTACGTCTCACATATATGGCAGCTATCTATTGAAAAGTATGGAGAAACTTTAGCTGTGGCATTAGATATCTCAAGGCGTTCGATCGAGTTTGGCACCAGGGACTCCTCGCAAGCTTCCGTCTTATGGCTTGCCCCTCAGCTGTGTTCTCTGCTTGCTAGTTTTCTCTCAAACAGGTCTCTCCATGTAGTGGTCGATGGAGTTTCATCTGACACTCTACTCATAAATGCTGGTGTTCCGCAGGATCTATTCTCGCACCAACACTATTTCTACTTCACATCAACGACCTGTTGAAAGCAACTTCATGTCAGTACACAGCTTTGCCGATGATAGTACGCTCCATACCGCTTTCTCTTCCAGGGCCCTATATCAGCCCGTGAAACCAGAAATGAACGAGGAAGAAATGTTAATAATATAAATATGGACTTAGCAACAATTCTCGAGTGGGGATCTAATAACTTGGTAGAATTCAATACAAACAAAACACAAGCATGTCTTTTCTCTAGAAAAGTCGATCTCACTTGCCTAACATAACTTTGTCAGGAGTAACCATACCACTGAAGTCATCCATATCGATGCTTGGTATTACTATCAGCAATAACCTTTCCTGGGAAAATCACGTGAGGTCCATTGCCAAAAGTGCATCCCAAAACTTGGTTTTGTTTCGTGCCAAGAGCTATTTCACCCCCACTCAGCTGCTTATGATCTATAAGGCACAGATCCGACCTGTCCTGGAATACTGTTCCCATATTTGGAGCGCGGCACCTAAACATATCCTGAGGCTATTGGATTCTGTCCAAAAAAGGGCAATTCGTCTCGTCGGTGATGCCTCGCTTACAAACTCGCTCACTTGTCTGGAACACCGTAGAAAAGTTGGCGATTTGTCTCTATTTTATAGATATTTTCATGGGCGATGCTCTTCTGAAATATCAACAATCGTTCCTGCTTTGGCAGTCTCTTCGAGACTAACCCGTCAAGTTCAGTCATCACACCCCTTCGTGGTCACTTTGGAGACCTGCAGAACATCACTTTTCAAAGACTCGTTCATCCAACGAACAGCGAGGCTTTGGAACTCATTGCCTAGGGAGGTGTTCCCCGAGGCATACAACCTCCAGAAATTTAAGAAGAACACCAACTCCTACCTTCTTTCCCTTGGTTCCCACGATGTTCTCTGAACATTACAGGATATCCCTTTTGGTGGGAACCAGAACATAAAAAAAAAATATCTAACGATCATGTAAATTAAAGAATTCTACTAAACATCAACATACATAGACAAACTAGGGAATAAAAGTAATAAAACAATGAAAAAACAACATAACTATATCACACCGACAGCAAAATACAAATAAGACCATTTATTCAAAATTAAAACCAGAAATGCCAAAAAACAAGCACTCATAGAGTATATAGAATACCGTGTAAGGTCAAACAGAACAATATTTGCAAAAAACGAATACAAGCCCACAATTATTCAAAAACTGACCTTACAGCCTTATCATTACAACACGAAAAAGAAAATCAACATAAGTTTGATACTAACAATGTTGAAATTTGGACCAAAGAAAGGAATCCAAGACTAAGAACATTCCGTGCGATGATTCATATTAAAAGAGACCCCAACAACATTAACAATAGAAATGATATTGAAAACTTGATCCAGATTTATAACAACCTTTATTAACTTTGATTATAGTAGTAATAATGAAAACTGATCTTTACATGCTGCCAAAATACAGTCAGGCTTATATACTATAACTCAATCTAAACAATCCAGTGTACTTATGAAAAGTGTAAATATGCATGGAAGATAAACAAACCATTCCTGAAAACATCGAAGTCACACACCTAGAATAACGTTCGTACGATGCAAATGCAGAAATTTAAATAAAATAATTTGTAAGTGAATACTCATATATATTACAGACATTTTTATATTGTGTTAAATAACGTGTTATATTTCGAAATCAATGTTTTCAATTAATTATTTTAGTGCATACATTTCAATATTGTGTTAAGTAAGATAAGTCTCAAACTCCATATTTTTAACATGAAGATGACAAATACTATGTCGAAACGTCGTTAAAAGAAAATTATACAAATTGACTGAATCAGACCTTTATTCCGTGAAATTGAAGATAATATATCTATAGGTGGTCAAGAAACTAAAGAAAAGAATATATATATATATATATATATATTGGTTGCACTTGGTTGTAAAAAATTCAAAGCGCTATCCGCACTAGCAGATGTAATAAATAAATCTTTTGAAACTGGAGTATTTCCCTCAGGCTTAAAGACGGCACTTGTTATACCTCTTTATAAAGGTGGTAACACTACCCTCCCATCAAACTTCAGACCAATCTCGTTGCTATCCACAATTTCTAAAATCATAGAAAAATTAGTTAAGAAAAGATTGTTACTATTTTTATCAAATGGAAAAATATTAAACGAATGTCAATTTGGGTTTAAGAATTCTAAAAATACTAATGACGCAATTTTCTCTCTTTTGGAAAAGGTATAATGACTTGAATGAAGGTGAAGAATTCTGAAATTGCTCAAAAGATAGGAACATGTCTCGATTGGTTTAGGTCATACCTTAAGAATAGATCGCAAATAGTGAAAACGAACGATGTATGTTCTGATCTTTCGACACTATATTGCGGAGTACCTCAGGGACCTGTTTTGGGCCCGATCTTGTTTTTACTGTACATAAACGATCTCGCTACAATAAATATTGAAGGGTCCTTCACAATTTTCGCTGATGATACCACATTGTTATGGCATGGGAAAAACATTGATATCTTGAAACAAGTGGTCTCTTCAGATTTAAAGAAAGTTAAGCAATGGTGTGATTCAAACTTGCTCTGCTTCAATCTGGATAAAACCAAAATTGTTAACTTCAAATTCAGCTATGATAACTTACTACTTGATAGAAAAAATAGAAAAATCGAATTAAACGGATTTCTTCACATAAATGATTCAATATAAATTGAACCAGAAAATGGTAGATCTCAGGTGAAAAACAACTACTTTCCTGGCAAATACCACGCAGAACGTTGAATGATATTCACCTGAAAATCCATGCATACCTCCATATAAATGGACATTGAATGCAAATGTTTCTTTCTGATAAGCTCGATTATGTTTAATTTATGTCGTGTTCACCTAACAATCCGCATAATGGTTTCAGGCTTTTTTGGCCCTCATCAGTACGGAGTAGTCAACCAGCCAAAGGTCCGAATAGCTCTGGCTGAAGCGAGACACAACATAACCAAAACCATCATCGAGTCTATAACACCTATAGGTACGCCGGAAAAGAAAACTTTTAACTGGCGGTACCTAGTGACAGAAAGAAACACTCTGAAAATCTCCCACCTCGATAGGTTTCTAAATAAAAGATTCCTTCTCAGTAGGAGTGGCAAGCCCGACTAGCATATAGTGAAAGATAAACGCCATGTGAAGTGGAATAAATAGAAAAATCGAATTAAACGGTTTTCTCCACATAAAAGATTCAATATAAATTGAACCAGAAAATGGTAGATCTCAGGTGGAAAACAACTACTTTCCTGGCAAATACCACGCAGAACGTTGAATGATATTCACCTGAAAATCCATGCATACCTCCATATAAATGGACACAATACGATCAACCCCTATTTTTTGGCAAAATTTTCATTTTTATTTTGTCATGACTTAGAATAGAAAAATTAATATATATATATATATATATATATATATATATATATATATATATATATATATATATATATATATATATATATATATTGTTATGGTTTGATGATTTTGGAATATTATATATATATATTGTTTTTGTATATTGAAATTGCTAATTATTTTTGGTATTCTTTGTGAGCCAAATTGATATGATATAAATAGATATTTCTGCCCCTGTATTGTATGCTGTAATAATAATTGCCAGCGAACGTCACTGTTCTCTCGTCACGCTACCAACAATTATTATTTTCCTCACCACGGCTAAGCAACAGTTGGTACGCCCTTATCTCAAGGTGGCCGGTTCAAGGCAATAGAGACACTGCCACTGCTGGCTAACTTCAGTTTATTAAATGGTCTTTGGTATGTTATTGATCATTGTGAGAAAACAAAACAACAAAATATCAAAAGCAATTATCTCCTTTATTCAGGAAGACTTAATAATACCTGGCCTACAGAAATAACTTATACTAGGGCAGAATCAAACAAATATTCACGGATAATAATAATAAATCAGATCATGGATAGATAAACAGAACCTCACTTTTTCCGTGAGAGTGAAGTTTTCTGTTATTGTTCAAAATAGGGTGACATAAAGTTCTTCGAATGTGAAATATGTTATTTGTGAAATAGTTCAGGACCGGAAGAGCACTATTAAAGTTTTATACCTGGTTGGAACTGTTGGTGTTCTAATTATACCATGAATCAGGATGTCTCCTCTCTCTAATCGCTGTCAGGACTGCAATACCATGAATCAGGAACTATATAGATGCGGAAATCATCATTTGGATCCGTGGATATGTTATCATTAAGGTAATATTGGTTTTGTTTACCAAATGATGGGATTATTCCAATTTTCTTTTAGTAAAATTTTTGCGTGGCATCCGCTTGGAAATTTATTTTCGATCTCCTTGAAGCTTTGTTTTTCTATCGCCTAGATACATCTTTTTCTCCTTGTTTTTTCATTTGAATTTTTGAATTCGCGCACTAAATTGTCACTTTTCACTGTTTATATTTATAATGCATAATTTATATATACAATTATTTTTCCACTCATTATTTACAAATTTCAATAATAATTGCTTCTGATACCATCTCATTGCTACTCTCCCACAATTTCCAATTTTACACCTGACCATCTATTCCCTGATTGGCTATTTTTATAAAGACATTTGCTGTTCTATCATTGGCTACTTTTAGTTAGCTCCAATTTCATATACTGTATGTTCCAAATTTATAAATGTGTTGATTACTTTTTATTCCTGAAAATTTTGTAAATTTAGACTTTTTGTTGTCTTTTGAGCAATTATGGGTTATAATAATTTTGACAGTGTATGAAATTGATTGTTCTATAGTATTTTCACATTTTTATCTATCCATATTCTACCTAGGCTCACAATATACATAGAATTTCAAAAGTTATTCACAAACAAACTCTTGAAACCATTAACCATCTAGTAATTATTCTTTTTGTGGGTTTTTAGTCTTTTAAAATTTACAACTGGCATAACATAACATAACAATATATATATATATATATATATATATATATATATATATATATATATATATACTAGCGGACCCGACAGACGCTGTCCTGTCCAAATTTCTATGTTCCCTAAAATGCTTTTCCCGAATACTCTCGTCCGCGTAGAATTTATTTTTTTCTATGTTTTCCTTAATGTTGTTCAATCTAGATTATGCTTTTGACTTCTTTCGCTTCCTGTTGTCCCGTTATCTCGTTATCCCGTTATCCCATTTTCCTGTTACCCATTTTTTTCTTTATCCCGTTTTCCCGTTATCCCCTTATCCTGTCATCCCGTTTTTTCGTTATATTGTTATTCCCGTTATCCCGTTATCCCATTATCCCGTTTTCCTGTTATCCCATTTTTTCTTCATCCCATTTTCCCCTTATTCCCGTTTCTTCGTTATCCCGTTTTCCTGTTATCCCGTTTTTTATTTATCCCGTTATTCCGTTTTCCCGTTATTCCCTTATCCTGTCATCCCGTTTTGTCGTTATCCCGTTATCCAATTATCCAGTTATCCCGTTTTCCTGTTATCCCATTTTTTCTTTATCCCGTTTTCCCCTTATCCCCTCATCCTGTCATCCCGTTATCCCATTTTCCCGTTTTTTTGTTATCCCGTTATTCCCGTTATCCCGTTTTCCTGTTATCCCGTTTTTTCTATAAAATAAAAAAAATAAAGAATAGGGGTTGATCGTAGAAGGGTGAAAATTAAGAGCAATATGATGACAAAATAAAAATAAAAATCTTGCCAAAAAAATAGGGGTTGATCGTAGAAGGGTAAAAATTGAGGGTTGTATGTATTTTTAAATGCTGTATCATAAAAAAATAAAAACTTTTTTTTTTTCTGAAAAATAAAAAAATATCAAGGGGTGGACCATCCTTAACATTTAGGGGGATGATTTGTAAATCTAAACCATCCAGGGCGCCACCCAAACGCATACAAAAAAAATCATTCAAATCGGTCCAGCCGTTTATGATACCGACTGCAGCGCCATCTGCCGGGCTGATTTGTGAATCTAAACCATCCAGGGCGCCACCCAAACGCATACAAAAAAAATTCATTCAAATCGGTCCAGCCGTTTAGGAGGAGTTCAGTGCCACACACGTATATATATATATATATATATATATATTATATATATATATATATATATATATATATATATATATATATATATATATATATATAAAGATATCTAAACAACTGAGTTACATTGAGTTTAGTTGTTACTGTGTGCCTACTAGAATTTCGTTGAAGAATATACCTAATTTTTCATTGCAATAAACAGAAACCCAAAGAAACCATGGACGGTTGTGGAGAATATGTTGACATTTCCAGTTGATATTGCAACAAGAAAAAACAAAGAGCAATTATTTCTAAAAAAGTACAACCTAGAATCAATCACCATCGTACAATTCCAATACCAAGAGATATACTGATTAGGTAAAGAAGTTGTGGAAATTAAGACCTCCAACATATTTTCCAAAGATATTGATGAAAACACAAACTTGTTGAGTTATATTGATGTTGATTCAACTTTGGTATTCACAGATTGGTGGAGTTTGTGAGGTGACACCTACGATTTGTACATCGAGGTAACAATTGGTGATGGCAGATGGTGGGGAAAATATTTTGAACTAATTGTTTTCATGCAGGTGTAATGAATAATAGTAATAATGAAAGTATTTCAATGGATTGTTATTGAACTGAATATCTAACAGTTGACGAGGGGCAGCATTGCAATATTGCTCAATTAATGTTGTATTTTGAACACATTTTTGTGTAGAATGGACAAGAACTCAATATCACAAGGCCCATATCATTATATGATATTTGGAACAAGATTTGAAATAAGAAAGTTATTCAGTTGGATATGAGCTGTGCAGTATTATCTCACACGGTTTGCAATTATTTCTGTGAGGATAGTCGGCTGGTCTCAAATTAACTTCGACATTTATTTGTACAGCTCGCAAGTAATCGTACAATATATTTTATCTATGAATAGTGGTCTGGTTTCAAATAATGTTTATGTATCTAAGTTATCTAGATGTTATAGAGTTTTATGCGTGGTAGATATTATACCAAATTTTTGTGATGATCTTATCGTTTCAGCCACGACATATATTTAAAAAAAAATTTATCTACTCCATATGGAGTTATTTCCTATTTAGAAAATTAATTTTCTCGAAGACCATGTGACATTGTACGCGATACATTTTAAACAGTACACTGTAGTTCTCACCTAAGAAATAGGAACTGGGGACTTCTTCTACCATTCATAAAGTGCATAATGATTGGTGAGACGAAATGTATATATTTATTTAATTCAAACTTTATCTGCTTATGGTAATAAAAATTAGTGACAGTTGTCGGGCCATTCCAAATTACACTGAGAGTAACGTCTTCGAGAATGCATGTTCTGTGGAAAGATTAATGTAGTGCTGGTATGTCCGTACTTAATTCTCTCTAAATGTAAATTGCCAGGGTCGGATTTGGAATTGTAAAGAGAATTATCAAGGGAAATTCAATAACCCATACACAAGTGGAGAAAGTGAGTATGACAGAATTAATAGAATTTGTTAACAGAAGTAAATCGGTATTAGGAAATAGGATTATAGGATTAATAAACTCCGATAACTGAATTGAAAATGATTCATCAGCTACATATTGTAACAAAGTCATCAAATAATTTATCAGTGGTCTGCGTCTGAAAAATAATTATATTATTCGGATGATGAATATTCATTTAGATTTATTATAATGGGTAATAGTTGACAATCCAATATTTCTTCTCGTTGTACCAATAAGTTTTTTTTTCAGTGTGTTTGATACAATCTGCCCAATTTTGCGTTGTAACTTTATTTAATGCTTCTTTCCATGTATGCAATACAGCCTCGTCACTGTAGCCCTTTCGTCCCATATTCTTGTTAGAAAATGTTTTGTATTGTGACACATTAGTTCAATAGCATTGAACTGGCAGTGGTATGGTGGTAGTCGAAGAACAGAATGACCCATTTCATAAATTAATTCATCAGTCTCATTTGCTATTTTTTTTATGCTTAAATTGCTGCACAATCTCTAACAGTTCACAATTAAAGGCGCGCTGAGGAATACGTATATTTTTTAGTTTGCAGCCATTATATGGTTTCATCCTTGGTCACCTGGGAATTTGGAATTTTTTCCAGAAGTCTTGGATGATACCGTGCATTATCTATGTTAATCAATGATGGTTTCTGAAGTCTCGGTAACAGTTGTTTCGCCATCCACTTTTAGAATAATTCCGAATTCATACTAATGTAACGAACCTAGGCCGGACCTGTCGCCTCACATGTTGCCGTCGACAGCGATGAGATCATCCCCGGAGATATTCGAGAACCATCCAGTCCCTTTTCCGCGTAATGCAACGGTCAATATTGGAAACAATTGGAACATGCCGTCGCCAACTGGAAGAATTCGAAACATCGAGAATGCTGTATCGGAGATAAAAAGACCGCCCTCAAGAGGGAGAAGACAGTCTGAACGAGCCCATACCATCGAGCTATACAGTGGCGTAGTAATATAAACTAAATTGTAGATTAAGTGTGAAATAAATTAGTAGAACCAAGTTAAGTTTATTTACGTTACAATTGGTGTCAGAAGTGGGATTTTGAAAATAAACAAGTGATCGTGGAGTGGATAGTCAGAAAAATAAATTGATAGACCTTTTTGTACGCCCAAAATAGACAGTGGCCCGGTTTTTGCGAAGTGGACAATTGTGCGTGGGAATATAAGCTGATAAACTGTTCGCGTGAAACAGGAAATAGACAGTGGCCCGGTTTTAGCGAAGTGGACAATTGTGCGTGGGAATATAAACTGATACACTCTTCGCGTGAAACAGACAATAGACTGGTGGCCCGTGGAAAAGAATTCGTGAAGTGAATTTTTAACAAACTGATAAACTTTTCGTGTGAAACAGACTGATACCTCGTCAAAGACAAAATGTGTTCAAGAAAAGTGCCTTGCGGACTTGAAGGTAGGAATTGAAACAGGAATTGGAGGAAAGGGAACTGGAAACAACGGGTAAAAGCAAAGTTTCTCCAGGAAAGACTTGCAGAAGGACTTATACAAGAAGGTGAGGACCCCGAAACATTTTTATTCGAAGTTCCCGGAGGTGATCTGAGTCCGATAATAGAATCCTTGAAAGAAGAGCTGCAACAAAATTCTAGAAATCTGGAAGAAAAGCTTGAAGGAAATTCTAGAAATCTGGAAGGGAAGCTTGAAGAAAATTCTAGAAATCTGGAAGAGAAGCTTCTAGAAAATTCAAGAAGTCTGGAAGAAAATGCTAGAAATCTGGAAGAAGAAGCTTCAAGAAAATTCTAGAAATCTGGAAGAGAAGCTTCTAGAAAATTAAAGAAGCCTGGAATGGAAGTACCTGGAAAACACAGAAGGCCTAAAAAAAGAATTGGGTGGTGTGGCTAATTTTCTAGAAGAAAGAATGGGAACCGTTGAGACAGAGATAGATAAAATTAGGGAGCAAATGAACACGGAGGTAGATAAAATGAAGGAAACGATCAGTAAGCTGGAAAAACGAATTAATAGTGCGCCCTCCACAGAGATGGTTAACGAAAATGCAATGCTGGACTTGAGTTTGAACTTGGATAAAGTTCAAGAGGGAATAAAAGATGTCAAGATCAATTCAGAAATAGGGAAGCTTTCCATGAAGCCGCCTCAGTTCGACGGAAAACTCCATGGGCAAATTACCGCGGCAGTTTGAAGCGAGGCCAAAGCAAACGGATGGAATGCAGGGAAAGAGCTGTAGCACTGACACTTGCATTACGTGGAGAAAGCGACAAATATTCTACAAACTCTCACCGCCCAAGAACAGGAGGACTATGATCAGCTGATTAAACATCTTGAATTACGATAGCCACGCCCATTTGGAACACGTATACCACTCCCAGCTGAAAAATCGCTGCCAAAATCGGGCGAATCCTTACAAGAATTCGAAACTGACATTGCACGCTTGGTTCGTCTCGCATATCCAGCCACACCAGAAAATGTAATGGAGCGACTAGCGGTTCAAGCATTCTTGGATGGACTCCGTGACCAAGAAACCAGACAAGCGTTGATATTAGCTCGTCAACACATCTCGTAGACGCACTGGCACGAGCTTTGGAATTTGAGGCAGCAAAACAATGCTGCAAAGCCAAAGTAAAGTTCAAACGATTGAGGAAGACTCACAGGGAGCCTGCTAACTGAAGCTGCCATAAGAAAAGTGATGAAGGAAGTGTTGCCCGAGAAAGACTTATAAGATGCCGGAATTGTCGCAAAATTGGACATGTGCGTAGCAAATGTCAACATTCCATCGACTCCGATGCAGGAAAACTAAGAAAGGTCGATGAGAAGGGGCAATCGTCGGCATGTGTCCGGCAAGCCCCGGTTAACAACGATATGTCGCTATGCTTCAACGACAGAACAAAGGTGTCTTCGTAGACGGTCTCATCAATAACGAGCCTTCACCATGCTGCTAGATACAAGGTGCGACTAGGACAATTCTCGGGCCTTCCTTTGCCAGAACACCGGAACGGATTGAACCGACAACTTGGAAGCTACGCACGAACAGGGGAGCCAGCTACTGTATATGGCGAGCTACCGATTGAAATAATTTTGGGCAACACTAAAAGTGAAACATCAGGCACTTGTAGCGGACATCGAAGACGATGCAATCATCGGAATGGACATCATGAATTCCAGAGGGTTTGAATTGGATTTCAAAGACGGCGTCCTACGTGTCAACGGAGAAGAGCTGGTACTTCATGGGAGAAGTGAAAGAGTTGATCCGTGTGCTGTTGGCTGAAGATGTAAGCGTACCTGAAGGGCTGAAACCATTCTGGAGGCTCGCCTGGACGGGAGTGCGAGCCGTGGAGACGTGGTGATGTTCGAGCCCAAACTTCATGATGAGAAAATTGGACGAGGGATTGCACTAGGGAAGACCTTGTTGCGTGCTGACAAATTTGTGCCGGTAAGGGTCATGAATTCAATTATTTCCCAGTGACCTTGAAGAAAGGAACAATTTTGGGGCACTGCTCGTCAGTTTCATCCGTGATCCAGGGCGTACGAGGTACGATTAGCCAACCCAACAACTTGCCCACAGAACTAGAAATTATTGCCATCTCTTCCAAAGACATAAAACCAGCTCAACAGCCCAAACTAAGAGATTTAGTCAAAAAGTACCAAGACATCTTCGATACCGGACAAGGAAAGGGGTCGAACTAATGTGGTCCAGCACAAGATTGATACTGGGGTGCCCGACCGATCCGGCAATCAGCAAGAAGACTTCCTCTTGCCAAGAAGGCGAGGCTGACAAAATAGTCAGCGATATGGGAAAAGAAGAGTTATCGAACCGTCTGACAGTCCCTGGTCCTCTCCAGTCGTACTGGTGAAGAAAAGGATGGATCGACACGCTTTGTGTAGACTATCGCCAACTTAATAATGTCACGAAGAAGGACAGTTACCCTCTCCCGAGAATAGATGACACCCTAGAACGTTGGCTGGTTCCACGATTTTCTCGACCCTTGATCTGAAATGGATACTGGCAAGTAGAACTCGCTCAGGAAGATCGAGAAAAGACTGCTTTACCATCGGCTCCAGGATTGTGGCAGTTCACCGTTATGCCATTCGGGCTCTGTAATGCTCCCGCCACATTCAGAAAGATTGTGGAAACAGTACTGAAGGGACTCTCATGGAACACGTGTCTAGTGTATCTCGACGACATAATTGTGGTCGGCAGATCGTTCGAGGACCACGTGAAAACTGGAGGAAGTATTCCTGCGATTGAGAACTCGGATTGAAGCTGAGCCTAAAATGCCACCTGTTCCAAAAGAGTACGATACCTCGGCCACGTTGTCTCTGGGGAAGGAGTAGCAGTGGATGACCAGAAGATCAAAGCTGTTAAGGATTGGCCCATCCCAAAGACATTCACCAACTTCAGAAGTTTCCTTGGTTCGTGCACATACTATCGCCGATATGTGCTGGGATTCATAACATCGCTAAACCACTGACCAGGCTCACGGAGGGCCAAACAAAGTTCCAGTGGTCGAAGAATGTCAAGACTCATTCAGGAAGCTGAAAGGGCTTTGATCAACGCACCGGTACTGAGCTATCCCTACCCGAAGGAAATTCATTTGGATACGGACGCCAGCAACGTGGGACTTGGAGCTGTCCTATCTCAGATCCAGGAGGGACAGGAGAAGGTCATTGGTTATTTCAGCAAGACGCTTAGCAAACCAGAGCGCAATTACTGTGTCACCAGGCGAGCTGTTAGCTGTTGTAAAGGAGTGGAACACTTCTACAAGTACGTGTATGGAAGAAGATTCCTGTTGAGAACTGACCATCAGCTCTCAAATGGCTCTTACAGTTCAAAAAATCCTGAGGGTCAAGTAGCACGTTGGATCGAGAGACTCCAAATTCGATTTCGAGATCGAACATCGAGCCGGAACTAGCCATAAGAATGCAGATGCCTTGTCGCGAAGACCATGTCCAGATGATTGCTCACATTGCCGACGAGCAGAAGAGAAAGCAACACTTTGTAGAACCGCGGCAATGGATGACAACTGGAATGACAGCAAGATCCAGAAAGACCAAGAGAGACCCCGACCTTGGCTTAGTTGTCAGCTGGAAGAAGGGCAATCGAAGACCATCATGGCAGGAAGTCGCAGGTTACTCGCCGGCTGTTAAGTCCTATTGGGCACAATGGAACTCTCTTATTCTGGACAATGGGATCCTGAAACGTGTGCTGGAGGCCGATATTGGTGGGAAGACAGACGCCAAATAATTGTTCCCAGGAACAGAAGAGAGGAAGTGCTGCGGAAATCCATGATGGAGTCGCTGGAGGACATCTGGGGTGACGAAGACCCTGCAGAAAGTGAGGCAACGGTTTTACTGGGCCAATTGTCAAGCTGACGTCAGGACTGGTGCAGAAAGTGCGCTGTATGCGCTGCTAGCAATGGACCTCGGAATACGACCCAAGGCCCCGATGCGTCAGTACAACGTAGGCAGCCCGTTCGAGAGAATCGCCATTGACATCGCCGCCCGTTTCCCGTATCCGACCACGGGAATAAATACATCCTTGTGGCAATGGACTACTTCAGTAAGTGGGCGGAAGCCTATGCCCTGCCAACCAGGAAGCCATCACCGTCGCCGACGTCTTGGTGAAAGAATGGATATGTCGATTCGGTATTCCAATGGAGCTGCACCCCGGATCAAGGCAGAAATTTCGAATCAACCTTTTCCAAGAAATATGTCTACTGCTGAACATCCGCAAGACAAGAACCACGGCCCTACATCCGCAGTCCGATGGAATGGTGGAACGGATGAACAGGACGATCAACCGCCACTTGTCCAAGGTTGTCTCTGACCATCAAAGAGACTGGGACCAGTATCTTCATTTGTTCCTGATGGCCTATCGATCCGCAGTACACGAGTCAACCGGTCAAACTCCTGCTAGTATTATAATGGGCCGAGAACTGCGACTGCCTTGTGACCTGAAGTTTGGGATACCGCCAGGACAAGACACTGCGGGAGAGGACTACGTCAGCAAACTTCGGCAGAGAATGGACGACATCCACGAACGAGTCCGGTTGAACACTCAGAGTGCCAGCGATAAAATGAAGAAGACCTATGACATCAAGGCCGACGCTGGAGGATTTAAGGTTGATGACCTGGTTTGGCTGTACAACCCCAAACGTCGTCGTGGACTATCACCAAAGTTGCGGAACTCGTGGGAAGGCCCGTATAAAATCGTGAAAAGGATAAACGACCTTGTGTACCGAATCCATAAGCCACCCGAGGGAAACCAAGGGTCGTCCATTTCAACAGGTTGGCCTTACGCTGGAAACCATGACCAAGTTCGCACCCTCAAGCCACCGGAGGATGATATGACGTTCGAGAAGTTTATGTCCTTGTATTCAAACGGGCAGAAAGTTCTACATGGGGTTACTAGAGAGGAGTCACGAGACCTTTTCGAGGTGCCTGCTGACTACGCACTAGCGCACTGTGTGGCAGAAGATCTTCGAATGTCAGGGGCATCGCCGTAGTGTTCTCCAAGAAATTTGGTCAACTCCAAACACTGCGGGAGCAGAATCCAGAAGTTGGTGGGGTGCTACAGTTGAAGAAAGGCCAGAGAAACATCTACTACCCTAGTTACCAAGAGGCATTCCCAAGATAAACCGTCCTATGAAGATGTCTGGAAGAGTCTCACAAACTAAAGATACTATGGTGGACCAGAATCTGGTGGATCTAGCAATTCCAAAATTGTCCTGTGGTATTGATGGGTTGGACTGGAGAGTCATAAGAAGTATGCTGGAGGCGATATTCAGATCCAGCGGCGTCAAGATTTTGGTTTGCTGTAACCCTCTTCCACGACCGATCATGAAGACCGTGGAGTGTTACTTCCATCGAACTTCACGGTGCAGATATGGGGAGTCATGCAGATATCGTCACACTCCAAGGATGAAATTTCGGGACGAAATGTCTTTAAGAAGGGGGCAATGTAACGAACCTAGGCCGGACCTGTCGCCTCACATGTTGCCGTCGACAGCGATGAGATCATCCCCGGAGATATTCGAGAACCATCCAGTCCCTTTTCCGCGTAATGCAACGGTCAATATTGGAAACAATTGGAACATGCCGTCGCCAACTGGAAGAATTCGAAACATCGAGAATGCTGTATCGGAGATAAAAAGACCGCCCTCAAGGAAAGACAGTCTGAACAGCCCATACCATCGAGCTATACAGTGGCGTAGTAATATAAACTAAATTGTAGATTAAGTGTGAAATAAATTAGTAGAACCAAGTTAAGTTTATTTACGTTACACTATCATGGTAATCAGCACTGTTGTTTTTTACCCGACTACGACGAAGCAAAAAGGAGGGTTATGATTTTGACCGGTATGTATGTGGGTATGTATGTATGTTCATTGTTCCCTCATAACTTCTAAACTACTTATCATAATTTGACAAATGAGGTATCGTTGGAAGCGCCTTGATCGTCCACTGGTTATAGGCTATGTGATGTCACATTAAATTGAAAATGACGCCCTCTAGAGGACATAAAGTCATGAACTGAAAAAAATAATTTTTTTGATGCCTTGTTGGGTATCGAATGAAAGGGCTTATTTAGCACATTTCAAAAATAAATAAACAAATAAATATATGTATATATATATATATATATATATATATATATATTGTTAGCTGTTGCACGCGGCTTTACTTGCATGCACCCGTTAATTGGGGAAATTTCTAAAATCACGCCTCAGATGTGAGCCAAACATATTTTATCTCCAAACCTACACCAAATACATATACAATAAATACGTATTCCATTATGGACTATGGTACACATGTTAAAATTATATAAAAAAAAACAAAACGTGTGTAATGACATAAGCTGGGAGTACCTCCACGCGCTATATTACCTAAGTACATGTGAAACAATAAAACGTAAATAAAAAAAATGTAAAGCTGCTCTTCAAATACTTTATCAAGAAATTATTACCCCAAAATAATGTAAATAAAAAGTAAGTTCAAACCCGACTACTGAAAAATCACGCTCTATAAATTATGGAACAAGAAAATATTCTCATCTGAAATTGTTATGTACAAACTATTCAATATTTATCGTCTATTAAATAAACAACTTACACGTAATATATTTTAATGTATTTAATACAAATTCAAAGTGGTGTTCAGAGGATAGCCGTGGTCATATGCCACCTACCCTAACAAAACAATACATTCTAACAATAATAAGCGATCATAAGTTTTAGGGCAAAGTGGCATATGACCACGGCTATCCTCTGAACATCACTATGAATATGTATTGAATACATTAAAATATATTACGTGAGAGTTGTTTATTTAATAGACGATAAATATTGAATAGTTTGTACATGACAACTTCAGATGAGAATATGTTCTTGTTTCATAATTTTTGGAGCGTGATTTTTCAGTAGTCGGGTTTTAGTTTTGGTTCAAAATATAAGACCGACATCATCAATAAATCCATATTTACAATGAACTCGCAACACATTTTATGCCATTTCGCTGTGTGGGATAACTCTGGTCTCACGCATCCGTATAAACTATATGGCACTGTAAAGAGCGCGGCCTGTAAAGCCCGAAACATCAATTGGCCTGTTTACTGCGAGACCAGAGTTTCACTACAAAGCCCGTATGTATATTTTTCGTAGTGAATGAATTTCTCCAAATACAAAGCATAAAAACAAAGATATATTCAGGGAAAAAGATATATAATTCGAAACGAGAATGAGGATAAACTAATTGATCACTTGCTCACTTCTTGAGTATCAAAAACACTGTAGACAGAAGTGTTTCCCACATGCTTCACATTCCTGTGTACTTTGCGTAGTTTTTCTGAGGGCCTCCTGTCTGCCCAACTCATTGCTTTTTTTGAGCATAGCACTTCACACAGCGTCTTCTTCCAGATCTACCTAGATCAGCAAGTTGATGTTTATTCGCTTGTAAGGGTTTCTCTATATCAGGAACCTGTATTAGGCCAGCAATAACTTTTTCCTTGAATGTGGTGATGGACATTGGTTCGTTGGCAATATCTTGATGTGCAAAGAAAGTATTGACTAAAGCAATGCCTGTGAGCAGTTCTACAGTTAGTTTTATGTACCATTTCAAGCTTTTTCGTAATGATGAATTGTAAATTTTCATTTGATGGAAATATTAATAAAAGCTTTATATTTATTATACTCGAGTATATTTTTAGGCTTCTTGATTTCACCTTTTCTCCTATCTATTATTATCATTTCGTCCTTATATTTTAGGCTCAATGTCAAAACATCCCTCTTATTTTTCCATTTTAGTAAAAAAAATCCGGTATCACTTTCTTGTGCTATTGATTCGTCTTCTTCTAGCTTTTTTGTGATAACATCTTTTGTATTGTATTTTCTATTAGATCGTAATGTGCCAATCAAATGTGTCTTACGACTCCATAATTCATGAGCAAGATATACCGACGTGTAATAGTTCGGAACAGAGTGTTCGGCCTTTATCTTTATCTAAGAACAACCCTACTTGGAACATTACTTCCTTCTGTATGTTCCTTGTCGCAGTAAACATTGAAATCGTATGTATAACCTTCGAGTCATAATTTGAACAATTTCATGCCAAATTTGTGCTTCTTATTAGATACATATTGTATGAATTTGAGACGCCCTTGAAAGGGCGACCAGGGTCTCATCAATACATATGCAGTCTCCGAGAATAAGTACTTTTTGAAATTATTCTTTCAGTATTGTGATGAGTGGAGCTAATTTCTGGCGACGATCTTCAGTAACTACAGAGTTGTCGCTGAAATTAGCAATTTCAGCAGTAACTGAAAGGGATTCCCAGACATTATATATTTTATGTGATTGTTATATAACACCTTTTTGGACCAGTACAAAAGTGTTGGAAACCGACATAGTCTTATCTACAGAATGATACCCAGAAATTTCTTCATTTCAGGTTATGTTGTATCACGCCAAGAAATAATAAAGGAATGTGTAATTTTTCTCAATACAATGCTGTGGTGACGTGTTGGTCTTACGTAGCCTTCAGAACAAAATAGACGAACTGGCGACCGCTTGAGACCAATGTGTCACCATAAAAACAAAAACACTTTTAGGCAGGTAAAAAAATATATTAAACACCTTATGACTTTAAGAGTGTTCAGATACTACTTTGAAGTTGTTTTAGCAGAAACAATGTACTCAACCAGTTAATCAAGAACTTAAATGAATGAATGAACCAAATACTTAAGATTATTTGGAAAAAATAGGATTTGGGTTGATTGATTTTTTTTGAAATTCGTAAAACACCCCAATATGGATCCTACCGAATACAAACTGAAATACTAGTGAACAAAAACAAAACAGAAAAACGTTTCTTTTCATAAATATATCGTTTCAATTTCCGCGTCTCGAAGCGTAGTTTTTTTCCGGTTTGATAAATGTAGTTGGACACGATTTCCACACACACATACAGCCTCACAGAAAAGGATAATTTATGGGGACGGATACATTTCTCGCATATGCGACTACCGGAACTGCGTCGAGGAACGTTCAAAATGCACACAAATAGAAGATACACATTTACATAAGAAGGTCGGCGGCGGTTACGAGGAAATTGTTAAAAAGCTTATATAGCGAATAAAAAGGTTTAGAATGTTTTTTTCTCTTACCCTACACAAATTACGCCATTAAGACATGCGAAGGAAAATTTATTGAACCGTTTGAACTACGAATTTTTTTGACTTGGAATGAAGTTTAAGCTGGATGCTTTGTGCAGAACTTGTGAAACTATATCGTGTAATTCGAAACCGTCATCACCACCAGAGGCGCACTTCAACGTCACCATCATGTTACTTCGAAGTACGAATCATAGATGTCGCCACCAAACAAACCCACTCATGTCAAACCACCCTATGTCAAACCACTCATGTCAAACCACCCTATGAATCCCAAATTTGTTGAATCATTTCTCAGCAAGTTTGTTTCTTCCACAACTTCCTCACCTACTCAACATATTTCATGTATGTATATATATATATATATATATATATATATATTGTTATGTTATGAAAAACCAGTTATATATATTAATAGGAAAAAACCCACAAAAAAATAATTATTTAATAGCTTTAGTTTCAATAGATTGTTTTTACATAAATTTTGAAGTTCTATTTCCTTTATTAAGCCTCTGTATGATATGAATAGATAAAAATGTCCAAATACTATAACACAATCAATTTCATACACTGTCATAATGATTACAACCCATAATTCTTCAAAAGACAACAAAAAGTCTAGATTTACAAGAATTTCCTGAATAAAATGTGATCAACAAAATTATAAATTTGAAACATACAGTATATGAAATTGTAGCTAACTAAAAGTAGCCAATGGTAGAACAGCAAACTTCTTGATGACAATAGCCAATCAGGGAACAGTATGGTCACAGGTAGAATTTGAAATTGTGAGGGAATAAGAACGAGAGTGTCAGAGACAATTATTACTGAAATTTGTACATAGTTAATAAGAATGGAAAAATAGTTTTATGTATAAGTTATGACAAATAACCCCAAACAGTGAAAAAGTGACAATATAGTGCGCGAATTCAAAAATTCGAATCGGAGGGAAGGAACAAAATTGGTATCCAGGTGATAGCAAACAAAGTCAGAAGGGAGATCGAAAATAAATTTAAAACGAATGCCACGTTATATTTTTGGGAGAAAGAAAAATTGAATAATTCAACATTATAAGCGGAAAACCAACATTACCTTATTTGGACACCATAGCTGATTGCTGAATTTGTATGGTTCTTTCTATTTGGTATTGGAGTTCCTGATAGCATTGGAGTGAAAGGAAATCCAAATCCTGGCGTGTATTGAACAGCGACAGTTCCAGACAGGTTTAAACCTTCCATAGTGCACATTCCGAACTGAACAATTTCACTAATAACGCATATTCCATCGGAAGAACTTTATTTCAATTGATTTCGAACTATTAAAGAAATTTTCACTTTCAAGGTAAAAGTGAGGTTGTGTATATTTTACCAATGAACTTTTCTCATGATTATCCATGAATATTTGTAGATTCACCTTAGAGTAAGTTATCTTTCGTAGGCCAAGTAAAATTAAGTTTTCCTGAATAAAGGAAATAATTGCTTTTTGATACTTTGTCGTTTGTTTTCTACAATAATCAACAATCATACTTATGACCATGGAATAAATAGAAATTTGACATATCAAGCAGTGGCTAGTGGCTCAATTGCCTGAACCGGCTATCTGAGACAAGAGGCGTACCTAACTGTGCTTAGCTGTGGTAAGGAAGTGATAACAATTGGCAGTAGCGTGACGAGAGAACAGTGACGTTAGCTAGCAATTATTATTACATTTAAACATATTATACAGGGCAAAAATACTTATCTCTATATCATAACAATTTGGCTCACAAAGAATAGCGAAAATTATTAGCTATCTTCATTTTATATATAAAACAAAATTTATATTTACAATTTATCAATACATAACAATATATGTGTCTGGGTTTTGGAATCAAACAACTTTCAAAAATACACATTTTCTGTGAATATTTGGAGAAAACTCAAAAGTATTCCTGAATAAAGATGTAGATCTATATGAAATAAAATGTTTTATAGGAAAATAGCATTTTTTTACAAAATAAAATTATATTCTTGATTAAAGCGGAGGTATCATTGAAATAAGCAGATTATCCTTTTGATATGAAATATGAATTAATTTCTTATTGCAGAATTCTAGAATATACTGAGAATATATTTCATGGCTGGGATGCGAAACTGGGGACTGGGGATTCCTATTTGAAGATAAATAAGTGTTGCCCCCGAAATTTTTATGTGAAACTCAGTACAATATTTCTATATAGTTGGTGCTCTATCTGATATTAATCACATTTTCGGTTCGATCATTAATGAGAATGAGTCTGCGTCAACTGAAAAAAGTTTGATTTTTTGTTTTTGTTCATAAAACGCTATATTTTCTGAAAGTTCAGTGAATAATTTTGAAATGGAATTTTGATGATTTTTCCAGGATCCTAAAGAATAAGTAGGTACTCTTGAATGCCACTATGGCAACTGACATGTTACTATAATAATAATAATAATAATTTATTCACAGGATAGAGATAAAAAATTACAAATTGTATAAAGGTAATGTGTGAATAAAATAGAGCCTAATCTACGAGGTATAATATGTATATCAGGATACACATATATACCTGTATGTATAGCGAGAATATATAAATATCTAAAATAGTACCTAAGCATAAGTTATAAATATATATATATATATATATATATATATATATATATATATTCCTTTTTCATATATATATATATATATATATATATATGAAAAAGGAATTTGTGGCATAATGGACAGATTATTAAATTAAAGAAAAAAAGCATCCTCAAGCGAGACTCGAACTCGCAATCTTAAGCTTTCCGGACCTTGAACACTTTACTTCCATTAATTTAATGTGAATGTTGGAATGAATCGAAAAATCGTATGTACTCATCAGTGGCCGTCGAGACCCGGTAAATTAAATTAAAGGAAGTAAAGTGTTCACGAGTGTGTGTCGATTCTTATAACCTCGATAGCTCAATGGGAAGAGCGTAGGTCCGTAAAGCTTAAGGTTGCTAGTTCGAGTCTCGCTTGAGGATGCTTTTTTTCTTTAATTTAATAATCTGTCCATTATGCCACAAATTCCTTTTTCATAATTTCTCACGGACAATAATTTCCCACTTTCACATTATATATATATATATATATATATATATATATATATATATATAAATAGTACCTGAATATGAACATAATCAAAATAGTAAAATTAGTAAAAATAGTACTCAAACATCATATTAATTGTTAGTAATATAAATAGTTTTAATGACTATTTTTTATTCTTTCAGTTTTCTATTATTGATTTTACGTATGTGGTTGATAACTCTTTGGTATAGTCTTTTAGCGTTTTAGTGAAGCGTTGGATTGTGGGTTCGTTTTTAATATTATCAGGTAAGCATACTTTCGGTCCCAGATATTGTTAGCATCTCTGACCGACTGATTTATTCATAAAAGGGGGTATATATTTATTTTTTTGTCGCGTCTCATGATAGTGAGAATGAGTAAGAAGTCCGTTCTTATGCAAATATTGTGTTTTTCCTAATTTCAAAAAATAAAATTTCCTCAAATCATAAATTTGTGTCTCTTCAAATAGCGATTCGCTTGGATATCGGTTATTTCTACACATTATTTGTTTCAAAAACAGCTTTTGTATGATTTCTTCATTATTAAAATGGTGCTCTCTAAATATAATAACATTGTTCTCTCTTGCATATCAATGGAATACGAAGGCGTAGAAGGGCCAAACATTTTTCAAAAACATTTGGAATTGCCAATTGTCACTTTGAAGTGATAACTGTTAGTTTAAAGTGGCAAATCCAAATGTTTTTAAAAAATATTTTGTTGTTGGCCCTTCCACGCCTTCGTAATGGAAACTTACAGGGAGTTAAAAAATAAAACAAACTTTTTTATCTTTTAGCTTCAATACCCCCTGATTGGGAAAGGCCTATTCATTTTCCAAGAGGAATCCTCAGTTTGTTTTGCACCCTAGTTATGAAACACCATGTATTTTAAGGCGCCGAGGATAATGTTATGAAGGCAGTAATTAATGTCCTCGAGCATTACGATAATGCTCTTAAACATTGAATGGATGTTTACTGGTGATCAAAGATGTACTCTCATTGATAGAATATGCCTTCAAATCATCGTAATGAGGAATAAAGTTGGTTGGTTGATGCACAAAAAACATTAAAATACACTTTTGTATGAAAATGAACTCTAGGTGATGGATAATCATTGTAGCCATGAAAAATGTCCCTAATCGTTGAAATAATTCTATTAAACATTGACCAATGCCAATTAGGGATTAAACAAAAAACTTTCGGTGATTTGTTTTGATAATTCGTATAAGAAATAAAATTGATTGGTTAATGTACAAAAAACATTGATGCCAGGATCGACAGTTGATGTTAAATCCCCTTGAACATCAATGAACGTGGTCCTTACGCAATGTCTTTATAGTGAACATATAAACACCTCTTCATCAACTGAACATTATAGTGATCACATAGAGCATCGGTTGGAAAATAATGTCCAAATTCATTTTCGTAATGCTTGTTTTCATTACAATAAGGTCACTTTTTCGTTCTGTGTACTTAAGACAGACTGAGATTGTGAAATCACTCTCCTTTCTTACTAAAGAGAAGGCAGAAGGAAACCATGTGAAAGCATTTTTCCCTAAATGACTACACCTCCCTTTTTTCCCCAATCCTAACCTGCTTTCTTTAAGGCTACAACATCGGAACCAACGTTAAAATTTCAAAATTTCTAGACGCGGTTCAACCCAAACTTTGAGTATTCAATATTACTGAAAAAAAAGTCAAACCAGCTGTGAGTTGCGGGAAAACCTAGTTATCTTTTTTTATGAAATCATGGTAATAATGTGGAAATTCTTTTTTTTATTTATAATTGGGATAGTTTTGACGATCAAAAGAATCGATGCCATTTCTACCACGAATTGAAGGAACAGAAAACCGAAAACTTTGGGTACATTGGAACTATGAGACGAACAGCTCTCTCAGCAGAGACGAAAAAAGACAAAAACATATAAACGACAACACAATAAAAGCTCACCATGCACCACTGACAGTTTCATAACCCTTGAATGAATTAACTTGAAATTGCTTCGTTCGCAGATCGAATAGGTTCATATAACTTTTTTCATTCCAACCATTATTCAATTTAACTTGGAAGTATTTTTGTTGTCATTGAAGTAGCGTGTTAGGATCGTAAATTCTAGCATAAAGTTTATGATACTAAGAAAGCCATTCGCGGTTTCGGATCATAACAGAAATAATATAAGGCTGAGTTACGATTGATAAGGAATAATGGAGAGTTCGAAACGAACCCACTCATCGAAGATGGTTGAGATTGTTTATAACTTCCGGAGGCAGCTTCGTAGTCGATAGTATTCAAAAACTTCTTTGGATATTTTATCGAATCCGTTCCAAATGCATCTTATTTTGCTCAGTCATTTGGGAGACTTCAATAAGATAATATTTTGCATGATTAAATAATGTTAAGTATGAAACAAAACAAAAATATTGGAGACAGAAAAATATACGATGTTAATTAAATATTTGCCATTTGCAAGGTGAAAGTACCGAAACAACTTGACTTATAAAAACCCATAGAATTCATTTTATCCACGAAATCTCTTGACAAAGTAGCATTTTAATCTTTCTCTCGATGTAGAATGGAAGTTTTTGGAAAAATATCTTTGGGTGTCATAATTTGTCCCCTAAGGAAATACGCTCTTCAGCTGCATTGGGGAATGGCGGTGGTTTCTATGTTCGGATATTCGTATTATGAATGTTCTGCCTGTTTGGCCTATGTGAAAACAATACACATTAATTTTCAATCCAGATTTTTCAGATTGCTTGGTATTTTATTGTTCTCAATAAATTCACAAAATTTTGATCTGTTTTGTATGCCAATATATGAGAAACCTATAGTCAAACATGTAATGAAAAAAGATACCACTGTGAGAGATATACGAAATGTCTTCACGATTGCTGAATCATCCTAAAGTTTATGCACTTACAATTTGATTCCGGTGTCAGTGTTCAGGACTGATGATAACCTTTTTTTTCTTCCAGGCTGCAATCAATCTCGAACGGAAAAAGTTTACAGAGTTAACTTTCTAGAAAGGAGTTAAAATTCTCAGAGAGTCGTAATAAATCGAATTTTAAAATATGTATGTATCCCTACAGCAGAGGTGTAGCGAAGTTTGTGATTTCGTAAAACGAATTTGGACGAAATGTTGCCGATTTCCCGTCGAAGGAAACTTTCCGGATTTGCGGGCTGAATTTTTAATATTTTATGTATGGATGGAAAATCAGATTGAAAGTAATGGGATAGGGTGAAAAATATGGTGCTGGGACATTATCAAATGGAATTGGTATATGTGGGAGAGCGAATATCAAGGAAATATGATTTAATACAATATGTTAATTTTTTTCTTCGAAAAAGCATACCAAGTTATTCCAATATTCAGTGTAGCCAGTACCATGAGTAAAAAAAAGAATTAATGGATATTTTGACTTTTCTGCTTAAAAAAACATGATTTGATATATATATATATATATATATATATATATATAGTACATATATATATAGGGTGTTATGTAATAAGTGTCCAATATTTTACAAGATGATACCTCAGTTATTTATGAGGTGAAAAGTTCATATAAGCCTGGGTCCGCAAGGCCTTCATTTTTGATATACAGGGTGTTAAAAATTTATCTTTATTTTGGTTTTTCGTAAATTATTTTTAAAACAATGTCGATATTTGGACGAAAATTGGTATCTGGGGATTTTTAATATGATAATTTCAAATTTGATCTTAGTTTGGCCCTTAATTGTAGGGGGCGCCGTCTACAGGTCTTTATCCCTTTTGGGGAGTCACAACTTTGTCGTGCATGTATGTATCACATTTTCTTTATCATTTTTAGTAAAAGGTAGCTTTCCAAAAGTCGTACAAGCAGCCGTTTTCGAGATATTTTGAATTGAATTAATCGATGCATCCAATCTTCTTCTCATTGATTCGCGAACTTTTTGAAAATAAAAGTAGACTAGTAAGTTTATTCCAATGTTTTTTTTGTGCTGTCATGTCAAAAATAATATCTTGACGCATAGTTAAAAAGTTTTATTTATTATTATTGTGATTATTTGCAAAAAATGGTAAACTTTACCAATGTAGATTATGCTGACATACATTTTACATACGGACTTGCTAACGGAAATGCATATGAGGCTAGAAGTTTGTATCAGGAGCGTTATCCGAACCGCACAACTCCTACTTCAAAAACGTTTTCAAGAATTCACGCTCGGTTAAGGAAAGCTAGTCATCTGTCGGGTGCACATTGGACGGTAAAAACCCCAGAAACCGAGGAAGCAATTCTTCATCTGGTAGGAGAACACCCGAAAACAAGCCCCAGAAAAATAGCGCTGACGTCGAACGTTTCTCATGTTCTGGTATGGAAAATTTCAATTGATAATTTGTTATATCCTACCATATTCAAAGAGTTCAGGCACTACTCCCTCGTGCTTTCGTTACGTATCAACTTCTGTCGTTGGTTTCTCCAATGCCTTATTCAAAATCCTTATTTGAAAATCAAATCCCGTTTACCGACGAAGAAATTTCTCACGCATCGCTATAGCAATTTTCACAACAATCATTTGTGGTCAGAGATAAATCCCCATGCGATACAGGAATCACATTTCCAAGAACAGTTCTCTCTTAACGTGTGGGCAGGAATCCTTGGAGATTATTTTGAAGGTCCATTCTTTATACCGTGAAGATTGAACGGAGAGAGATATCGTCATTTTCTTGAAGAAGATTTGCATATTTTACTGGAAGATGTGCCGCTTAGACTACGAAATGAAATGTGGTTTATGCATGACGGTGCCCTGGCACATTTCAGCATCCAAGCGCGAGAATTTTTAGATCAAACTTTCGGCAACCGTTGGGTAGGTCGGGGAGGGCCTCAACCATGGCCCCTTAGGTCACCAGACCTTAGCAGTTTGGATTTTTTCCTGTGGGAACATCTAAAATCCTTAATTAACCAGATATCTATCCAAAATGAAAGAGAATTGAGTGATCGAATAATTAACTCTTGTAGAACGATTCAAAATACTCCAGGAATTTTCCAAAGAATGCGCGAATCAATGAGAAGAAGATTGGATGCGTGCATACAGGCAAGAGGTCGACATTTCGAATATAATTATTGTGATTTTGATTTATATCTAGTGTTCCGTTGTTTATTGTTGTTGTTAAATGATAGGGGAATCGATTTTTTTCACACGGTAGATGAATTTACACTTGAAGTGAGCAATGGGCGATCGTGTTTATTTTGAAATTTTTATTTTTAAATGTTTTTGTCTCGGTAGAGTGTTGCTATGTCCTTTTCAAACTAACTCGTTTTTATATTTATATTGTTTTTTGTAAATGACGATGTGTTGATTTAATTATTTTTATTGTGAAATATCTTTTAATCACATTTTATCCAGACTTGGTGTGTTTTATATTGTTTTTTTAATGACGATGTGTTGATTTAATTATTTTTACTGTGAAATGTCTTTTAATCACATTTTATCTAGACTTGGTGTATTTTAATTTTTTTTTCAATACCGATGTGTTGATTTAATTATTTCAATTGTGAAACGTTCAGATAATAATTATCAGGTAGTTTTTAGGGAATAAATCTTGCCCGGTGTTTTAACTGTAAAACTACGATTTTCATTGTCTATCCTTTTGTCGAAACAAGTGCCTTGCTCTTATTGAAACTCCCGGTGTTTGTTCCTCTCTGTATCATTACTAATATTTATAAATTGTATCCTTATCTCTGAATCATATTTATAGTTGAAATTGTAATTTTGATTTAAGGAAAAGTTAAACAAACCTTTTATACCTTATTGGGTTATCATTATGAACAACTTTGGAAATATTTGTAAATGCCAAGAATAGTTGAAATTGCCAATAATATTTGGAATGTCTCAATATTTCAAGAAATATAGTTTTTTGTATTTACATTAATGCTTTAATGGCAAATGGAGAGTGGCAGGATTAAAAAAAGGTAAAAGTTCTATTTACATTCAACGATTTTAGTAAAATCCTGAATCTTGTATTTGGCACTGTCCTGAGTCTGGAAAAAGTTTCAAATTTTCGTCACAAATTTAGACTTGTACATTATTAGTAAATGTTTTCTATTTCTCATAGTGAATTATTATTAGTTGGGCGAAGCCTACCCTGGTATTCTGGCATAAGACACCCAGCGGGGGTTAATAATCAGTGTTAACTCTAGGATTATTTTGTCTCGAATAATTTGATCACTATACCGGGTGACACAGGATATCGGGCCACCCCTGTAACTTCTGCATTCGTCAACGGATTTTTCTGGAATTTGGTACAGTTATATGAGCAACCATTTCGGATTTGATCACATTACAATCCAATATGGCGGACTTCCGGTTTTTCTGGAAATGCCAGTAACTTTGTTTTCTCAAACAGAACACCCTGTATATTTTTACATATTCAAGTTCAACAGGTCGAAACAAGTCCAAAGCTTATGTCGAATGTCATTTTCTTAAAACAATTGAAATCAAAATTGTTTTTTTATTTTACCTCGTGGATAAATGAGATTTGGTCGAAGCTATTCACAATGAGTCGCAAATAACAGAAAAACTTAATTTTTTCTGAAAAATTATTTTTTGTGTCATTTATTGATTAATTAATTCAGTCACATCACATTTTGATAAAAAAATATTTTTTTTCAAATGAAACCCTTATGGGCCACCTACCTGTCTCTCTAGAACATTCATTAAGGAAAAAAATTACATATCATTTTTGTATTTCGGTACAGTAACAAATTGTATACATTCAAAAATCTACAACTAGTTCATGAGTTTTCTTGCAGTTCGAATAATTTTTCAACTTAGTAAGATGTGGAAAACAACATTTCTGAATCTTGTCAACTAATTGTGTTTCGCTGTCATCTTTCATCTCAACTCTCGAAAATTAGTTAACTTCCGGGAATTCATTAAGTAGAAATGTAAAATCAAAATAATAGGTTCATAAGAAGTGAACAGGTTGATATGTTATTAATTTACGGAGAATGACTTGAAAACATTGTCGCCGCTTGTCAGTTATATACTGAACGATACCCACACAGAAGACACCCACAGAGAACCTTTTTCAAAAATGTGGAGAGAAGATTCCCAAAAGAACCCAACAATGGAAAAGATGATCGTAAGTGAGGAGGCAGAAATGAATGTTTTGCTTATGTTGATTTTGATCCAACCGCTTCGATGCGGGAATTGGAATACCAATGCAATGTCAGTCGAGAAAACGCTAAAGGAATTAAAAAAACATTATCGTGCTTATAAGTATAACTTACACAATTCGTTGACAAGATTCAGAAATGTTGTTTTCCACAGCTTACTAAGTTGAAAAATTATTCGAACTGCAAGGAAACTCATGAACTAGTTGTAGATTTTTGAATGTATACAATTTGTTACTGCACCGAAATACAAAAATGATGTAATTTTTTTCCTTAATAAATATTCTAGAGAGACAGGTAGGTGGCCCATAGGGGTTTCGTTTGAAAAAAAAATATTTTTGATCAAAATGTGATGTGACTGAATTAATTCATCAATAAATGACACAAAAAATAATTTTTGAGAATAAAATTAAGTTTTTCTGTTATGTGCGACTCATTGTGAATAGCTTCGACCAAATCTCATTTATCCACGAGGTAAAATAAAAAAACAATTTCAATTTCAATTGTTTCACAAAAATTACATTTGACATAAGGTTTGGACTTGTTCTGTTGAACTTGAATAAGTAAAAATATACAAGGTGTTCTATTTGAAAAAACAAAGTTGCTGGCATTTGCAGAAAAACCGGAAGTCCGCCATATTGGATTGTAATGTGATCAAATCCGAAATGGTTGCTTATATAACTATACCAAATTTCAGAAAAATCCGTTACGAATGCAGAAGTTACAGGGGTGGCCCGATATCCTGTGTAACCCGGTAGATAATCTCAAATTGACCTATATCAGAAAGCACCTACACATACACACACACACACATACAACTGAAAAGAAAATCGGTAAATAAATAAATATTCGTCTTTAATGAAGTAATAGTATAAAAAATCAAATCAACAAATAGAAATCAATTAATATTGACAATAAATGATGAAAGGAAGAATTTATTACATATATGTCTTCCTTCGCGTTCGATACAAATAATTATTGCCTTGACGCCCTGACCAGTCCACAAAATATGTCTAAATTGTCTTCTACTTTAATTTACATTTTGTTGGAATATTCTCATTTCAAAAATTGGTGGTTCCTTTTGGTAAAAGAAAAACAAATTTCTTTGTAGTGTTGTAACCAACAATGTTTTTACAGTTTACAGAACATTAGGTATAATTGAATTCCACTATGTGTTGAGTATTTTTTTAACACTTTATATTCTGTAATTCAAGAAAATCTCTTTGCGGAATATTTTGCGATTTCTTTGCTTATACGACTGTCATATATTCCCATAGGAAGCATTCTACAGATTCATGAATACACTAGCGCTACTGATATTCAGTTACCTCCAGCTGAGAAAATGATTTGTTAGGATCACGGCAAAGTGAGAAACTGAACAAATGTGTCTTGGTTCTTTACTCCTAAAATTACGACTTCAGTGCACGCTACTACTTTCTCATTCGCATGACTGATGACCGGGAAAACCTTTTTCCTTTGTTCGGGAAAGATAACCATAGTGAGAAATTTGAGAAGCGTATTGAAAATAGAATGGTGAAAATGTTATTCCTGAAGGAACACTGATGTATTTCTAAGGAAAATCATTTCAATAGATCAATGGGTTTTCTCGTCATGCATATTTCATTATTAATAATACGTTATGGATGGAATTATTTCTTCTCAAATATTTCGCCCAAACCTTGATATTTTTAATGAGAATATTCAGGCCAGGATGTCAACTACTACACCTGCAATCTGAATCTTCCACATAAAGTATTAATATATTGAATATATTTCCAGCAAATGAAAAACTTCTCATGTTATTACTTAGTTTGGATTTTGTATACATCCAAGATAAGCATAGTAATATACAGCGTGTTTCACGGTGGATGGAACATTAGAAGTATCTGGAGAACGGAACGACATATCATTTCGAAAATGTGTGGCCTGGATAATCAAACATGCTCTATCCCTCTAACATATTTCAATCAATACAGTGTTGCCGCTTGTATCAGAAAGTAGTAGCTACTTTGTTATTTCAAATGGAACACCATACCATTTTTGGACTCCGTATAGGATTTCTCATAACTTTCCCTGATAATTCCCATCTGTGACAGTATTCGCGATAAAAAATGTTGAGCTAAAATTGACCATTGAATAAAAACTTTATAACAAAAAATTAAACCGACGAAATACGGAACTGAAAAGTAAAAAAAAATAAACCTTCTTAGTCTCAATAACTAAGCTCCTAAACTAACGTAAGTAACTAATTTTGAGTCGACGCCAAACAAACAAGCAAATGAATTAGATAAGGCGTAAAATGATGGCATCGAGTTGCGCGGTACATTCTGATAATTTTTTTGAAGTAATTTCGTTGATTGTTCCTTTGGCGCCGACTCAAAATTAGTTACTTACGTTAGTTTAGGAGCTTGGTTATTAAGACTAAGGTTTATTTTATTTTTTAACCGACGAAACCAAAAAGGAGGAGGTTTTCAGTCGACGCGTATATTTTTGTTTTGTATGATCACGCATAACTTTTTACTGAGACGTCCGATTCCGATAATTCTTTTTTCAGTGGATAAGGTGTACTTCGAAGTTGGTCCCATTTGAATTTAAAAGATGAATTCCACCCCTAAGGGTAGCAAAATGAAGGATATTGATCACTCACCCTATGAATTCTGGTCCGTTAACCGATTCTATCAGGCATAACTTTGTACTGGGTTCTTCGATTTGGATGATTCTTTTTTTATTAGATAGGATATACCTCATAGCTGATCATATTTGGATTTTGAATGGAATCATCCACTACTTACGGGCAGAAAAATAGGGAATAATTAATTTTGCACTTGTGAACATTGGCTCACAAATGTAGTTGACAAGGACAGATGCGCGTATGTCATTATTTTTGTGCTCCGACATCCGTCACAATCATTATATTCTACGAGAGGATGGAATAATATACAAAGTAATGAAATAAACTAACCAGAACAACAAAAATAATTTATATTACAACAAATAGTGAAAGTATATACTCATATTATTTAACTGGTAATAGTTGAAGTAAGGTGGGTAAGTAAGTATTTTGGAAGTAATCACGAAACAATTAGGTAGTAATTAGTAGATTTCAGCCACAAAAAATTGAAAAATAAAAACTTCTTAACAAAAAACTGAACCGACGAAATACGGAACTGAAAAGTGAAAAATAAAATAAACCTTCATAGGTCCGGTATTTTCACCTCCTGTTATACTAGGAATAAATTAACTAATGGTTAGAATGTGCTTTTGCACTATCAATAAACGTTCAACAAAAGCATATTCTAACCATTGGTTAATTTATTTCTAGTATAACCGGAGGTGAAAATACCGGGCCTAAGTCTCAATAACTAAGCTCCTAAACTAATGTAAGTTACTAATTTTGAGTCGGCGCCAAACGAACAATCAACGAAAATCATTAAATTACTTCAAAAAAATTATCTGAATGTCATCGCGCAACTCGATGCCATCATTTTACGCCTTATCTAATTCATTTGCTTGTTTGTTTGGCACCGACTCAAAATTAGTTACTTACGTTAGTTTAGGGGCTTAGTTATTGACACTAAGAAGGTTTATTTTAATTTTTTACTTTTCAGTTCCGTATTTCGTCGGTTTAATTTTTTGTTATTACTTTTCAGTTCCGTATTTCGTCGGTTTGATTTTTTGTTAAAGAGTTTTTATTTTTCAACTTTTTGTGGCTGAAATCTACTAATTACTACCTACTTGGTTTTTTATTACTTCCAAAATACTTACTTACCCACCTTACTGCAACTATTACCAGTTAAATAATATGGTTATCTACTTTTACTATTTGTTGTAATATAAATTATTTTTGTTGTTCTGGTTAGTTTATTTCATTACTTTGTATATCATTCCATCCTCTCATAGAATATAATGATTGTGACGGATGTAGGAGAACAAAAATAATGACATAAGCGATCTGTCATTGTCAACTACATATGTGTGCCAATGTTCATTCATTAATTATTCCCTATTTTTCTACCCGTAAGGGTGGATGATTCCATTAAAAATCCAAATATGATCAACTATGAGGTATACCCTATCTAATAAAGAAAAATCATCCAAATCGAAGAACCCAGTACAAAGTTAGGCCTGATAGAATCGGTTAACGGACCAGAATTCAGAGGGTGAGTGATCAATATCCTTTTTTCCTATCCACTGAAAAAAGAATCGGAATCGGACGTCTCAGTACAAAAGTTATGCGTGATCATACATAAAAAAAATATACGCGTCGACTAGAGAACCTCCTCCTTTTTGGTTTCGTCGGTTAAAAATAACGACTTTTTCACAATGCAACTTTACAAAATATTGCAACTTTAGTCATAGCTGCATAAGACCATTAAGTATTCTGCCGGTGAACCGGATCTCAGTTTCAGCATACAGAGAGCATCAAAAGTAAGTTCCTTTCGGAGACTCATGAAAATTACTGCAACTCTGATTTGTTTAATGGAACACCCTGTATATTATTACTTATTTAGAAATATGTGACATTTTCCTATTTAATATCGTATACTTTCCCTAACCTATCTCGTACAGTTTGTGAGTTATGATCATTTATGTTATGAAATTATCTTCATTAAAATAATCATTGGCTAGTGACCTAGATAGTGGGCAGATAAGTTATTGGGTGGACAAACGAACCATGTTATCCATTCCAAATTTCAAAAGAAGGGCAACCAAAATCTAAAATTATTTTTGGGCGTTAATGATACAAAATAATTGGATAGGCCCAGTTGGTCATTTAATAGACAAACAAAGCACGTACGATGTTTTCCAAATTTCGAAGGATGACATTTTCATGAAAAATATTTAGTTTTTTGTATGGCTTATATAATATCGAAATTGAATAATTCGAATTCTACTTATCAACTACAAAAAGGCACATCATTAATAGGCAGGATTAAAAGTCCCACAGAAATACCCTAAGTAGTGTTGAAGTTGAACAAAAATAATTGAGATGTAACAGTCTTATTTAATGTTGTTATAGTTTTCACGAGCAGTCGGACAAATGAAGAGCACTACTCTCTCATAACAGATTTTAATGCCAACGTTGCGGCGAGGGATTTCGCCTTCTTCAGGGCTACAATAAATATAAATTTTATTTTTGTTGTATAAATACAGAATTCACTGAGGAAAGAAGAAAGGTACATAACAAATGGTATTACATCATGAGATAACCAACTACAGGAAATAGAACAAGGAACAGAGGGTTTGTTTTACTAACACACTATACCGGGTGACACAGGATATCGGGCCACTCCTGTAACTTCTGCATTCGTCAACGGATTTTTCGGAAATTTGGTACAGTTATATAAGCAACCATTTCGAATTTTATGGCATAACAGTCCAATATGGCGGACTTCCGGTTTTTCTGGAAATGCCAGGAATTTTGCTTTTTCAAATGGAACACCCTGTATATTTTTACATATTCAAGTTCAACAGGTCAAAACGAGTCCAAACCTATGTCAAATGTCATTTTTTTGAAAAAAATTCAATTCAAATTGTTTTTTTATTTTACCTCGTGGATAAATGAGATTTGGTCAAGGCTATGAGTCGCACATGAAGAAAAACATGATTTTTTATGAAAAAATATTTTTTGTGTACTATTGATGAATAACATCACATTTTTGATCAAAAATCATTTTTTTCAAATGAAACGTGCATCAGGAAAAAAATACATATCATTTTTGAATGTCGGTGCAGTAACAAATTCTATACGTTCAAAAATCTACAACTAGTTCATGAGTTTCCTTGCAGTTCGAATAATTTTTCAACCATGTAAGCTGTGGAAAACAACATTTCTGAATCTTGTCAACTAATTGTGTTTCGCTGTCATCTTTCATCTCAACTCTCGAAAATTAGTAAACTTCCGAGAATTAGTAGAAATGGAAAATGAAAATTATAGGTTTTCGAGAGTGTGCTTGTGAATAAACAGGTGGGTCACAAAGAGTATTGTGTGATTTCCATAGTAATATTATTACATCAAAATGGGTGAAATTTGTTAAAAAAATTGTAAAAAATTGTAGAAAATTGTGGGTTTGCCACATCCATGTAATATATTACATCATAAATGGGGTTTATGGTCTTCTCATTGAGATTTTACATATATTAGAGGGTAAGTCACAATCGGGGTAATTTTCTAGTCAAAATCGGGGTAATAAAGAAGAGTTATGAAATATTCATGATGGATACACACATTGATATACACAAATACACTAATATGCACACATACATATATATATATATATATATATATATATATATTATATATATATATAATATATATAAATTGCTCAATTATATGTGTTTATCTCTGGTTAACAATTTCGGTAAGTATAAGTCTATCTTTGGCAATCCATTTTTTCAGTTCTTTTTTAAGCATTCGGTAGTTTTTTATATCTGTCATATAGTTTGGTAATGAAGCATAGATTCTGGGTGCTAAATAACTGGTATTTCGTTGGCCGATAGTTTTTTCGCAACGTGGGAAGAAAATTTCATAAATGTTTCGTGTATTGTAGGGGTGTTTATGTAGAGTGAGTACAATTTTTCCTAGTTTTACGAATATAATTATTTTTTTACAAAAAAACTGTTTTAAATCTTTCATTTGGGATTCGCTGTATAAAGAGTTAGTGGGGAAAAGATGTCTTTTTACCGTATATTATTTTTAAGATCCATTTTTGTAAAACATGTACTTTATTTAGGAAACAGTCATTAACTCCGCCCCAACCTAATATTCCATATGATAGTATAGACTCTATTAGGGAGAAATATAGTGTTTTTAAATGTTTTATGTTTAGGAAATCTTTGAGGTGTTTAAATTCCGATAAGAATCCCCTGAGTTTTCAGACAATTTCTTTTGTCCAATATATTTATATTTATATATTCTCGTATTACAACCAAATAATAACACTCACACATAAGACGCTTTATCAACTTATACGTTTCAAGTGGTTTGAATCAAGGGGACAGTAAAAAAATACAATGAAATCTCAACCCGCTCACTCTCTCGTGATCTGGACCGTCTTCAAAGTCGACCCATTACAATGAATATTGCAGCGAGGGCACTCAGAGAAAAACCACAGCCTGTTTTCTACCTGATCCGATCAGAATTCCATTCGAACCTCCCTCCCACATGCATTCCACAATTTTATTAGCCTTTGCTCGGTGAGAGATGTGTTTTTGATCTCATTGTTGAGTCATCCTCGGTTAAGCCCACGAATTGGTTCGATTACGTACAGCCGAAATCGCTTCGATTGTGTATGTGACGGCGTTATTAAGATTGGGTATGAGAAATATTATTATCCGACTCGAAGGACCTGGTTTTAAGTAATAGCACGTCACGTAATTTGAATTGCAAATATGCATTTGATATTCTGGACTTCCATTCGTTCGTATGACTTTAATGACTAGTATTCTCAATGCTGTTGCGTTTTGAGTTAATGCAATTTGTGCGCTGTTGAGATTCAGATCTAATTTGGTATACCTGAGCAGAACATTCTTGTTTTTCAATCCTGAAGATGAAACAATAAAAGTTTCGAAACGTCGACTGGTTGAAATTTGTTTTCTTCAACATTCCTACTGAATTCTAGCCAATTCAACATTTGAAACTAATTTCGTATGTCGGGTAACCATATTTTATTGCCAAAATTTCTCGTATTCTAGAAAATAAAATGGAAAACTTTTTTAGGATTGAACACTAACACTATCAATAAACATGCATACCATAACACTGATGATCATAAAGTCAAAATATTTGCAAACAACATCTAATCAATGCTGAATATTCCTTCAATAAATGGCCACGCCAGTTGTTTTTTTATTTAACGTCGGCCTATTTCTGCCGAATCCTCTGATGTTTCCAAATATTGATGAACTAAAGTTCGTGGACTATAATGGTTTTCTCAACCATGTATTTCTACTACAAGCTCTTATTAATAATTGCGCTACCAAAATATGAGGAATTTTTATTCTGTAACTATTAAGCAGAAACAAATGAACTGCTATTTCTATTTGTAACCTTTTATTTCCTTAAATTTGGTAAATTGGATAAATGGACTGAGGAAAGCGGCAGAAAGAGCAAATTCATTACTGAAAGAATCGAAAGATTTTCATTTCAGTGTTCATAATCCATACAACAAAATTGGATTCATCATTTTTCTTCCAAGTGATTAATCGCAACTGACAGTATTCAGTTGTACAGCTTTTGTTTTTCATTAATAAACTTGGTCATTACTGAAATCATTATAACTTACAACCATTTGTCAGATGTGTATGTGTTCGCCTTTCGGTCGCTGGCGTTAATTCGAGTATTATTTTTCTCAGCTCAACGTGTATCGTCGACTTTGAATCTTGAAATAACTAATTTTACCGGACAAATAGGATGATAAAAAAGCAAAGAAAAAACTTTTTGTTCATAAGAGTAAGAGTTACCCTTCATTCAAAATGTTGAATAACAATTTGAAACAATGTCTCAATAATACAAATGTAATCTTGACTACAGTTCCTCTCAAAGTATAACAACTGATTTTTTTCATTAACAAATTCAATGACAAACTTGGTAAGTACATTACCAGGTTGGACAATTGTATTAAGACAAGAGCAATATTAGTAGATATTAACGATAATGGAAATATACTTACTAAAAACATCTTAGTGTCTAAATTAGCTAGTTTTATTGTTAATGGTAGACAACATAGCAACTTGGTTCATATTGTTACACACACAAGTGAATATTCAAATAGGGATGAGACAGGTGATGATAAGGATGTAATTGAGAGTAATTTTTTTAGAGATAAACGATAAAACCGTGAAACACAACGCATAACAGATAATAATGAATGTTTTTCTTATGAACTCATCAAAGTATTCTAGCAATTTTGGTAAATAACCATTTTGTTGACGTAAAACCTTTATTGGTCTGTTTGACAAAACACTTGACACCTGATATTTACAGTGGTGAAATTGAGTTGAGCGGTTATGTAGTTAATAGAGTGGACAGTTGTAGTAGACATACTGGTGGAGCTCTCATTTGATATTAATTATAAATATAAGTGTTTGGTTAACACAATATTAGAAGCCGTGGATATAGTTGCCCCCAAGAAGCAGATACAAATATTTCCTCACTATCAAGAATGGTGGAATATTATAGTTAAAACTGCGACAGCAGAGAAAGACGAAAGCTATAAGATATATGTCAATAATCGTGTAGCAGAGAACTGGGAATCATACCGACAGAAACGTAATACGCTGTGAAGGTGATTAGACAAGAAAAAAGAAATATTTAGGAATAAAATAATAGTAATGTTGGTAATCCTCTAAAATGTGGCAGACTTTGAAAAATACTTACCAAATAACAATTTTTTCCAGCGTGTATGCAGGTATTGAATTTGATGATGTTAGTGTTGAAAATGATAATATTAAAATGTCGAATACTCTTAATGAATACTATGTCAAAAGCATTAACCAGATCACTAATTCAATTAATGTACCCCAAATCGAAACTCCTATCATAGTTAGTCATGTTTCACACAAATTGAGATACTTCAAAATGATTACCATTGTGAATCTCAAGGAAATAATATTTTCAATGACTAATAAAAATAGTACAGATGAAATATTGGAATGTTTCTCAACTATCTCTAAGCCACTATTGAATACTATAAATTATTCTTTTGAAACTAATAAAATACCTGACGAAATTAAAACTGCTACAATTATACCAATCCCTAAAGTCGCAAATACGAATAAAGCATGTGAGCTGAGACCAATAAATATGATATCAGTTATAGGCAAAGTACTGGAAAATCGGTCTACAATCAAATTGTGGATCACTTGGAACGCAATAAGGCTATCACATGTGTTCAGTCAGGGTTCCGTAATAAGCATAGTTGTGAAACCGCTTTGCAATGTGTCCTCCATGATTGAAAGGACACTTTGGAAAAAAATTTAATGACAGTTACAGTTTTTCTTGATTTGCAAAGGGCTTTCGAGACTATTGACAGAACCAGATTATTGAAAAAATTGGAAGCTGTCGGAATTGTAGATGCAGCATTACAATGGATTGCGTACTATTTGGATAATCGGAAACAAAAGTTTCGACTTAACCATGTTACATCTAGCATAATCGATATTAATATAGGTGTACCTCAAGGTAGTGTTCTGGGTCCTTTATTGTTTCTAGTGTATATAAATGATATGGTTGAGGTAGTGAATGGATGTTGTATACACCTATTTGCTGATGACGCTGTTATTTATTGTACTGGAAATAACCGTTCGATATGCTTCAATACAATTAATGGAAATTTAGAAGCTATACACAATTATTGCTGTGGAAATTTGTTGAAGATTAATACAAACAAAACTAAATGGATGTTGATCAGTAGAGACAAAATGTATAAGGAAGTGATGAAGACAGCACCGAAATTGTCTATTGGTGGTGTCCAGATAGAGTTGGTTGAGAAATTTGAATATTTAGGGGTATTAGTTGAACGTCAACTGTACTTTAATGATCATGCAGAAAATGTGATAAAAATAATTGCCATGAAAATCAACTATTTGAGGAGATGTTCTCAGCATCTTACCCAATGGAGTAAAATTATAATTTACAATACTCTTATACTCCCTCATTTCAACTACTGTGCCACTGTGCTTTATCTGGTGAATCAAAATGTGCTAAACCGATTACAGAAATTACAAAATCGAGCCATGCGAATTATTCTTTGTTGTGCACGAGATACGTCGATAAATTCAATGCTAGATACCCTCAATTGGTTACCGGTTAGGAATTATCTATTATATCACTCCCTCATATTCATTCATAAGATTAAAACCGGTATGATGCAGAATATTTTAATCCTCAATCAGGAAGTTCATGAGCACCACACTAGATATAGAGGCAATCTTCGTGTTCCCCTGGTTAGCAGAACATATAGCCAGAATTCTATTTTTGTCAAAGGTGTAACCATGTACAACAGAATTCCAATTGATGTAAAAAATTCTGGAAATCTTGATATTTTTAAAATTAGGCTGAAGAAGCACCTCTGTACAAACATATTGTAACATCTCTTTTTTTTGTGTTGTGTATGTTCTGCATGTTTGTTCATTTTGCTACATATGTTCCTTTGTGAGTACCTATATACATATTTTTTATATTATCTTTTTTTTTCGTTACTCATTGTACTTGATTTTAGTTATATGACTAAATAAACGATTTATATATAGATGTTGAACACAATTTTTTTATAAGTAACTTTTATGTGAGCAATAATAAACCATAAGAAAAGAATTATTTCTGTTCCAAGCTACATATGCCAAGAGAACAAAAGTTGTTTCCAACGGAATATCTCATGCAGTCATTAGATAGGTAAAGAACAGTGTTCAAAAATGATATACATTTCTTGAATTCTTATATGTCGTGCGCGTTCTTACACTTACATTATGAGTTTATTAAACCATTGTTTTTATAATTTAATTACCATGTGAAGAATTCGCGTGCAGAGTGGAATGCCCGAGATCCTACAAGTTCCGTAAAGAGAGAGCTTCTTCCATGTTATTCACTACCATTGAAGGTCCAGTATATTTCTCTATATTCCCTCAACAAATTCAAGCATTGACTGAACGTAACCGGAGCTATATAATTGTAAATATAAGATTTTAAAAATATATAGATCACGAATTAATTCTACCATTACTAATATTATAGAATTATGGCATCACGTGGTGACTAAACAACGTATTCTAATTCTAGACGATTGACATAAAATTGAGACTTAATTATTGTCAGATGAAATATCACAAGAGAGTGAGAATAAAGTGAAAATAATTCCACAGATTTTCAAAAACTTGTTGCCAGGCAATAGACACGAGAGCCCAACGGGCCCGAGTGGCTATTGCCAAATGGCAACAAGTTTGAAAAATGAATCTGGAGGATTATTTTCTACTTTATCGAACTCTCGTGTGGGATTCTATAGATTATTTTTTTATGTTGGGATCATAACAACATTTCCTCGCACAATGATACAATTACTAAACCGGTTTTGATTCATTTCTCACTTTCATGCGAATTGATGACAGACGTCAAATTGAAAATATACGTTGTCAGACAATAAAAACAAAATACCTCAAATTATTCCCGCGGCAATTTTCTAGGTAGAATATATGCCCATTATAATAATATATTTGGATTTAACGGGAATTAGGACCAGGGAGTAAAACTAATTTGTTATCGCTGACGTTTCGGAATTAATTTATTCCTTTTTCAAAACTGAAATGGCAATATTCACGTATAAATTGAAACAAAGAACATGGATTCATGGATTCAACTAAAAAACTGTTGAGTAGTCGATACAAACTCTGGTCGATAAAAACACATTGGCACACATTACACATTAAAAACTTTAAAATTGTATATAAAGAAATACAGACACCTTAAAATGAAATAACACACAACTGTGTATGTTCAATATGCAACTGATCATCCCACCTGAAATATTCCAGCGCTACATAGATAAAGAAACGGAAAAAAACAAAACAAAACCAATCTTTTGGGTATCATTATTCAGAAATCTGTTTTTCTTTTGAACCTTTCTAGAATATGGGTGTATATTTTTGTCACTTTTTTTGGTTTACGCAATTATCATGGAAATTGATTTGAATCATTTCTCCCAACAATCTCTTTGAATAAGTCATCTCTTTTTCCAAAATTTTTACTCAATCGAAATCAAAATTGCACGACGATTCAAAATGATGTGCAGCAAGTGCTTTTTTTTCTTTTTTATTTCTATTCATTTCATAGCAGTCATATTTGTGTTGATATATATTCTGGTTTTCAGGTATTGTTTAGTTTGCCCTATATAACATTTTCCACATTCACAGGGAATACTATATATTACACATGAATCTGATTTAGCTGGTATCTCATCTTTCAACTGCGTGAATAATTTTCCTGTAGTTTTCAAATTGTAAAAAGCAAACTTGTGAGAATCAGTTGATAAACATTTTTTAATTTTATATAAGAGTCCATCTAGATAAGACGAAGAACTTGTTGAAAAACAACAACTACCCCACGAAATTAATTAATAGTATCATTAATAAACGTCAAAGAACAGATAGGCTGGATATTTTCCAAAGAAATGTGTTACTATTTTAAATTTCCATATCTAGATGGATCTCATTAAAATTAAAAAATTTAATTAATTTTTTTGCAATCGGAAAACTACAGGAAAATCAGATTCATGTGTGATATATTATTCCCTGTAAATGTAGGAAATGTTATATAGGGCAAACAAAACAATACCTAAAAACTAGAATATATCAACAGAAATATGACTGCTATGAAGAGAATAGAAATAAAAAAGAAAAAACAGCACTTGCTGCACATCATTTTGAATCGTCGTGCAATTTTGATTTCCATTCAGTAAAAATTTTGGAAAAAGAGATGACATATTGAAAGAGATTGTTGGGAGAAACGATTCAAATCTCCATGATAATTGCGTAAATAAAAAAAGTGATACACAAAACCTGACAAAATATACACCCATATTCTAGAAAGTTTCAAAAGAAAAACAGATTTCTTTCTGAATAATGATACCCAAAAAGATTTGTTTTGTTTTTTTCTTTTTTTTAAATGTGTTTTTCTGGAATATTTCGGTATGATCAGTTGATATTGTAGTGTTGTTTCATTTTAACGTGCTGATTGTTTATATACAATTTTAAAGTTTTAACTGTAATTTTGCCAATGTGTTTTTATCGACCAGAGTTTGTATCGACTACTCAACAGTTTTTTAGTTGAATCCATGAGCAGGAAAAACTTAGTTTTAAAGGTGGGTCATAGAAATGTTCTTTGTTTCAATCCATACGTGAATATTGTCTTTTCAGCTTTGAAAAAGGAATAAATTAATTCTGAAACGTCAGCGATAAAAAATGAGTTTTCCCTCTGGTCCTAATTCCCGTTAAATCCAACTATAATCAATTCTTGGGACGATGAATCATTTATCAACATTATAATAATGTTTTGATTGGCCAAAACGTTCATGAATGATTTGAATTGTTTCCATTGGTTTCTAGAAATGTCAAAAATTAATCAGTTGTAATATCTCAAGAAAGAGTGAGAATAAAGTTAAAATAATTCGACAGATTTTCGAAAACTTGTTGCCAGGCAATAGACACGAGAGCCCAACGGGCTCGAGTGGCTATTGCCAAATGGTAATAAGTTTGAGAAAGAAATCTGGAGAATTATTTTCAACTTTATCGAACTCTCGTGTGATATTCTATAGATTATTTTTTGATGTTACGATCATAAATACATTTCCTCGCACAATAATACAATGTACTAACCGGTTTTGATTCATTTCTCACTTTTCATGCGAATTGATGACAGACGTCAAATTAGATATATAAGTTGTCAGACAATAAAAACAAAATACCTCAAATTATTCTCGCGGCAATTTTCTAGGTAGAATATTCCCTCTATAATATTCTTTTGATTGGCCAAAACGTACATGAATGATTTGAATTGAAGTTTCCGTTGGTTTCTAGAAATGTCAAAAAATAATCAGTGAAATAGTTGTGATGATTCGTTTTTTAAATATACTAAGGCAACTTTGTATATTTCCCTAGAAATTTATTGATTTGTTAAAAAGTCGGTCTGAAATTGAACCAATGGATATCCTTCTTGAATCACTCGGAGAATTAAATTACTTTATTGGTGAAATGTGGCTTGAGCTTATGTTTATTGTGATACGAAATATCTGTGGAGAGGCAATTTTTCACTAAAAATAAATATACTTGCGCTTTTATTATTTCATTCGGAAAACATTATTTTTTCCAGATGTCGAAGGTTCGAGATGAAAAAGTGAAGTTTGTTTCAAACGCTTTCCCAGTCTCAAAACTCATTTCGTTTATAACTATATATTAATTAAGAATAAGCTGAAAACATCTAACTGAAAAAAGTTCTTCGCATTGATATTTTCATTTTATTGGTTTCAAACTAAACCAATTCTACAATAATTCTACATATAAACGAACAAAGCCCACCATATACAGTGTGTTAAATTTAAAAATTGCCAGTAAGAATATTGCGAAAATGATCACCCCCCATGTATGATACATTATTAGAGAGCTCTTCAACAATGCTGTTCATTGTTACCCAATTTTGGGGGTAGGGGTGTTATTGTCAAAACTATAAAAAAACAGTTGATCAGTTTATTTCCAACTATTACTATCTCTTATTAGGTGAGTCAGAGTAACTCACTTGGTTAGTCGAGTGTCAAGATCTATTTGGTATGCGTGTACATTGGCTATTGAAAGAAGCTTTTAAACAATAAACAACTATCGATTTATGTTTCCTGCAGAACCAAGCAAATCTGATACTAAGTATTCCCTAGAGTATTCCAAAAATGATTTTTTCCTATTCACAGTATATGGTCAAATTGATTTCCATTATTCTTCAAACAATAATACAGCCTGTTTTCAAATTCTTGTCTGACATTCGCAAAAGTTTCGCGGAAGATATTCCGGAATAATTGACTGATGCAATCCTTAGTTCTTTAATTTTATAAACTGCAGATTTCAGATTACTCTACAGAAAAAATCTAAGTGGGTCAAATAGACTTGGTTGCCGTGGTTTCTCTCCTCAGTGGGAGAAAGTATGCGAATTAGAATTCATTCGTCTGAGTTTGTTAATTGGTATTTTTTGAGTATTTTTGACAATAACACCCACACAATTGGGGTACCACTGAACGGAATTTTCAATAAAAGATAACATGGGGGATGCCATTTAAAGTCAAAAAATGTCACAGAATTTAATATATTTTTTCGATAAGATCTTTCTGTATATGAATATGGGAAACATTTGCTTTTGGATGGCATATAGATCAATATTTTATGACGCTAGAATGATCAAATATAGTTAGAGCTAAAATTTCATATATAGTAATGTTACGTTTCATTTTCTCACTAGATTTACTATCGCTCTCATACCCTAAAGACACACGGTATATATGTGATATTTTATTCATTCATATTCACATTCCACTTATAACTTCAAAAAGGATATTGTCAGAACCAGATATTTCTTTCTTCGTTCCGGTGATCTTTCTCCGGTAGTGCAAAACAAGTGATAATCTACAATAGAGAAGGTGCTGAAATTCGATTCTATTCAAAGCAGTGCACAATGTCATTACGTTTATTGTTCGGGCTAGCAAGTACTTGGAGATTGTCGATAGTGATGCCTTCCCTTTGATATCTCTTCGATATGAGCTCATACATGTAGATACATGAATCATTCGGATATTAGCCAGACTATGGGTCATTTTATTCCATCGAACCAACTGTGATATGCCCTTCGACTTCAACTATTTCTTGGGTGTACTCAGAGAGGGGCCTAAAACAAAGAATTATGTTGTGAACAATTTGTAGGTTATCCTGTTCAGAATGTTCTGCTTTATCACTGTCAATATTATCGTGATCAGGTAGATTGATTATGGGACTTACCTCATCATTTAACCAGCTGGAATTTTCCTCGAAATTCATCTTGGGATGTTTGTTTGGTAATGTCATTTTTCTGAGTTCCTTCATTGAACTTGACGTTTCCAGGTTTGTCACAGCTACCGGCACAGAGTTGCCAACGGTAGATCGGATAACTGTTCCTGAATGCCATTTCATTCCTGTTGGATTTTAATGATTGTGTGTCGTGGGTTAATCTGATAAACGCGCAATGCCAACTGTGGGGTACGGTTGTAGGTGCACTTGGCATTTAATTGGTCTTCAAACCATAATTTATTCGTATCGCGAGAACGCACTAGCGCCAACCTTGGTTGTGTAGTGAACCTGTCGATAAATCTGATTGGTTGAGAGTATCGTCCTAGTCAGAAGAGCCAATCAGAAGGGTTCTCTTTTTTTCACATAGTTTTGGGAGAGACAGGTGTTCAGAGTGTGGAGTGATGGTTTCCAGAAAGTGGCTCAAGAACGTTTATGATTTTTAACGTCATCCTTGAATGGGAAGTGTTTTTGGGTCCACAAATAATTATTTCCCGATGGGTTTGTGAAGTTGTTGCCGATATTTTTGGTGAACCTTCCGGGATTGAACCTCCTAGAGGGATTTTTTGAATCATTCCACTCCACTCCGTACGCTTCCATTTGAAAATCTGTGGAAACTCGCAATCTGTGTGCCAAGGTCATTAGAGCCCATAATCGAGTACGCTCATCCACGGTGTAAAGGTGTTGGACCGCTTAGAACGAAGTTATATTATTGGAATTTGGACCTAAAGAACCCCAAAGGACTTGGGGTTCTTTTCACGAGTTGGATTCTTTCCACGGGTTGGATTCTTTCCACGGGTTGGATTCTTTCCACGGGTTGGTTTCTTTCCACGGGTTGGATTCTTTTCACGGGTTGGATTCTTATCCCGTGCTGGTTCTTGTCACGTGCTGGTTCTTGTCACGTGCTGGTTCTTCTCACTGCTGGTTTTTTTCTACGGGCTGATTCTTTCTACGGACTGGTTCTGTGGCTGGAGATATTGGAGCCTAGAAGGTGAATAACTCAAGATTGTCAAAGTCATTCCGACATACAGGGTGGTCTGCGTAGCCACGCCCCTATACAGGGTGGTCTCCATATCCACACTGATATACAGGGTGGCCCTCTCAAGCGATACCTTTCCCAGGGTGCTCCATTGGACTACCAGGTTTATGGTCTGAGGCAGTGAGGTTCTAAGGCGCAGGGAGCGCGAGGAACCACAGGTTTTTCCACACATTTATTTAAGTTATTATTTGATTTGCTGGAAATTAGATTATTCTGGGGATGATTTTGTGAGCGGAAATTATTTGTATTATTCTTCTTAATGGCTTAATTATATTGATTGCGCCTACGCCTGAGCTCACGCGTCGCCTGCGTTTAAACATTTTTAATGGCACTATGTAGCCTACTTTAATTTCTGCGTCAATGCGCTTGTCATGTCGTTATATAGCTTATGCTTCTGTAGTCATGCATATTTTGGGGCTTGAGCTTGCTTACGCTTGCCTGGTTATTTGCTTATCCTGTATTTTTAATTATGAAGTTTTTTATTTCATTTAGTTCAACCCATTTGGTAATTTGGGGGTTGAATATCGAACTGGGTATTTGGGACAAAATTTACCTGGCGCCCATAACTATAAATTCACATTACCGAACCACCCCATCTCCACTCGAGTTAGCCCAAAATACCCATCTGTCAGTTTGACAGCTGAGGCCATTACGTGCGCGTCGGATTGTAGGTCGCAGTAATGATGAATAAAGTAAGCAGTGAGCAGCGATCCTTAACAAGTAAAGAATTGAAAAATCCTGCAAAACATAAACAGCCCACACATCATCAACACAAAATAATGGAAAGAAGAGTGTGTGTTTGAAATCATATATATACCGTGTATTTCTCAAAGCAACGCTGTTTCATATATAATATTTGACGAGCGCCAACATCCAAGTAGAAAGATGTGTACCTACTTCTCATATAAAGACTCCTGCAATATAAAAACTTTCCAGAACAATTCATCCTCCCTGCAATATACATTCATATATATGGCCTACAGAATATTAATCTTGAAAATGTCACTCTGAACATCAAATAAAACAGTAGCAGAACTCTCCCCGGGGCAGAAGTAAAAACAAAACTTTCCGAAACTTTTCCGAAAGCGACTGCACATCAGTTGTTACATTGTCCTCCTCGAGATATAAAAAAGAGATTTAACAGTTGGGGAATGCTTGGATACAATTCCAACAACAGGATCGATACAAATGTGTTTTTTGGGGAACAATTTTCCTAACTTACAGCTGCAACTTTTCCTAAGTTATTCGATGCAGTCAATGATAAATATTGCGAAGCTATTAGCCTTATATTTCACTCGAAATTGGAATCATATACATTTGATTCGGCAATGGAAATATTGAAGGTTATGAAATTGATAAAACAATATGTATGGAAAAACTGACAGACAATCCCCTCAGCAGCTCGGCGTGCTTTTGCTTCCAGTTTGTAAAAAGATAGAAGCCATTACAACACACTATATATACCTCAGGACCTGGCGACAAGTGGAACACGACATGAAATCTGACCGTACACTGGAATCTCGAAAGATGGAAATTAAATGTGATCCTGGGTGCCCAAGATTGGGGAAGAGGAAGACTTCCTGAAATTATTGTGCCAGTGTGGAGCATATGGTAGGCTGAGACAAGATGCCATTAAAAACTACTCGAAAGTAAGAAGACGCGAGTTTCCTGCAATAGAAGAACATCTTGATCTTCATTAGAAGGTCAAGCAGGTTCCAGCAGGAAATTCATATAACACACCGGTAGTACATGGTTTCAGGTCAAATGGCACTGATGTTCTGACTGGTGCCGAGATATGGCTCAGGAGATCTTCTGGATCTCCACGGAAGATCCAGGTGGCCTTCGCGAATTATTCGAAAAGTTTCGTAAAACGGCCCGCCTGGAATTCTAGGAGCTTTGTCTAACTATTATATTTCATATAATACTCGACGTGTCGCCTCCAGAGTCGACCAGTAGCAAGTTAGTTTTATACTTTACGGGTATAGCTCCATAACAACAAATATGGAGCATGATAAAATCCTCAATGTAGGATATCCGTCATCATCAAATACTCTAGAAAATTTTTTTCTGACTGTGAATAGACCATTCAATAATAGCTCAGGAGATAACTTTTGGATCTCACGGAAGATCAGATGATCATTAATTATTCGAAAATTTCGAAACGGCACCCTGGAATTTTAGAAACTTTGTCTAACTATTATATTTCATATTTAACTATTGACATGTGCCTAAGAGTTACCAGTAGCATAAGTTAGTTTATACTTTACGTGGTATAGTCATAACAACAACATAGCTTGATAAAATCCTCAATGTAGGATATCCGTCATCATCAAATATCTAGAAAATTTTTATTCAGGGAGTTTGCAATAATATAGACACGATATCAAGGAATAAAAAAAAAAATATAAATCTCAACACACATTACTTCAATAATTTATCAAGGATGAACAAGCGAATAAAGATCAAGTGAGTTACCAAAATAGTGATGAATTGATGAATAATGGTTGGATGCTCTCAAGTGTTGATATAAAAAACATTGCTAACAACCATAATTAGATTTTGATGTATGTTATTTGAACGACTGAATGCCATTCTTATTTCAACGCTCTTCCAGTGATGAATATACACTTCGAATGTTGAGATATTATTCACTCAAACTATTTCTGTACTCCGAAGGTAATAATTAGTATACAGTTTCGTTGTGAGTTTGCATTCATTTCAGTATGTCGTGATTTGTAGAATATTCCGATTGTTTCTTCTCGCCATTAAAAAAATATTCACAAATGATATAGAGTAGCAAATAAAAACCACCGTTATAAACTACACTGGCTTTGGAATGACCAAACAAATCTACAAGCAATCGAAACTGCGAAACGAATGTTTAAAGGTCGAAAGAAAAAGTAAAGGCATGTGAAATCCGAATCAGTCCCCAAGTATATTTGGGAAAACATTGTCTGTGTGAAAGCATGTTTTTTTAACCGACGAAAAAAAAGAGGAGGTTCTCTGGTCGACGCGTATTTTTTTTAATGTATGATCACGCATAACTTTTTACAGAGTAGTTGGATTTCGATGAATCGTTTTTCATTGAATAGGGTATACTTCAAAGATGGTCCCATTTGAATTTGACAGAAAAATGTCACCCTTAAGGAAAGAAAAATAGGGGATATTTATCGTTCATCCCATTAACCCATTCTACCATTCATAACGTTGTACTGGGTTATCCGATTTAGGTGATTTTTTTTAATTGTATAGACAGTTGGCCATTTTTTTATTTGAAAAGGAATAATCCACCCCTTAGGATAGGGGATTATTAATTTTTCATCTGTGAATTTACCTTAAATTTACGAATATGGGGAAGAAAATGGAAGTAATTCAGTAGTCGAAAATTGGGCAATCAAGAAATTTTGCCTAATAAGTCGAAGGCATAAATAGGTAAAACTGCCTTCAGAATAGTCTGATGGTAAAAATTTAGTAATTTCTACCTATTTTAGGTTATAAACACTATATTGAAACAAACAGTAGAAGGTTAGAAGAAGATAATAAATGTTTACTACATATTGTGTATCTTAACCTACATGTTTATTCGTAAAAGCTTTGAAGATGAACATGGCGTATGAAAAAAGAACTGTCAAGTAACGTACAGCAGAGAATGATGTATGCAAGTGATGGTTTCGCATTCACATTTAGTTCGGATTTCATCTGCGATACAAACTTTTCTGTGATAATGTTGAGTTTTACTTATGTAAAACAAGTGGGCCCCTTCAAAATATCAAATTTGTATGGAAAAAATTCATGAAATTAAGTGTACTTCCTCAAGTTTTTTCATCAAACACTGCACAAACTAATTTCATAGATGAAGTATGTATATACATATCATATACACCAATTTTTTGACTATCTATCATTAAAATATAGTCGATTCAAAAAAATTATGGATAATTTTTGCAATGGCGGAAACGCTTCAAGGCCAAAAAATATGGCGTCTATCCCTATATGGGACAATTTTATTGCTATTCCTTCTTTACGATTAATTTATATTTTTAGATGAAGTTAATAACCCTATAATTACTATTAAAACTATTGGACATCAATGATACTCATTTTCCTCATCTTGGGAATTCAGACCCTTTCACATTGTGGTCACGTGATGAAATACAAATTTGTTATTGGATGTTTTTTCATGCGATATGTCTATACGTTCCGTTCTCTGGTTGGATTGGAATCGAGGAAAATAAATTTATATTGTTGTTATTCGATATTCTGAGCAGGGACACTAAAATTATCGGGGATAATACCATAAGTGCTTTAAAAATTACCGATAATTCTGAAAAAAACGTGTTTTTTAAAAACTCACAAGTTTATTTTTTTCGATGTTTCAAAGCATAAATTGCCCGACTCCGAAGGAGGAGGGCAATTTTTTTAAACAACAAAAAAAACCGAGTGCAGTTTTTTTCAAAATTATTTGGTTAATTTTTTAAAGCACGAATGGTATTCGGTAAAAAATTTCAAGAATACAAAAAGATTATAGTTGATACTACAATTATTGTGAGTATAATTGTCACTGCAGTTGAATTGTCACCTAGCGCGCTGAATTACAGCAATAATCCACATAGTAGCGATAATTCCACACCTCTTATGGACATTCTAATTTCTAATTCGGAGAAAACAAACATTATTTTCTACTTCTTGTTGATGGTAAAACCAAGTATCTCTGTCTAGCATATACCTAGTTACTCAAATAAAACGATATATACTACAAAACCTCGTAATAAGTATTTATTCTGAAATTGAAGCGTTTATTCTGGAATTGAACATCAAATATCAGTGGTATTGAAAATAGTACGCGATAATTGTATTCAGTGCACATTTTGCTAATAATATCCATGATAATGTTATCTCATGTAAGGAGGGAATCTCTATCCGAAGAGAAATAGCCAATCATAACATTTAAATATCAAATGGTGTGTAGTGATTGGCTCAAAAATTGTAGTTTGACATGGCCGCGTTCCGCATAGTCTGAAAGTACTCTTAGAATGCTAACTTGTCAGAATGCCGTGCTCGGAAATATCCAATTCAATTTGTTTGCCAATTGTGATTACCTCTCAACAAATCGAGATATTATGATTTGCTTAAAACCTTTTAATTCGACGTTTCCGGACGCCGCAATGATTAGTGTTGAAATTTTCAAAGTCATCGTTTCAACACATCAATATTTTATTGTTTTGCTATTTGCTTCCATTTTCTTGCACTTTATTCTATAAATTTTTTTCAACCATTTGCTTCAGCTGGACCTACTTCATTGAATTTCATTTTGTCGTATCATTGAGAACGTCACGGCAGTAGTTTACCACTAGCGACAGACGAAGCTTGTTGAACGCAGCTTATCTATGCATTCGTTCTGTTCATTCTGTCAATCCATCCTTTACCGGCATAACCTAACATAAGCCTGCTTTGTATTGCCTCCGTCGATGGTTGACACTTATTTACTTTCATATTTCATTCATAAAAATGGATGATGAATGTTTTGAAATAGTTGATGTCATTAAGAGACGTGGAGCACATAGTAGAATATTTTTATGTACCACATAAGTAACATGATGGCTCTGATCTTTTGACTCTGGGAAATATAGGTTCGGATTATATTCCCATTCTGGAGCTAATCGATAGTAGTTGGTGGTTACGTGTATGGTTTATTAATTCTATTCGAATTCCTACTTGGCATTTATGATTTCTAAAATTCACCAAAAAAATTATTTCAGGAGTAAATTGTATCATTCATGCTCATCCATCGATTCGACTTCAATATCTGATAATAGACCAAGTTACTTTGAGGAATTTATTTTTGGTAACTTTGACTTCGTTGTAGACATTTAGTCTTATTAGACAAATATTTTAGTAATCTCGCCCTCATTGTGGAACAGTAGGTATAAACTAGGACAAAAAATGCCCAGGCAACTTAATTGGTGCCAAAATAGGTAGTGTAGAGTGTATAGTAGACCTGTTTACGGACTTGTTTATTCCCTGACTATGTGAACATACATGAGGTAATAATTAATAGAAAATGTTTGTGGCATTCAGACGAGAAAATGAGAAATAGAGAATAGAATAATTAGGTTGATATTTACCACAAAGTATTCCCTGAAAGTTCAAGTACTCTGAACACATTTTGCTGGTCACCTTTAGGTGAAATATAATCTAATAAATAACTCTATTGACCCATGAGGCTGTGAAGGTATATTTGAAGTTCATAACGAGTAATTTCATACTATGCAATACGCCTATTAAGTTTATGGTTTTTGAAGGAGATCTGGTGGTCTCAGTTACGGTTTTTATAACTCGAATTATATCTTTGGAGTATATAATAATAATAGGTAAATTCGGACTTCTTCAAGTCATTTTACCCCTCTGCTTGGTATAATTTTTCTATAATGTTAGTTGAGTTGGCACACATATATGTAGTTCTGATAACACTACTACATAATGGATACCTGGAGTCAAATGAGTAGGTAGTAATCAGTGGATTTTAGCCACGAAAAAGTAAAAAATAAAAACTTTTCAACAAAAAATTTAACCGACGAAACAATGAATTGAAAAAGCAAAAAAAATAAAATAAACCTCCTAAGTCTTAATAATAACTGAGCTCCTAACTAATGTAAGTAACTGATTTTGAGTCGGCGCCAAACAAAAAATCAACGAAGATCATTGTATTACTTTGAAGAAATAATCATGATGCATCCCGCTGTCATCATTTTACACTTTACCTAAATCAATAGGCGAGATCACTAATTTCTGGAAAAAATACCACGATGTCAACAACAACGAGAAAAATGGTTGGATTTTTTTTTCAATTTTTGTTTCCAAAGTAGTTTTTTCAAAAAACAAATAACCAAAGAAATGTTACTGTTTGAACACTCCGGGAACCGCGCCAGGATATGACGTAACAAGTACAGATCGCCGAGGGCGTAAGACATTTCAGAGTTGCCAAGCGTTATTCACAATATTTCTTTACAATGTGAGCAGGACGAAAAAATAAAGACAGCACTCGGTATACATACATATTATTCAAGAATAACTAAATCAAAAACAGCTATCAAATGTGCATTTCAATATAACACATGCTGACACAAGTTCTGTTTAATTCATAGGATGAAACAGAATAACATTTCCACAGAAATTCCTCAAAATAGTGACACTGGCAACTTGCCGATCGCCGACAGTGCAAGGAATTACAGCGTTGCCAAGCGTCATTCAAAACATTTCTTCACACTGTGAGTAGGTCGAAAAAATGATGGCATAGCACTTGGTATACATACATTTATTCAAGAATAACTAAATCAAGAACAGCTATCGAATACGAAGTTTCCATTTCAATATAACACATGCTGACATATGTTTTGTTTTATTCATAGGATGAAACAGAATAATATTTCCTCAGAAGTTCCGCAAAATAGTGACACTGACAACTCGGGAAAATGCCAAATCAATGAACTTGTGACGTCAAAAGAAGCGGCAATAACGCTGTGTTTGAATGCCTCACTGAATTTGAGGGTTTATTCGAATATTACACAATATCTTCTAGGAAAACTATGCATACATAATATTTCATCATTATATTTCAACTTCAAGCACATATGAAGCAAATTTGTGAGTTTGTGATCTCGCCTATTGCTAGTTTGTTTGGCGCCGACTCAAAATTAGTTACTTACATTAGTTAGGAGCTCAGTTATTATTAAGACTAAGGAGGTTTATTTTATTTTTTGCTTTTCAGTTTATTTTTTCGTCGGTTTAATTTTTTGCTGGAAATTTGTTCTTGTTAAAAATCGAAAAAATAAAATCGATCACAATTGTAGAAAACACCAATCCCCATTGGATGTTTTCTCAAATATAGCTACAAAGACTTCTAGAAATTAAAAAAATAAAAATAAATTGTGAAATACCTACCAACAATCAGTATACAATCACAGAAAATATTCGATTTAGAGAGACTCCGCTCTGAATCGCGTCGGAATAGTCTGTTAATTGATAAAGACCTACTTGGCGCATGAAATATACGAATTACGATTGTGAAATAGTTAGGCAATATTTAGTTCAATATGTATACTATTTGAAAATGAAAATAAAACAGCTGTGGGGTACCCCAGAACTTGACCGGCACGAGCCTCGGGAGAATGGGGTTATTTTGAAATAAAAAATTCATAAAATATTTTTAGGGCGAAGTAAATTTGACCAGCAATTCAACATTCAACTTGGCAGTTATCGTGGAAGATTACAGACAGACTTCACTCTGGAAATGGTATCAATCGTCTCGGAGGACCTCAAAACAATATCTCGATTTTGTTTTCGCACGATTACATTACTTGACCACTAGGGGGGCTGGCCAAGTAATATCCATATTTATCCAACTTAAAACATTCATAATGAGTTACATCATATAACTAAATCGTTTAATATGAATATGAATTTTACTTGTCAATTGCGAAACACAATTTTACTACTTTGATATGTTTATCCGCCATATTAAAAGGGGTCAGGGTACAAATTATTGAGGCATTTCAAATTATGAGGCCACCTAACTCGAAAACTATTATTTTGAAGATTATTACAACAAAAACTACTGCTTGCACTCATAAATCTGGGCAATGAGATAATGATCATTCCGAGATCTAAGTGGAATTCCGTCATCTTCTGCTTCGAAACAAAAATTATTATGGCACTCCCACGCTTTCATACGGATGGAATAAAAACATGTGAAATATAAAAAATAGCCCCTTTCTTGACTCATTTGAGGAAATCACCGTTTCATGAATGAAAATGAGGTATCAAAAAAATTGCACATCGTTTCATAATGTTGACGTTACACAAATTATTGAAATGAACATCTATAGTTTTGACATCTATAGTTTTTTCTAGGAACTGAATAATGTATTGTCTCAGTGCTAGCGTAAGCGCATATTTCACCAAAAATATACAGAATTTATCGATATTGAGGGTACTTCGCACATGCACAGTTAGTTAATACGACCTTTTTTGTGTATTAGTCCACAGTTTTTTTAAGCGAATTATTATCTCATTCTTGAAGATAATAACTGAAACAGTTTCAAAAATTGCTATACTGTCGGATCGAACTTTTGAAGCAGTCATAGAATATCGTGTAAAAAGCGCCCTCTACACTCACTCTACACGTGATTTACGGAAAACTATCGCAATGATGCGATAAGTGTTGTTTTCAAAACTTGTTGCATAATATTCTATTATGATAATCTTCTTCACCTCAGCCAAGTTTCTTTCCGACTATGCGACTTTAGCGCACAATTTACCCCCATTTCAAGCATAAAATTGTTTGTACATATGGGGTAGACATCTCGTTGGAGAAGTTGCAATTTCCCAGGGAAATATGACTTCACCAAATACCTTTCCCAATAATGTTTGTCGACTAATTTGAGTCGGTAGACGGCAAATAAAACGTCGAGTTGCCTTAGCGACGTTGCATTCAGGACAAAGTTTTGCAAACTTCCATTTCGCAGAGTGAGCAGAATTAGTTAGGGAGTCACAAGTAGAATTTAGAAATTTCATGTGAATTTGTAGCATCTACGTTATCCCGATTTTTTTTTATAGATGATGAGCCTATTATCCCAGAAAGTCAGTTCATATAAATAATCTAAAAAAGAACAGCGCGTTGAATCAAATCCAATAAAGATATTTATAATTACAATGCCTTCAGTTTCAGGTTGTTTATATTTCTGTTCATTTAGTCATTCAATTGAAGCAACGAGAGGAGGTATACGTTTGAATATTTATTGAACCGAACATAAATTGATACAGAATGGAAACGCGGCTCATACATTTTGTCCAATGCTTTTTTTTCTATCGGTGAATATTTTTTTTTTAATAAATTGTTTAAAAAAACTAAAAAACTAAAAATAATAGGAATGAAGTGATTGACTAAAAAATGTACTTGAATCAGTTGTCTTCAATTTTTTATCAATGGATATTTGGAAATACTCTAGTCACCAAGTGCTTTTTTGCTCAACTTTTTTCTGCAGTCTCGGAAAAATATGAACAAGGTGTTATTCCATTCGGAATAGCATTTAAATGATTTCTGAAAAAAGAAGTTCCGCTCGCAAAAAATGCAAAAGTTATAAACAATTTACTGAAAAAAAGAGGGGTTTGGTTTTTTGCAAATATCTCGAAAACAAATTGAGATTTTTGAAATCTAAAGGAAGATTCAAAAAGAGGAGGAAATTTCCTAAAAGAAAGTCCCAACTCCCCGAACTGTAGGACCAACAATGAAAGACATAATTTTTTTGCTTTTTAGTGCATTTGTATAAAAGCTTGTATTTTTTTTAATGATTTTATTTAGTTCTGTCTTCTGGCGATCTTGGTGAGAATTCTAGGTCATAGCTATGAAAAAAAACATATTTAGCGTACACGATTACTCCCATGGTCGTCGCTTTACCTATTTCATCTATCGTCCACCTCGCTGACCCAATTCCGGAGATTCGGTCATGTCCCATCTGACTACCTATAAATTCAAAGTTCGATCTCCCCTCAAATTCATTCGATTTCCTCCCAATAATCCAAAACATTCGATGTCAATGAAGCGATATCGCAATATAAGCCATCGGCAATCACCCTAATGGCTTCGATTCCTGTCGGGGTAGCATTTTCTGAACAGGAGATTGCTGGTATTTCGAAGACTTTCAAATTACTTCGTCGGAATTGCGAAAACTGGGGAGAAAAAGGATTGGCAAAGTGGTCGGTCTGGTATAGAAAGCTTGAATGGATGATTGATGGTTATTTTCCGTTGATATTATATTGTGCTAATGTAGGTACGTCTTCATCGTCTTTATTTGGCGAGCGAGGTATAAAACAGAAATGTAAACTTCAAAATAATTTCAAGATATAACATATCAATTGATATATAAAAAATAAAGTACAGGAATATGTTGCTGTACTTTATTTTTTTTTAAATATTCACTTTTGCAATAAATTGTAATATGTTATAAGCAGTGTACAATTTTGAATGTGTTTTGAACTTCAAGTTCAGAACTTATATTTCACCCTACAGTATATGAAGAAGATTCATGAACAACTTAGAAACTAATCTCAACAAAGCTGTAAGTTGATTATTACATTCAAGGTCCTAAGGACACAATTACCATATATTTTCTTCATTGTATATATATATATATATATATATATATATATATATAAAATGAAATATTATCAAAATACACCACAAGTAGGTGGATAATGCTAGAAATATGTACTTGATGGTCTCAGAATACTGTGGAATGCAAAAGTTGAATAACGTTGGACGTCGGTGTAGTGGATGGATAGATTGGTTGTTATCGTTACGACCCATTATGTCAAAATTCTTTCTGTATATTTGAATAATCTGATTTGATAAGAGGTGCTAGATTCGATAGAACGGTTGCATAGTTATTATTTGTATTGGGTTTATTATATCAATTAATCAAGTAAGAACATATATTAACTATAGTTGTCACTGTCTATACGATAATCAGCTCATACATAGCCTAGGTCTCAAATATATCGAATATTCGATGTGTCGAACGTAAAAAATAAAATGAAACCATATATATCCTAAAACCATATTTGAATTTTTTGTAAAAAATATGATTTTGAGATAGTGTCCCAGAATTTCTTGACGTCAACGCAAGTCAATACAAGTCGAAAAGCTTGATATATCTTTCTTGGCAAATAAAGACAAGACAAGAAATATGCCCCAAGACAAGAAATCTTGTCTAGATATATGCCGTTCATTTCAGTATCCTTATGCCAATAATGTCTCTATTTATCAGTTTACTTGAAAAGGAACTCACTGTTTTGTCCGTTTTTCAATAATTTGTTAGCGCTTTTAATTGAAAACACCATAGAAATCAATCATCTTGGTAGAAAAATATAATAATATAGGTATATAAAAATTGCAAAACTAGTTAGCCATTTTGGCAGCAATATTGATCTTCATTAGACCACATTTATTTCAATAATTGCGATATAATGTGCATGTTTCATGAAGCCACTTTAGACACATAACACAACGGATCCAATCTACTTTGGATGTGGTGGTACTATACAAGACATTCCACGCAATGATCCCCATCTAGATTCTTATCATCTACTCCATCATTAGAACTATATGATGACTATAAATTGGGTGATTCTTCGTTGTTGGGACAAGTTTTGTCGTGTTTCTGTTTCTTTTTCATTTGCTTATTTATTTCTTCAACTTCAAAACTACTGTTCTCATTCTCTTTATAATCATCTCCACTAGAACTGTAAAATTTCATAGCTGTTTGCTGCACTGCACGGAAACAGTAAAACTCAATCGATCAAAATCATGTCGGATAGCCAAGCAGCACTGAGAGCTCTGGCATCAAGTCGGATAGAATCCAGATTAGAATGGAACTGCGTGAAGGTCCTTCAAAGCTTAAACAACAGAATAACTCTGCTATGACATGGACATGAAAATTTTGGACAAAATGAGAGCGCCGACCTTCTGGCATAAGGAGGCACTATGAAGGAGTTCATAGGACCAGAGCCCTTCTTCGGAATATCAAAGAGCATAGCCAAATGGGTGATCTCACACCGTCACTAACCGAAAAAAACGCGAGTACCAACTGATACGAAACAGTGGGAAAAGTCCTCTCGAAGGCATTTACACACCAAACCTTTCAAAAAGAAGGAGAGCAGTTCTGCTTGTACTGAATGGGATCTTGAAAAAATCTGACTTGAGGAGAAGCGCAGAGTGTCGCTTTTGCCAAGACGAAGAAGAAACGGCAGAGCACATCTGGAACGAACAAGATTCAATCATATGGATCATGGGCAGCTGGAGCCCAAAGACCTGAAAAAGGTATCACCGAGCGTCATCATCGACTTCGTCAGAAGCTCGGTCATCATCGACTTCGTCAGAAGCTCGGGACATGAAGGTGAACTCTAATTTAATTAGGATCGAGCCACAATAGATCTGAGAATGTCGCTACGCTCCACTCCACACCTAACCATAGTTCATTGAAAATTCAATTCAACTCCTATGAAACTTTCGCGTGCACTTCAAATTTTCAACTTCTCCATAACTACTGCTTCATATTCGTAACAATCATATATGTACGCGTTCTGGACACTATTAGTGTGTTCATTACTTGTTTAAATCCGATATTCCAACTCCAGAAATCAGCTTATCTATTCATTGAATTAAATACCTACACAGAACCATATTCCAAAACTAACCATAAAAATTCAAATATTTATTTTGAATATCCATTTTATCAAATGAATTCTAACAATAGATATTATCGAATCAAAGGTATCCAATCAATTGGACGAATTAAATAAAAAACTTCATCTGACCCCACTTTCTACAAAAAAAAAAAGATTTATAGTTAAATTAACAGGTGTATGCTTTGAAATATTCATATCGCCTGATTGAAACACCGAACTTTTTAACAGAAATGAAGTGTATTTATTTTATTCATTCATTTCTTCCATGGAATATATGCAGAATAATATGAGTGTTTCATAATTGAATGCTGATGCTAAAGGGCGATAATCCTTGGATGATTTTAAGAAAAATTCTTCATATACATACCTAGGTCCGCAACCGCTTTATTTCTAAGATACAGGATGATGAAATTTAACAAAAAAATCAGTTCTTCCCCAATATATCTAAAACCGCTTCGGCTTTTTTTTCTCTATTCTGGTATATGCAAAGTACGCCTAAAAATACTTTTTCCATGATGAAGGATTTCTTAATATTCATCAATGGCGTCCCTGTCATATTTTTGATCAAAATAATGATACGCCACTGAATATTATTCTTGAAATTGTCTTCTATCTTCTCATAAAAATGGTATCCTGACTTTTTTTCGTCCGGCGGACGGTTTTCGATTTAGAAAAATAAAATACATTCATTTGCTTGTCCCTATTCGATTTTTTCTCTTAGTCTTAATTTCACAATTGTGGTAACCAAAGGATCTAGGCAAGATTTTTATAATTTTATGGTAACTATTATTTAGTTTTTGTAATGAGTACGCATAAAAATAAATTTTTATTTTTAAAAACATAACTATTATGAACAAAAAATACCAAAATCAAATTAACTGTTCAAAATGTCCGCCTCCTGCAAGTATGCACGCTTCAGCCCTCCTTGTCATTGACTCGCGTACTCTTTGGAAAATTCCTGGAGTATTCCTTATTGCTTCACAGGAAATTATTACGCGGTTTCGCAATTCTTCCTTAGTTAGAATTGGTTGACTATACACCAAAGTCTTAGGATGTCCCAAAGAAAATAATCAAGACTGTTTAAGTCCTATTCAGCGATTATGAAAGTTTTGGTTTAAATATTCGCGTGCCAGAGCACTAAAATGAGCAGGTGCACCATCGTGCATAAACCACATGCGATTTCGCATTAAAATAGGAACATCTTCCAACAGAATTGGCAAATTATCTTCAAGAAATCGGCGATAATTATATCCATTTAATCTGCGTGGTAAAAAAAAGGTCCAATTAGGTAATCTCCGATAATTCCAACCCAGACATTCAATGAGAACTGCTCCTGGGGATGAGATTCCACGATTGCATGCGGATTTTTCTCGGCCGAAAAATGATTATTATGAAAATTTCTGATCCTGTTTTTAGTAAAACTAGCTTCGTCCGTGAATAAAATTTCCCTGTAAAATAAAGGAGTTTCGGTAACTTTTTGGAGAAACCACTGGCAGAAATTCACTCGTAATGGAAAGTCTCGAGGAAGTAGAGCCTGAACCCGTTGAATGTGATAGGGATATAATAAATAATCATGAAGAATCCTCCATACTAGAATATGGACGATATTCAAATTATTGGCAACTTGCCTCTTTCAGGATTTCCGTCAACTAAATTTAAAACAGCTACCTCAATTGCTGGAGTTCTTGCAGTCCGATGTGCTCCTTTCAAGTGATGATTTGGCTCAAAACTTCCTGTTTCACATAACCTTCTGTGGGTGCTTGAAATCGTTCGAGCATCAGGAACCATTCTATTTGGGAAGCGCTCTTGATACAGTCGCCTGGCTTCATATTCGTTCAGCAAGCCCATACAAGTAATGCATGTCTGCTAAAATTACCATGTTTTTTTTTAAACGAGTTTTCATAACGTAAATAATATCACGTATCTAGCTAAAGAAGTGTCAAAATTGTTTATGTTGAAAACAACGAAATTTGTTCTTAGCATAGGCACTAGATGTTTCTAGCCCACAAAATAATCCTATTACTCTTCAATGGCTGATTTCGCATAGGGACAAGCAAATTAATGCATTTTATTTAACTCAAAAACCGTTCGCCGGACGAAAAAAAGGCAGGAGACCATTTTTATGAGAAGATGGAGGACAATTACAAAAATAATATTTATTTGGAAAAAAGACAGTGGCGTGTCATTATTTTGATAAAAAATATGGCAGGGCATGTTAACAGGGACGCCACTGATGAAAATTAAGAAATCCTTTATCATGGACAAAATGTATGCGTACTTTGCATGTACCAAAATTGAAAAAAAGCCAAAGCGGTTTCAGAGATATTGGGGAAGAACTGATTTTTTTAATAAATTTCAACATCCTTTATCTCAGAAATAAAGCGGTTGCGGACTTATGTTCATATGAAGAATTATCGCCCTTCAGGATCAGCATTCAATTATGAAACATCCTATATAGTTCATGAAGTATTTTCCACGTTGTGCCCCACACCCCATCAGACAACCGACAGTACATGAACCCACAAAAAAACAATATCGCATCGATCCGTCAAAGTGCCCTCATTCGGGTCACACATTTCCTTCAGATCGGGCGCTAATTTGAATAAAATTCCGCCTCCTAGACATTGACCCAAATAAAAGAAGAGTCGTGAGAGTACTGTGGTTCGTATGTCCAAAAAGTTGAATAACGATATGCTGCCTTACACGGCACGCTAGGAGAGAGGCGGCGGCGGTGGCAGCAAAATAAGGCTCTCAGAGCTGGCCAAAGTATTTCGGCGCCGGTTGTATCGATTCCGAGGACAGGACGGGGCAGAGATGTTCCTCCGAGGGTTCACACCATTCTATTGCGAATTTCTGCTGTTAGGACGGGTGATGGTCCCAAAAACTATTCGAGTAGTAGACGAATGAACAGTAAAATCGTTCAGAGAATTATTTAATATTTTAATTCTCCAAAATGATAGACCAGAAATCGACGAATTTTGAAAATATTGCCACAATGAAGAAACATTGTAAATACATGTACAGAAAAAAGATCAAATAAGTTGATATATTCTACATATGATAGATGAAGAGAACTACAAGTGAAATAACTAACTGGTATAAACCTGATTGTAGTCATGATTAACTTGAGTCACTAAAAATTGTCAGACTTGTTAGTGATCAATCAACTTTTAAATAGTATCTTGAAGTTCAGTCATTATAGAGTTGCTAGAGTTGCATTAACTGACATTATAGGAACAGTATACCAAGCAGAGAGATAAAATGTCTTCAAGAAGTCCAAATTTACTTATTTCTAACAAATTATTTTACTATGCGGTCCCCACAATTGCAGTCATATTTCAGGCAGTAAAAACCATGGTTAAGACCAAAAAATCTCCGCCAAAATCTATGGACTATGGGCAAAATTCATTTTATTGTCAGGGAGATATATAGGTCAAATTTGTACTTCTGCAACCTCTTTCCAATCAGTTAATATAATTTCAGTTTTATATAAAAAAAGAAATAGGATCGGAAAAGGATTGGAGCTACGAAAGAATTAAGGCGCGTGTGCTAAAAATTATCAACCATGGTTTGTGTAAATATTTTTTTACTACTAGAAACAGAAATTTCTATTAGTGAATACTTGCACCTCCAAAACCTGCATATATTCATTATAGGAATGAAAATATGATGAATATTTATTCAGTTCTTTCCTAAAATTATGGAGTTATATCCAGAAGTTCGCAGAAGCAGAAACATGATTTAAACTGTCATTTCCATTTGTAACCTTCCATTTCCCAAATATTCAATTGTCTTGGATAGAATGGATATTGGAAGTGGTTTTATTACTGCAATACTGAGGAAAGCGGCAGAAAGTGCAAATTTATTACCGGAAGATTAAAAATATTATTATCTGAGTGAAACAAATAACACGAAAGAACTTACTTTGGTGAGTACCTTTTGAAACTTGATAATGTTTTATTTTATGGTAATACATTTTGGCAAGTAGAAACGATTTCATTATTCTGAGAAAATCCATTGTTACGGAGCCCTGAGGATGAATTTCATTAAATTCGAAATTCGAGCAAGAAACTAATAATGTTTTCTTCGACTTTATATTGATTGAAGTCGCAACTAACCTTTGGAGCCCTACTTGAGTAGGGTAGGTTAAAATTCTGTTTTTGAAGACATCATGCTCGGAATTTGTGGAGAGTGACGTAAGAGTCAGTAGATTGTCACGAGGCAATTTCGAACTTCAAAAGCATATTTATCTTTTATTTATCACCGCATATTATTATTTTTTACACAAGTTTATTAAATCTGGGTCCATATTTCTCCTTTAAAATACATATCTAAAAACATTTTATCATGATTTTAATTCGCAAAATAGTTTGGTGTAAACAAATTCTATAACCATAGGCATCGATTTCGAAGTTCACGTAGATTTCAGAAAGCTAAAACTTTTTGAAAATTAGATGGAAACCTTGGAATATCCGCTTCGCAAAACTGTGAATTCTGTTAGCCCTCGTATATTGTAGGTACTTCTCATAGAAAAATTAATTTCTACCTATCAGAAATGACATATTCCGTATCATTCCGACGCTGCGAGGAAGAGAGATTCCAAAACTAGCCAAATATCTTCAATTCGTTGCCTCAACTGGGGGCACAATTACTTTTACCAGTAATATATTCGGAACGCATTAATGGAACCTGACTCGACGTGCCTTTGCAAAATTGAATCGAATGACCGAAACAACATTGCTTGCACTCACCGGAGAGAAATAACCGGTTGAATGTTTTGCACTTTTCGGACATCTTTTTATCGTTTTTGCGAGGTTTTATGTACCTCAGCCACTGCGAACAATGCTGGCCAGTCGAGTACCTCCGCGTAACACGAATACCGTCATATCGGTCCTTGAATCCTCGTTATTAAACACTATGACAAGAGGGTAGTGAAGAGAGTTTTTTTTTGCACAGGCTTTATTAGCTTGACCTGTTTGTATGTATGTATGAATGTATGTAACGGAATCTTCGAAATTAATTTTCACCCACTTCCAGAAATCCGAATCATTTGAAATTTTGCACATGTATTAAGAACCGATGAGAATACAATAATTTCTTAGCTATAACCTGGTATTCCCACCAAAATAGTCAGAATAAAATGTTTAATTCACATTACTAAGATTTGGTGAAGTCACTGCTAAAAATGCTCAATTTACATTTCAAAGATTTGGTGAATTCATTGGTATGATCTCAGTACTTTCACCAAAAGTTATGAACAAAAAACATCATAGGTTGAAGTACGGAGAGGCTGAGGAGCCATATCGACCCCCCTACAATCTACTTTCACCAAAAGTTAGTAAAAATTTCTCATGTGGATGAATTGATCAATGAGTTTTCTCCCGTAGTTGGAAAGTTTATAAACACGCTTTTCTAGTAGTTAGAGAGCCGCGGGTCTGAAACCGCGATGAGAAGCTATACGTCTTCCGTTTGGTGAGATGAAAGTCCATCCCTCGAAAACCCCAAATTCCAAATATTTTTGAAATCGGGCAGGGCCCATTCCAGTACGAAGGGAAAATGTCTATCGACTTTTTCGACGATTTCTATATATCTTCGGTTATAATATTTTTTTTTAGAAAGTGACTAGTTATCATCAAGAAGACGATTTGGTTGAGGCGTAGTACTCGAAACCTATTTTTGAAAGTTTTTGACCCCAAAATCGATCACCGCAAAAATTCGACGTCTCCTATATGCTTACTTTTGTGTTCCTTTACTATGTTATGGTCTTCACATCGGGAAAATCCGAGTGGTAGACATTTTTAGTAGGGCCTGGCCTCAGGGTTGACCAAATAAACGAATTGAAAAACTCGCGGGAGCGGCTAAGTTGAAAAATCCAAACCTGCACTTAGGTTCAAGCTTCCAAATTTTGCATAGAGCTTCTTTAGGGGCCAGAAAACCTAATTTCCAAAGGGAAGACTTTTTGGCCAATTTTTCACCTCTTCCCCCCCCCCCTTTGAATTTCCTCTCTTTTCTATGTTTATTTCTGGTAATGTTTTTCGTTTGAAAATTTTTCTCATCGATAATTCAGTGTATAAAGTTTAATAAACCCACCACAACTAGTAGTTAATGATAACAGGTATACATTCCAACCCCTATATAAGGGCTGTTCGCCCCCGCCGGCTCAAATAATCTATTTGAGCGAGGAAGAGCACAAAAATGAACTTAGGGAGATGAATGAATGGCACCAAATGAATTATTTGGCGTTAGGCTCGTTAATTGTTTATAACTTTATTTATTATTTGGTAAGAATTGTTTATAACTTTATTTATTTATAAACCGTTAACGCCAAAGAATTCATTTGATGGCATTCATTCATCTCCCTAAGTTCATTTATGTGCTCTTCCTCGCTCAAATAGATTATTTGAGCCGGCGGGGGCGAACAGCCTTTATATAGGGATTGAAATATATTCTTGTTATCATCAACCACTAGTTGGGGTGAGTGTTTTGAACATTATACACTGAATTATCGATCAGAAAAATTTTCAAAGGAAAAAGATTTCCAGGAATAAACAGAGAAAATAGAGGGATGGGAAGGGGTGAAAAGTTGGCCAAAAAGTCTTCCCTTTGGAAATTAGGTTTTCTGGCACCTGAAGAAGTTCCATAAAAAATTTGGAATCTTAAGATTGAACCCAAGTGCAGTTTTCGACTTTTCAACTTAGCCGCTCCGGCGAGTTTTTCAACCCTGAAGTCGGGACCTACTAAAAAAGTCTTCCCCTCGGATTTTCCCGATGTAAAGACCATAACATAGTAAAGGAACGCAAAATTAAGCATATAGGCAAAATTTTCAAAAATAGGTTTCGAGTAGTGCGCCTCAACCAAATCGTCTTCCGCTTTGTCAGATGATTACTAGTCACTTTCTAAAAAAAATTACCATAACGGAAGACATAGAAATCGTCGAAAAAGTCGATAGACATTTTCCCTTCGTACTGGAGTGGGCCCTGTCCGATTTCAAGAATATTTGGAATTTGGGGTTTTCGAGGGATGGACTTTTACCTCACCAAACAGAAGACGTATGTGGGTCATCGCGACTCAACACCCGCGGCTCTCTAACTATAGCAATATGGACTAAAAAGTACAAAATAAATGTATAGGTAAAAACTGAAAATGCACATTTTTTCAGCAATATGAACTGAAATGTAAAAAAAATCGTGTGCGGTCGGGGACCCCCGTCATAAACGAAGTTCCCTACGCTTTTTTTTTTCTCTTTTGATACTATTTTGGACGCTTAGCATATGATACCTTTATTTACCAGAAGTCACATTTATATTGAAAATACCTTTGTAATTATTCAAAACACCACTTTTATCATTGGATACAAAAAATATAGTTAATTTGATCAGATATTCCCTTCTCTTCTCAAATAACAAGAGTGCCAATTACACACATGTATGAAACATTCCACCTGTTCCCATTCGTCCTATTCTCAACTCCTCGGCAACACCAATTCCTGCAGATTTTGGAAAATTCCACGTTGTAGAACAAAAAAATAATCGCTCTACTTCTCAGGCATCACAGATACCTCTTTTTCGGAGTATTTCCTGTAGACTTATATATTCGAAGCAACCAATATTTCCTTAAGAAAAATTCAAAATAGATATGTTTAGGACAAGTTAGTAAAGCGTAGCATTTAATCACGAACCTGGAAGGGGAGTTTAATGCCTTTCAGATATCTTTTGCGTGTGAAGTGAATGAGAGGTTTTGTTTGGGTTTGCAATCAGGTTTTTCCTGTCACACCATTCCTCTACCCTCAGTACATACCAGCAATTCCTCCACTACCATGTTCATGTAAGGGAGACAGTATCCCGCCCTGTGGGGTTACTCTGGCAATGTTCATATGCATGGTATCTTGAAACATACGGTTTTGAACAATTGAAAGTTTCTACCTACAGGTGGTTTCATTTATATTTCTCCGCAGATACCATACTTTCGAAGGAGGTGTTATCAAAAGCTCCTTCGATGTTTTGAAATGTATTCAGGAAGCCTTGACACTAAATGGTGTAGAGCCGCCTCACACAATTTTCCTGTTAGGCATGTTGGTGTAAAGGCCGCTCGAGCGTCCCTATCTATCAGTTTTTTCAGTGCTTTCAAGAGAAATGATGCCAGACTTATTGGTCTTTATGCCTTGGCAAAATCGCATGAGTTTCGCACTGATTTAGGGATAAAGTCAACGTTCTCAGTATTCCAGGTTCAAAGTGCTAGACTCATCCTCTGAAGTCTGCATAGTACTGGTGCTTGATGCCCTGCTGCAGTAGAACAGCGGATGCCATCTGGTCCAGGTGATTTATATGGGTTGAAAACATTTATTGCCTATACTACATTTGGGTATCTTATTATCCGCTTGGTTGTCTCTTAGACTGCCCTTTTTGCCCTGTATAGAGGGTTTAGAGGGTCTCGTGGCTGGGATTATCAGTTAAGATGGCGTTAGATCCCGATAAGTGTGTGTGAAGCATTCAGTTTCCTTCCTAGTTTCAGTGTAGTCCCCAGAGGATTTTTTAGTGTTCCCATTGGATTTATTGGGTCTTTGTGAAGCGTGCTATGCATTCTTGTTCTTCCCGAGTTTGGCTCGATGTCCCCTGAGAACCTCCTCCATGCTTTTCTGGTCATTTTACTGTATTATGATAGTATTTTAGAGTATCCTTTCCACTTCCCAGATTTGTCGGTCTATTGAATAGCTTCCGCGTTTCTTTCCTGAGTCTGGTGAGTTTGTTTATCTAATTCTCAAAGGGCAGTTATTCTGATGTGAGGTTATTATAGCCTCTTGTAAAATTAATGAGGTCTCATCTATATCATGAGTATTGTGTTTATTAATTTTGCCATTCTTTAGATTAGTGCGCTGCCTCAGATATTCGTCAATATACCACGAATTATTGGGAACACACAAATATCGTTATTTACGAATCGATTTTGAACAAATTGCTAATCAGGCATCGCGAATACACGCATAGTCTGTAGCTACCTTAATATACATCGATGATTTATATTCCCATTGCATTCATAAGCGATACCATCAGTTTGTCCGCGTTCCCGATAGTTTGAATTAATTTATTCCACTGAAACACATATTTCGCCATTTTGCCGAACGAGCCTTTCGCATTCCTATAAACGACATGCCTTTCAGTATGCCGCTTGTCCATGCAGGAACGAATATCATTTTGAAGGATTCGGAATGTTTATATCGAGCCGCTTTCTTTGCCACTTTTGTGTAAAGAATAAGGTATAGCAATTTTGAATAGGCGAGATCACAAATTTGCTTCATATGTGCTTGAAGTTGACAATATTATATATTCATAGTTTTTCCTAAAATATATTGTGTAACATTCGAATAAACGTTGCTCTAAAACCCTCAAATTCGGTGAGACATTCAAACACAGTGTTATTGACGCTTCTTTCGACGTCATAAGTCCATTGATTTGACATTTTCCTGAGTTGCCAGTGTCACTATTTTGCGGAACTTCTGAGAAAATGTTCTGTTCCATCCTATGAATACAACAGAACGTGTGTCAGCATGTGTTATATTGAAATGAAGAGTTCGTATTTGATAGCTGTTCTTGATTTAGTTATTCTTGAATAATATGTAGGTATACCGAGTGCTATGTCATTATTTTGTCGGTCTACTCATATTGTAAAGAAATAATATGAATAACTCTCGGCAACCCTGTAATTCCTTGCAGTCTTGGCGATCGGCGAGTTGCCAGTGTCACTATTTTGCGGAACTTCTGATGAAATGTTATTCTGTTTCATCCTATGAATAAAACATTGTCTGTGTCAGCATGTGTTATATTGAAGTGAAGACTTCGTATTTGATAGCTGTTCTTGATTTAGTTATTCTTGAATAATATGTGTGTATACCGAGTGCTATATCATTATTTTTTCGGTTTGCATACATTGTGAAGAAATATTATGAATGACGCTTGGCAACGCTGAAATTCTCAGCGATCGGCAATAGTTCTGAACTTGTTACGTCACATCCTGGCGCGGTTTCCGCAGTGTTCAAACAGAAATATTTCCATGGGATTTTTTTTTGAAAAAACTACCTCGACATTGTGCTATTTTTTCCAGAAATTAGTGATCTCGCTTATTGCGCTGAACTCATCACCGGTTTTCTATAACGTCATTTTGGAAAATTCTTGAAAATATTGAATCATCATTGATTATTTACATTACTATTCCAACAAATATTCGATAGATTACTTAGTAGTTACTTGTGAAATATAATCGCTTGACTGCAACTGCTGAATGTTCTGTCGCACACCCACATCGCATTCAAACATTGTGAAAATATAACGAAAACTACCAATTCAACCAAGTTTTTCTCTGCAAATTAAATACGTGCCAGTTATCCGAAAATACTTTTAAACGATTTGTTGTCTTTCGGTGGGTATCGCCTGCAGCGTTATTGTTCCGCATAAACTAAGTGAATACTGGAATTTTTACTTCCAATAAACTGAAATAACGACTAAAACGTCCCAATCAATTTCTCACGATTACAACTCATTTTGATCATAGGTAGTTCCTTTTCAAAACGCTTTCATTTTGCATGTGGCACCACCGAAGCGCTCTAATATTATCCATAAAAACACCTCATGATACTGTTATTACTGTTTATGCACCTAGTTACTGTGGCAACAATCATTAACTTTTCAAAATGTACTAATTAAAAATAAGTCTTTGAAAAGTTTCAGGAAACAAAGTGATGAATTCAACAAATGACGCTTTCAAAACTATTCGGGAAGGGGAAGGACCTAAGAAATCAGAAATCAAACCCAATTATCTGTATCAGATGCACTATTCTAAAATAGCGATGAATACATTGGATAAAACACGCATGAATATTTCATTAGGTATATGATTTAATCACCAAAATTAATCCACTGAAGCGCCTTTGATACTAGAAAAGCGCCCAAAAACCCGTAATCACTTGTCTTTGAATGTTGCGAATGTAACATGCCGAATGATTATGAATTAAAGAACCCTGCACGAAAACATATGGGAAATTGAATTTGTATGTTTAGTTTCTGATATATAAGCGGCCAAAGTTCGTAAAAACGTCGTATTGGGGTAGGATAGACAAAGAAAAATCTGTATTTCAGTCGAAATAGGGTGTATACGGGGCATAGTCAAAAAAATCGTTTTTCCGGATTTTTTTTCCAGCAGTATTTCAAAACCAACAAGTTACATTTTGTTAAGATATCAAAATTTCAGTCTATTGTAGGCGAAAAAACGTGTTTTGTTTCGTGATGACTCTCTCTGTTTGAAATATATATAGATTTATTTTTTAATTTTCGAGTATTTCCCTTTACTGAAAACAATTGACAGATCGTTTTTTATTACAAAAAAGGGAATCAATTGCTACTGCCCATTGAATAAAAAATAGGGTAACATTCTGATGAACTCAATTGTTCAATATTACCTTTCATTTAGATAAAGGGTGCGTTACATTTTTTTTGTCATTTACAATGTTTTTATTGAATTTCTTGAAAACTGTTCCGTTAATTTGTACCATATTTTACTCACAATATTTTGAAAATGTTGACTATCATATACGATAGTTTTACCAACTTTGTTTGTTGCGTTTCTAAGATATGCATTTTTGAAATTTACGGTATTACGATATATGGGGTAACCTATCGATTTAACAACATTTTATGGAACCTTTCGACACATTCAATTCTATTATAAAACTTTTCGAAATCAATTATTTGATACTATAAACAACACAAACCACACTCAACAACAATTTGGAACTCAATATGTATAGACTCGAATCAAATTATAAATAACGACTTCTAACATAAAAAGTCAATTGATATTATGAAAATTATAATATAACAAAACGAAATGAACCTGATGAAACTATTGTATAGCGAAACACGCGTCGTGCTCTAGTGAACCCTTAAGTAGTGAAAATATTATAGTGTATTGTAGTAGTGAACTCTAAATCGAAATTGAAACTTATTAGTTATAAACAACATAAACAACAATTTACATAATTCAGTTCTTAAAAAACAAACAATAAACAAAACCTAAATTCAAATAATATTGTTATTTATTGGTCTATTTGCCCAATCTAAAAGTTCATGGCTAGGGTACTTTATTGTTTCTTGATGACGAGCATATCCTACGTACCAAAGTACGCTGCAAATATGGGAACAGCATCCCACTGTTCTTGCTCCACTTTTGCAGGTACAGTAGTAGTCTAGAATACGTTCATTGGCAGGTGCATCAGGAAGAATACTAAAGGACACACCATGCCCCCCTTAAGGTTGAGCGCCCATGGGTAGTAAATCCCCTTCGTCTTATGTGTGAACGAGATTTACTATCCACTTGCCATCCTCCCCCGCTCCTCCTTGGAGCGGTCCTCAACTCGCAAATGGCACGTTTGCGAGATTGAAATCGTACCTCCTGTGGTATGAAGTCAGCCTCTGAGTGCTTTAAAACCCCTTATTATCTGATTTTTGTGTGTTTCCCTGACTTGTGCTGTGTGTGCATGGTGGTGATGTACCTGATGGGTGTGTTAGTGTATGGTGTGATGTGGGTGTGTTGGTCTTGGTGTTTTGTGTTGAGTTGTTACTCACCTGACGCGCCGGAGTGCTACTCTCGGTGGTGGACGGTCGTTTTGGTAGACTGGCCGCAAATACTTTTCCCTTTCTCTAAACCTGGGATCGTCCAGGTTTAGGTTCGCGTGGATGTCTTGAATCACCGGGTTTGTGTGGGTGTCCGTCTTCAGGAACGTCGCGGTGGCGTGGTTCCGAAGATGGTCGTCAATGAAGTTCGGATTGACATTCAGGTCCCTGTAGATAAATCTATTCGGGACGTATCTGGGAGCGTTCACTGCCATTCTTAGGCTCACGTTCAAGAATAGCTGGATCTTGGTCCTGTATGTTTGTGCGCATTGACCCCATGCGGCGGATGCATACAGGATGATGGGAGGAGGATGGTCCTGATAAGGAGCAGTTTTAACTGGAGGTCCATGTTGCTACTGCGTCCTATGAGGGGGTAGAGGTTCTTTCGGGCTGCTTTCGCTAGTCCGAGCCTCCGGTCGACGTGTTGTCTGAATGTCAATCTTTTGTCCAAGGTGACTCCAAGGTATTTGGCCTCGTTTGCCCATGGAATCCGTTGGTCGTTCATGATGACGTGTCCTGCCGGTGATGTTCGCCTTCTGGTGAAAAGTATCGCCTGGCTCTTTTCCGCGTTGATCTCGATCTTCCATAGGTTGAACCAGTCCTCAAGCTTGTCTGCTTGATCTTGCAGGTATCGGGTTACTTGCGTTGCGTTCACCGATCTGGCCACTAGTGCTGTGTCGTCCGCGTACAGCGCTAGCTTGTTGAAGTTGTCAGCAGGCTTTGGGATGTCCGCCGTGTAGATGGAGAACAGGTGAGGAGATAAGACTGCGCCTTGCGGTACTCCTGCTTCTAGGGTCCTCACTGCTGAGAGGACGCTGCCAACTTTACATTGGCACCGCCGTCCTCGCAGGAAGGAGTCTATCAGCTTTACTATGGGAGTGGGGTATCCGAGGTCTGTCATTTTGGTGATTAAGCCATCGTGCCAGACCCTGTCGAAGGCCTTGGAAACGTCTAGGAATAAGGCTCCTGTGTGGTGTCCCCTGCCCAGGTTGAAGCCTGTTACGGCAAAGTCCACTATCCTCAGGACCTGCATTTCCGTAGAGTGTCCTTGTCGGAAGCCGAACTGCTCGTCTGGTAGGACGTTGAGTTCTTCCGTGAGTGGTTCCAATCGTCTCTGGATGACTCGTTCTGCCACCTTGCTCATCGAGGGTGTGAGGCTGATGGGTCGGTGGTTTTGCGGTATCACATGGTTCTTGTTGGGTTTGGGGATCATGATGACCGTTGCTTCTTTCCATGGTCGTGGAAAGTGTCTGAGCCTGAGCATTGCATTGACGATGTTGGTCAAGGCAGCAATTCCTTTTTTCGGTAGAGCCTTTAAGGCTCTGTTCGAAATTTGGTCTGGTCCGGGTGCCTTGCGGGTAGCAAGGTTTCGGATAATGTCCTTGATTTCTTCTGGCGAAGTTGGTTCAAGGACGTGCTCGGCATCATTGATCCGTCTTATTCTCCTGACAGTCTGACTGGCTCGGGTTTCCATGTCTTCCACCTCGTCGGTTTGGTTGACCTGGTTGTCCCTACACTGGCGTTCGAAAGCGTCGGCAAATGCTTCTGCCTTTTCGTTGTCAGTGTAGACCAGACCCCCCTCTCCGTGGAGTGGCGGACACGGTTTCCTTCTGCCTTGTCGAAGTACTTTCTGCATTTTCCATACAGAGTTGTCTTCTGTGCTCATTTCTGTCATCCTGTTTGTCCATTGCTGAGTTTGGTGGGCTTTGAGTTCCAGCCGCAGTTGCCTGCCTGCCTGGTTCATTCTCCTCTTATCTTCGGGAGCCAGTGTCCTCTGGTATCTCTCTTTCAAGCGGCGTCTGCTCTAACAAGCTCCCTAACCTCTGGGGTTAGTGCTAGTTGGAAGTTGAACCTGGTTGCTTGGGAGGTCTTGGAGCTGCGTTCTATGGCTTCTTGAATGCATTCTTGCAACTGTGTTGTTGTCTCTGAGACAGTTTTGTGAGTATTCGTGGGATGTTTCCTATGGAGTCGTGTATGATTCTTTGGAATCGGTTCCAGTCGGTCGTCTTCCTGGTAGCTGGTTCCTCAGGTTCCGCGTCTCCCTCCCCTATTGTTAGTAGGATTGGGTTGTGGTCTGAGGAGCCCTCGTCTAATACTTCCATCTCGGTGTTGGCTGGGATGGACTGTACGAGTGCTATGTCTAGGATGTCTGGTGTTTGGTTTGCTAGTCCGTGGTAGGTGGGTTCGAAGGGGGCTACTACTTCGATGTCGTTGTAGTCGGCCAGTAGGTTCTCCAGATTTCGGCCTCTTGGATTGTTGTTTCTGCAGTGCCATGTCTGTGACTTCGCGTTGAAGTCTCCGATGGCTACAGTTGGGTGATGGTCTGGAAATAGTTCTGCTAGGTCTTCTCTTGGTATGTTTCCCCCTGGCGGGATATACGTCGAAATGATTCTTAGCATTCCTATGCGTCTGACTTTCACTTTTACTGCGACTGCTTCGCCTCGAGATAGTTCCGGTTTCTCAGCCTCGTGTTGTTCGAGGTCAGTTCTTACTAGAAGGGCTGGCCTCCGCGGGTGCGACAACCGGTCTGTCTGTCCGGTAGCAGGTGAATCCTGGAAGGTGGAAGTTCTTCTGGGGTTTCAGTGCTGTTTCCTGGATGGCGATGACGTCCACTTGTGTCCTGGATATCAATTCGTGCAGCTCATTCTTGCGTGTGAGTGCGCTGTTGATGTTCCAGGAGCAGATTTTGAGGTTTTTCGGAGGTTGTCTTAGCATTTAAGACTTCCTGGGGCCTGACTTTGTTTGAAGAGCTCAAGAAGTTGCGTCTTGAGCGCCTCGGGTAGTGCCAACAGTTGTTGGTTTACTGTTGTGGTTGCTGTTGTTGTTATCTTTGTTGGCCCCCATTTTGGTGGTGCCTGTGGTGCTTGGGGTTGGGGCACAGCGTTCCTGGGTCCCTGCCTCCTCCGTGGTGGTTGGTATGTTGTTTGTGTAGGTCTTGGTTGTTGTTGTCTTGTCGTGGGTCTGGGGAATTTTGGACAGCCTCTAAAGCTGGCCGTGTGTGGGCCCCACAGTTTGCGCAGATGGCTGGCAGCTCTCTGTTTTCGTGCAGGTGCGGGACTCGTGCTCTGCTCCGCACTTCACACACCTGGGGGTGGAATGGCAACACCTCTGTGCATGCCCGAACCACTGGCATTTGTGGCATTGGGAGACGAATCCGCCGGTCCTTTGCCTTTGTGGTTCCACTCTAACCTTCAACATGACACAGGTGTCTAGTTTGAAGATGTGGGCTTCTGACTTGGGCACTTTCACTAGGAACAGTGGAAGTGCCTTTTTTGTTCTTCTTGAGGTCATTTGATGACACTCTAGGACAGTGAAGCCCGAATCCTGGACGCTTTCCTTCACGTCCTCTGCCTTGGTGTTTTCCGGTATTCCCCGGATCACCGCGTGTAGCGGAATCTCTGTTTTCAGAGAGTACGTATAAAAATCGTACCCTCCTGCTTCGAGAAAAGCTGTGGTTGCCCTCCAGCTATTTTCGTTCTCCGTCTGGATTGTTATTCCATCGGAGGTGAGCCTGGCCTTCAGGAAGTTTATCTTCCTCCTGGCCATTTCGGCGGAGACAGCTGCCACTTGTCCTTGTTCCTAAGGACGACTGGTGGTGGTCTTTTAGGGTCGCTTCCTGGAGGTGGGGGCCCCTCGGAGATGGTTTGACCTCTGTTGGCTGCTACGGGAACCGTTTTGGCGACGGGGGCCGATTTGGTTCCGGCTTTTGGGGCTTCTGAGGTCTCGGGTTTGGACTCTCTTTTCCTTTTAGAAGTTACAACGGTGAACTCTGCGTCGTCGTTGCTGGGGTTCTCGTTGTCTTTGCTGTCGGGAAAGGTCAGAGGTCTTTTCTTGGAGACGTTGTCCTCCGTCTCCATGATTTCATCTTCTTTTGGCGGTCTTGAGTCCAGGTCTGGCTTCTCAGCCACCGGTACTGGCTTTCCAGCCTCCTTTTTGCCAAGGGCGGCGATGGCCTTCGCTGCCTCCTTCTGTGAGGCACCCGCTGCAGCATTTTCGTAAATGCTGAGTTTTTCTTTTAGCATCTCGTTTTCCTTTCGGATGTCCTCCAGCTGCTTCCTCAGCTCGGTTAGCACCTCGTAGATGTGTTCCATTCTGATTTTTTCTTCGTCTTCTTCTCCTTCATTGTCGCGACCGAGCTTCTGCTGCTCTCGTCGGTTGAGATGGCAGATTCTTCATCTGAGGACGACATTTTAGTGCATGGGTATCACTAATCCTTCCTTTCCGTTTTTTAATTTGCACAGCCACCAACGATCTAACGATCTGGACGGCTATACACTTCTTGAAATAGAATTCCCGAGTTTGCCTTGATAAAAGCAGTTTCTGGAATTTCTCACTTGCCTTAATAAAAGCAGTTTCTCAAATTTCTCACTTGCCTTGATAAAGACACATGTTGCTCATTCAGCTCTCACTGAACGAATCACCACAATTACAATACTAAAGGATATCCACAGTTGATACTTTATAGCATTCCTAAATATGGACGCTATGCGGCAGCGTAATAGTCCAGGTTCAGGATTACGCATATCAATTTCAAATAGAAACAATAAAGTACCCTAGCTATTAACTATTGAGAAATGTTTTATATTGCGCAAATAGACCAATCAATAACAATATTAATAATTTAATTTGAATTTGGGTTTTGGTTATTGTTTGTTTTTTGAGAGTTCCATTATGTAAATTGTTGATTATGTTGTTTATAACTAATTAGTTTCAATTTCGATTGGTTATATTATAATTTCCATAATATTAATTGACTTTCTATGTTAGAAGTCATTATTTATAATTCGATTTTTTTTTAGTCTATATTGTTGAGTTCCAAATTGTTGTTGAGTGTGGTTTGTGTTGTTTGTAGTATCAAATAATTGATTTCGAAAAGTTTTATAATAGAATTGAATGTGTCGAAAGGTCCATAAAATTTTGTTAAATTGATAGGTTACCCCATATAACGTAATACCGTAAACTTCAAAAATGCATATCATAGAAACGCAACATACAAAGTTGATAAAACTATCTTATATGATAGTAAACATTTTCAAAATATTGTGAGTAAAATATGGTCCAAATTAACGGAACAGTTTTCTAGATATTCAATAAAAATATGTAACGCACCCTTTATCTAAATGAAAGATAATATTGAACAATTGAGTTCATCAGAATGTTACCCAAGAGCATCAGAATGTTACCCAAGAGCATAACTTTTCCTCGTAGACTAACTATTCCATTAACACTGCATTGTACGTAATGAATCCTCAACTACAGTTATACAAATAATAATTTGTTGGTTGAAGAAAAAAAAAGAAAGTTATACGCCATCCCTTCATAATGCAAAACAACCAATGAAAGTGTTTAATATTAATCATTTTAGAAAGCTGATTGATATTTTCAATGGGCCAGATAGGGTCAAAATAGCAGGTAGGTGGGCGTAGGTATCAATCTACCGGCAGAGTTTACCTATAAAGATGAAGGCAGAACATTTCTAGCAGGCAGAGTTTACCTGCGGGTTTCGTACATGATGTTCCGGTAAGCGACTGAGTTTACTATCGCTACTACTGTTTCCCACGAGCCACTTTCAATAATTTCATTAGTTTTTCGAATGTTTTTGAGATGCAGTTCGGTGACTTCTCAAGAATGTTGTTTTTCGACAACCGCATAACAAAGTAGCCTTTGGCGCGTTCAAATCTCAACGCAAAGTTGACGTTTTCCGAGGAATGTCATTAATTGACAGCATTGCCGCTCTAGAGCGAAAAAACGCTCGAATTTGTACGGTACTGTTGAAAATAATTAAGTTTCATGGAAAATAGTGATAGTGAATATCTAAACACCTCCTGATGTGGCAGAAGTGCAAAAAATGTGACTTTGAATCTCCTTCCAGAAAAATCGAGGCAAAAATATGATTACAATACGATAATTCATAACTTGGTGCCAATCGAAGAAGGTGAATAAGTATTCAGAAAACGTATTACTGGCTTATTTTGGAGTAAAATCCAAGACTCTGAAATTATCAACTATTTGGTCTATGTATTCGGTGAAACGGACATGCTTGAATGTTAAAAACAATATAGACATCAACAGGTAACAATCAAGAAACAATCTGTTGGATATAAAGCAAAAAATCCAAAACATTTACCACTGAAAATATACAAACATTTTCACAAGAAGGCCCAGATGAAGATTATCTCCTCAAAAAGCTACATTTCATTTACACTTTATACTCTTCAGAGTAGTTTGTGAAGCAGTTTTTACTATTATGCATTCAATATTATTCGGACGTTTCCTTTTTGCCGGCGTGTATATTATAAATAATGTGTAACTCGATGTTGTAAAGATGTCTGTATAGACTAGTGGTTAGAAACTCTGCCTGGAGTTCGAATCTGACACTATCTCTTTTTTTATATGTTAGAGATATGGATTGGATTGCGAGCAATTTGATGACGTAGAATATAAAGATTCAGTTTTAATAATTCGAATTCCGAATTCAACAGGAATAAGCCGTGTATTTCGATTGTTAGTAATCATGGAAAGAATTCAGATGATCACCTTTCAATTTGTAAAAAATACATTGCCTTCAGAGTACAGTGTCAAAACAATAATACTCCCTGACGTCTATATTTACGTTTAAAAAAAGGTACATGTATAAATCAAGTTGTGGGTATGAATACAATTGCCAAGACTCCCGGTGATATTGCCCAATACTTGAAATTACCGGATCATCTAAATTTATAAAAGACTAACTGACTGACTGACTGACATATCAACGCACAGCCCAAACTCCTGGGGCTAGGACTGTGAAAATTTGCATGTGGGTTTCTTTGACACTGTAGGTGAGCACTAAGGATTTTTGGATTTTTTCCTGAGGTGGTGAAAAAGGAAATGAAAGTTTGTATGGAAATCCGTAATTTTTGAATCATTAAATCTGACAAACTGTCAAATTAATGTTCAAAGCTTGATGGAATCACCAAAAGAAAACTAGGAACAGAACAAATTCTACGTGGACGAAGTCGCGGGCACCAGCTAGTCATTCATATACTGGACACTGTTTTCGACGAACCTTGGTGAATGGTGGAGGTGATCTGATAGAACTAAAGAAACATGGTGGATAGAAAAGCAGCAATGTCGCAGAAGGCCATATTGATGAATCTCTCAAAAATAAAGTTGAAACTTCCCAGAAAATATTTTTAAGGCTATACAATTCGCGTTGTGAGGATTCTCAATCTTCGGAAGATTTTGTGTTTCAGAAATCTGCTGAAAGTTCATCAGGAATATCTATTAAAAATTGTCAAAATTGTACATTCAATTTTAATCTAGTAAATAATAAATGAAATGAATATCTATTATTATTAGGTAATCATGTATGCTCAATGAAGTATCGAGAGTTTTTTTCTGTATCTGAGATCTGCGTTTGTCGAAAAAATATTGTGTGTAATTCGAGCACTTTGTGCTCTAAATACACAAATAGTTATTAAGTGTGGCTCAACAGAGATGATGAATAATCCATTTTTTAAACAATACATAAATAGTGATTTGAGTCTTTACATTTTATATTGTCTAATAAATATATATACTTACCTTCATTATTCAGCTGTGATAACCTTTGAGAGAGACTCACCTGAAATAAAAAAACATGTTAAGCTATGGCTTTGAATCGATTGTTTACATAGTAATTAAAACTGCACTTTAGATATCTGTGTTTATTTTGATATGACACAATATACCTATTTTTTATGGCTTTGAAATGGCGGACGAGTTTCTTGATGCACTAAAAAGGTAAAGGTATAATTTTCATTTCATTTTGAATGCGTTAGGAAAAATATTCTAATTTTTGTGTTGAAAATTGTGTTTTGCCCACACGGAAGAAGCACCTCCGCAAAAATATAAAGTTTATATCAATCAATGAAATGAGGGATACTTTCCTATAATATAGAGGATTTGTTCTGAATTAAGACCAGAACGGTAATTTTATTCAAGATTCAGTAATGAAACGAACATTTTCCATTTCAGAATTTTTAACTTGAGAGTTTTTCCAATATCGATCAGATATTCGGAAACAGATCTTTCATACTCGGCATATAGTTGAAAAAATATTAAGTTATAATTTTCTTAAAATTTACATTTTTCATTTGGGAATATTTTCTCATCAGCATTCCTTCCACATCAAATTACAAAAATGTACAAGTATTTCGTGATCTTAATATTGTTGTATTAAAATATTCAACGAATTTCATTGAATATTTCTGTTATAATATACTGAATCGGTTTCATAAAAAAAACACTCTTCTGCTCTGAATACCAATGAATCCATAAAGATTCGAATGCTGGGTGGTCTTGATGTCGATTTGTCCTTTGCTTCAACTTCATCGAGTTCATTGCCCAACCCAAATAAACAACTCAATATTTCATCACATCCTGTCTTTTGATTCATAATTTTTTTCAGACTACGTTTAATTATTCTTTCAAAATTCTTTAGTAATAGTTTCTCTTCAAGTCTTGAAATAATTTTTCTCGGAAATCTTCTGATGATCTCTTAAATCGAAATCAATGAAGGTGCTAGTAATTTAGTATTTCCAATAAAAAGGTTAATACCAAGAAACATAAACAACGGCAGTTCGGTAGTGTATTCGTAACACTATTTTGAAAGTGTTATAATTGCATTTCAGGTTTTGGACGATCCATCAACTCTGACCAGGAATAAAATAGTCTGAGAAATTCATAATAAAATTGTTCGAAAAGTTCAACGTTTTAGAATCTCACTTTATTTCGTTAAAAACCGTTTATAATAAATATAATGATATTTGCTGATCAAAATTGTTATAAAAATCAGTGCTACTGTACTGAATGCTACATTATTCTGATTCAATAATTTAACGCCATACTAAATTACTTTTCAAATAGGATATTCCATAATTTGAAATTCTTCCGAAAATATATATATGACTTTCTCAAACTATCATAATTTTGTAATAGAATCAAAAACTACATTTGTAGTTCAATTTCCAACATGGCTTTAACCGGGGAAGCAGTTTTTTCTGTTAGACATTCACAAAAAATAACTTAATTTTTATCGTGTATTTTTCAATTCGCAAAAAAATATTTCTATTAGAATAGAATATAATGGAATAATTAATTTATCCTGTTTGATCACAATTCATGATATAGGACAGCTTATATATACCTAACCCAACATAATCACTTACATATACATACACAGTAATAAAATCTTAGAATAGAGAAAAAAAAACATGTATAAAAATTTCCAGCAGACTATGTGAAACACGATTCAGTAAGGAAATCCTTCAATTTGAATTTGAAGCTGTTTTTGTTTGTTTCCGATTTAATACGGTCAGGGAGTAGGTTATAAAATTTAATACTTATGACACTTTTCCAATAGGGCTGTTGAGTGCTTTGGAAGCCTAAGTAGGTTTCGATGTCTGGTGGGATAAGTATGGAAGTTAGAATTTGGGCTGAAATTTCCTATATTACTTTTTAGGTATAGTAGAGTTTCATAGATAAAGATAGATGGCAGAGTCATTATTTTGTACTCTATAAAGAATTCCTTGCAGGACCGTCTATAGTCAAGGTTAAATAATAAGCGCATCACACGCTTTTGGCATATAAATCCTTAGCGGCTCCGACTGCACTTTCCCAAAGACCGATGTTATAAGTGATATGTGGGTAAATAATTGTGAGGTTGAAAACTAAGCGTTTAGTTGAAGAATCGCAAAACAAACACTATTTATTTTTTTGCGTATTTGGCTAATATGTGTCACCCAACTCATATTGCTATCTACGTGTAAACCTAGAAATTGTGTGTTTGAAGGTAAATTGATACATTCTTCGTTTGCATATACCTCGAATTTTCCAAGAAATCCGATTTTTGAGTGGAACTGCATGCAGACGGTTTTTTCGGGGTTAACAATGAGGGAGTTTCTTCGACACCATATTGTGAACTGACTTGAGAGAATGTTGAGCTTTACAGACAATTCCTCAGAAGAATTTGCCGATATAGCAGAGAAATATCTAGGGGCCCAGGATTGATCCCTGGGGTACCCCAAGATTAATCTCATGTGTCTCAGATCTGTAATCATCGACTTTCAAGTACATTTGCCTAGAATTTAAATAGGACCTCAACCAGTCAGATAATTTCCCACGGAAACAAAGGCTTTCCAGCTTGTTTATGGCCACATTCGGGTTTATCGTGTCAAATGCCTTAGATAGATCAAAGAAAAGCGCCCCGACACATCTAGCTTGATCCAATGAAGTATGGATTGTGTTGATAAGCGGCCGATCTACCCTGGAGAAAACCGTTTTGAGATGAACTCAATACGTTATGTTTAATCAGAAAAAAAAAACATTTTATTATAGATGCATCTCTCAATAACTTTACAGAGTATTGTGGGTATTGTGATTTGTCGATAATTTTCCATTAAGAGATTGTTGCCTTTTTTCAATATCGGTGTCACAGCTCCCACTTTCAAACCATTCGGGAAAATACCCTGCTGGCCGATTCATTTATTAGATCTGCGAGAGTTTGAACTATAGAATGTCTTATTGACTTTATAATATTTGTGGGAATGCAGTCAATTCCTACTGAATTGACGTTTCTTAAAGAGTTAATGGCTATCATCACATCGGAAGCGTGTACTGGGGAGAAATTAAATGGTTTGTCCACCTGCATTGTCGTGGTGTTTTCATATTTATCACAACCGGAATGAAGTTGGATTGCATCTTGTGCAGATAACGCAAAGAATGTGGCAAAACCGTTTTCATACGACTGCCTCAGAAAATAAGGTTTTGCGCACGGAAAACTCGCTCCGAAAGCGGTACTTTGCACACGCCATGTGCTGTCATCTTTGCGCAAGGATATGTCATATTTGCGCACGCATATCTCGTTCACTGTGATTTTTATTTGGTTCTCTCCTAACAACGTCAAAATTTTGCAATGTTTCAAGTTGGCTGAGTTCTATAGCAACCGTCACGGCTCTATTGTTTTGTTGATTGTTGTTTCCAAAGTTTGTTGAAGAGAATGTAGGATACTGCGGAAATTTTGCAAAGAGCAAGCCTCATAAGTTCCGAACTGCTACCAATAAAATGAAGAAGCAGAGTTGGAACGATTTATGGAATGGAGACTGGCCAATAATGTCGAAACGTTCTCGGAAAATGAAATGATGCTATATTTTGAAGAACTTTCCAAAAAATTATAAATCCTCGACATTGTGGACGACTTACTCGATGCTCAAATCAACGTTAAGTGCAAATCACAACATAGATCTTGGAAGCTATAAAAAGTTGCAAGCGGTAATCAAACAAAAATCCGAAAACTACGTCCCAGAGAAATCCCGAATCCTCACAGAAGACGATTCTTGACGGTTTTTGACGACAAATATATACTTATCAAGGCGGTGGTGGCAGTTGGAGACTCTCTGGAGCATGTCGAAGAGAGGAATTATGTTATCTCAAAATAGAAGACACGAAAGATTTCGGCAGTGCTTTGCTGATCAAACTGAATAATACAAAAACGATTATATGTTCTTTAACGTTTCGGGAAACCGTTACACCGTCCTGAAGAAGTACTGTGCTCTTCGCTCTCCCAATCTGAAGACAGGCAGGTTTTTTTTTGAACTATCAAAACGGAAACAGTACAAGCCAAAACATTGGCAACATGGCTAGAGAAATTGCCAAGTTTTTGATGTTAGAGAATCCAGAATCTTTTCGGCGTTCATCGGCCACAATGTTAATAAATTCTGGCTCAGATCTGCTAGCCCTCAAACAACATGGAGGGTGGAAATTCAGAACAGTTGCAGGGGGCTATGTTGATGACTCTTTGAGAAATAAAATGGAGATTTCAAAAAAGGTAGAGTCGTCAGTGTCTTCTGCTCAAATGGATCGTCTGCTGGGATGCAACAGGAAAACGAAGACTATGCTATGGAGAAAGGTACTGATAACGCGTCACCTGAAATACTTTCCATTACAAAAAGAAGGTGCAGAATAATACTGCTTTTCCTGGCGTAATTCTGTAGGAATGCTCCAATGTTACCATAAATATCAAATACTAGTTTTTTTATAAGTTTTAGCAGTTTTCTTAATAAAAACGAGTTTTACAAAGAAAAATAAGATTTGTGTGGTTTCTATTTGCAGTCGTAAAAAAGTATCGTAAAAAACTCGTTTGAAAACCTCTTTGCACACTCGCTCGACTTGTGATCCTCGCCTTCAGCTTATTCCACCAATTTGTTGTTATGCCCTGTAATTACAGAAATGCCTTTAAAAGATAATTACCAAGACGTAACCATTGTATACCGAATGCTTACATGACTCATCTAGGAGCGCAAAACAAAGTTTTTTTTATTGCTACCCGTTACAGTCACAGCGAGATAAGGAAGTCAGTTTAAATAATTACCAAAACACCCGTCCTAAGTCGATAAACACTGAGCAGTTGAAAGACGAGATAACGCGATGTATCACCACCCCGCATCGTTACTGGAGGTAAACACACTTGTTGGTCATTAACTCAACGATAACGCACCAGCGATCGTAAATACCTGTCATTCAGTAAAATATTATCCAATTATAACATAAGATAAGCCAGAACGGGTTAGACAAACAAGTCCCTTATCAGTTTTACGATGTCACTGCGTTAACATACTCATAAAACACACTAAGCTCCGCCCACTAGCTCCCGCGTTGAAGATCATATAAAAGCGTGAGTTTCATGTCAACAATAGGTAGTTCGATTTGGTATTCCACAGTGAACACGAGAATATGCCATTCTCAAAAGTTAGGTTAAAAAGTCAGTCTAATTACAGTATCGTGCAATAATAATGAGAGTTTCCAAACCAGTGTAGTTAACTTCAGCAAACATAGAAACTCAGCCGATTCAAATCAAGTATTGAAGCTCCTAGTAAAAACACGAGTGAACAGTATAGTTTCCACAAATTGTCAAAGCTTACAAAACAGAGATCATAACGGGAGTCCGCAATTTCAATGGTTCACTATCACTTAGAAAAACCTTATCTGTATACGAATATACCGGACGAATTAATTAGAATAACCGATTGACTCGGGAGAAAACGAACTGATAATAATAAATTCTAATCTAATTGCCGTTTAAAACTACTCCAGTGAATAAGTGTTAAACAGGGTGAGTCTCATGTTTGTATTTCTGTATTTATGTTTATGGCAAAACCCACCCCATTAAAATGTGTATGTGTCTATAAAGTATGTCCATAGTTTTCAAGATCACCAAGTTTTCAAAAAGAGAATTATTGTTAGTCGTTTGCAGCACTTGATTGCAAGATTTCTTTTAGTAAAATTATTTCTATTGTGAAGATCATTGCAGAATTATCTGCCAATACGCTAAATTAGTTTTCCTTGTACGAATATTGTTGCCTATCATTCGTCCATAGACGATTGAGAGAATTGTGTGAAGTTTTATTAAATATATATATACCTTCTAAACTTTTATGAGTGCATTATTATTTTATTAAATCATTGTTTGGTTCGAATCTTTCTGAACGGTAGTACTTCTTGAATAAACAACCCATGTTCCGGTATTGAAAGAAAGGATCTTGATATTTGTAGGCCGCTCCATATATCATATCCGGTTCGACTATATTCATATAGTCGATGCTTTTAATACTGTTTTTCCAACCTAACGAATAACGTCTGGTATTACAGGAGTGGTGGGTTAGTTCACAACACCCCGTAGTCCAGTCACCAACATTGGTGGTCAGGTGTGGGGTTTTCCCAACGCCCTGTATAGACCAGTCTCAACATTGGTGTCAGGTGTGGGGTTTTCCCAACGCCCTGTATAGACCAGTCGTCAACATTGATGTCAGGTGTGCGAGTAATAATTGAGGAAGTACATTAACGCATATATGATATTTTCCAAAGAAAAAAAAAAGTGTCAAACAAAAATTTAATTTGAAATTTTTTAATAAATATTTTAATTTTTTATCTTTACAAATAAGTGTCAGTGGAAAAAAGACTAATTTGAACAGAAGTAAATGAGTAGAAGAATTGTGAAAATAGTTTAGTATAATATCGTTGTTATTTTGCAAACACGATATTGGGAAAATAAATAGATATAGCGTTTATACCGATCAAAAACTCAGGAAGTATTCGAAAAGGCAATTGAAGTTTTATTTTCAATCAATGGAGATTTTTATCAAAATAATTAAATCATGGAAACTCAGACAACAGTGCCGAGGGTTAGGTATGAACCGCAAATTAGTATCACTTTGGATAATATACCTTTTTATAATGGTACAACAGAAATCAAAGATTTTATTCGTGAAATTGAGAATTTGGCAGCTGTAGCAAAATGGACAGACAGTCAAATAAGTTCTATAGTTAGATTAAAATTGAAAGGAATAGCTAGATTATTTATTGAAGCAGAAGATGAATTACAAAATACCGACAACTGGAATTAAAAAAAGAATTTTTGAATTGTTATCAAGAAAAGAATGAATCAGTTAGGCATTTTTTCATAAGATTCAAAATATGTGCATCAAAGATAAGGTACCTCACAGGAAATAATAGAATTGACAAGGTATTAGAGCAAAAAATACGAGCAGGATATTTTGGTTCAATTTGCCATTGGATTGTTAGATCCTGTTAGAAAAAAAGTTTTATCTGAAAGTCCTGTCAGTTTAGAAGAAGCCATCAAATTAGCAGAAAAAGAAGAATTAATTGAGCAAATTACGAATACACCGAATATGAATTTCAGAACTTTCAATGCGAATATAATATTGTGCACACATTGTAACAGAAAAGGTCACACAGCAGGAGATTGTTATATGATAAATTGCGTATGCCTAACATGTCAAGAATTCGGACATATGTCATATCGTTGCCCAAATAGAAATAGTTTTCAAAATAAGAGATTAAATGAGTCAGGAAAATGTTTTGCCAACTACGCTAAAGGAAAACGATTTAAAAAATATGGAAAAATGAATAGATATAGAAAAGAATTTTCTAACAATTCGAAAGAAAATAGATTTCAATCTCATAGAAGCAGGAATGAACGAGGAAATTTTAGGAGAATAAATTATAGAAAGCAAACAGGAAATAGTTATGGAAATGACAATAAATGGGAAAAGTATGGAAAAATGTCAAAATATAACAGGAATTTAAATGGAATGGCAGCTTTCAACAAGCCCCAGATGAAGGCTGCAAGAAAAAACTATTTAAATAGTGAGAGGCAAGAGGAAAATATACTAATCGACGATGAACAGAAAAAAATAATTAATTTGGAAGTAGCAGGAATTTTGAGGCATATATCCATAGATATGAGATCCCAAGTGTCAGTGGTTCATATAAATATTGTCAGAGGTATGAAATTAAATTATGATTTGCCGTATCACCTCAGAAATGGACAAGGAAATTTCACTCATTATATGGGCTCGGTTATATTGCCAATCAAAGTAAAGGAAGGAAAAATTATTGAACAAGAATTCTTAATAGTTGAAAATGATCATCGTAGTACTGAAATAACACTGGGATTAGATTTTTTACGAAAATATGACGTGCAAATTGATTGGAGAGAAAATCAAATGTATTTATCAGGGGAAATTATCGAGTTGAAGAAGAAAATCCAACACATATACCAAACGAATCGGGATGACGAACAGAGGAAGTTGCAAAATAGATTTGAAGAAGTAGAAAAACGATTGAGAGATGTCACGATCATGATGAACGATTGGATGAATTCTGTAGAAAAACTAGAATTGAAGAGGGAGGGCCCGCCCAAATCAATCCGCAAAGTATTCTTAAACAGAGTTTCATGCCATGAAACGAGACTTGCAGACTCGAATCAAATAGAGATATCAGGGACCGGTGATTTAATTGTGACACCAGGTTTAGAAAAAACAGTTTCAAAGATGTCAGCGACTGGTGATTTAAAGGAGACGCTAGTCTGCAAAGAAATAGTTGAAATTGAAGAATATGGAAAATCGTCTGGAACAAGAGAAAAGCGAAACATGCGTTTAAACGAGCAACAAGAGAGAAGAGATGAATGTAGAAACGTGCCACATATGGAAAATGGAAATACCGACGCATCCTGTACATTAGGACCGATAGTCACAAGTGACAGTCGACAAGTGGAAATGCCTACGTATAGGTACGAGCATTTCCTGCCTAAAGAAACGGAGAGATGTAACGGAACATTGCCCATACAGCACTACAGCGAGGAGGAAGAAAATTATAGTCAGAAAATGGAAAAAGTTGGTATGAAAGCTTTTGAAAGTGAAAATATTCCAGGAAGTAGCCAGACATATTCAGGGAGAACGGAAATTGCAACAGTTAATGCATCAAGGAATCGAAGGAAGGTGATAAATGTAGAAAATAGTAAATCATTGGAAGATAGTTTAAGTGATAGATCACCCAAGGGAGATGCTCTATCCACCAGGAAGTTGGAATCTGCCAAGCACCTAGGAATAACAGTCGCCAAAGATAAGATTTTTTCTACAGTCGTAAATCACAAGGATGAAAATGTCTTGCCTAAGGACAAAATTCTACCGCCCAGATTTTTGAATGTAGGTAAAGTTCAAGCAAAAAGTATAGTGAACTCCGAAGATACGAAATTACTGAGTATTGCAGAAAATGGATTTTTAACCCCGAGAAAACGAAGCATAGGAGAAGATTTTAATATAGATACGAAAGTAAAGAAAGAAATAAACCCCGAAGTGAAAAAGATTAGAACTTTAGCCAGACAGAAAGGAAAATCTAATTTAAAAAAGACATCGCACGTTAATTTTGAACTCCAACCAGTGAAAGAAACAGAGAGTCAAATAATAAACGATGATCGATTCAACAAGTATATGAATGGAAGCGTTCGACAAGCGACACAAGAAAATGAGGTAACATTAGATCAAGTTTTAGTTCAAACTCAAGAAAATATGCCAGATGAATTACCAATAGTTAATGCCGAAAATATAGGAAAATGTCAGCCAAGTGAAATGTCCAAAGAAAATGAAGAAAACATTTCTGAAAATAAATTCCCCCTTAAACATCACTTTGCCAAAGCATATTTATAGTTACAATGGACTTGTTAAAAAATGGAATGAATAATAATTTTGACGCAAAAGAGCAGAAAAATTGAAAAAAATCCCTGAAGGTAAATTTGCCAAAGCATATTTATATTACAATGGACTTGTAAAAAATGGAATGAATAATAATACGAAATGCCACGATACTTTAATGAAAAACCGGAACTAAATTGATTGTATCATAGTACGGGAACAAACTGAAAAAAAATATATAAGGGAATCAACGCAAAACGGGAAACGCGAACAGGGACAATTTTATCAAGGGTTTTGATGTAAAATAATGACAGTAAATTCCCCGGAAAATTCAAGCAAAGCTATTTTGAGACGGATATAGTTCATTACAGGTCATAGAAAAAAATGGAAACACTGTACGGATTACAGACTATACAAACCACAAACGAGATATGTTATGAAAATTAATGCAAATAGAAACAGTTATAGAATATCGAATCGCCGAGTTACATAATACAGATAAATAATATAATCACGATTTTCGGAAAATGTGTTTACGGATTTGTAGAATATTCAGACTAGAACATCGCGACGTTTACAATTGTACAGTACCTAAGTAAAAATATTGATAAAATTTACTAACCGCGCATATATGGAAGGTTTTGATAGGAATATCGTGGACTATTATTGTTGAAACCCAAGAAAATATCTCTGAAACGATGGCAGTGGACAATCCAGCATGGCGAAGCGAAATGATGAGACCAGCAGATTCTAGAGCATTGCGAATTCACAGTGTGGTTTGAGTTCAAGCACTCCGCACAGAATATAGTAACCACCATTCACAAAACAAATCACCTGTGTTAATGGTACCGCACAAAATAGGATTCCCAGGAACGAAGATTTTTAAACGAATGAATTACCACCGTTTGGCCACCGAAACCCGAATACCATGTACGACATTATGCAAAGGAATGCAATTTGTCACTGAACCAGAAAACACAGGCTGTGTTATCTGTCTAGCCCCGATACCAACTAATTATCACGGAGTGCTGACCCGAAAAACGTATGGAAGGCTTTACAATCCCCAAAAAGCCAGATGGTTAGAGAAGATAAAGAAGGAACAAATCGTCCCGTATCGCTGCTACGTACCCAACCAGCGGCGTAGCAGGAAAAACTTCCCAGAGGATCCAACGGATAAAGTTAAATTGATGCCCACCGGAATAGAAGTGAGAAAATCCCCTCGTTGAAGAAGGCGAGTACATACCCATTCAGTATGGAAATTACCCCATGGAAGAAAAAGACTTTATTGTGTGTTTGCATGAGTATTTGCATGTTATTTTTAAGAAAATTAGAATTAAGTACTGAGCAGTGAGGGTAATAAATTTGTGGATAGATTATAATTCTCCTCTAGAAGATGTAAACAGTAATCTATTGTAATTGTCAAAGCAAGACTTATAAAATTTGGCGCTAGAATAGGATTACATTTCAGAAAGTTAAAACATTTTGCTTATTGAAAGAGTTGTTATTCGAAAAAAATTTGAGTTTGTCAAAATTTTTTTGTTTGAGGGTTGGATCGAATGTTATGCCCTGTAATTACAGAAATGCCTTTAAAAGATAATTACCAAGACGTAACCATTGTATACCGAATGCTTACATGACTCATCTAGGAGCGCAAAACAAAGTTTTTTTTTATTGCTACCCGTTACAGTCACAGCGAGATAAGGAAGTCAGTTTAAATAATTACCAAAACACCCGTCCTAAGTCGATAAACACTGAGCAGTTGAAAGACGAGATAACGCGATGTATCACCACCCCGCATCGTTACTGGAGGTAAACAACTTATAAATCACCGGGAGTCGAGACACCTCTGAAATTCATAAACACACTTGTTGGTCATTAACTCAACGATAACGCACCAGCGATCGTAAATACCTGTCATTCAGTAAAATATTATCCAATTATAACATAAGATAAGCCAGAACGGGTTAGACAAACAAGTCCCTTATCAGTTTTACGATGTCACTGCGTTAACATACTCATAAAACACACTAAGCTCCGCCCACTAGCTCCCACGTTGAAGATCATATAAAAGCGTGAGTTTCATGTCAACAATAGGTAGTTCGATTTGGTATTCCACAGTGAACACGAGAATATGCCATTCTCAAAAGTTAGGTTAAAAAGTCAGTCTAATTACAGTATCGTGCAATAATAATGAGAGTTTCCAAACCAGTGTAGTTAACTTCAGCAAACATAGAAACTCAGCCGATTCAAATCAAGTATTGAAGCTCCTAGTAAAAACACGAGTGAACAGTATAGTTTCCACAAATTGTCAAAGCTTACAAAACAGAGATCATAACGGGATTCCGCAATTTCAATGGTTCACTATCACTTAGAAAAACCTTATCTGTATACGAATATACCGGACGAATTAATTAGAATAACCGATTGACTCGGGAGAAAACGAACTGATAATAATAAATTCTAATCTAATTGCCGTTTAAAACTACTCCAGTGAATAAGTGTTAAACAGGGTGAGTCTCATGTTTGTATTTCTGTATTTATGTTTATGGCAAAACCCACCCCATTAAAATGTGTATGTGTCTATAAAGTATGTCCATAGTTTTCAAGATCACCAAGTTTTCAAAAAGAGAATTATTGTTAGTCGTTTGCAGCACTTGATTGCAAGATTTCTTTTAGTAAAATTATTTCTATTGTGAAGATCATTGCAGAATTATCTGCCAATACGCTAAATTAGTTTTCCTTGTACGAATATTGTTGCCTATCATTCGTCCATAGACGATTGAGAGAATTGTGTGAAGTTTTATTAAATATATATATACCTTCTAAACTTTTATGAGTGCATTATTATTTTATTAAATCATTGTTTGGTTCGAATCTTTCTGAACGGTAGTACTTCTTGAATAAACAACCCATGTTCCGGTATTGAAAGAAAGGATCTTGATATTTGTAGGCCGCTCCATATATCATATCCGGTTCGACTATATTCATATAGTCGATGCTTTTAATACTGTTTTTCCAACCTAACGAATAACGTCTGGTATTACAGGAGTGGTGGGTTAGTTCACAACACCCCGTAGTCCAGTCACCAACATTGGTGGTCAGGTGTGGGGTTTTCCCAACGCCCTGTATAGACCAGTCTTCAACATTGTCTCGCTCGTGTGCAAAGAGTCGTTTCCAAACATTGTTGTTTAATATACTATTGCGATTTCCTGTTTGTTTTGTGTAACCTTGCCGAGAATTCCATTTTCTCAATGTTTTGTGAATTGGACATTTTTCCTCGTTTTTTGTTGACTGTTTTCCATATTAAGTTTTGTTTTTCTTGTGGATTTTTCATTTGTAAACTTTTTGAAGAAATGGTTTTTTTGTTTGATTAACTTTGTATATATATTTTTTTAATTCTTTGTTGTTAGCATGCAAATTAGTATCGTCAGAATGTTTTGTCAGCCAAAACATATTCTTTAATTCGATACCCATCTGTCTTATTTCTTCTGTTATCCATTTATTTTTGTTTTTTACGGTTGGGGATATTCTAATAGTTTTCATTGGGCATATTACGTTAAGATGATAGGAAAAACGTACTTAAAAACTCTGTACACGCTAAATTGATATTGTCGAGACAAACATAAACAGATTTAAAGTTTTCATGACTCAATTGTTTCTGCAAACTATGTAGTTGAGTTGAAGACATGCTATTTTCCGTTCGTTGCGTCCATTTGTGTGGCAAGTTATAGTCCATCCAATATCAATTGCAGAAGCTGTTTCTATAGGGAGCAAATAAAAACTCACTTCGCTAACACGAGCGTATATGCGAAGAAACTGAACGAAAAATAATCTGTACTACTCGTAAACATTTTCCGTCGGCAGAGGGTAGATCAAAAGAGCCGATAGTCAACGTGGACGTGAGTGACAGCTGTCGCTTTTCTACAACCGATTCGTCTGGGCCAATCGTCGGACATCGATGCTTGTATAGGCGTGTCTATACGATGGAAGGTCATAAATCACGCGTTATAATTGTGTTTTAATAGCTCTGAAAGTAGCGTCTGTGGTCTTGGTGTGTGCCGATCGAAATACATTTTAGGATATTCTAGTAACCTACATCAAACAATGAAAGAAATTATTTTTCTTTCTTAATGTATTTGTATAAATAAAAGCTTGTCTTTAATTTTTTTTCATTTTTCATTATTTATGAAGTATTTTTGAAATCTTAAAATATCTAAACAAAATTAGTTATCTCCGCCACTGCTGCTCACAGGATTTCGCCAGAAGACTTTTTTATGCTTCTGCAATTGATATTGGGAAAACTATACTTCCCCAGCTCTCAACATTACCTCTATTCCAAAGTGATCTCCGAGATGGAAATCCAGAACATTTTCAATCTATCAGAAGTACAATTCGTTAAGAAGTAACCGATTTTTGTTTTAGTTATTTTGTCGTTTTTATTCACAGAAACTCTTGTAGGTTCATCGTTCTGACAAATTAGCTGAAAGCTTTCACTGAGATCACTAAGTGCAGCCTTCTCTCGCGATTCTTTTAAGTGATCTATATTGAGGTCACCACAGAGAAGAATATTGTCAAAGTGAGCATTACAATAGTTTAGTAGTGTAAATAATTTGTTTATAAATGTCTCGAGATTACCCTCGGGCGATCTGTGAGACAGTAACTAGTGTTTTGAAATTCAAATGTGATATTACAACATTCGAAGTTGACTTCCTCAGCCATATTATTTAGGAAGGGAGAGACATTAAATGACATGAAATTTCTCACAAATATTAAAACCCCTCCATGAGCTTTTTCAGTTCTGTTGAAATCTGTCGCTTGACAGTATTCATCAAAACAGATCATATTAATATTCGTGTCATGTCTGCAGTTTTTCCACTTAACATCACGTCAATTCTGATCATTTTGATTGTTATAGACTGTACATTTACACTGATAATGTTAAAACTTTGAGAATAATTTACAATCTCACCCCTGCGGCTTCAAATTTCCCTTGGAGAGTTTATGGGAGGTTTGCGATCACTTACACTTGGTTGACGCTGAATACAGGCGCCGTGGGGCCATTTTGCGGGGTCCATGGCTTCTTCATAATTGTATTCTTAGATACTAATTTTATAAGAGTAGTAAAGATCCGGATATTTTGAGGTTAAGGAATCACATGACACTTCTGGGAAATATTGTTTCAGTGATTTAGTTAAATCGTTAGCAGTTATATTTGGATCTACTCTGTATACGTGCAGGTTTGCGATCTTAAGTATTCCTTTCAGTCTTTATCATATACTTTGATGGAGCTATTGTTTCCCATTAGTAATTGTCTTTTTCTTCTATTTCTGTTCGCTATTTTCCACTCGTTTACTGGGGCTGCATTATTCACGGAGATTTATTACTTCGTTACACTTTTCCCTCGTTGCTATAGTTATTCTAATCCCAATTGGAACGGCAATAAAAATAAGAGCACTACGAGGAGTGTTCATATGCACTGCCCAGCAAATGGGAAATGTATATTCTACAAGTATTTTTACTTTCAAAGCGATCCTGGCACAATCATAAAAATGTTAAGTGGTGTGCCCCTAGTTGCCCAGATTATTAGTAAAGGCGCTATCAAATATATTTGAGGAATAAAAGCTTGGCTAGCTGGATTGGACATCTGTTACCTGAAGCCGCATGATTTACTCAGTTCACAATGTTCCTTAATCAGTGCCGTGTGTTGGTGAGGTTAGGAATTATCCATTGAAAATAATGTTATCAATATGGCTTTCTGGAGACCTTTCGAAACAAATAATAAAATTCAGTTGAGATAACATGTGTCTACTCTTACATGGGGTGATCAACTGCTATGATTGTAAGAATAAGTAACTGAAAAAATACCACTGGAAAATAATATACCGACGCCTATGTCAAGGCGGCAATTGGAAAGAGAAATCCTTTACGAAACTTTTTATGTCGGTCCAATTGGGATTAGAAATACTATACCTCCATTTGAGCTGTCGAAAGTTGCTTGCCTGACACCTCCCGATTTCTTGGAGACTTGGCAACAACGGTGTTCATCGGTTTATTATTACTATGGTTGATCGGGTCTTGCTTGCAAATGTGTTTTTTGTACCTTCATTTAGGAACTCACCACTTTTTTGTGGAGTTTCGTGGTTAGGAGGTTTTTTGGTCTGACTTTTATTGTCTTGTTTCAATAGGGAGGTATGTTCATTTAATAAATTTATTTTGTCTCTTAGCTCCGCTATTATAACGTGAATATATTAACGTCAACAGCTTTAGTTCCTGATGCCTCCATTAGAATAGAACTCCTGGTCGTCATTTATCGTTAGCTCGCAACATGTGATTTCATCGCCAAAGAGAAATGTTACAGTGGTACAATTTCTCGCACAGCTTGAGTGGAAATAGTTTCCACAGTTTTTACACTTTACACCATTTAATACATTTCTTTCACAGTTTTTGCACACAATTTTTTGGGGGGCGATATCAGACACGACTACATTGTTTTCTGCAATGTTGCCAGTCCATTCAATATTCAATTGAAACTGTTTCCCTTTTCAAAAATATGACAGAAACAATATGAATGTCATTATTGACATAAGTTTTATATAACATTTTATAAGATTATCTCAGAAAAATAAACAGAAAATTATCACTTGTAATACCACTAGAAGTAAAATGATTTCCAGAATGTTTTTCTCGCTCATGAATATTTTGAAAGACAAGGAATAATTTTCTACAAATATTCATGAGCGAGAAAAAATTTCCATAAATAATTTAACCTCGTGTGCTATTCAGTAAGAAAATGTCATACCAAATTATGTTTGAAAATTAAATAATTTTAGAATTAATTTTTGACTTTTAACAATGCCAATTTTTTTTCTTCGTTAAAACACTAGCAAAACATAGAATGTTTTGATTGACTTAATTGTAAGAAAGTAAAGAAAGCATTCGTCAGGAGATTCAGCAGTTAACACCCGCAAATACTAAGAAATCCAAGTCAAGCATATGGAGGCAGTTTACAAACTTTTGCGAAGAAAAATCGTATGATTTTGATAGAGCGGATATACCTGTGGAGGGACTGCGGTTTATTCTTGAAGACTATGGGTTCAATTTGCGGAAAAAGAACTCTGAAGACTACAAGGAGAGTGTAGAAAAAGTTATATGGAATTCCACAGCCAAGCAGTTGCAAGAATATTTTTTTAAAAGGTACAATCGCAAATTTAATCCATTTTCTGATATAGAATTTGAAAACGCAAGAGCTGCAAAAAATACTAAGCGGCGGAAGTTACAAAAGGACCCAGTCAAGAGAAAGACAAGTTCATCCGCATTATCAACAGACGAGTTAAAAAAAATTATTGAGCTTTGTGATGAAAACACCTCGGAGGGATTGCAAAAAAAGTTTTTCTACATCGCTGCTCATGAATTGGCCTGGAGAGGGAATGAAGGAGCTGCAGCATGCATAGAATATAATCCAGTTTTCCCTAAAACTTCCCAAGGCTGTTAAAAAAAATGGCTGACAGTAAGTGGTTAGTGTTACTCTAATCCCAATTGGAACGGCAATAAAATAAGAGCACTACGAGGAGTGTGCATATGCACTGCCCGGCAAATGGAAAATTTATATACTACCAGTGTTTTTACTTTCAAAGCGTTCCTGGTACAATCATAAAACAGTTCTGGCGCGTGTCTCTAGTTGCCCAGATAATTAGTAAAGGCGCTATCAAATATATTCGAGGAATAGAAGCTCGGCTAGCTGGATTTTACATCTGTTATCTGAATCCGCATGATTTACGCTGTTCACAATATTTCTTAATCAGTGTTGGTGTTGGTGAGGTTAGGAATTATCCATTGAAAATAATTCTATCAATATGGCTTTTTGGAGACCTTTCGAAACAAATAATAAAATCCAGTTGAGATAACATGTGTCTACTTTTACATGTGGTGATCAATTGCTATGATTGTAAGGATAAGTAACTGAAAAAATACCACTGCAAAATAAAATACCGACGCCTATGTCAAGGCGGCAATTGGAAAGAGAAATCCTTCACGAAACTTTTTATGTTGGTCCAATTGGGATTAGAAATACTATACCAAATATACTCAATGAAGAAATATTCCCAGTTAGACTTTTCAAAAAGTTAACAAGCAAGCGAGATCGCCTCATCAAAACCAACCGTTTATTTTTAACTCCCAATCCAAACTGGCAGCACCCCAACTCCAAAAGTTGGTACAAGAACAGTCCGGCTGGACAAAATACGGTCTCTTCCTGGTTCAAATCGGCGGCATCATCAATTGAATTGACGTCAAAAAATCAAAATAACAAATCACTCTGCAAGAGCCATTGCTGTTTCAACTTTAGCCAAAACAGGAATTGGTGAACAGCATTAATTAAAAGGGGAATCACTCAATAAAATCATATCTGCACATAGATTCGAGTCATCAGGAAATAATTGATGCAATGAGGTCTGTTTCAACTTCTGTAAAGTCAAGTCATGAAGCTCTAAAGCAAGAACGAGCCACCGTTTTCAATCAACCTCCTGCCACAGTTTATAATAATTGCGTTTTTCATATAAACAATCATTACAATAGTCAAAATGATATAAATAATTGATTATTATTTGAATATTTTGTCATTTTATAGCTACCTGAATTAAAAACTAACAGCTGATTCTTCTTATTATTTTTTTGACTACAACAAACAAAGAATAGTTGAGAATTCTCTATTTATTTCATTTCCATCTAGGTTCATGAACAAATTTAGTTTACGTCGCAGTTTCGGCACCAATAGATTCTAGCCTATAAATTCTTAATTTCTACCTATTGTAGATGCATGAAAATACCAATTTAGAATGTAACATATTATATTCTTCCATTTTATATCAACTTTGGGTTACTTCAAGTGGTAGAAAATTATAATTTTATCAATTTTTCATAGGTAGGTACATATTATAATAGATGCAGTGTGGGCACCAATGGATTCTTAGCTTATAAATTCTTAATTTCTACTTATTGGAGTTGCATCAAAATACCAGTTTAGATCGTAGCATATTATATTCCAATATTTTATATCAATTTTGGGGTACTACAAGTAGTAGAAAATTATTATTTTATCAATTTTTCATATAGATTTAGTGTGCTTTGCAGTTTCGGCAGCAATGGATTCTCTCTCAGCCTATAAGATGTTGATTTCTACTTATTGAGTTGCACGGAAATACCATTTTACAATGTAGCATATTATATTCTTCAATTTTTTATCAACTTTGGGCTACTACAAGTGGTAGAAAATGAAAAATGTATTAGTTTTTTATATAGGTACATGAACAGGTTTAGTTAGCCTATAAATTGTTGATTTCTACTCATTGTAGTAGCACAAAATCACTATTTTAGGACGTAAAATATTATATTATTTTATTTTAATTATAGATTTAAATTGCGTCACAGTTTCTATAAATTGTTGATTTCTACTTGTTGTAGTTGCATGGAAATAACATTTTAAGATTGAACATAGTTCATTTTTCAATTTTACCTAAGTTTTGAGTAATTACAAATGGTAAAAAATTGCTTTTTTGCGTTTCAATTAATTTCATATACGCGCTTTATTGCATAGAATTCATAACCAGCGTCAGCGAACACCATAGGGGGCTGTGATCATCGTATTTCGACAGTACAAAACGTCAGCAAAAACTCGTGTTTTGTAGTAAAAAGAATATTGTGCAGTCAAAACGAACGCAAACTTTTTTGTTTTAAAAATGTATCGATTTGAAAATCATGCTGTATGTAAAATATGCATAAAATTGTCTGAGGTAATGATGAATCATCGTACTATGTCTTATTTACCCGCATTAATAGAAGATTGTGGTTTCTATTCTAAGGAAGAAAATTTGTTTCGAATTGTTCAAGAATATTTGCTTCCAAACTACTCAAAATTGAAAGTGCTAAATGGAAAAATGGTGAATAAAATAGTGTCTAAATATAATATTTATTTTATTAGACATATATATTTAATTCATTCAATTCAAAGTCCAGCGTTTTCGCCTTTAAGAAGAAAGGAGGTGTCCGAAGAATATAGAATTTTTTTTAACTATGTAATTGAAATTAAATAAAAAAAAGAAAAACCAGTATTGTCAAAAAATATTATTCTGTCATTAAAACGTCAAAAGAATTCCGATTTAATTCACTGTTGGGTACCCAAGAGAAAACAATTTCCACTAAAATACATACGTTGCCATGGTGATCTGTCAAAAAATCCAATTTGATTGTTTAAAAATTACTGGTGTGGAATTTTCAATATAACAATCACACAGAAAATATAATTAAATGTAAATGTTTTGCAGGTGGTTTTCATTATTGGCCTACTCCGCTAACGAATAAGTAATCCTTTCAATTCCATCGATGGACAAACAGAAAACGAATCTGCTAGTCCACCCTTTGCATAATATGGTAAACAACAAAATCAAATATCATTCGAACCTCAAAACCCTTCAAATCCTCAAAACCGGCGAATTCAATCCAAGACGAAACATCGTCAATGTGCGAAATCTTTCGACCTCGATTTCTATCCAGTATACAGTCCCGATATCCAGACCTTATAGAGCGTGACCCCGGCAATCAAGCAGAATGCCCTGCAGACGTATATCCTCCTATCACTTTTTATTATATTGCCTAGAGTAAAACCACTTCTATATCCCCGTATTTTCCCGACTTTTCATATTTTATTTTATTCGTCCAAACGTTCGGTTTCTTGGATCTCCGTAAAAATAAAAAACAACCATTGATCTTTCACTGGATCGAATATAGGAAGGTTGACTGGGTCGAGATTTTTATATTTGGAATATAAAATACACCAAAACACTTTTAAGGTTGAAACACTTATCACGTATCTTATCTAGGCTGATCCCTTGCCATAAAGAGGGTTAATAAGAAGGAAGGCACTTGCAGAAAAAAGTAAATTGTTATACCGGTTTTCTTCGTCATCTTGACTGATATATCAGATAAACATTTTTGAAAAACAACTTCACGTTTCCATGCACAATAATTATAAAAAATATTTTTCGAAAAATACCATTACTGTCAATAAGTCCAGTATGTGAAGATTTTTGTGATGTGTAACGAGTTACAGCTGTGGAAACGTGAACATTCCACCAAAAAATTGTCCAACTGCTCGTTTTTCTCATTTTAAGAAATCATTTGTAACTATTCACTATATAATTATAATTTTGTAAATTCAAAGTCAACTCATTTCCACACTACCATGAGTTAGAGTGAACTGAAACCATACATGTCATTACCTCGTCGTCGTCGCTCTCGATGATGATGTTGCATTCTCGCATGATACACCATTGCAGAATCCGCATACAACTGAGCACTTCAACACACTTTTTCTGCACTCACATGCTCCACCACTTCCCCTTTTTGTAATTTCATGAAATGACATTACATTTCAAATTATTCGCGAAATAAACTCTTTGAGCAGCTTTACCTCTCCCCGGTTTGCGAAAGTACATGTCAGCAAAACTGAAAGATCGACGTCTTTTCCAACGATAAAAACAGCATCGAATGATGAGCAGAAGGAAATCACCGAGGGGGAACAACTACCCAAAATATGTACACCATAATCAAATATATGATAATGAACAATATTTAAAATATATTTAAAAAAAACCTACCAAAGAATTATTTAAAATATATTTAGGATAATGATAGTATTTAATGTACTGAAAATGTATTTAAATAATTAAAGTATACTGAAGCTATTTAAAGAAGTAGAGATGTATTAAAAATAATCAAAATATACCGGGGGGATTGAAAATATTGGAAATGTACTTAGGTTTGAAATGTAATGAATATAAATGGAACATATTTGGGGTAATTAAAATAATAAAAACGTGATGGAACTATTGAACTGAAGGAATCAACGATTTTGGTATAATTCACCCCGTGTTTATACAAAAGTACCTAAAATGTACCTATATCTATTGGTGACAAATTAAAATGTAAGTTTTCAAGTTATTAGGACATATTATTATATTTCATTCAAAAATCCTTTATTTGAGGATCAGGGCAAATAACGGAAAAATGAAAAGTATTCCACAGATTCCTTAACTGTAATATTGCTTGTTTGTGATGTGTTGTGCTTTGAAATTGTGATGATTCGTTTCAACTACACAGATTGATCAACAACAAGGAATGTAACGCCTTGAAATTTTACGTGCTGCACTCGCGAGAACCATATTAGTTATAATTAATTTTATTACCTATCATTCATTACTAAGAACCACGAATCAGTCGAACTTTACGGATTCGTAGATACATCCTGTCCGTTGCTTTTCTTTGCTCTCTTTTTATTACATTTTCAAACTGTTTTATTTAGCTTGCCTTGTTTGTGTCTTGTGTGGGTCAAATTTAGTCATTGAAATTTTACCCCCTTCTTGTTGACCGATTGATCTGAAATTTGGTACACACCTTTAGTTGTGATGACAATACAATTAAATGTATTCAGTATCATTGTAAATCCATGATGGCCGCCGAAACAAGATGGCGGATTACATATTTTTTTACAACTCAATATGGATATCAAAAGAAAGAGCTTGTACTAGCATACAGTACACCATGAAAAAATTCCAAATCCAAGATGGCGTCCGAAACAAAATCGCGGATCATAGAGTTTAGACAGTCAATAGATCAAAACTTAAATCTAGGTATCTTATCAAAACAAAGGACTTTGCCAACTTAGAATCGTGATTCAAGCAAGAATCCCTCACCCACGACAAGATTTCGTATCGTGTCGAGGACTGTGTGGCGTCAGGGTGGCTAAAAATGATGTTAGCGATACACCACCCAAGTTAAGGTAAAAGGTTAAAGCGCGCCAAGGACTGTATGGGATTAGGGTGGATAAAAATGATAAGTCGTTAGGGTTTTCTCCTCAAGACTTGAGAACATTTTGTTGGACCTCTGGACCTCTGGGGTCGACTGTTACAATGTCTATTACTCGTGGGAGCAAAATGGTAAAAAATAATAACAAAACAAAAACAAAGAAAAATAAAACAGAAACTGCAACACAACGAAAAAGGAGGCTTCAAAAAGCGAAAGAAAAGTATAGAGCAAAACGAGTGAAACTCATAGTCGACTACAGAAACAAAGAGAGAGGTTAACATCAGAAACGCCTCAACAATATGAAGTCAGGTTGAGACAAAAACATGAGACACGAAGAAAGCAGTTAGCGTCAGAAACACCTGAGCAATATGAGACCAGGTTAACACAGCAACGTCAGCGATACAGACAGCTGTTAGCGACAGAAACGCCTCAACAATCTGAAGCTAGGTTATCACAATAAAATAAGTAAAAAAAATAAAGTTAAACGGTTTTATTGTTAAAAACATAATAATGATGCAGATGATGTACTAAAAGCTAAAATAAAATCGTGGGGCGTAGCGTAACCTGAGTAAATATAAAAATGATCGTTCTGTGATGTCGAACGATGTTAGTGACGGATTTACTTTTACCCACATTTTGCTTAAGTTGTCTATTGAGAAGATACATCCAAAGCATATAATGATACGAGCGGTTGACTGTAGATAATAGAAATTAGACGAGCCCCACGATTTTATTTTAGTCTGATCAATGCCCTATATTGATGAGGAGAGTGGTGTGATGACTGGTACCTGGTACCTACCTAATTATTTTTTAGCTTTTATTACATTATCTGCATTATGTTTCTTTACAATAAAACCGTTTAACTTAAAAAAAATTACTTAATTTAGTAAAACAATAAGTTAGAAATTCATCATATTCAAATATAAATTCAAGCATATAAATGTTACTTTTATCAATTTAAGAATAGATCACCTATAATACCGGACCTTTTACAACTTTCGCACAGCCAGAAATTGTCATACGAACTATTTGTAGTACTTTTGTCTCACTTGAAATGCTATCATCGCACTTCTAACAAAAATAACTATTATTATGTTTCCACAGCTTCACGAAAGCTACTAATGAACTATCAGCTTAATTTCGGTAAATCAATGATGGAACATTCTGTATGTTTCCCAATACCCCTATTTATTAATTTTCTTCGTGGAAGAGATATCCCCACCGAATCCCTGGAGTGTAACTTTCAAACTCTGGAAATGGCTTACCATAGCATAGTGTTCAAATCCAACATCAATTGGCAATTAATTGTATTGTCGCCATTAAATCAATGCGCTACCGCACAAATATATGTATGCAACAGTGCACAGCAATATTACAACGGGGCTAGATTACTTTGTTAAATTATGATAAATGGCATTGATTACTGCTGGCTGAGGATGTTTGTGGCGAATTTTATTGAAATAAATTGATACGGCGGCATCAGAGCATTTTCATAATTTTCAATTTGAATCTGAATATCTGGTCAGAACTGATGAATTATGAACATTGCATAGATATAAGGTAAGAAGGACGGTGGTCGTAGAAAATATTTACATTGAGTCCAAAGCAATTTGAAACCTGATGAAATGATCTGACACCTCAGATTAAAGGCGCTATTCTTTTTCATTTGATATACAAGCGTAATAAACAGTTTATAGACGGCGCCAGCGGCCATTTTAACCACTTCCATGACAGTAAAAGATCAACGTCATGCATCAGATAAGGCCTCAATTAAACGAATTAGTTTTGTAATAATTGATTAAATAAAAAACAACAACAATACAGCCCTGAAAGAGACATTACCTTCTAAGATCTGCAAGAGAAAATACCACCCATGTTAACCTCCATTGACGGTTCTTTATTCTATCGTACAACCCTAGCATTTTCCTATTAAACTGGATATAGCATTCTCATAAGGGAAAAAATTATGTTCCCAAAAAATGCTTTATTAACTGTCATATCTGAAGTAATGAGAACAGCAAAGGATTATTAACATTGTCTCGCCATTCGCCTACACACCCACGTATCATTCAGTTTTTAAGGATCTATTTCAAATTTTATTCAGTATGCAATCCACAAGGGTGATTTTTTTTGCCAGAAAAAAAAATCGTCTGTCATGGCTAACAGAAAACCATTGAAAAATTTGGAAATAAAATAAAATATTATTATTTGCCTAATCGAAAAATACAATTGAAAAAAAAATCAGAATTATAGTCTTAGCCTGTATACAATGCTTTGTGAAAAAATATTAATTTTCAGTGTTCGATTCATTCAAATAGTTGAAATATCAATTAATCAATTTAACAAATATACTATATTGATGGTATTAGGAATTAACAAAATTTAACAGACACAAAAGTCATTTTTTCTCACATATAACTACAATGTATTTACTGATTGAATAAACATTATTTTGTTCATACTGAGTTTACTTGACAATGTCCAAATACTGTATATAATACAATTAACTCTTTTCTGTATTTTTTCAATTTGTTCATTCAAAATGAATTCGACAGTGCTTGAAAAAGTTAAAATAGATTTCAATTAAATACTACGTCTCTATATATGGGATATAACAAAATCTGTGGACAAACTGGAAGCCACATTTCTTAACCGAATGAAATTTGATACGAAAATACTTGCTGTAAATTACTCTTGATGTTTTTCAATCAAGAGATGTTGAAAAATACTTTGTTTATCTGAGTATTACCTTTTACACACTCTTTGAAACACCGGTAGCTCAAAGGTACACCAGTTCCATACGTTAAAGTCTCAAATAGAACTTCATTATTTAGTTATCTCATCTGGAATTTAAATGGAATAGTTGTCACTTCTAACGATATCTAAAGGATATGGAGAGACATCTGGACCTATCTTATCTTTATCAGAAATCTAAATGGGCATCCCGATCTACAATTATTTCATCCAACCAACCCATAACTTCTGAAATAGATGTACATGCATTGGATATAAGTCGGATTTTACAATAAACAAGGTTTAATAACGAGTGTATAATGCCATGATATAATAAAAATAAAAATAAAATAAAAAACATCAATTTTTTGTCAAATTCGTCCAAATATTGGGAACTGCGAAACAAAGTTTTGGTTGGTAATATATTTTTTTCCTATATTTGTTCTGACTTATTAAGGACTTATCGTAAAAATTTCAAAGGAAAAATCTATTCATTACAAGGTTTTATTTACTTTCACTTTTCCCGATGTATGTAATCAAAAATTACAATTTAAATTTGACTCACTTCTACTTATCCGATTAACGTGAAATTTGGCAGGTGTTCGTAGTTCCCGTGACAATGTATTATGGGTTTTTTTTTTTCAGAGAATAAAAACTTTTCAACAAAAAATTAAACCGACGAAAAAATCAACTGAAAAGCAAAAAATAAAATAAACCTTCTTAGTCTAAATGATAATTGAGCTCCTAAACTAATGTAAGTAACTGATTTTGAGTCGGCGCCAAACAAACAATTATCGAAGATCATTATCTATGAAAGAAGTCATCAAAACTCAGCCGTGCATCTCGCTGCCATCATTTTACGCTTCACCTAATTCAATTACTATTTGTTTGGCGCCGACTCAAAATAGTTACTTACATTAGTTTAGGAGCTCAATTATCATTTAGACTAAGAAGGTTTATTTTTTTTTTTTTGTTAAAAAGTTTTTATTTTTTACTTTTCAGTTCCGTATTTAGTCGGTTTAATTTTTTGTTAAAAAGTTTTTATTTTTCAATTTTTTGTGGCTTAAATCTACCAATTACTACTTACTTGTTTTTTGATTACTTCCAAAATACCTTACTTCAACTATTACCAGTTAAATAATATGATTATCTACTTTTACTATTTGTTCTAATATAAATTATTTTCGTTGTTCTGGTTAGTTTATTTCATTACTTTGTATATCATTCCATCCTCTCATAAAATATACTGATTTTGACGGAACAAGAATAATGTCAGTAGCGATCTGTCATTGTCAACTACGTATGTGTGTGCCAGGGTTCACTAGTGAAAAAACAATTATCCCCTATTTTTCTACCCGTAAGGGTGGCTAATTCCTTTCGAATTCCAAATATAAAGTATACCCTATCTATTAAAAAAAGAATCATCCAAATCGAAGAACCCAGTACAAAGTTATGCCTGATAGAATCGGTTAACGGGCCAGAATTCAGAGGGTGAGGGATCAATATCCTTCATTTCGCTACCCTTAGGGGTGGATTTCATCTTTTAAATTCAAATGCGACCAAATTCGAAGTACACCCTATCCACTGAAGAAAGAATTATCTGAATCGGACGCCTCAGTAAAAAGTTATGCGTGATCATACATAAAAAAATATTATGGAAAACCATAAAATATACGGGTCGAATAGAGAACCTCCTCCTTTTTGGTTTCGTCGGTTAAAAAAAAATGGCGGCTCCAAGATGGCGGACGAGATTTGTGTGTATGGACCGATTCGATTCAAAATTGGTATGTGGAGGTTTTCGGGGTCGAAAATTATGAATTTTTCGTCAAAATTCATAAATCCAAAGTGGCGGCTCCAAGATGGCCGGCGATATCTGTGATTATGGTCCGATTCTATCTAAAATTGGTATGTGGGGGTTTTTGGGGTAAGTGATCATGAATGTTTTGTCAAGTGTCATGAGATCAGAATGGCGGCTGGCTCCAAAATTGCGGACGATCTCTGTGATAATGGTCCTTCAAAATTGGTAAGTGGCGGGACTTCTGGGTCGGAAATTATAATTTTTCTGTCAAAATTCATAAATTCAAGATGGCGAACAATGTTTGTAATTATAGTCCGATTCGATTCAAAATTGGTATGTCGGAGTTTTTGGGGTCGGAGATTATGAATTTATTGTCTAAATTCATAAATTCAATAGGGGGCTCCAAGATTGTGGACGAATTTTATGATTATGGACCGTTTCTATTTGAATTTGGTATTTTAGGGTTTTTGCGGTCGAAGATGAATTTAGTAGAAGATTAATGTTTTTTGTCAAAGCTCCAGGATGGCGGTGGAGTTAATCTTCAGATGGTCTCCTCATTGAAGAACTAGATAGCTCAGAACTTACAGGAAAAAGGTCTCATAATAACAAAAATGCATAGATTAAGGCGTACTTACTAAAAATCTCAAATTAACATAATTAATAAAAAACATTTTTGAAGACAAGCTTTTATTCAAATGCCCTAAAAAGTAAAAAATAATTGCTTTGGATGTATGACGTAGGTTATTTCATGAGTTTAGATTCAAAAGCTTGTCGCTTTTGTATTCTAACTGAATCTATAACTTACGGAATAACCTACGTCACACATCCAAGGCAATAATTTTTAACTTTTTAGGTCATTTGAAAAAAAGCTTGGCTTTAAAAAGGATTTTTATTAATTATTTCTATTATTGACTAATAATTGTTGCAGTGCAGTTTCCAACGTTGGTATTTTGCTAGGAGAGTATTTTTCTATTAGATATTCCGACAAATAACTTTATTTTTCAAAATAGTTTTTTTCATTTTAAAATTATCTCTCGTCCCATCAAAATATGAATGACAAATGTACAACTGACAAAAGCATATAATAGGCAGTGATGATATAACGACTGGTTAGATAAGAGTTCTCCTGGAAAAAAATTCCACGCAAATATCCATCATGTTTTGTGTCGGCCTCAAAAAACCAATACACGAAACATTTAATCTGAATTGCAGATGATACTCAAAATTACTGTTTCATTTATAGATACCCGACATGCGCCTTCAGGACGCTCCATCAATTATTAATTGAAACAATTGAATAGATATCACCTGAGACGTTTTTTTCGCGATACAAACAAGTGTAAGTGCATACAACTTAGTTTGTCTCTGATGGGATATCTACTACAATTTGCGCAGCGGTTGGCCTACTTTAATGCAATCTTATTGAAATATTTTGATTCAGACGAAACTGGCATTATTGCGGGACGTTCCTGAGGATGTGGTATATTCGATGTTATGGATAACTCCTCCTATCATACTATCATCCATACTCCGCTGTGGATGAAAGGATTGGTACAGGCTTCCCTTATCCATTCAAGCGCCACTCATCTGTGAAGTAAATTCACTTTGTTGTTAATGAAAAGGATTTCACTTGTTTTGGTGAACGTTTACAACAAGTGTTCCGCTGGCAGTACGCTGAAATGATCGCTCATGCTTATCACCGCGATTTTCTCTGCAAACAAAGGAATATCTCGGTTAATATCGAACTTCAATAGGGGTATTTTTTTGTAAAATCAGTTATATTGACGAGTTCTACTTCCGCACCTTTGAGAAGTGATATATATATATATATATATATATATATATATATATATAATCTACTTTAGACTCGGAATACTAATTGTGCGAGGCTTGACTCGCGCTTGGCATCTTTATTTAGAAAATATAAACCATGATTACATGATTCACCTCCGTTACTTCATCCGCACAAATTTTGCGTCGTATTACTCATGTGCAAGTTTCTTAAATTAATTAATTCAGTATTGTCTTGAACACCAGAATAATAAAGAAACATATACATTATAAATAAGCAATTTGTGTAATATGACCAATATTTGAGAAATAACGTCAGGTAACATTACTGGAAAATCGTCAGTCGAAATCATTGTATTTGTTCTGTGTAAGTCAGGTGAGTTGGAGTGTTATTTGAATGTTAAAATTCCGTGTAATGTTAATTTATCTACTCCTATTAAATTATATACTGATTATTCAACTGCTTTTGAGCAATGAATAGTATCTATAAACAAACAACGTGAGTTATAATAAATCACTACTATAACTCACTATAATAAATCGAAAAAGATTCTTGGAATTATTTACGAACCGAATGTCAAGGTGGCTCTGTTCTTCTGTACGAACCGTTTGGCCGAAAGAGAACAGTCCATTATTGTTATTGAATAATTTTGACGTTTTCAAATCAAGTTAATACCTAATTATTCTGAATTTTGTGCTGAAAAAGATGAATTCAGATAGTGAAGATGAATTATTATGTACACCTCCAGAAATAAGACAAGTAGCTAATGTTACCATACAGAATTTAATGCCCAAAAAATCCCAAAACAAATATAAAGGTGTATACAAAAATTTTCAAGAGTCATCGTCCACAGAAAATTTACTTTTGGCATATTTTAGTGAACTTAGCAATAAATATAAAGCATCGACCCTATGGACTTTCTACTCCATGCTAAGAAGCACACTCAACATAAATAATGGAATCAATATAGAGAATTATTTGAAATTACGCGCGTTTCTTAAACGTCAATCAGAGAAAAGGCTAAAAAGGCAAAAACTTTTAGGCCAGAACAACTTAATAATTTCATAAATAAAGCTCCTGATGAGAAATATCTGGCAACAAAGGTAGTAGATCTCACAATATTCAAATGTTTTTATCATCTAGTCAATTACATAATTTATTTAAGATTGCTTTAATAAGGGGCATTATGGGTGCTTGTCGTGCAGCAGAATTGCACTCTATGCAAATTACAGATTTAGAAGATCATGGATCTATTTTTATGGTCAGTGTACCAAATACAAAAATTGCCACAAAATTCACTGTTACGGGAAATTTTTATACCATAGTTAAGAAATATTTAAATCTTCGTCCTACTGATATATCGCAAACGATATTATTCTTTAAATTTCAAAATTGTAAATATCACTCACAAATAATTGGCATTGATAAATTTGGAGCAATGGGGAAATACATTGCTACATTTTTCAAATTACCACACTATAATTTATATACAGGGCGTTGTTTTCGCCGCTCGTCAGCAACTTTATTAGTAGATGCTGGAGGGCATATAACGGCACTGAAACGCCATGGCGGTTGGCGATCAACTACAGTGGCTGAGGAGTACGTTGATGATTCCGAAAAGAATAAGAAAGATACTGCAAATAAAATATACAGTTCTATAACACCTCAACCAGTTAGTACATCAACAACATATATGCAACAAACCCAAAATGAAACAATAAACTTGCATAATTCAGTCCCACATATTCAGTGTACTGGTTGTTCAAACTTTACAGTTAATTTTATTTACATTTACAGTTAATTTTATTATGACAATTAAAATTTCTATAGCATTGTTATAGGAAACTATTAAGATTTGTGAATAAAGTTCTTTCTCTGTACTTGTATCTTAGTATTTATTGTTATAGTCGTAGATAAAGTATAGTATTCAACTTGCGGTAATGGTCATAACTCACTTGATGAATTACAACACTCGCCTGCGGCTCGTGCTGCAAACTTCATCTGTGTGAGTTATGACCTACATTACCGCTCGTTGAATATTATACTATTATTCCATACTATTATTTATGCTGAAATTAATCACAATCAATGTATTTAGAACCCATTCAGTCAGTGTCTCGACTTCTGACTCGTTAACGGGAATACGTGCATCATGACTAAAATCATAATCAAATTATTGTATGTTCTTCTTGCACTTTTTTATAACGAGCTTTCCGACTATAACAATGACGGGTACAGAATATATTTCCTTAGCTCAACTTCTAGATATCATAATCAAGACGTAACATCTTTCTATCACAAAATGAAATCACCTTTCAAAATAAATTCAAAGTCACAAATATAACATGTCTCTTCGACATAAACGTAAAGGCAGACAAAGAAAAAGAGAAACTCTCGCCGCACATGAATTAAAACGATGTTGAAAACTCTTAAAAATAATAACCCCAGAGCGATGTGTATGACCTGTCATACCTTATAAGGTGGGCAGAGGGCACACCTACGCCATCAGATTCGTGTACGAGCGGTTTATAGACAAAGTTCCTCTTCTCCGCCATCACATTATATGGCTTTAATGCGTCTTTGTCGGTAATTGATAGTTTAATTAGATATGCACTGTTAAAATGTCTATAAATTCATTTGGTTTTATAACATTGTATAGATAAAGTGGTAGGTAGTGTATGGGATAATTTTAATTTTATGCAAATTCAAATTACCCCAGGATTAGATAGGCGCCCGACTGACTATACTGGGAAAGATTCACCGGAAAACGGCTTGATGAATTTCTCTTGCATGATACAAATTGACTGAAACTTTCTTTATTTTCAATAAATTAATTTAAATGAAAGAATATATCAAACCCTACAACATCCAAGGAATAAACAAATTCTACGGAATTGTAGGAATGAGGGAGTTGGCAGCACTTGGAACTCATCAATCAAAAAAAAATGAGATTATATATTCTGGACACTCCTAGAATTATCGTACACAATTCAATAGAAACGTCAGTAGGATAGAGTTAAATGAAAAAGTACATATTATATCTTTATTTAAATATCTCTCATTTGATCCAAATTGGAATAGTAGACGGAACTATATATATGAACACTATCATTATCATAATGCTTATTTTTCATCGTTTAATGTTTATTATTTATTGTTCATAATTTACTGTCCACTGTCCATTGCCCATTAATCAATGTTTTTAAGATTATACATTTGATAATTTAATTTTAATTCATTTTACATTGTACATTTTAAACTCTATATTTTATATCCTACATTTTAAATTTTACATTTATATTATTTTATTTTATAATTATGTAATAGTATAGTAAGTAGTATAGTTCAAATTGTTTTAGGCACATTTATATACCCCGTGTTTGCTTGGTTTTTTTTTTTTTTTTTTTGATATTTTCTTCGCGAAACAAGTGCTTGCACTTATCGCTAAAACGCATTATTCACTTCTGCCATGTAACTATCCAATTTTTTGTATTTGTATTTATTGAGTGAATAAAGTTATTATTGAAAGATAAGTGCCATGTGGAGTGGAATGAATAGAAAAATCGAATTAAACGGTTTTCTTCACATAAAGGATTCAATATAAAATTGAACCAGAAAATGGTAGATCTCAGGTGAAAAACAACTACTTTCCTGGCAAATACCACGCAGAACGTTGATAGGTGTTACAAGATCGATGATGGTTTGTTTACGTTGTGTCTCACTTCAGCCAGAGTTCTTTGGACCTTTGGCTGGTTGACTACTCCGTACTGATGAGGGCCAAGAAGCCTGAAACCGGTATGCGGATTGTTAGGTGAACACGACATAAATTGAACATAATCGAGCTTATCAGAAAGAAACATTTGCATTCAATGTCCATTGATATTATATGGAAGTATGCATGGATTTTCAGGTGAATATCATTCAACGTTCTGCGTGGTATTTGCCAGGAAAGTAGTTGTTTTTCACCTGAGATCTACCATTTTCTGGTTCAATTTTATATTGAATCCTTTATGTGAAGAAAACCGTTTAATTCGATTTTTCTAAAGTTATTATTATTATACCAGTGCAGATGCATTGGATTGACGTAGTTTCTGACCATAATTTCGTTGAAATGGGGTCGTTATAAGAAAATAAAAATTAAAAATTATGGATTTTTGGAACGAAGTTCCTTTACGCGGCTTGCGGTGGGTGTTGCCTGATAGAAATCGTCACGTAAGAAAAAAGCGTTATGCCCCCTCCATGCGACATTCTTTCTCTCTGTCTCTTTCTATTATATGCGAGTTTGTGTGCAAAGCCCTTGCTCATACGATTCCGAAGGTGTACGAAACCATCCGAACTGCTGTTCTGCTTGCGAGAAATTTAAAATGATACACGCGCGGTTGGATATCTATGCGAATTTTTTTAGCGTACCACGTCACGGAATCCAGAAAGTCTAAATATTACTGATCAGAATTTATCGAAATGTGTTCACCAATGAAAAAGTTATTTGGAGTGATATGTTGGAATGCCATGAAATTATTGGACGTTGAAAATGAGTATAAATTAAAATACATGAATAATAATAATTCAAGTATAGTTCATCCATAATCAATTGCAGAAGCATAAAAAACAAGTTTTCCAGTTCCTTTCAAAAATAGGTTAAAATAAAAAAATACACTAGTTTACAGTACAGTTGGTGTTGTTGCTGACTACATTATGATATGCTAATTTCAAATATATAAGTAGATTTTTTTTATCAGCTCTAGTTTTTGAGTTTCAGATATCTACGTTCAAAACAGAAGAAAATCATTAAAATATTGAATTAATCATTGAGTACTGAAAAAGTTCGCTTCAAAGCTCTTCTCTTTCTTATGTGTGGACTGAGGATACAATATCCTTCCTTTAGCTTTGTACTGTGAGCAATAGATATCCCAGCGTATTCATATCCATAATGTAACAGAATGCATTTTAGGCTACGTTTTGAACCGGTGTGAAGTTAGCCACATCCACAGATATACTCGAAGAAAAAAGTTAGGTCAATACATTTTCAGCTTTTACAAAAGGAATTACGCGAATTTTTTTTATAAAATAAAGCAATTCAATCACAATAATATCATCCCACCCCCTTTACCACACCCCTTCTATCGTTTATCAGGCCTGGAGAGATGATATGGGGTAGTTTCTGGAAAATAATTCAATAACTTTCCCAAATTAAAGAGTACCGATTTATGCTTTCTAGGATGTGTTTCTTGAAGGAAAAATAAATCGAATGCCACCCTCTTATAGTTTGTCAGCCCTTCAGAGGGGTGGTAGAGGGGGTAGTTTCTGGAAAATAATTCAATAACTTTCCTAAATGAGAGTACCGCATTCTGCTTCTAGTATGTGTTTCTTGAAGGGAAAATGAATCGAATGACACCCCTCTTATAGTTTGTCAGCCCTTCAGAGGGGTGGTAGAGGGGGTAGTTTCTGGAAAATAATTCAATAACTTTCCTAAATGGAGGAGTACCGCATTCTGCTTCTAGGATGTGTTTCTTGAAGGAAAAATATATCGAATGCCATCCCCCTCATAGTTTATCAGGCCTTCAGAGGGTGGTAGGAGGGGTAGTTTCTGGAAAATTGTTCAATAACTTTCCTTAATGAAAGAGTTCCACATTCTGCTTCTAGGATGTGTTTCTTGAAGGGAAAATGAATCGAATGACACCCCTCTTATAGTTTGTCAGCCCTTCAGAGGGGCGGTAGAGGGGGTAGTTTCTGGAAAATAATTCAATAACTTTCCTAAATGAAAGAGTACCGCTTTCTACTTTCAGGATGTGTCTCTTGAAGGGAAAATAAATCGAATGACACTTCCCCTATAGTTTGTCAGGCCTTCAGAGGGGTTGTAGACTATAAGGGGGATGGCATTCGATTTATTTTTCCTTCATAAAACACATCCTAGAAGCAGAATGCGGTACTCTTCCATTTAGGAAAGTTATTGAATTATTTTCCAGAAACTACCCCCTCTACCACCCCTCTGAAGGGCTGACAAACTATAAGGGATGGATCGATTATTTTCTTCAGAAACACATCCTAGAAGCAGAATGCAGTACTCTTTCATTTAGAAAGTTATTGAATTATTTTCCAGAAACTCTCTCTACCACCCTCTGAAGGGCTGGCAAACTATAGAGGATGGCATTCGACTATTTCCTTCATGAAACCATCCTAGAATCAGAATGCGTACTCTTCATTTAGGAAAGTATTAATTATTTTCAGAAACCCTACCACCCTGAAGGGCTGACAAACTATAAGGATTCGATATATTTTCCCTTCATGAAACACATCCTAGAAGCAGAATGCGGTACTCTTTCATTTAGGAAAGTTATTGAATTATTTTCCAGAAACTACCCTCTGAAGGGCTGACAAACTATAACGGGGAAAGTCATCCGATTCATTATCCCTACAATAAACACATCCTGGATAGCAGAATGCGGTACTTCTTCATTTAGAAAGTATTGATTATTTTCAGAAACCACCCTCTACCACCCCTCTGAAGGGCTGACAAACTATAAGAGGGTGTCATTCGATTCATTTTCCCTTCAAGAAACACATCCTGGAAGCAGAATGCGGTACTCTTTCATTTAGAAACTACCCCCTCTACCACCCCTCTGAAGGGCTGACAAACTATAAGGGGGATGACATTCGATATATTTTCCCTTCATGAAACACATCCTAGAAGCAGTATGCTGTACTCTTTCATTTAGGAAAGTTATTGAATTATTTTCCAGAAACTACCCTCCCTACCACCCTCTGAAGGGCTGACAAACTATAGGGGGGATGTCATTCGATTTATTTTTCTTTCATGAAACACACCCTCAAAGCAGAATGCGGTACTCTTTAATTTAGGAAAGTTATTGAATAATTTTCCAGAAACTACCCTCCCTACCACCCTCTGAAGGGCTGACAAACTATAGGGGGGATGTCATTCGATTTATTTTTCTTTCATGAAACACACCCTCAAAGCAGAATGCGGTACTCTTTACATTTAGGAAAGTTATTGAATTATTTTTCAGAAACTACCCCATATCATCTCTCCAGGCCTGATAAACGATAGAAGGGGTGTAGTAAAGGGGGTGGGATGATATTATTGTGATTGAATTGCTTTATTTTATGAATTTTTTTCGCGTAATTCCTTTTGTAAAGCTGAAAATGTTTTGACCTAACTTTTTTCTTCGAGTATATCTGTGGATGTGGCTAACTTCACACCGGTACGTTTTGAGCTGTCAATGAATAAATGCCATTCACTTGGTTTATATTATTTCAAACCCATTTGTATCAACAAGATGTTAATATATGAAAAAAGCAATATTGTCGTCTTCGGAAAAATTACTCCGTAATTCGTTTTATCTTTCACGATAAAAATAAATTTTAGTGTCTGGAGAAAGCAAATTTTTGTCTTCCAGTCTTGATGTCAACAATTCTGAAGCTTGTTTGGGAAGATTCAAATCTCTTACCAGATCATCTAACTCATTTTGTGAAAAGCATTTTGGCTCATTTGATACATCTTCAAAATCATTATAATTTTCTGATGGGTTTGGTCCTTTATTGTCTTGTACTATGGGTTCAAATATATTTTCACGCACTGAAGAGTCAGGTGAATGTTGCACTGAATGCTGAACACAAGTAGTACTTGGATACTGCCATTTAGCTCGATTTTTAGAGTTTATGCCTTTTATGTTGATACTACGAAAGAAACAGTCATCAAGATGATTTTGTGGTTCTCGCCAAATGGTTGGTGTTCCAAATTTAAAAGCACTTCCTTTACCATTTTTCCATAATCTCAGATACTCAACACACGATTTACAAACACAATCAGGAGCACAAAACTTGTCATTTTTATCCAAGAACATCTCAAAATACAGAAAATAGGCATTTCTAACGTACTCTGTTATAACTTTTCTACAATCGTTAAACACATATGTAGCAAAAATGATTTGGGTTGTTTAAACAACGTCTCCTTGAACTACTCATGTCACAAAAACTTCAGATAATACACATTGAAGTATGCACGTGATCAACAAATGAATACGCATAAATTATAAAAATAAAATACATTGAGCTGCACAAATTTTTTTGAGGATAGATTTGAAAAAAGTATTTCATTAGTGAACATTATCAACCATAAAATTCACAGCAACAGACAAAAAGTTAAAGTTTGTAAACTAGTGATATGCCATAAACGAGTAAGTATGTATTAATAGGCAATCGGATCATCATAATTAAATTTTCCCATGGTCAAAAATAAGCCATATTTTCCAACAAAACACATCACAACTATATAATATTTTAAAACCGATTTCGATCCCAGACTTTTTTTATTTAGTCAGACCTCCTGAAACTGGTGATTTCTTAGTCTCAACGTTTAGACACACCCACAAGCATTATCATTGGCTTGCGTTCACTCAAACAGCTGTCACTCAAACCCACGTTGACTATCGGCTCTTTTGATCTTCGTTTGATGTTCCGTTCGCCGACGGAGAATGTTTACGAGTAATATACATTATTTTTCGTTCCGTTTCTTAGCATATATGTGTTAGCGAAGTGAGTTTTTGATTTTCTCCCCATAGAAACCGCTTCTGCAATTGAAAATGGTTAAACTACAACATCATTTCTTTGAAAAATAATATAAGAAAAAGGAATGGAATTTTCTCTTATATCGATCGATCTGTTAACAAGAACTAGCCGATTAGAAGTGAGGCACTACTCTAGTAAGACTGCTTTTTAGTTGTTCCATATTATTCACTTGTTTCATTGATTCTTTCTTGAACTATATATATATTTATCTGTGTATCTTTGGTAAAATGCAGAAAGATATTCAACCGGATTTATCAGTTTGCGATATTACCTTCTCAATTTTGATGTTGATATTGTAACCTGGGGAGAAACATGGCCTACGAAATTATATATGCGGTGCCATCCACCGAGAAAGAGCTGCATATCTGCAGAAAAATTCCAATGTAACTTGGAACTCACTTAGATCTCTTGAAGTTCTTCCGAGATAAAATAGCACTGACCATACCTACACATCTTCAAAATACAAACTTGATGAATGAACACGTCTCTAAAGTGCCAATTTTAGATAGACCTGATAGAAACTTATGCCATTCCAAAACATGAACCTGATTTTACATTCAATACTGTAGATCCAGAGACCGTAATAAATCACTTAAATAAAATTAAGAGCAACGCTTTAGGCTCTGATGATATCTCTCTTAGAATTAATGCTGCAGTTTTACCCCACTTAATGCATCATATAACCTATTTTCAATTAAGCCTTCTCTTCACAGTGGAAGCACGCTAGAGTGCTCCCTCTGTCCAAATGTAATAATCCTGAGCAATTGTCAGCATTCTGCCAGCCCTATCGAAAGCCTTCGCTGATGAAAAAAAAACTGATGACGGATGTCCAATCGGGTTTTCGCGCCCAATTTAGCACTACCACAGCATTGAGATGATGATATACTCAAATCTCTGGATGAAGGCAACTTCACCTGTCTTGTATTACTCGATTATAGTAAGGCCTTCGAAACACTTGATCTTTTGGTTTTATGCAAGAAACTCCGGCGTTTCTGCTACTAAACAGTACTTCATCTAATCGGACTCAGAGTGTTATCTTAGACGGTAATGAATCAAACTCCTTTGTAAAACTTTTCGGCATCCCACAGGGTTCCATCCTGGGACAACTTCTTTTTGGAGTATATGTTTGCGACTCCTATGAATACATCAGTTCAGGCAGCATACATTATGCCGATGACACAAATTTATAGTTAAATCTATTCCTTTGGGTCTAACCAATAGAAATCTTCAATTGTTGTTCGATGTGTCTTGTGCCCACAACTTGAAACTTAACCCGAAGAAATCACAAGTCATGCTTTTTGGTCCCAGAATTAAAATTAAGAGAAAAGATATGTGTGACTCTCTTTACATCCGAATCAAAAATAACGTCATTCTCTTGGTGAGTGAAGCTGAAAACTTGGGTCTTTGGCTAGACACCGACTTGAGGTTCACCAAACATGTCAACCATTCATGTAAAACATCTTTCAATGTATTAAGACAATTTTTTCCGAGTATCGAGAAATATGAAGTTGAATTTATGCGAATCCCTTATTTTCTCTAGATTGGCTAACCTTGGCAGCATTTATGGACCTGTCCTCCAACAAACTAATGCAACCCGACTGCAAAAAAAATTAAAATAGCTGCATTAGATTTTCTTACGGTGTGAGTATGAGTATGACCACATCCTTTATGGCTGAAATTAAATTATTGGGAGGAAATGCACTCGCTTACCTTCACCCACAAAATTTTGAATCGGATAGTCCACCTCATCTACGTGAGAAACTAGTTCTGCAATCATATAAAAATTCCTCACGAAATAACCATATGCTACTAATTCCCAGGCATATCTTTACCCGTATTTTTTCCTATAATGCGGCTAAACTTTCCAATACTATCCCTGTGGAATTCAAGGAACTTTACCTACAAAATTTAAAAAACGATTAAAAGTTCTGTTTCTGGCAAGGCAGCAGTGATATTGTATGACGGCTCGATATTCTGCTTGGTTATGCTATATAGATATAGGTTCTTTATTTCGGTATTATAAATTCAAAGTGTATTTGTGTTGTATGTGCAAATTTTCCCAGTTGGGTTTAAAAGCAGCGTTGTAGCTGAACCCCACCCTTTTATGATTTACTATTTTGTTTTGCTAGTCCTATAATTTTTTTTTTATGTTAGAATGTAATTAATGAATAAAGAAATACAACAAAATTAACACTAAAAACAACACATGATAACCATAACATCGAGTAAAGGTGACTCAGTCTGAACAACCTCGTTTCGAAAATTACAAATAAGATACCAATCAAATAGACAATTTAAGTTTCTATTGTTCTAATGTGACGATAAGAAATGAGAGGACCTGAATGAGCAGTATTTCAAAATTATATTCCAGCTATAATTGACTATATTATTATTTTTAACCGACGAAACCGAAAAGGGGGTCTAGTCGACGCGTATATTTTTTTTTATGTATGACCACGCATAACTTTTTACTGAGATGTCCGATTCGGATAATTCTTTTTTCAGTGGATAGGGTGCACTTCGAAGTTGGTCCCATTTGAATTCGAAAGATGAAATCCACCCCTAAGGGTAGCAAAATGAAGGATATTTATCACTCACCCTCTGAATTCTGGTCCGTTAACCGATTCTATCAGGCATAACTTCGTACTGGGTTCTTCAATTTGGATGATTCTTTTTTTATAAGATAGGGTATACCTCATAGTTGATCATATTTGGATTTCGAATGTAATTATCAGTATTCAGTAGGGGTAGAAAAATAGGGGATAATTGATTTTTCACTAGTGAACATTGGCACACATATGTAGTTGACAATGACAGATCGCTGCTGTCACTACTTTTCTTCTCTTACATCCGTCACAATCATTATATTCTATGAGAGGATGGAATGATATACAGGGTAATGAAATGAACTAACCAGAACAACAAAAATAATTTATATAACAACAAATAGTAAAAGTAGATAATCATATTATTTAACTGGTAATAGTTGAAGTAAGGTGGGTAAGTAAGTATTTTGGAAATAATCAAAAAACAAGTAGGTAGTAATTAGTAGATTTCAGCACGCCTTACCTGATTCATTTGCTTACCTTCATTCATTTTGATCTGAACAAAAAAATCCATCCCTAAGGGTAGCAAAATGGAGTATATGGATCATTCACCCTCTGAATTTTGGAACGTTGACCTATTCTATCAGGCATAACTTTGTAGTGGGTTTTCCGATTTGGATGATTCTTTCTCTATTAGATAGAGTATACCTCACAGTTGATCATATTCAATTTGGAATGAAATAATTCACCCCTATGGGTAGACAAATAGGGGATAATGATCTTCGATAATTGTTTGTTTGGCGCCGACTCAAAATTAGTTACTCGCATTAGTTTAGGAGCTCAATCATCATTAAGTCTAAGAAGGTTTATTTAATTTTTTGCTTTTCAGTTGATTTTTTCGACGGTTTAATTTTTTGTCAAAAAGTTTTCATATAATATGTACATCGTTAGTACCATGTCGCCTTTAGCCTCCACCAACAAAAATGATTGTAGTGAATAACCCTGAAGAAGAGCGAGGTCGCGTAGGAAACGTCGGACTATAATAAATGAATACCCGCTAGTAAGAAGACTAGCCAAATTATTTGTGGTAAAGTATTGTAATTCACAAATTTTCAAAATAGAATCTGACGAGATGCCAAAATGTTTACCTGCAAATAAACTGAATTTTTCAAGAAGGAAGATATGCATTATCAGGAGAAAACGTAAATGTTCCATTTATCTAATTCACCCACTACTACACAATTTGTTTGTTGAATATTTGCCAAGCTCTCTCGGTCTTGTTTTATAAATATATATATACTTATATATCAGCCAGCAGATTTCCAACATTTTTTTAAAATAAATAAATGTTTGTAGCGTGTCAGCTTATTCGAGAAAAGAAAAAATAAACAAACATTAATTGCTATCACCCGAAATCTTGTGCTGTGTTAATTAAGCAAGAGTTCTGTGGAAATTTGAAATAGCTTCAATCAGCATAATTGAGATTAAGAATGCAAATTATTTCAATTGCCAATGACACAGAGGCTTACTTATTGAATTGGGTTGATGGAATTCAAAGAACACTTTTTGTTTATTATAAGTATCAAGATTCAAAAAAACAAATAAACAAGCAAGATTGAATACGTTGTATTCTCATAACATCCATTTTCTATCTCGAAAGACACCATTTTGAACAGGAGCATGTTAATTATTTGTAATTCTACTTGCATATTTCTTCAAGTAAGGAAACAGGATTTCAAAATTATGCATCAATAATGCGATGTAGAATTTTGCAACCCTTTGTGTACCAGTTCTAAGCAAGTTTTGAAAGTACCGATGAAATGCTTTGAAGAAAACCCGCTGAATAAAAAAAATCAACGCTGCAATCACTGCTTTTGTTATAACTGAAGCACTGAGTGTTCCGATTCGAGATTTGCCAGATGTCTAATAAAGACATCTGTTTGAAACACTAATTAATTCAATTAAAGACGATTAAGAACCATAAATTGAAATGGCAAGGCTTCAAACCGTTGAACGAAATGAACCATTTTGCATTTATGCGAATCTCCTCTGTGTGCAATTCACAATCACTGCTCAATTATATTGCTTGATATTCAATGAAATTTCCTACATTTATACATCTTAATGTCATGAAATCATTCAAAAGATCCGTGGAAACTGCGGCTAAGATAACAAATATTGTTATTGTTTTCTATGTGCAATATGGCAAAGACGTTAAGCAAAGCAATGCTATCATTCAAGGGATGAGCAGTGAATTTGAATTCGTTTTTCCATCTATAAATCTGTTCGGATATTCGTTCCTTCAATATTCTGCCTGTTTGACCTATGTAAAAGTTCTGTAAATACTCCAATTTTTTTAAAGTTTGTTTTTTTTAACTTTCCGTTTTCAATGAATTCACTTAAATTATTAATTGTTCAGAATGCAAAAATAATAGTTTTTGTCATAAGAAACCAGACATTTTCTCAGAGGGTTGCAAAAATATAAACAAAAATATGATTTTGATATTTTTATTCCGGAAACATATCTATAACGTGATTACTATCGTTTCGGACGTCCATCGTCTTAATGTATTTAAAAGGTTTTCACGACGTTTCGAATGCTTGTATCTGCAATCGTCTTCAGGTGAATACTGACAAGTTTAGGTGCTACTTACCAATTTATATGACTGTCGGTGCAATGATGCGTGCAATTCCGCCATGTGCAGCGGTGCGTGTAATTTCGCGCGGTGTGGTGGTGCGTGAAGTTTCGCGCCTCTGCAGCCCGCCAGAAAGAGCAGTCAGTGGTTTCCATACGTTCTTGACTAAAGGCGTTATTGGCTTCGATGTAGGCGGCCTCTTTGAACTTTCGTTTGAACCAATGCTCCTCTCTATGTAGAACACTTGCGTCGTCCCATAGAACTCGATGGTGCTCAGTCCAGGCGTGGTCAGCGATCCCAGATTTTGATGTTTCTCCACGTTGAGTCCATTTCTTGTGCTCATCCAATCTTATCGATAACGGTCTCTTTGTCTCTCCAATGTAGGAATCTCCGCATTCACATGGAACTTCATAAATGCAATTCTTACTGATTTCATTTTTGTTGTCAGGTTTGGTCTTGGTCAGGAAACTCCGTAAAGTACTGCCGGATTGGAAGCAGCTCTTGATGTTGAACTTGTTTCCGATCCTTCTGATCTTCTCGGAGACACCTCTGATGTACGGAAGGCAGATCACTGTGCTTTGTTGTTGCTCTTCAGATGTCTTCGTTCTCCGGAGTTGTTTCAATACTTCTTCTAGGAGTTTCTTGGGATATCCATTCAGGTGGAGGTCCTCTCTGATGTGGTTTAATTCGGCATCTAGTGACTCCACGTCGTTGCATATGTGCGTTGCTCTCTCTACCAATGTTCTCACGATCCCTGTGTTCGTCGAACTCGGATGGTTGGAGCTGTAACTGAGGTACTGCCCTTATGTGTCTTCTTTCTGTAGACGGAGGTGCGGATTTCATTGCCTATTCTCTCAACGTTCACATCGAGGAAGGGTAAGGCACTGTTGGTTTCCATTTCCATCGTGAATTTGATCGAATCCCTGATTCTGTTAATTCTTGAGAAGAAATCCTGGAGATGTTACATCTAGATATGGTAAGGCTCTGTGGACTATAACGGATATTTATTTTAAAAACCGGTTTATAATTATATATATATATATATATATATATATATATATATATATATATATATTATAACGTTTTTCCTGAATGTTATCTGTAATATTCGAACTATAACGGATATTTATTCCATTTCCTTTAATTATATTTAATTCACTATTCTAGTTGGAATTAGAAAATTAAATTTGGTTCCTTTATGATTCTGATATCATTCACATATTTATACCAGTATAAGGAATTTTTCAATCAATGTGTTGATTTCCAAGTTATCCACGAGTATTTCCCATAATCCCATAGGACTACCCATAATCAATTCTTTACTAGAAGGAGGAGAATTATTATTTTTCAATCTTGTTGAATTTGTAAAAAAAACAATTTATTTCCTTTTTATTTTTTAATAACTTCTCTATATGTTTTTTACAAATTATCACAATAGTGAATTAGTACAACTTCCCCTAATGAACGTATTTTATACCAAAATACGCGATTTTTCAAACTCAATTAAATTGCTTCTAATAAGACTTTAAGAAAATAAATTACTGGAAATTCATTAATTGAAGAGCTTCTGCAACAATCACGGTCATTGTGTATTATTTTCAATTGCACTTTCCATTCATAACAAAGGACGAAGGTAATCTTATACAATCCGCATCTACTGCTTCATTTAGAAAATTGAATTAAACTGAAACTTTGCCTGACAAATTCCGTAACATTGCAGCAATGTACCAAGTTCGGTAATTACCCCAGAGCTCTGTGTTCAATCAAGTAAGCTAAGATTTACTCTCTGTTATCTAACAAACTCAACTGTTGCAGGTAAATTGAATCAAATTTCTGTGTGAGAAAGGATGATGAAATATGAAGTGAAAGTACTTTTTTACTCGAGCTTCACTGAATTTCAAGTCGTACGAAAATCCAGCTTTTCCATTCGCAAAGATAAAGCTCATGTCAAGCTGGTGAAATGGGTTCAAATGGGCCTTGGTGAAACAACGGTTAATGTGGACATTACTATGTAATACGAGGGTGGACCGACCCAACAAAGATAACAAGATATTTTTTCTTCAAATTTATTTTCATTTTTCTACATAGTCTCCTTGAAAGTCTACACCATATCTTCAACCCGTCCTATAGTCTAATCAACAAGTTCAAAAACGTGTTAAAAACATATAAAGCTCCTAAAAATATGAGCGATAGCTCATTCGATTCGGAATGACGTCTAGAAAAATGTTTTTTAAGGGTTTATTAGCACGTAAAAAATTGCGATTGTTATTAACAAAATAATATTAAAAAAAGAACTCTATCTCCATTATTTATAATTTTTTTTAACGCTGAAAATAGGGATCCGCGAGGTCGTTACGGCATAGGCGCACCGTCTAAAAAGCCGTTATATCACCTAAAATAATTTTTTTATAGTATTAAATAACAATTAAAAAATTTGAATACATTATGGTGTAATCTAGACACTTGAACGGAAAAAACCTCGGTAAAAAAAAATTTTCATGTCGATTTTTCAAAAAGTTACACCATTGTTAATTAACTAATTTTTTTCCAATCTCTGTTTTTATAAATTACGACATAAAAGTTTAAATAATTGGTCTGTAAAATTTTTGCATCATGGAGCTCTTTCCATTTAGGTACTCAATAAAGCAATGCAATTTTTTTTTATTAAAGTTTATTATTTTGTTAATTATAATTTTTTTAAATTAACAAAAAATGAAGTTTCTAAAAAATGTTATTAAAAAAAATTTTTTTTAGTAAAATCTTATTATTGCTGTTTTTGCATCTAATATAGGTATTAATTAACATTGGAAAAAAAATGTTTACGTCATTTGTTAAGAAATTGTTTATAAACAGACTATTTTGGAATTAAAAAAAAAAAATTACCGTCTTATTGCATAGGTAAAATTATGATTTAAACAAAAAAAACTCAAATAATTTTTTTTATTGTTTATAATCGTTTTTTTTATATTTCAATTGTTTAAATAATTAAGAAATTATTTTATTTAAAAAAATCATCATTGACCTTTTTCAATGAATTAACAGAGAAATATTTTTTTTTATAAATAATTTCATTGTTTATCAACTTAACAATTTGTTATAAACAAATAATATTAAGCGTTATATTTTTTTTCGAAAACTTCAAAAAATAACAAAAACTATGTATAACAAAGTATAGAAAAACATCTTTTGTATTTTTTATAGCATTGTTACATATTATATGATAATGAAATTACAGCCGTTCCATGATTTGTCAAGTTATAAATTGTTATAACTTTTGCACTATAAGAGATACGGTAAAGGACATTCAAGTCATTTTTATAAAAGATTCATTTATCTTTAAAATGAATTCAAAATCGATTCTGTAACCATTGTTTATCAGTTGTTATAAGCATTTGTTTATAAAAATTTTAGATTTTTTTAATATTTTTTCATATCATAGCTTATAACTTGTTAAATAATATAGATACAGCTACGGACTCACGAACTTTTTTGTTCTATGATAAAATATCTTTCTTATTGCGTATAAATTATAGCAATATAGATTTTTGTTTAAATAATATACTAGTTTAAATTTATACTTACCTAATTTACATTCTGCTATTGATCATTTTCATTCATTTATAACTAGAATTATTGATATTCTGCTAAAGTTAAATTATTTATTTACTAAAATAATATTTACTAAAATAATAATTGAATTTATTTTCTAATTTTTATAGTTTTTTAATGTAAAAAAAAAATTTTTTTATTTATACGTTAAAAAATAACAATATAAAAATTAATTTTGAATTCATTTTAAAGATAAATCTTTTATAAAAATGACTTGAATGTCCTTTACCGTATCTCTTATAGTTCAAAAGTTATAACAATTTATAACTTGACAAATTATGGAACGGCTGTAATTTCAATATCATATAATATGTAACAATGCTGTAAAAAATACAAAAAAAAAGTCTATACTTTGTTATACATAGTTATTTTTGTTATTTTTTGAAATTTTCGAAAAAAAATATAACGGTAATATTATTTTTTATAAAAATTGTTAAGTTGATAAACAATAAATTATTTATAAAAAAATATTTCTCTGTCAATTCATTGAAATAGGTCAATGATGATTTTTAAGAATAAAATAATTTCTTAACTGATTATTTAAACAATTGAAAAAAAAAACGATAATAAACAATAAAAAAAAATATTTAGGAATTTTTTTTTTTTAATCATAATTTTACCTATGCAATTAGATGGTGAAAAAATTTTTTTTAAAATCCCAAAATATTTTTTTTTAAAAATTTTTAAAAATTAAAAATTTTTTTTTTAATTATTACCTATATTAATGAAAAAAAAAATTTTGATAACATTTTTTTTAAATTTTATTTTTTGTTAATTCAAAAAAATTATAATTAACAAAATAATAAACTTTAATAATTTTTTTTTGCATTACTTTATTAAGTACCTAAATGAAAAGAGCTCCACGAAGCGAAAATTTTATAGACCAATTATTTAAACTTCTATGTCGTAATTTATAAAAACAGAGATTGGAAAAAAATTAGTTAACTAACAATGGTGTAACTTTTTGAAAAATCGACATGAAAATTTTTTTTACCGAGGTTTTTTTCGTTCAAGTGTCTAGATTACACCATAATTTATTCAAATTTTTAAATTGTTATTTAATACTATAAAAAAATTATTTTAGGTGATATAACGACTTTTTAGACGGTGCGCCTATGGAAATTTCCTCCTCTTTCAGGATCTTTTTTCATAATTCCTTAAATATACTTTCTTTTTTTAATATTATTTTGTTAATAACAATCGCATTTTTTTACGTGCTAATAAACCCTTAAAAACATTTTTCTAGACGTCATTCCGACTCGAATGAGCTATCGCTCATATTTTTAGGAGCTTTATATCTATTTAACACGTTTTTGAACTTGTTGATTAGACTACTAGTAGTACTCGGCGTCTTTCTCTGTAAAATAATTGCCTCCTCATTTAACGAAAATCTCTGTCCTCCGAGCGCAACTTTTAGCTTAGGGAACAGAAAAAAAGTCGCTTTGGGCTAGATCTGGTGAGTAAGGAGGGTGGTCAAGCAGTTCAAACCGTAATTCATGTATTTTCGCCATGGCAACCGCTGAGGTGTGAGACGGTGCATTGTCCTGATGAAACATTTTTTTTTCCGCAATTGTGGTCGTTTTACCGTAATTTCTGCCTTCAGCTTGTCAAGTAATGATGCGTAGTATGGCTGATGTAATGGTTTTTTCTTTTTGAAGATAATTGATTAATATAACTCCATGACTATCCCAAAAAACAGTCGCCATCACTTTCCCAGCCAAAAAACAGTTTTTGCTGTTTTGGAACTGATTTACCCTTCGCAGTCCAGGTTTGACTGTATTTTTGTTTCTGGAGTATAATGATGTATCAAAGTTTCATCTACAGTAATTAATCGGCGCCAAAACTCTAATTTATTGCGCGTGAACTGCGACAACAGCATTGCAAATGTTCATTCGAACACATTTTTTATTTAACGCGAGCAAACGAAGCACGGGCAGCTTTTTCATGCCTAAGTATTCCTGCAATATGCGACAACGCGTTCTTTGGGCATATTCATAGCATCTGCTATCTGTCTCACTTTAATTCGACGGTCGTCTAGCACCATTTGGATGTCCCGAACGTTCATCGTCTCCCAAGTTGGTACGGCCGCGTTTGAATTCAGCTGCCTAAAATTTCACGGTGTTAAATGATGGTGCAGAGTCTTCGTACACAGCGTCCAACTCGTGTTTGATTTACGTAGGCGTGTTGCCTTTGAAAAACAAATATCACAGATACGAAAATACGAAAACACTCCCATCGGCCCATTCAAACGATTGTCAAACAACAACTGCAATGTACAGAATGTACAAACAAATTACAGTAAGAATGCCACATTTCTTGAATAATTCCTTACAAGGGTCTCTTGGCTTTGCTTTACACATGTAACTCACGGCTCTTTTTTGCAGAACAACACCCTTCTGGAACAAAAGGTTACTGCATGTCCCCCAAAAGGCTATTCCATATCGTAAGTGCGATTCAATTAGAGCAAAGTATGCTGCTCTGGCAGAAACATAGCCTAATTCAGTAGCAATGTTTTTGACAGCAGAGTTTCCAGATGCACATATCCATTATATGATCACTAAACATCAGTTTTTATCGATGTGTTGTTTTATTTGCAATCACTTTATTACCAATGTTTAAATTGGGGATATTGCATTGAAAAGATAATATGTTTGTTTTCTTAATATTGTGGAAGAGGAGGTTTGATTCACACCTATTTTCAATAACTTGTATTCCTCTGTAAGGTTCATGTGTAAGCTGTTATAGTTCTCTTCTTGCCATAGTATGGTGGCGTCATCAGCAAATAATGGATTGTTCCTTTTACATCAAGAGAAGCCATATCATTTACGTAAAGCAGGAATAGTAAAGGTCCCAGTACCGACCCTTGTGCCACTCCATGTTTTAAACTTGCGGTCTTTGACATAAAATCAGTTTTGACTGCTTGTTCACGATCGGTGAGATAGGACTCAAACCATTGAAGCGTGTTGTTTGTGAGGCCGTAGTGGTGTAGCTTCTGCAGCAGTATTTTGTGACTGACGCAGTCAAATGCTTTGGAGAAATCACAAAACACCGCTGCAGCAACTGCCCCCCCCCCGCTATTCAGGCTTGAGTACACCTTGTCCATGAAGGAGAAGAGAGCATCATTTGTACTCTTTTTTTAAATCCTCCAATTTGCTGTTCTGCTAATATATTATTCACTTCCAAGTATAGGGTGGAGAGAGTCCAGAGCGAATATCGACGTTTAAAGGGGAATTTATATTGAGTTATTGAATAGGGGAATAAGTTGCCAACTTAAAAAAAACTTCTGCCTCTCCAATGGCAATTGTTTGAGTTTAGTTGTATAGAAAATCGCAACTTTGATAAACTAATTAAATTACTTTTGGTCATGAAGTGCTTATATATTTCTTATATCAAACGTGTCATTCATAGAGATTCTGTGTCTAAAAATGTGAACAGTTGGTAGCGCACAACAATGACAACGGAGTTTTTCTAAAATTATCGTTCTGTTTACTGATAAAGAAGAAAACTTTTGAAACCCCTGCACTCAAGATATCTAAAAGACAGAGATATCTTCCTAGGACACTCCATCCTGAATGTATTTGGGGAGGATGCTCATTAAATTTACACCAGTGGATCTTTGAATTCCCCACTAATGAGATTGCTTTTGAGAATGAGAGCCGTGAAGTGGCAATCGATAGAGAATATCTGATTTTTTGCGGCTACGAAATCTCTGCGTCGTGTTTTATATTCTCGTATAGCGGCTAATAATTGATAAAATCAACATTATTTCCAATTAAAATAATATTCCATTTTTTCCCAATTTCCATTTTGGAAAAGGTGGCGAATATGGGGACAAGGAGGATTTCGATGAAAATATGATAAAATTACCCCAGCAATTGAAAATTTGTCGCGGACAGACAACTGAGAACAACGGAAGTCAAGCAAAAAGAGAAATAAGTGGCGTTCTTCGGCGTTAAGGTTCAAATGGCATCTTGACAGATGACAGTCGATAATGCACGAATCAGATTGGGACAGGCACCAACACGAGATATAGATACAAAACGAATACAAAATTACCTATTAATATAATTTTTTATATACAGAATTATAAACACTTTGGGACTAAAAATAAATGATCCAGAATATTCAATTTGTGATTCTCTACACAACCCTGATAAAATTATTACAATTGGAGAGGCAGACGTGTTTGAAGGTTTTTTGGAATTTGGTAACTTGTGTGGAACTCCCCTATTGTCAGGGTTTGTTATTGTTTTGTGAAACTGCGAATAAACGAAGAAAATTCAATATTCTAATTGCCATGAACCACAGATTTGTAACAATATTTTCCTTTGCATAGTCCTGACTTGGAGATCTGCTAAGCATCATCGGAAACCGCAAACTCTCACAGAAGATTACTTCAAAATTTCAGTTAAAATTAATTTCCGATCGTCTATTCAAACAAAAGACATATCCAACTTTCCCAAACGATCCACAATATCAACAATGCGAACGGTGATTTCATAGCCTTTGATGTTCACTTTCAGTTTTCAATTTTCCTGTTGACAAAAGAAAAGTTCGCAATCTGCGATAAACGTTTTGTAGCGAGCAAAAATCCAACATTCGTTGCTGTCATGGAAAGATAGCTGTTCGTTGGGCTCTTTGTTGCAAAGATGTCATCCATAAAATGTTTCTTTGTATTATTCAAGATGAAACTGATCGTGAAATGTTTCGAATCGGTTTGCAATTTTATTCAAAAGATATTCGAAACACATATATGTAAAAATATTATTTCATTATTATCCTGTCATTGGCAGGGTTGCGACCTATCCCAGCAAAATGTATGTGTACATTTAAATCATGGCCCTTGTAATTTTTTATTTATTTCCACACTATATTCCGTTAAGTATTTGATTTTTTGCGATTTTAACGTGAGAACATTTTCAGTTAATTTATCATAGTGTAGAAACCCATGACGATTGTGGTTTTTATCCAATGAATTGTGAACTGCATCGTGTGGAATTTCAGATAGTATTTAGTAATTCAGAAATATAAAAATATTTGAATTTATGAAATATTCCCGTCGCAGGTTAAAAGCATTTGCTTGACTTATTATATCGGTCTCAGAAAATGATCCTTGATTCAATGTTTAGCTAGACGAAAAACTACCTAATCCATTTGATAACATCGGGGAAAATCCGGAAATGGGGGAATCAGGGAATTTGTGGAGTATGCTTCAATTCAGAAGCCACTGGGAATATTCAACTCTTGCGGGACGATCATTGTAAAGCTTAAAATTTCGATTATGTCATGGATGAAATTATTCCCTTTATATCAACTTCCATTTATTACTGTGGCTAAAACGATTGGTACAGGCCTTCCACCTGCTCATTCAAACATCACGTCGTGAATTGTTGCTTATGTTTTCGAAAACATAAGCAACAATTACATCGCACTACCTGGTTCACACGGGATTAGATTTCCACTTTGAAATGGAGCCAAGGGAGCGGATTCGATAATAATGTTATTTTCTAGTTATAGTACACATTATTGAAATTTATTCCAAGCTAACAGGTATACATTTCTGAATTTTCATTGGTATTTTTCATCATGTCTGATCATATTATTCGCTAGTACCTATTCTACTTTAATCGAGGTTTAAGTTAGTAATGTACAGAAATAGTACTTTATGTACCAAGGGTATTGAGTAGATGTTTGTGCCCTGAGGGCGACGATCTTACAAACCTCTTGCTCGAGGGTTTTGTTCGTTATTGAAACCCCAATATGAATATTGAAAAAAACTCGAAAATTCAATTTAGCTAGGGAAATGCTGTATTTACTTGTTGGAGAAACACATTTTGCTAGCTGTTAAACTTAAAAGTCAAAATGCAGGAAAGTTTTTGAAGTGTTTGACAAAATTGCAAAAAAGCGAAAAAAGCACTACAAAAGTTGCTACAGAGACTTGATACCAAGACAATTAAACATGAATCAACGTTTACTGCAGGCAATCACCGAATCCTTCCAGAATTTCCAGTTTAATGTGAGTTCGACTAAATAATATTCAGTAGATATTTATATAATACTTTAATTTCATATTTGGTAATTTTATTAATAAAGCTAATCAATAAATTAAACAAAAATTGTTTGTGTCTTTATGCCCGCACGGGCGATAAAGTACACTATATGGCCCGCGGGGCATAAAGTACTGTGTTATGTCGTTGGTAACCAATTCATAAAAACACAATAATGAACTATATTTTGGAATGATTTCTGGACTTCTAATGCGAAACACTTTCTTGTTTATTGTTAAAAAACTTTTTAACAAAAAATTAAACCGACGAAAAAATCAACTGAAAATCAAAAAATAAAATGAACCTTCTTAGTCTAAATGATAATTGAGCTCCTAAACTAATGTAAGTAACTGATTTTGAGTCGGCGCCAAACAAACAATTATCGAAGATCATTATCTATGAAAGACTAAGAAGGTTTATTTTATTTTTTGCTTTTCAGTTGATTTTTTCGTCGGTTCAATTTTTTGTTAAAAAGTTTTTATTTTTTACTTTTCAGTTCCGTATTTCGTCGGTTTAATTTTTTGTTAAAAAAGTTTTTATTTTTCAATTTTTTGTGGCTAAAATCTACCAATTACTACCTACTTGTTTTTTTATTACTTCCAAAATACTTACTTACCTACCTTACTTCAACTATTACCAGTTAAATAATATGATTATCTACTTTTACTATTTGTTGTAATATAAATTATTTTCGTTGTTCTGGTTAGTTTATTTCATTACTTTGTATATCATTCCATCCTCTCATAAAATATACTGATTTTGACGGAACAAGAATAATGTCAGTAGCGATCTGTCATCGTCAACTACGTATGTGTGTGCTAATGTTCACTAGTGAAAAATCAATTATCCCCTATTTTTCTACCCGTAAGGGTGGCTAATTCCTTTCGAAATCCAAATATAAGGTATACCCTATCTATTAAAAAAAGAATCATCCAAATCGAAGAACCCAGTACAAAGTTATGCCTGATAGAATCGGTTAACGGACCAGAATTCAGAGGGTGAGTGATCAATATCCTTCATTTCGCTACCCTTAGGGGTGGATTTCATCTTTTAAATTCAAATGTGACCAAATTCAACCCCTCAGTAAAAAGTTATGCGTGATCATACATAAAAAAATATGATGGAAAAAAAAATATACGGGTCGAATAGAGAACCTCCTCCTTTTTGGTTTCGCCGGTTAAAAATCATCTGGTGTTTGAGATATAGAAAAACTCAACGTTGGAACCTTAAAGGAATGAAAATTTATGATTTCACGGGGTTTCTTTGAATTTGGTTTATAAGTTTCAGATATATGAGGACCAACAGAAAACCCCTTGTAGATTATTTATTAGATGTGTTATTGTATATCATGATTTCCATAATCGAATATTCGAATATCTCAAAGTATTTATAAAGTTTGGTTTAAACGGCATGAATTTATTTTTGTGTAAACATTTTTTTACGAAGAGTCCCATCACAATTACCTGTGATACTAGTTTATCCATGCTCTATAAGCATTCATTCAATTGAGTCTCTTTATCATAAGTTCTTGGATTATGAGGTCTTTTACGAGTATTTTGCATTGAACCCGTCGACTTGAACTTTGAGATAATCCTGTTCACAGTGGCCTGTTCGGTATTTCTTTCAGGACGGTGTGCATTCAAAACATACGCAACTTTCCGGGGACTTGTATTTTCTCCGCAAATTAGTACAATGTCTATGTTCCAGCAAAGTTAGCATTTTTCTACTACTAACTGTCAAACATTTGTTTTTAAAATTTAAATTAGAAACAACCTTCTTGTACTGAAATACCTTTTGGTACTGAGATGAAAATTAATGGAGCATAATTTTATTAGTCTATTTGGATTTTTTTGGAAAAATCCAATTAGAAACATATTTAGACAAAAAAATATCGTTCAGTAGATGAGTGTATTACATTTCAATGGGTCTTTCAAGATAAAAAAAATCGAATGAGCTAAAAAAAATGCTGACATTTTCCGCACAAAATACAAAGATTCTCTTTACTAATGCTATACACATCTTGTAATAATGGTGAATTATGCCACTTTCTTATAAATTGAGTGAGCAGACGTCCATAGCTTAATCCCTGAAAAGCGTTTCTGGGTTATTGTGGAAGTCTATCCTGCCACAGCCAGAGTTTCTAGTTTCTTATAGCCCACATAATGATTCAATTTTCGCAAAACCTCTCCCAACTACCTAATGGTGTAGAATTTAACAGGTCATTATGCCCAATTATGCTGGCTAAACTTTTGTGTTTATTCTGGGGTATCCCGTAACTCGGAGTTACCGGAGATGCGGCAAGATATGGCCCGTTTTTTATGCATTTTCGGCAGATTTAATTAGAGACCGCACCGGTTTTGGATGTTTTTATTTATTTGGTCCAGTCCTCTTAATTGCATGCAAATGGAGACCGAAAAATGCGCGCAGACGTGGGAGTGGGATTCGGTTTTCAAAACACGTTGGCCCAAAAAAAAAACTGGAATTTATTAACTGCAATTATTCGCTGGTAAATATGATATGCACCGACTTTTTTGACTGGGCTTGTTCAAGTGGATGTGTCCATATATGGAAACGTTCGAATAAAGAATACAATCATCACATTCGTATATTTCAAAACTTCATCATCCGTCACCAATGACACCAACGATATGAGTTGAGTATCAGAGATATCACTGGGTGGGCCACAGTAATTAAAAATATTAAGGAAATAGGGCAGTAAAAAGTCGTTTTTAAGAAGTCACAGACATTATGGTGTTAATTCGTCTTTTTTCTAAATTCCTAAAGTCTGCATTTTTTGTGTGGAGGAGAATTCCCCGATTTTCTCTCGAATTTTGTTATCATTCATGTAGCTTTCAAGTCCTTTATTTCAACAGGCATATCAGTCCAGAATTCCTGATTACTCCTAATTGTTCATCCGATTGCTTGTTAAAAGTCAAAGTAAAAGTGGTTACCCTAGTACCTTTATAGTGATCGGAAAATGTTTTTCAATTGTTTGTTGAAAAATCAGTTAATCAAAATATATCACGAAACATTAAAATAGTCTCTATTTCGACATAATCAAATATTCACTAAGTACTCCTATTTTGTATTGTGTACATCATGAGAAGTAATGTAGAATAAACAAAGTAATACAGGGTGATTCAAAAGTACGTTGACAAACTTCAGGAGGTGATTCCACACAATATTCCAATATGAATTGTCCCAATAGATATATGTCCGAAAACGCTTCGTTTCCAAGATACAGGGTGTTGAAGTTTTATTTTTATTTTCGTTTTTTAAATAACTTTCGAAATACTAACCTCAATTGAACGAAAATTGGTATTGAGAGGTTTTTTGAAGTGTCGAATTCGAAACTGATGTTATTATTGCTCTAACTCGTAGGGGGGCGCCACCTACACGTCTTTTTCTTTTTTGAAGATTCATAACTTTTGTTTGAGCGTATTTCTAGCACATTTTTTAGTATTAAAATCAATTCCTCTATCATATCTACGTAAAAAAGCTACCCTTGTTACAAGTCGCTATAAGCAACCGTTTTCTAGATATTTGGACTTGAAAATTTCAAGTCGATTATTTGATAATCGATGCGTGTTGAAGTTATTACCATTATTTTGCATTTTCCACAAGAATGCTTGGGAAATGAATTTGACGTTTAAGTAAGTAATTTTGGTTTTCTGTAGGGGGCGCCACATATTCTATTTATTTTTACTCGCTTGAAATAGTTATTTTTGTATCAAGGGTGCAAAATCTGTATTTGTTTTAATAAAATTAACAAGAAATATCAACATTTTATTTCAAGAAATTTTGAATTTGTGGAATAAAATAAAATAAAGGAAACTAAATTGTATTCAAATAAATTGTTCAAAGTGTCCACCTTCAGCGAAGATACAGGCATTCAGTCTTCTAGTCATTGAATCTCGTACCCGCTTTAAAATTATTGGTGTGTTTCTTATTGTTTCACAGGCGTCTACTATTCGGTTTCTTAGATCCTTCTCGTTCGCTACTGAAGTTTTATAAACTAGTGACTTCAAATGTCCCCAACAATAAAAAACTAGCGGGTTTAGATCTGGGGACCTTGGAGCCCAAGCCTGGTTAGGTTCTTCTACACCCCTTACCGATCCATCAATTTGGATAGACAGTGTTAAGGAATTCCCTGCTACAACGCTAAAATGGGCCGGAGCCCCATCATGCATAAACCACATGCGGATACAAATTTCTAATGGTACATTCTGAAGTAGTCCCGGCAATTCATTTTCTAAAAAGTCTCTGTAAGTTGCGCCATTCAGTCGGAACGGAAGAAAGAAAGGACCTATCAAGTAATTATCAATTATTGCCGCCCATACATTTACAGAAAATTGATACTGATAATGTCTTTCACTATAACTGCATGCGGATTTTCGAGAGCCCAAACATGGTTGTTGTGAAAGTTTGTGATAGCATTTCGGGAGAAGTTTGCCTCGTCCGTGAAGAGTACATATCTTAAAAATTGATAATTTCCAGCCAATTTTCTCAAAAACCACTGACACATAGTAATGCGTTGGTTTCTCGTGGCAAAAGAGCTTGTACCCTTTGAATATGGTATGGATAAAATTGTTGATCGTGGATAATTCTCCAAACTGTGGACTGAGTAGAATTGAGAGCTTCAGCAATTATTCTTGTACTTGTTTCTGGATTCTCCTCGAGAGCGTTCAAAACAGCTTCTTTCAATTCTGGGGTTCGGACTGCTCGTGGTCTACCGAAAATATTAGCTGCCCCCTTGAAGCTACCTGTTTCTGCCAAACGACGGTGGAGACTGGTAAATGTTGGAGCTGAAGGCAGTACTCGATTAGGAAATCGCTCCTGGTAAGTACGTCTTGCTTCGCGCGCATTGCCATCCGCAAGGTCATAAATGAAATGCATATCGGCTACATGAGCATTATTGTTTAAAAAAAACAATTTTTTCAAAATTAGTGTTTTAAAACTTACAGAAACTTCAACAAAACAAAACGTTTAACTGTCACATAATATGTAATTACCAAAACTACTTACTTAAACGTCAAATTCCTTTCCTAAGCATTCTTGTGGAAAATGCAAAATAATGGTAATAACTGGAACACGCATCGATTATCAAATAATCGACTTGAAATTTTCAAGTCCAAATATCTAGAAAACGGTTGCTCATAGCGACTTGTAACAAGGGTAGCTTTTTTACGTAGATACGATAGAGGAATTGATTTTTTTACTGAAAAATGTGCTAGAAGTACGCTCAAAAAAGTTATGAATCTTCAAAAAAGAAAAAGACGTGTAGGTGGCGCCCCCTACGAGTAAGAGCAATAATAACATCAGGTTTGAATTTGACACCTCAAAAAACCTCTCAATACCAAATTTCGTTTAATTAAAGTCAGTATTTCAACAGTAATTTAAAAAAAACTGAAATAAAAATAAAACTTTAACATCCTGTATCTTGAAAACGAAGCGTTTCCGGACATATATTTATTTGGACAATTCATATCAGAATATTGTGAGGAATCACCTCCTGAAGTTTGTCAAAGTAATTTTGAATCACCCTGTATATCATTGCGCGTGTAACACAAAGAACTAACCTGAAATCGGAGTATTTTAGCGTGAATTATTATGGTTCAGTTGAACATAAATATCTGCTTATCAGAATCAAATGTCGCAGCTAATTTATGATATTTATTGAAGATGCAAAGTGCAAAGTATTTAAAATATGCTTGGAATGAAAACATCATTCGTTCCAAATTTGAACAAATTACTATCTATACAAATTAACAATTAAATACATTTTTGTGCATACTATTGTTTATGCTAGTTGCAGTTTCTTGGTCTTTCCGAACTTAAAAATAACTGGGGTTTTGACCGAATCACCATTAGAGTACATGAAAATATTACGGATTAAAACTGCCATGCCATTTTTTCAAATACTGTTTTTGTTCCCTGATTGCTTTATAATCCGATTTTCAATTGTTAACGGCGTCCGTTGCCCTCCAAAAGATTTGAACCTGTAAAAAAAATATAATTCATCTAGGAATCATTTTTGTTGGACATTATTATAAAGTCAATGTGAATCTCCTAGAAATCAATATTCTAACACGGACATTTTTCAATTAGTCAACGAGGAACATCAGTTCTATGGCGGTTCAACTAGTATGCCTAAATTGGTGGACGAAACTAGACCAAGGTCCATGAATATTCGGTACGTTGAAAATAATCTGATTTCCCCAACAAAAAAATCGAGATTTTTTCCATTTGATCAACTTGATGGAATTTAAATCTCAATCCATCCATTCCAACCCTCATTTTAGATGATTGATCACTGTCGACTACAATTAACTCGAAATAAGTACTCATGTATATACCGAAACTTCTATGCTGAGAAATTTTACTCATAGTAGTTTAGGGAATGATTACCAAAGAAAAACTAATTTATGTCAAAACTGCAGTTTTTTTTTCGAAAAATTTATATAGCTATCCATCAATACGGATGGATAGCTATATAATACTGGATGTATCAACGAATGATGGGAGGATTGTAGCAGCATTCCTATTGTAGGTAGTGAAAATTTTGTCAGATAAGTTGTAGAGGAACATTAAAGCCATATTTAAAAAAATTGTAATCAGATACAGGATGTCATTCAAGAGCGTAATGTTCCAAAGTTATGTTTTTGCAAACAGAACACCTTATTCATTATCGCATAATCGATTTTTTCTGGACAAGCTCTTTTCAATGGTTTAAGTTTGTATAGGCTTCTACTGAGTAGTTCGAAAGATGATGAGAAAGTCTAAAAATGTACTCTTTTTCAACAAAGGTAATCGTAAATCGGATGCAATTGTTTCTTGTTTTTCTCATAACATTAAAAAATCTTTCGAGAACAAATTGATGGTGTATTAATATATGCTTATTAAAAAAATAATTTTAGTATGTCACGCCTTTGGATAACATCATGTATCTTGCTACATTTTTCCGGATATGGCTATCATGTTCCACTACAACTTTTATCTGATTTTCTTTTCGCAACAGAACAGCTCTTTTGTCAGCAATAGTTGATACACCTGGTACATCTGTTCATCAATATGGATCAATATCTTGCGAAAACATCATTTGAACTCAACTTGACACTTTATACACCTTCGTATATGAAAGGGTCATATGACCTACTTAGCACAACTGACACGAGTGTCATTATGACTCCAAAAGAACAAAAGTGTACTTGTTAACAATTGAGTGCACTCTTTTTTCGCGAGCGCATCTCTAGATCGTTCAACGTTCAAGTAAGGAGAAAGGCCCTTCAGCAGTATCGATTCTCTTTGATAACGGTTCGAATGAAACAGGAATTATTGTTTAAAATATTCTCATAATCAATAGGTACTTCGGTCGGCAGGGAATCAAAAGTATATGTTTATGGATATTCCGTATTAACAACTATTTTATGCAAACTTTTTACCCGGGCGTGTCTACACAAAAATATTTTTATTTTATTTTAACACTCAAATCAAACACAAAATATTTTTTGTTGTTTGTAATAGTCAGAATGAGGTTTTTAGGGAAAGAAATGTTTTTTAGAAAAGTTATTGGATTCGGGAAAAATTAAAAGTGCTTTTTTCTATGGGATTTTTGAAGACCACACACGAATCGAGCGATGGATATGCGTAATTCTTTGGTTGTGGAAAAGTTTTCAGGAATTTTTATATATATATATATATATATATATATATTATATATATATATATATATATATATATATATATATATATATATACAGTGTCCGTTTGCAATCAAAAGATATTCCCAGATATCCAGTTCAGTCTACCAATTACTTATTTCAATAAATGCTTAATGAGTTGGCCTCAATTTTTAATGGGAATTATCGACAATAATTTTTGCGTAGTAAATTACTAAATTAGCATATCAAAGCAATTAACTGATCTAACAAAATCTTGAAGCCGAGTCCAAAAAATCAGTAATAGAAAGATAATGAAATAAAGCCAGGATTCTTAAAAAAGAGGTAAATCTTTATTAGAAAAATATTTGCTGATTAATTAATAAGCACAAAATAAATATTTAAATTAAGACTTGGTAGGTGTTCCTACCTAACTGGATAAGTGGGAATATCTTTTATTTGCAAACAACTTTTTTAAATAACATTTTTCGATATTTTCCATAGTAATGTCACTTTACTCTATAGTGAATTTAGAATATCAGCCGATTCCCGCTTAGCCGCACGCCACTGATAATAGCGGCTATGCGCGTATTCAGTCTAAATGAATGCACCAACTTTTATGGTGAATGAAATTTTCTGAGAAACTATTAATAAAAAAAAATCCCATGTGGTTCCAAGATTTTGGCGGACACTGTACACGGTTAACACTTCTCGTTGAGGGCTATGTCCATTGAATTTATTCCATTTTGTCTAACAGTCCCCTCGATATTCCTTCCATTCATCTATATATATATATATATATATATTATATATATATTTATATATATTTTATATATATATATATATATATATATATATATATATATATATATATATATATATATATATATATTTATACAGGGTGGCCCACCACATTCGCCTCGGTATTTCTACGAGAAATGAAGAGAGTTAGGGAAAAACTTTTGGCACAGTTATATGTGGGTCCATGAGGAGCATATTCCAAAATTATTTTGAAATATATAGGGTGATCCCCAAAAAAATTACATACCAAAGTTATATTTTTTCTTATGAAACACCCTATATTTTTTTATATTTTTAGATACTATAGACAAAATAAAGGTGAGTTACTATTATATTTCCCATACTTAAAACTGACCGTTTCTGAGAAATTTTGAGAAATTTAAAAATACAGACCATAATTTGAAAATTATTTTCACCCTGTAACGTATAACGAGCTGCTCGTGATTAAATGTACTGCCTAGCTCAAAGGTTAAAGTTAACTACTACATGAAATTTTTAATGCAATATTATACAGAGTGGCGAAAAAAATTGCCTCAAAATTTGGACACACATTTAATTAAATTACTTCTTAAAGTTGAATGGAACACCCAGTACTTAGTGGCGTAATTTGACGCAGAATCAAATTCCCTTCAAAACAATATTAGGGTTCCCTATACCTATCTCTTCTGCTTTTTACACAAAAGGCGTTTTTATATTTTACTTATGAGTAATTTTTTTATCTTAAAAATGAAACACACTGTATTGCAATGAAAAGCTTAAAAAGCATTTTTGAAGTCATTTTATCGAAAAATTAGGAATCTTAAATAGTTTATTGTTTAATAAATGCTCAAAATGGTGTCCATTATTCTCGATGCATAGGCGAACTCTTTCTTGAAATGAGTGCTGAACTCTGGATAACATATTTTGCGGTATGGAACGAAACGCATTTCTTATTCGTACTTTCATATCCTGAGGTGTCGTTGGCGGTGTATCGTGAACAATACTTTTGATATATCCCCATAAAAAATAGTCGGGACTTGTAAGGTCCGGAGACCTGGCTGGCCAGTTCTGTGGACCTCCTCGTCCTATCCATCTATTTGGAAATCCGAGAAACATGACGCCGTTTAAGTGACCATCAAAAAAGTAGGGACCTACTACTTGCGTTCCAATTATTCCACCCCACACATTAACAGACCATCTGTGCTGGTGATCAAGGGTTCTAAAAATATTAGGGTTTTCGTCACTGTAATAGTGAAAGTTATGTCTGTTAACTAATCCGTTGTTATGAAAAGTTGACTCATCGGAAAAAAGCACATAATCAAAAAAAAATTCTTCATCACCAAACTTTTCTAAAGCCCATAAACAAAAATTCAGTCGTCGATCATAATCTTCTTCAAAAAGCTGTTGATGTAGTTGAATGCGATACGGGTGGAATTTGTACTTTTTAATTATTCTTTGGATACTCTGTCTGCTTATTCCAGTTGTTTCACATATTTTTCGCTGACTTGTGTGAGGGTGTTCAACTAGAGATAACATCACCAAATATTATATATATATATATATATATATATATATATATATATATATATATATATATATATATATATATATGATAAAAAGGGAAAATCGGAAAACGGAATAACGGGAAAACGAAAAAACGGGATAACGGAAATAACTGGATAACGGAAAAATGGGATAACGGGAAAAAGGGATAACCAGAAAACAGGATAACGGGAAAACGAGGCATCGGCAAAACAGGATAACGGGAAAACGGGATAACAGGAAAACGGGATAACAGGAAAACGGGATAATGGGAAAACGAGATAAGGAGAAAACGGGATAACGGGATGACGGGAAAACGGGATAAGCGGTTTACGGGAGAACGGGATAACGGAAAGCGGGCAGATTCAAAAGCATAACCTAGATGGAACAAAACAAAGAAAAACATAGGAAAAAACAAATTCTAGGCGGAGGAGAGTTTTCAGTTTTTTTTTTAGGGAATATAGATATTTGAACAGGACAACGTTTGTCGTCTCAGCTAGTGTATATATAAACTTTCGACTGATGGTATTTTTGGTTTCTGGAGACCATCTTTCGAAGATATAGCGAAATTTTATGGAAATCGCGAATTGCTGACGTCCTCAATAGCATGTATTTCTATAGAATCTACCTAAAATTAAAATTGGTACATCAGTGTTATAAAGAATTATTTTTAGTATTGTGTAATGTTGACCTAGATCAGTAATGGAGTCAATATTAAGCAGTAAAAAAATTGATAGTCAGTTTCAAAGATTGTAGTGAATAGAAATTTCTGTCCATTACTGATGACTCTTTATTAATTCTCTGTTTCTCTTCATCTGTTCGACCTTCGCTGGAATTTTCGATAATGTTGTAAATGATAAATAATTCAATACGAAACATTTTTCGTGCCTACGGAAACTTTTTATACGGATTTCGGTAACCACGAAACTAACGAAACCCATCAAAACTGTGTTTCTATGATGAGAAAACAAACCCAAGAAGAAAAACTATCAATATGTTTCGCCACATTAATTTTCACTTATAATCTCCCTAGAGCATGAATTATTGCCGGAAATTTTTTAGTACAGGAATTCTTTAGAAAATTATCATGAGTCGCGAAGCGACGAGGGATAATTTTCTTTAAAAATTCATGTACGAGACAAATTTCCCGCAATTAATTCAAGCACGTGGGGGATTCGGTAAGAAATTTTTATACCGGAATCATATTTAAATATAAAACATTAAGTAAATATTTATTTTGACGTTATTCAGAAATAAATAGAAGGCTGTGTGTAATGGGAGTTTTGGGAGAGATTTTTTCTGATTTTCCCCGTTCCCTAGCAAAATAAAATATATAATATCAGATAAACTATTATGTAAAAATAATTGATTTCATACAATTTTCTTATTAGGTTTCAGGAAAATGTTAATATTGACTAAAAATGAAAGTGGATACGTTCGTATTTCGGGAGATATTTTTTGATTTTCCCCGTGCCCTAGTAAAATAAAATATATAGCATCATATACATTTTTATATAAAATTGATTTTTTTCATACAATTTTCTTACTGGGTTTCAGGGAAATGTCAATATTGATAAAAAAAAGGTGAAATACAGCAAAAAACAGATTATTTTTTTTCCCGTGCCCCAGTAAAATAAAATTTATAATATCAGATACATTATTATATAAAAATAATTGATTTCATATAATTTCCTCACTAGGTTTCAGGGAAATGTCAATATTGACTACAAACAAAGGTGATATACAGCAAAAAATATATAACTATACCTATACATATATACTTAAATATTTTTCATAATTTTTTAGGTTTAATTCTAAGAAAAATTAATACCTATTAGCGATAATAATTTGTTTTTCAAATAATTCAGGAAATCGGGATATTTTATTCTTTATTCCAAATAGAATGTTGTTGGCGTATGTTGCCGGTTAAAAAAATATTTTGTAAAGTTAGCCATGGATATGACATTCACTACTCCTGAGAATCAATATTTTATTTGTGGAACCATAAGTTCCTCATAACATTGTATACAATCATACGTTGTTAAAAAAGTGATAATTAAATGAATTGTGTTCCTTTTGCAAAGAATCACAGCACATTAAAATGTACCATAAAAATGTAAAATATCTAACATACCTAGTGGAAGAATCTGGATTAAATCCTGAGCAAGAAAACTTATTTAAAGAGATTGGCAACATTCTGCGTGATATTGTGCTTCCTTTTGGACACAAATCTAATACTCAAAGAAATAAACTGGTGTCTCAGTATTATTTTTATTTTATGAAACACAGGCATATTGTTAAAAAAACACCGGTTCTGTGTTTTATTCACCACTTAGGAAAGAGGAGGTAGAAGTGGAATTTTTGAAGAATTTAAAATTAATTAATGATATTATAGAATGTACACCTCAATAAATTGTTGTAATATTTCCAACTTATGAAGTAAGTAAATAAAAAATATTGTCAATATTATTTCAATATTATTTTTGTCTAATTATATGATAGCTGTCATGTGCCGGGAAATTTCCACTTATTAATTTTACGTCTACATGCTAATGTGGATGAAAAATTTTCAGAAAATTTGCTGGTTACCATAGTAACAATGTCGAAACAAAGCATCTGATTGGTTGAAAATGACTGGTATAAAATTTTCATTGAAATTCTCAAAACACGAACACTATTGAACATGCACATGCGCTGATTCCAACTCGTCGCATACTTTGAGAATTTTTTGTTCCAAACGTTGAAAGCATTCAATTTGCCTTTATGTTGTCTGAAATTTTTAATTGCATGCAAATGACGGCCAAAAATGCCCCATATATAAATATAAACATAATAGCATACAAAAATTCTGCTACAAAAATATCCCACTCTCGCCTCGTGTATATAACGAGATTTTTTTCTCGATTTAAAATTATTCGGTAACGGACGGACCATTAGACATTATTTATTCCCATCGCTTATACGCTTCATTTGCATTCTCCTTATACAGAAATGCAGCCTCAGGTAGTTTGCTGATTAATTACGGGGGTTAAACAAAATTGAAGAATCATAGGTTGAGGATAGTAATATAATGACCAGTGTCACTGACTCGATAGAAAAGCTACCCGCTCAACCACGAATCACAAGTTCTTTTATCTCAAATGATGCACGTATTTGAAAGGAGATTGGAAATCTGTAATGCTGCAAAACAGCTCAAAATATGGCACAAATACACATAAAACTTTCAATAACTGACTGACAACTGTAACTTCAATTTCACCTCTCTATCTATATTTTATACAATGAGAATCCTCAAAGTGGGTACCTATATATCTACAGGGATATTTATATCAAACCAACCAAATGTTAAGTTTTCTACAACCAGAGTACTAAAGTTTTATCATTTTCTACATGTTTCCTTCATGTAACTATGAATTTGAAGTTCTTTGTGAAACAAATAATTATGCGAAATTCGAAAGCAATTCAACACCTAAATTATCTTTGATTTTTTTAAATGTGTTTCGATGTACCAAGTGGCATTTTGAAGAAAATTATATTTTTTCCATTAAAATATTTTTGTCAGTCACTACTGCTCATCGAGAGATGAGAGGAAATCGGTGAAATTCCTATAGTCCACTTGCAAACTATCGTAGATTAATATAGATTTCGTCTGATTTTCTCCAAGGTTTTCTTGGTTCGCAAAATTACATTTAAATGAGTAGGATTCAGAAGCGGTCAAACAATCTTACCCGCACCACTCACCGAGCGATTTGTATTATATTTACAACTTCAAATATGTTTCAGAGTCGGGAGTTCAAACATCATGTTATAATTGTCACTACTTCTTCAAGAATTACAGTATAGCATCCTCAAATCATTCCCTAAAGAAGGTTTTGGCATAAAATTGATATGAGAGAAAAGGTATTTTTTTAGTAAAATGCAAGATAAGATATAGAGTGCATTCACTATTCAGACAGTACATTTGGCCTTCCCCTCTTAATGAACAATTATTCTCGAAGATGTCCGAAGCGAAGCTATTACGAGAAATTCCATATGCGTACCAAATGATTTAGTAAAAGCGATACACAGACGTATCATGAATTTGATAGCATTCGCCATAATTTCTTCTTCCGCTACTGAAAAGTACTTACCTCAGACAACAGGGCATTTTTGCAAGGTAACAGTAAACAAAATTGAATGAACTACACTAGATACCCACTTATTAACCTAACAAAAGTAACCTCTCAACCGTTGCATGTCATGACACTGGCGGGAATTCGCCATAGCCCATGCTGTCGCAGCAAATCGAGTCCACTCGTGTTTTCCCCCTCTCTACCTACCATTGTACTGTCTCCATACTGAATTCACTCTACAACCCTTTTGCACAACATATTTGATTTTAAATGGAACTTCAAAGAAAAATTGTATGAAAGAAATGAATCCTAGAGATAAAATTATGGCACAGTGAAAATCATCGTACCAATGATATTTCAGCAATATTATTATTCATCTCATTCATCTATTTTAATTAACAATTGAGACTAGATAAAAATCGAACTTCTAGAGCCTATTCGTTTCCGAATAGCGAAAGGCTTCTATACCTACTAGACTGTCTTACAGAATCGAGAGAGATGATAGTCCGCAGTGACGTAATTCCGCACGAAGGGAGGAGTAACTGGTGAAAGTGGCCGCCTTTTCTGACCGTTCTTTCGCCATTCATAAACGAATACGCTCTAACTGAATAGATTCATTCTTCAAGTGGAAACTTAAACCCGAAATGATAAAGAAGCAAATTTTCACTTTAAAACTGTTTTTTTAATGAAGGTGTTTGAACAAAATGTTTTTCAGAAAAATATTCAATTCAGGTTCTGTGAAGAGAAACCAGAAACCACATTCTAGTGGAGTATGATGCTGTATAACGAAAACGATTGAGGAACCTGGGATCATACCAGCTGACAGTCGGAGGAATACCACAATTAAATCACCTAAAAATTATCAAACTCTTTGGGAATTTGGGCCTCGAGGGGCTGGTATAGCCGGTGAATCTTATATCAGACGGTCTCACATGTAATTTTTCAATCCAACACGGACTCGGCTCGTCATTAGTTACCCTATCCTACGCATGAACTGGATGGTCTTTATACATATTAATAGTTAATTTCAACGATAAAGTAATTCATATATTCATACATATTCATAATACATGGGTTTGATATTGAGTGAAAATAAACCAAAAGTTCCTACAAAGTCTTTAGGCTGCACGTAGGCACACGTGATTTTATGTAGAGTTTGTTACGGAATGTGAACAAATATTTATACGATATTACAACTGAGACTCGAAGAAAGAAAAAAGTATGCATTGAAAAAGAGAAAGAAAAATAATAAAACTACCAATAAACAAAAAAATAAGTTTTAATTAAATTTTATTTCAATAATTTTTGTGAGTTCTTCCCTTGAATAAGTTGAGATGAAGATTTTACAACTTTTTTAAATAGGTTGATCGTGTGACTATCTCTCACTTCCTCAGGAATGATGCAGTAAATCCTTGGAGCTGGGTAGGCAAAACTCCTTTGTCCTACAGTTTTCGATGTAAATGGGGTTTTATACCGGGTATTTCTTTGTCTTGTATTGTATGTCAGGTTATGTCTATTTTTGTATTGGTATATGACTACCGTGTGATAGAATGATTGCCGTAAGTAAAATATTTTAGTTTCTTGGAATACATTTTCAGTAGGGTATTTCGAAGGTTTTTTTGTATATAATTTTCAAAATATTTTTTTGTATATTGATGAGTTTTCTTAGGTACACACGGGCGGAGCCACCCCAACCGATGATACCATAATTCAGCCTTGATTGGAGTAGTGCAAAATACATTATTTTGAATTGTTTTGTATCTAAGATATTCCCAAGTAATTTGAATTTATGCAGGACTGTTCTGAGTATTCCGGCAAAGTTGTTTATGTGGTAAGACCATCTTAGATATTCGTCGGTAGTTACTCCTTAGTATCTAATATAATTTACTTTTGTTATTGAGAAAACGTCAACTTTGAGAGATGTATAAGTAGGTAGCGTTCTTTTGGTGCAAGTGAATGTCATGAATTTTGTTTTTTTGGTTTTCATAGTTATAATATATCAATTTTTTTATATTAAGGAGATCTTCTTCAGCTATAAGTTTCAGTTGTTGCCATGTCTCAGCCTTGTACAGTACTACGGTATCATCGTCGAAACTTATCATTTTTCCGGTACCTACTATTTGATAAAACACATTGTTCATATATATTATGAACAAGATGGGTTCTAGAACACTACCTTGTGGTACACCGAATCTCATCGTAGAAGCATTGCTCAATTCGTCTTCAATTTTAACAAACTGCTTACGATTTTCTAGATAGGATATCTAATGCCAAATCTAAATAACAACCATCAGTTTTTTTTTTCGCTAAATTTGCAAGAAATGGGTACACAATTCTTTCTGAAAGCGAGGATTATATTAACTGTTTAAAAGATGCTACCGAAAAAGCCGAGGAAGGTTTGTTGCCGGATAAAAGCAGGCAAAGATATGAAAAGGCCTATACAGTGTACAGAGACTGGAGTACCCAAAAAGGAGCCAAGAATGTTAGATCTGAGACTCTGCTGTTAGCGTACTTTAATTAATTGACCCAGACAAAGAAGTCTTCCACCCTTAGGTCAACCTATATTGCGAACTACCCTTTGTCTCCAAGAACGAGTAAATATTTCCAAAGATGGCAAACTGATGTTATTTAGTAACAACTTTTCAACAAAAAATTAAATAGTCGAAAAAAACTGAAAATCGCAAAATAAAATAAACCTTTTTAGTACCACATTTTGCTATAACATGCCAAACAATGTCTATAAATCACTCTAACCTATCTATAAATTTTGATAAGTAGTTAGTGTTTGTTTAATTCAAGTACTTCAAGCTTATTTGGTTAAATATTATTATTATTACATATAAATAAAAAAATTATCAAAAAATAGAACCACTGGGAAAATCATTCTTATAAATTCAAATTATACCGTTTTTCTAGTGCCACTAGGGTGGAAAGTGACAGGTCTTATGCCACTTTCCAACTTTTTGCAAAATAAGTAAAAAATTCACTTTCCAAACCTACAAACAAAAGTCAGAAATGTCAATATAACATAGTGGTTGAAAATAAAATTTCATATTGTTGGTAACCCACTACTGAATTTAACTAACCTGAGTTTATCAAAGGGAAGAGTGCATCAGTGTTTCAAAACTTCAACAGTTGTTCCAATCCCGAAAATTATAAACATGAACTTAGCCAAACACTTGAGTCCAGTAAATATGTTATTATTTTGTAACAACGTCTTGGGAATGCCGGTACTTAATCAATTGTTAAAAACAATATTTTGTGAGTCTTATTCGTGTGAGTCAGCACTCCGATTTGTTATATCGGACATGAAATTTATAAATTTTAAGTTATACATTTCATATTTTAACTTTTTGTACACATGTACACAAATAAAAATTAGGTTATACTTTAATACAATATTATTTCTTCTTGTAATGAAACAATATAATGTAATTTCTGAATAAAAATGTTGTTTTTAATACATATTATCTACCTTTTAGGTACAAGACGTTGATGATCCAAAAAAGACTAGGGCGTGATCCATGGTACATTATGGTCTTGTACCATTGATCACATATCAATAAAATATAAATATTTAATATTAAAATTCACAAAATAATGGGAGAAACTCTTTCCATTATTATATTTCAAAAAATGACTTATAAAAATATAAAAGTAAATTGTGATCCAAGGTACAACAGTCTCCTCTATATACATATATATATATATATATATACAAATATATATATATATATATATATATATAATATATATATATATATATATATATATATATATATATATATATTTATTGTCACTATTTTCGCGATTTTCGTCGGTATTCCCCGTATAATTAATATATATACAGTGCTTTCGTGAAGTACTGAATAAATTCATTTTTAGCCAAACTATCCATTTCTGAGGGATCTCCTGAAACAGGTCGAATTTTAATGTCAATTTGCCACATTTATTTATAATCATTGGACATTTGATTAAAATAAAAATAAATAAACATGAATTTAACAAACATATTAATCACTTTAGAATAACAAAAATCGCATCGGCCGGGATTCGAAGCCTGGCCGCCAGCGTGGCAAGCGAGCATCTTACCACTGAGCTACCGATGCTTAAATTTTTCATGTAGCTGACAGCGACTAATTAAAAACGAGAACTGCACCGTATTTGTATCTTTTTTAATTTATCTCTCTCTCTGCTGGTAAGTATCTATTTTCCTTACTTTCTGCGCCAGACGCGTTTCGTTTAAAACGTTACATGAAAACATGAAAATTCGACCCTGAAATTTTACTCTCATCGCGTGCAAAGAAGTTTGACTTCAAAAAGGCTCCATTGATTCATGTAAGGAATATTTATGATCGATGACAAGAATGGCTAGTAATATATCATCATCTATGTGAAACGAATAACAGAATCAAGGTACTGTCGAATTGAATTTCAATTATCGTTCCAAAATATTGTTTAAATCACAATTGGTAGAATATGTACCATTTGATTCTTAGTGTCGGTCTCTCTCTCTCTCTCTCTCTCTCAATATATTAATGGTTTTTGCTTCCTATATCGGCGCATTCAACCAATTGGTAATCAAGGGGGTGTAACGGGTCTTGGCAATATTACAACCCTGCGCCCCTTCTTCCGACAAATCCGTTGTCATCCGGTCTGGGTACCGGCGTAGAGAAGAAGGGATCTAATTTATACACAAAACTTTTATTTAACTTCACTAAATTGATATTATGTTTGCGATGCACGTTTTATACGGCCGGACAAACGCATTCCACATTTACTTGACTTCCAACCTGAGAAACCTGTCCTCGGCCACGAAGTGTCGGTGTCATTTCACATTGTAAACTGGTTATCACATGATGAATTATGCATACATTCATTAATTTCATATAAATCAAAATTCAGCATTAGCATAGTGCGGACTATTAGATATAACAAAACACAACTCTTCTTTGCAGATTTTTTCCAAATTTGTGTTCTCCTAAAATAAATATTTCAATTAGGAATGTTTACTTTTCAATAACGAAATATTTTTCAAACGATATTGACGTTTATAAATTTGAAACTTAGAAAGACACAGTGCGAATTGAGGCTACTGAAAAAAATTCTTCTTTAAATATCTTATTGTCCTCGTATTTAACTTTTTTTCCAATGCGGTAGTAATGTATTCCTAAAGCGGGCGCCTATAAGATTTACCATTAAAGCATTAAGTATCTATTTCTAAAATCGAATTTACATATTTTGTTGCTTTAACCAATGTAACTTGATTTATGACAAGTGAAGTGTGACGAAACAGTATTATGTTGCCCAAGTTCTTCGAGGCATATACTTATTGTTGGCACCAACTATTTTTAAAAGATTTATGTCTCTCAGGAGTGAAATAAAGAATAAATAATAATTCTAAATAGTTAATACACTTCTCTCGTATTCCTGCTCGCTGATCTCTGAAATGTTAATAAACCTCCTTAGTGTGATGAACGGAAAGGAAATAAACTTTATAATGTTTTGTGTCCTTGCTGGTTGATGTAGCTTGGAGGAGTTGGTTGGTATATATATATATATATATATATATATATATATATATATATATATATATATATATATATATATATATATATATATATATATATATATATATATATATATATATATATATATATATATATATATATTGGATTCCTTTTGTATACACGAACCAAAAAGAAAAAACCAGCCTCTTTCAATCTACACTGGATGCCTTCATTCAGAAAGAAACTCTCACATTATTCACCGAAACACATTGCCTGTGTATACAAAAGGAATCCAAATATATATATATATATATATAATATATATATATATACGTAAATGTCCCTTCAACAATTTTTATTACGACAAGGAACCAACTGTTCTTGTGAGTATCCTGTTGTTGTCTACATTTTCTTCTGTTTATATTGTTTTTATATTTTTAATTTTATAATTTTATCCACGTCAATTTAGAGCTATTTACAAAGTATGTAATTTACTAGCTTTTTGCATTTTTTACCATGTACCTTATAATCCACTGTTGTTACCCTATTATTCATTTTGAGTAATAATCACAATCCCCTATGTAGTGCCGTGAGGATGACTTTATAAAAGTCGAAACGTCGGCAACAGAACAGAATGGTTTCAGTTATTTTGGTCTTTCCCAAACCAACTCCAAGTTACAAGAAAATAAACCTCGAGGAAAGGAAGTCTGTGTAAAATTTATTTATAACTTTCAAAATATTTATTAGGGAATCTAACGGAAAAATATTATTTTCTCCCAGGTTGATGGGACTCAAAACACCAGAAAAACTTGAGTGCGTGTTTATTCGGAATATCAATTTTGTTTCAGAATGAATCATTCATAATACGTCGTATTACCAATATCTTTGAGAAAAAAGAGTTGCTACTTTTCAGGAAGCTTGATATGGGCGGTTTGACTTATAAGTTGACAAACACTTAATGATCCCCCAAATAATATGTGGGGGTTCCTACCACAATAACTTTCGAAAAGTTTAATCCAAATCTATCATTAATTTTATCTTTTCGAAGGAAAGTGGTTGTCATTGCCCAACAGATGGCGCTGGTGGCCATATCGATATGAAAATTCAAATGACATGGGGGTCGTGAAGCACACCGTGTAAAAAGGTACTCTAGGGACATTACCTTTCCAAATAATAAATAAAATAAGAAGAAATCTTCATTGAAATAGGTTTCCCTAATATACAATAATAATAATAGTAATTAATATATAAATGTATAAATACATCCATTTAACCTAGGATTAAGTAGTAAAGTATGAAACTATTCTAAAGGGATGAGAAAAACATTATTACAAAATAAAAGTAAACCTAATTTAATTCTCTAATATGTATCAACAGTCGGTGTCTGAATTTTTACAAGATATACTATATTTGATATTCTGGGGTACGTTATTGAACTGTTTCATGCCTTTAAAAACAAATAATTTCTTGTATTTTATAATTTTACTCTTGGTACATAGATGTTGTTCCAATTCCAGGTGAAATGATGGGGAATCTCAAGTTGGAAATCAACATATTCAAAAAAATAATTATGTACTATTTTGAGGGTTGAAACGATTTAAATCAATTGATGGAAATACATGATTTAAATCACATGATTTTTTCAATTTAAATCATTAAAATAAAGTTATAATTAAGAGAAAATAAAAGTTTTTAATTAATGGTTTATTATATCAAAAAATATTACCACTGTATCCAAATAATGTTTAGTTTAGTCAATTGTAGTGCTTGTACAATTTTGCAGCATTTTCCGTTTCTGATCGATTTCTGAGTTTGGAAAGGACTAAACCAAATGTTGAGAAAATTCTCTCGACTGATGCGGAAGAAGCAGCAGCACAAAATAATTGTCTAATTATGAAGAACTCATTTTGAATAATGGGTATATTTTTTTGAGACTTCCACCAATCTATGGGTTTTACATTCTGGAGAATATTATCATGGAACATAATATCAATGAAAGGTTCTGATCTGACAAAAAACATGATTATGCATATAATTCTTCAACAGCTTTAAAAGCAACATTTTCTTCACCCACTGTTAGTGTTTGCCGAGTTTTTGTTGGGTCAAGAAGATATGTCAACAAATGATATGGGGTTTTAGACTGTTCATAACGCCTCTTAAATTTTTGTTCTAAAGTTATGTCAATGTTCTAAAGTTTTGTCAAATTGGGTTAATAATATTTTAAATTCTTCCAAAACATCTGAAAGACTGGCACTGTTTCTTTGTATAGTCTATCTATTGCGATAGAGATAAGAGTAATCTTCGACTAATTTTTGTAAGTGAATGTGTGAAATTTTTCCTCTTATAATATTGTCAATTTCCTTTTTGTTTTCCTCAGCAATTTTGTAAAGTATGGACCATGACTCAACGAAACCTTTCAAACAGTCGGCAAGCGAATTACATCTGACATCATTTGGCAAAACTAGTTTTTTGCCTCCTTCGTTGGCATATGCTGCAGAGGCAAAATGGTTGTTACGGAAGTATTTGGCAATGTAAACAACATGTTCATTAATATTAGCGATTTCCAAATCCTACATAGTAAATTTAAAAATTGTGCAGCACAACCATATGTAATAAGGTTCAATTTAGTAGTAGATGTTTTTATTTGATGTCGCCTTGCAGCCATATTAGCTGCATTATATGTGACAAAACTACATACTGTACAGTCATATTCGGTTTTAAGCTTATTTATGAGTGCTATTGCAATTTCTGGTAAATATACAGAAGCATGTGGATTCCCAGAAGTATCTAGAGTATCTACTAAGTAGGAGATTTAAGCCGGTTCTGGGTCTCCCCCCACCACTATGACGTCACGTGTGACCTTGAATAGTTGCAGGTGTGCAGTGTGTGTGTGTTTGACCTTGAGATTTGACTTTGAGATTTGTCATTGAGTTTTGATATTGGGTTTGGTCGACTTTGAGATTCGACTTCAGTTTTGACCTTGAATATGACCTTGAGATTCATAACATTAAGTTTTGACTTTGAGATTTGACATAGAGTTTTGATGTTGGGATTGTTTCGGCAACCTCAAGATTTGATCTCGATTTTTGTTTGATCTTGACTAAAGTTGTGGTGTAGGCATACATATTCTGTGCAGTCATGACCTTCATGAATCCTTGTACTCTCCAAGCGAGGAGGGCGTTTGTCCTGTGAGAGAGCTAAGAATGAACTGCGATTATTGATGAGTGCGCTGAATGTCAAG